>CM042154.1:36437372-36779872 GCA_023376005.1 Doryteuthis pealeii | reverse complement strand
CCTGTATATGTTGTCTCTGGCTCAGTTTGGCCATGACTGCTGCTGCATTCGCTATTCTGTTGTTGACTACAGAATCAATGGAGACTGGGTTGGAGATTGTGGACCCGAGGTACTTGAAACTCTCCATGGCTTCCAGATTGCTCCCATTAGTGTGGATGTTTAGAGGAGTGTCTACGTTTTGTGCCACGACATTTGTCTTACTTAGACTTATGGAAAGTCCGAACTCCTTACAAGCATGTGTGAGGCGACTGACAATCTGTTGCAAGCCTTCTTCAGAGTGTGACGTCAAGGCGGCGTCGTCAGCAAACAATATTTCACGAATGAGAACCCTCTTGACTTTACTCTTGGCACGTGGACGAGCAATATTGAATAACTTTCCGTCTGCTCTTGTGTGAATGTAAATTCCTTCACTGCAATCCATGACAGCATACTAAAGAAGCATAGAGAAAAAGATTCCGAACAGTGTTGGCGCAAGGACACAGCCCTGCTTCACTCTGCTGTTGACTGGAAATGCCTCAGATGTTGTACCATTAAAACAGACTGTGCTGTAGGTATCTGCATGGAAGGAAGTGATGATTTCTAGTAGTCTGGGTGTCCAGCCAATCTTCTGCAACGGTCTAAAAAGACCAGTTCAGCTACTAAAAATCAAGAAGCAGAAAAAACTATGACTGATGTAGACTATGCAGATGATCTTATGCTTTCGTGCAAATACACCTACTCATGCCGAATTTCTGTTGCATGACCTGAAACGGACAGCAAAAAAGAGAGTTTATTTGTTTTAATCTAGTTAAAAATTATTAAATTTAGACGAGTTCATATACTTCGGTAGCAATATAAAGCAATAGGTAAAGCATGGACTGCAAATGATAGGTTATCAAGCATATGCAAATCTGTTCTCTCAGATAAAATAAAACGGGAATTCTGCCAAGCTGTAGCCGTATCAGTACTAATGTATACTTGCATCATTTGAAATCTAACGAAATCCTCGGAGAAAGTCTACACGGGAACTACATAACGATGCTGCGTACTGTTTTCAATAAATCCTGGAAAAGCATCCTGAAAACAGCGGTTGTACGGTTACTTACCTCCCATCTCACAAACCATCCATATATATATAGAGTCACAGGAACACAAAAAGAGAGACAGAATGAAAGAGAAAGAGAGAGAGAGAGAGAAAGAGAGAGAGAGTCTAAGGAATCTGTACTGTCGGCACACCTTCATGATAAGATTGTTTTTCATTCCAATTTTATCGCTTTTGGTTATATCCGTTTATGATGTTTCGTCGGTCAGATCCCCCTTTTTCTTGTTTACAATTATCAAGATTCGCTTATCTCTCTTGGCTCGTCTTAATCTAAATCTTTCAGAGCAGTCTATCTTATTATCTCGGAGCCTAGAAACAGGACAATCCTGTTCAGTATTTTTAAATCATCCAACATTTATTTAAATCATCCAAAGTATATTCTTAAATCATCCAACATTTATTCGAGATACGTCAGTAGGATTTTTTTAAATTCTGTATTAGCTTTTTACCCGTAGCCAAGAGAAACAATTTTTACCCGTAGCTAAGAGAAAAAAATGATGATTCCTCAAAACAGAATTTATTCTTACGAATTTGCAAAAATGGACTAATCTATATAATAATATTATTGTTCATTAATCTTCCGACCGTTATCATCTTGCAACACTTTATGTTAAGAATAAGACCATCGAAATCGTCCAAGATGATATGAAAAAAATATAAATCTTGATTATCTGGTGTCGCTTATCCGCCAAATTATTGTTTCTCATGAGTGCCGTCACCTCAGCTAAATAATGGAAAATTCCGTTTTGATTATAAAGAAAGAAAGGGACCTTGCTAGAGAATGGAAAAAACTGTGTAATATGAGGGTGAAAGCGATACCAATTGTAGTTGATTCAATTTGAACGGTCCGCAAAAGTTTAGAAAAAAGACTAGTAAGAACTGGAAATCAGAGAAAGAATCGACACCATCCAAACAACAGCATTGTTAAGATCAAAGAGTCCTGGAAACTTGATGAGACTTGTTGTCACGCAGACTCCAGTGATTGACCATCCGCTAACGCTGGTGTGAAAAACTTGCAAGAATAGAAACAAATGGATAGACAAATATTTAGTTTAGAAAATAAAGAAGAGGAATTTGAAATTAGAGGAAGAATTGAGACTAGACAACAGCATTGTTATGGTCGGCTAGAATACTCAGAAGAGTCATGGAGAACTGAAGTGATTTCAGTCTCCAATAAAAGACCATCAGTTAACGCTGGTGTAAAAGATTTGCAAGGAGTGGAATAATAATAATAATAATAATAATAATAATAATAATAATAATAATAAGCCATGGAAAACTGTCGAGTTCAATTAAAAGCTAGAAAACAATCATTGGCAGAAGTAAAAATCCAAAGAGGAGACTCGTTATCACCACTACGGTTTATCATAGCAATGATGTCACTCAATCATATACTTAAAAATGTACAGGGGGGATACAAATTCACTAACTCACAAGAAAAAATAAACCACTTCATGTACATGGATGACATAAAAAAATTTGCAAAAGATGAAAAAGAATTAGAAACCCTAGTACAAACTATTAGAATATATAGCCAGTATATAGGGATGGAATTTGGAATTGAAAAATGTGCTATGCTAGTAATAAAACGGGGTGAAAGAAAATTTAATGGACGGAATACAACTGCCAAATCAGGACACGATAAAATCACCTAATGAAAATGAAAGTTATAAATACTTAGGAATTTTAGAAGCGGACAATATCAAGCAAGCAGAAATGAAAGGAAAAGTTAAAAATGAATATCTCAGGAGAACTAGAAAACTTCTAGAAACCAAACTTAACAGCAGAAATCTGATCAAAGGAATCAATACCTGGGCTGTCCCCATTATAAGATACTTATAAAGATTCTTAAAATGGACAAAAGAAGAACTCAAACAGATTGACCAAAGGACGAGAAATTAATGACCATGCATAAAGCTCTCCACCCTAGAGACGATAGAGATAGATTATATGTGTCAACAAAGGAAGGGGGAAGAGGTCTTGACAAAATAGAGGACTGCGTAGAAACCACAATCCAACAACTCGAAGACTAAACAAAAAAGAGCAAAGACAGATTACTTATGGCGGCCAACAATAGTAGATGTGGCATAGGGACAAACAGAAAAACAACAAAGACTAGAAAACAAAAATGGGAAGAAAAACAATTATACAGACGCTTCAAATGACAAATCGGAGAGGTTGCAAATGAAAAAACCTGGATGTGGTTAAGAAAAGGAAACCACAAAAGAGAAACCGAATCACTAATAATTGCTGCACAAAATAATACCATAAGGACAAATTATATCAAAGCAAAAATTGATAAGACCCAACAAAATAGTAAATGTAGACGCTGCGGTAATAGAGATGAGACCGAAAAACCATGTACTATGCGAATGTAGCAAACTAGCACAACGGGAGTACAAAACTAGACACGACTGGGTTGGGAAGGCGATCCACTGGGAATTATGCAAAAAATTATATTTTGACCATACAACAAAATCGTATATGCATAAACCAGAATCTGTTCTTGAGAACGAAACGCATAAAATTGTCTGGGACTTTGAAATAAAAACGAATCATCTTATCCCAGCAAGAAGACCAGACCTAGTGTTGATTAACAAAAAAAGAAAGAACTTGTCAACTGGTGGATTTTACATTTCCAGCAGATCACAGGGTGAAGCTAAAGGAAAATAAAAAAATGGACAAATATCTGGACCTTGCCACATAACTGAAAAAGTTATGGAATATGAAAGTCAAAGTGATACCAATTGTAGTTGGTGCACTTGGAACGGTCCCAAAAGGATTGGAAAAGAGTTTGGAAAGTCTGGAAATCAGAGGAAGGATTTATACCATCCAGAACACTGCTGCAATCTGCCAGAATACTCAGAAGAGTCCTGGAGACCTAAGGAGACTTGCTGTCACTCAGACTCCTGTGAAAGACCATCAGCTAACGCTGATGTGAAAACTCAAAAGGAGTAAATGATAATAATAATAATTTTGAATAAAAAGTTTCGATATTTATATAGATCGTTTATACTGGGGACGCATTGGCCATGAGTTAATGGCTTTGTTTTGATTCGCATTCCACACTCTCTCAATCCGTGTATTTCGTTTATACAGAATATTGATTATTCTAACTTATTTAATCTAACTTCATTAATTATAAAAATATTTGTTTTATGTTGCCTATTGTTATTGTTTTTGTTTCTTTTTCTTTTGTTTCTTTTATTTTTTTGTTTGTTTTTTGTTTGGTTAGGTTTTTGTTTGTTTTTTTGTTATTTGTTTTTTCAAGTTCATTGATTTTAATATTTAATAAGCCTTTTTAAAACTGACATATCAGCGGACAAAATATCAGATGCTGAGTGATTATTACGATAGTAATGTCATTAGATGTCATTTACGAATAATATAATAATACGAGTAATTCTTAAACATATATATTTGACCAATAGTTGGAACCCTAACAGATGATAACACTCCGGATTAGAGTGGACCTGGGATGTATGACAATGGAGGAATACTCCAGACTCTCCAAATTTTTAAGATGGAAGCCTCGTCATCAGACAGTTCAGTGTTATGCCCAGGACACTTAAAATCATTAAAAAACATTACTTTACTTCGAAAACATTTGCGATTGCAAAATTCATAGAATACTTTAACTTATACAAGGATAGGCATGACTGTGCTGGAAAGGTGATCCATTAGGAGTTGTACAGGAAAAAAATTTGGACGATACAACAAAATGGTATATGCATAAACCAGAATCGGTTCTTGAGAATGAAACGTATAGAATTATCTGGTACTTTGATAAAGATGGATCACCTTATCCCAGCTAGAAGACCAGACCTAGTATTAAAACACTGCATGTGTCAGCAGGAGACCTTGACTTATAAATTTGTCCTTGCTTCTCCAGCAGTGTCCAGCATGTTATGTTCCTCTTACTTAGATGGTTTTGTGTGATAGGGAGCAAGCGGGTGCTGCTCCAAGCTTTGTTCAAGACGGCACGCAGCATCCTTGTTTAGCTCCATCTAACTTATTTCTTAGAGCTTGTTATGTTATATACTGTATCAATTGACAGCGCTGGTGTGTAGTACACTGGATTAAAACCCAACGCAGGTATACAAAAGAAAGCTGGACTTTATTTTCTTTCCTCGGTTGGCGTGGATGAAAGGAGGTGTGCGCCGGCTTGGATGAGTGGTGAAATGAACAGTAGTGATAACAAGTCTTTTCTTCGGAGAGTCGACAGGAGTGACTGAAGTTCGTGGCTGCAAAAGCTCAACTGCCGAATTCTCCGTCTAACCGTCACTTTTTCAATTTTACCCAGCATGCTCTGGTCTATTCAAATTCCACCGGAACTGTACTGCGTGACTTGCAATCCTAGCTTTGTCACCAGTCAACAGGAAGTCCTTTGTCATCCTGCTATTGTTGTTTTTTCTGGACAGTTCGTTTGACCCGGTCAGCAGTAAGCCTCCAATCTTAATCACTTTTTCCTCTTTATTCGATCCAGACTTCTGTCTGGAACATCCTTTGTTTCTCAATTCTTTTGTCTATTTGATTCAACCGGAAATTCCTATTTCCGTTTGTACAATATCCAACATTCCTCCTCTTCCCATTTTTCAAAAATTTTCACATGTGAATATTTTTCCAATGCCTCGCTCCACTCCTCACACCACACCACCGAGTACAACATGATTACAAAAATTCATAAGAATAGAAAAAAATAAAACAAAATAAAACACATACAAATGCAACAATCATATTACAAATTGGTTACCTGTAATTGGTAACCTAGAGAGTGTCAAGTTCGTTATTTCTTTTCATTCAAACAGTTCGTGTCTTTTTTTGTTTGTCTGTTTTTTCATTCACAAAGTTCGTGTGTTTTTTTTCTTTTGTCCTCATTTGGATTCTTTTTCTTTTTTTTTTTTTTTCATAAAAAAAAATATTTGTTCTTGTCCCGGTTGTATCGTAGTAGACATCCCGATGAACGATCATACGATCGTAGGCGGTAACCACGTCCCAATTTCCAAACTGACATCGAGTAAATGACCCTTGACAACACCATGTGTATCTCTGCTCGAGTTTAATATCACACATAATTTCTTTAATTCAACCTACTATGTTTTTGACACAATAAACACAGTTATCTACAGTACATTATTCAAGGTCTGGCCGAGAGAAAACGAAACGAGAACGAGGGACAGTTTTCTTTTTTCTTTTTTTTTTTTTAATCTTTTTATTCTTTTTTTTTTTAATCTAAGGGCCCGATTCTGGCTGTTGATGGTGGGTATGCGGTTTACTTGGAGGATTAGTTTTATCGTTTTACAGTTACTAACTCTTAACTACTGAAGTCTAAGACAATGGGCTCGTGACCCGCAATATTCTAGGCTGTCGTGGGCTTCTATTTACCATAAGTGTGGACTCTTCGCCCACTTCCGGATCTAGGTCGACTTTTTCGATGGGCACCCCCCTGTGCTGCCCCGACATTTTTAAGTGTTGGGCCTTTCTAACCCAGCAGTGTCATTTACAATGTTTAAACTAACGTCTTTGATTGCAGTGCGTTTACCTGCTCTCCATTTAACAATCCCTTTTCTTACAACTAACCCTAATATTATAATTATAATGACGCTGCCCGTACAAACCCCTATAATCAATTTAATCGGGGTTTCCTCATACTCCTCCCTAAATCTCCCCATCTTTACTTGTTCTAAGGTATTCAATAGCTTGCGGATAGGAATCTCCTCCATATCACGCAATTCCATTGGCAGAGTGTCGACCGAAAAATTCGGAAATTTCTGCGTGATTGGGGACCACACTATCGGACTGGAGACGTTTATGGGAGTGAGCTGTAGCTTTCCTACATTCTTAAATCTTGAGTTACCGTTGACCAGCGCAGCTAGCACCATGTAATCATTATAAGCTGTGCACCCATTTTCTATCTGTATAGTAGATAGTGGGGCTCGGGCAACCAGCCTACTCTGGGATTTGTCACCACAAAGTACCATAAAATGCAAGTCGTCGGTTGTTGCGACTATCCAAGATGCCCGGTCAACCCTGGTTGCAATTGGAAGCCGCGTGTTCGTCTTAACCGTTACCCGACAATTTTTCTCTACCCCTGCCCGATCATGTCGGAAGAGTGACATCTAACAAGACTCCCCCAAATTAGTGAGGCAAATCGGACCGGAAACCTCGCACAATTTGTTAGTAATTTCCGAGCACCGTGCTGCCTCAGTGTGACTCAACAATATGTATCGGGAGCCAGCCCTATTCACAGCAATCATTTCTGACTCCAGCTCGAACCTCGCCGACAACTTTGAGTTATCCGTCGAATCAGAGCGTGTGACTAATGGAAAGGGAAGATTTAAAATGCTATACATCACGTAAGTGTGTTCCCTATCCAACAATGGGACATCGACAACAACTACAATAGACCTAGAGTCAAAAAGTGTCCTACAATCTAATGTTCTATAATAATTCCATACGTCCCTGTCTGGATCACTTGCCAATTTGAAGTTATCCGGTAGCACTTGAGCTATACTATACAGCAATTCCCTCAGGTCGTGAGGAGCGATTATGCTAGAAGTCAAATGGCCAACCGACAATAAGTTGACCTGTAGTTCTAAGTGATCCAAAGCTATGCGAACATCCGAGAAGTATTTTCCTAACCTATCAACCATAATTTTGTATAGCCAGTATCTGTGTGTGAGAACTTCTAGCCTGGACACTCGTCTATCTAAACCCTGTGTCACGTTCACCATGGAAATCGCAACTCCCTTAAGACTAGCAATAAGCTCGTTTATTTTGTGTCTATTATCCGATACTTCGCCTCTCGTAACATTTACAACAGAGATGTTATCTTCTATCACATGCAATAACCGCCCCTGTGTATCTGCTAATTTTCCCAATGCCTTTTTAATTACGTGAAGATCATCCTCCGATACGACACCAAAAAGGTAGCTCAGAGAATCTCCAACAAATGGCAACACGGAACGCTTTTCCTTATGAGCAATGGACCTATAATCTTTGTATTTCCGTAGCAATCGCTCACGTTCTATTCTGATTTCCTTAAATTCCGTGTTTACACTATTTATCAGCGTTTCGAAGGTGACATCTCCAAGGAACTCTTGTGGGAAGTCTTCCTTTGCGCCCGACTGCATGTGCCTGATATATCCTTCTAACAGCTGGAATGCCGCATCATACTGTGTCAGGTCGATTGAGAACGTTATTAGCCATCTCGCCCGCGTGAGCGATATTTCACGTCTCTCACGAAATAAGACGTTCTGGTAGCCCCCAATCGCTAAGCTTGATCCAGGAATCAACAACAGGATCAAAAGAACGAGGTTTGCCATCTGAAACGAAAGAAATACGGCAGTTAGCCTCATTCTGCATCAGCCTCGGCCATAGCGAGCGCAGATTATACTTGAAATACTATTCAACGCGATTCCGTGTTCCCAGACTTCTAATCCCATACACTTCGTTATAAGGTTTACCTAACTGCTTATTGACCTCACTGTCCGCGTTCGGATCCGAGACACCTCTCACCCAAAACGTTCTGGAGACCATTCCCCACAATCATAACTCAAACTAAATCATAGTCCTCCAAATCCTCAGAAAATATCGGGGCACGGATCTTGCCGTTTGTCTACTATTCCTCTTTGGAACCCCAACTCATTCCGACCTATCGGAATCTCAAGCCCATGAGCGCAGAATATCTTCCCGAAACTACGGTAACTAAATAGGACGCTCATCAAGGAATCGTAATCAGTGTAATGGTGAGCCTTCAATACGACTACTTTCTTTACCATATTTACACAGATTCCTTACACAATTGGGAGGAAAAGAAAATCTCCAACAGTCAAGTATGAGTCCAGACTCGATCCAGAAAAAAAAATTTTACAGCAAGGCCACAAAATTCACAATTAAACATTTTCAAAACCCTCAATAAAATTTTGTTATTCAATGAAATTACCAACACCAACTTCTTGATTAATCAAGTCAGCTTTCATAAAAAAATTAAAACAGAAACATACTGACCAAAAAAAAATTAAAAATTATTAATACTATTAGTCCCCTCTCTTAAATACTTTCCTTCACCTAAATGTTTTCAGTTAAACCTCCACATTTCTCCTAAATTATTCTACAGCATATCCGCTAGCAAGTCTACCAGGCTTTTTAACTGCTCTTTCTTATTCTTGCGTTCGTCTACAGAGCGTGTAGGCACATCAACTATTTTTGGACCAATAGCTGTTTGTTCAACATCGGTCACCTCAATATCAGGTGATCAATCAGGGGTCTTTTCTTCCCTTTTAGTAAAATCTAACCTCTCTACCTCCGAACAATCATTCGCAATGGTGGACGAGTCATTAGACATGCGTCCAACCTCAACGGTCGACACGTTTTTATCCGCCGTTTTGCGTCGTGTCATGATACGACGCTCCATTAATGGAACATCCGACTCGTCATTTGATTCCTCACACTGGTGTCGACATTTTTGTACAGGAAAGTCGGTCTGTTCGTCCATGGATTCGCTGTCAGAATCACTGGTTTCTACCGGAGCAGCTACTACTACTTTCCGTAACGGCCTCTCTGTCGTGGGAATTTCCCATTCCTCAATGGACGCTGCCCGAAGATGCTCGGCATGCGTCTTTGAGACTGAGCCGGTTAACTGGTCTTTAATTCTATAGGAGACGGGGCCAGTCTTTTCAATTACCACATAATATGGCCGCCAACGCATATCCAACTTCCCTCTTCTATGGTGGTTCTTATAGTACACCAAATCACCAACCTTAAACTCTACATCCTTTGTCTTACTAAGAGATTTATCTATCGCTACTTTCCTCGCCTTTTTATGTTATTCATCACTAAAGTAAAACAACGATGCATTTCCTGTAGGGCAATTTCATGATGTTCATCACCATAATATATACGACGAGGCATCAGTATATTGTCTAGAGGCAAAATAACATCCCTGTTATAAAGCAAGTAATATGGTGAGAATTTTGTGGTTTCGCTTACGTGAAACCGGACGGCTGCTAATATTTGGTTGATGTAAACATCCCATGACTGTTCATTGCTGCCGATTTTCTTCGCCAACACATCATTCATTGTCCTATGGAATCACTCTACTTTACCGTTACTCTGAGGGTGATAAAACGAAGTTGTAACATGATGTATGTTCAGGTCTTCCAATGTTTTTTTCATGATCTTATTGATATTCTCTGGTCCGTTGTCAGTTAGAAGCTGAAGTGGTGCCCCCAAATCTTGGGAAGACTTCGTCAATTAAAAGATTTACCACTGTTTCTGCCTTCTTGTTAGGAACAGCAAACGCCTCAGGCCATCCACTGTACATGTCTATGAAAGTAACTATATACTGATTGCCTGAGTGAGTCTTCGGATAGGGCCCAGAGACATCCAAAGCAAGCTTGGCAAACGGGAAAGGAGGCATATCACACTCCTGCATATGGGGTTGCTGCTTTTTCAGATTCCTTGTCTGACATGAAACGCATCTACCTACAAAATCATTTATATCTCTTAGCAAACAGGGCCAGAAATATTTCCGTTTTATCGAATGAAATGTTTTCTCCACCCCCATGTGACCATTGTCATCATGGTATTGAGTGAGCACATTTTTTCTAAGGTTTGATGGGATATACAATCTGATGAGAGGTTCATCATCAGGCTGAGACAAGTAATAAACTATCTCATCCATTACTATATATTTTTTCTGTTCTAATCTATTAGCTCTACCATTTTTTAATCTACTCTTCAGGTCTAAAATCTCCTTGTCTGATTCCTGCTCCCTAATCATGTCTATCCCCTGCAATGTGGGACGTTCGCGTGTCATTGACGATTCGTCCGTATTTTTATAGGAAGCGAATTCCTTCGGTTCAATTAGATTTGAATTTATCGCGCTAAGTAATGCCTATCATCTGTCTCTACTGGGGAATCAACACTATCCCCCTCTACATCGACGGCACGTGACAAGAGATCCGCGCAAACATTGTCTTTACCTTTGAGATACTGTATGCTACAATTGTAGCCTGTCATGCTCAGAGCCCAAGTCTGTATCTTCTTATTTTGTATAGGTGAATTAAGTAAGTGTTCTAGGGGTCGGTGATCCGTGTAGATCGTAAATGTTGCGCTATGCAGATAGTGGTTTAGCTTTTGAAGGGCATAGTGTATTGCATAAGCCTCCTTTTCTATAGTTGACCATCTTGTTTGCGTATCGCTTAACTTATGGAACAGTAAGTAAATTGGTTTTTCTACCCCTTTCTTTTCCTTTTCATCATAAACCAATTGGGATAAACACGCGCCAATTGATTGATCAGAGGCGTCAGTGTATAGTCTATACTCCCTGTTTGGGTCGGGATAGGCTAATATCACCATATCCGCGAGCTTCTTTTTCAAACTATCGAAAGCAGCCTGACAAGCGTCGTCCCATTGAAAACGCGCATACTTTCTAGTTAGATTAATTAGGGGCTCGGCTATATCAGAAAAATTTCTAATAAAGCGGCGATAGTACGAGGTCATTCCAATGAAAGCTCTCACCTGCCTAACGGTGGTTGGGGTGGAAACTGATTTTATGGCCTTCACCTTATCTAAATCTGACTGTATACCTCTCTCACTAACTCTGAAACCTAGGTATTGAGTCTCTTTTTTAAAGAACTCGCATTTAGCTGGTTTCAACTTGAGGTTATGTTCAAGCAAACTATTAAAGACTGCGTCTATATGATTCAGGTAATCTTCAACTGTGTTTGAAAATATTAAAATATCATCTAGATAGGCAAGAGCAAAATCTTCTTGTCCACGTAAAACAATTGACATCAACTCCTGAAAGACCCCGGGGGCATTTGCGAGTCCAAATGGCATGACATTAAAATGAAACAACCCCCTGTGACAAGTGAATGCGCTTTTCTCCTTGTCATCCTCATGGAGTTTAACTTGCCAGTAACCTGATTTTAAATCAAGCTTTGAAAAGTACCTTGCCAATCCGAGCGACGCTAGTATATCATCAACAACTGGAAGTGGGCGGGCACATTTCTTTGTGATTTTGTTGAGTCCCCTAAAATCAACACAAAATCTTTTACTACCATCTTTCTTCTCAACTAATACAATTGGGAAACCCCACGGGCTATTTGACCTCTCAATTACGCCCGCTTCCACCATTTCATCGACTGCTGAGTCAACCAATCTTCTTTGTTTAAGTGGTGTACGATATGGCTGCTTCCTAATGGGGTCATGCAGTCCAGTATCAATACGCATCACTACCGTATCAGTCCTGACTAGGTTTTTATCATCACTAACAAACAAATCCCTATTTCTTTTCAGTAATCTATCAATCTCGGGCTTAAATCCTTCTGCTATCCTAGCCTGTTCTAAATCTGTATCGGAAATTTTACTCTCCCGTCTGTCCGGCATAGTAATTTCAGAAATACTACCTACCCTTTCAAATCTTGCAACTGGACATCCACGTTTTAAGGTGACCGTCTGGTTAGTATTATTCATTATTAGCAACGGAAACCTGCGAGATTTAGGGATTTTTACTACTGCGTTGGCTACAGATATGCCACTGAAATTACTAACGTATCCACTACTTAGTTGTTCAATTTCATATTCCATACCGCCCACATTTCTGAGCTTAGTTTGCCCTTTACAAGTGTGCATATGTTGGGGTTTTAATGTTATATTTTGTGCTAACCTAATTATAGAGGAAATGTGGATATCTTCTTCTAATGCTATGTATTCCTCCCCAATTCTCAAGGCCCCCAAATCAAAATACATTCTCACCCCGTTTTGCCTCAGCCAATCGCGACCGAGAATGACGTTTCTATTAAGATTCGTCACAACAAAGAAATCATGGGGAGTAGACTGACTACCTATCTGAACCTGGAGGCGACATAAGCCTTCAATATACAATGAGGACCCATTAGCAGTTCGTAATTGAACGTCCTTCGTTTGTAGTTCAGGTTTTGGTCGTATTTTCTCGTAAACCCTACTGCTTATAATGGATACCTCTGCCCCTGTATCAACTAAAGCTCTATAATTTATACCACTAATCTTAATGGAGACAGAGTTTGGCGCGCCCACATTACCAACTATGTGCGTTGGTACATTCTTGTTCCCCTCGTTGGGCGTCGCACGAGCGGACCACTGCCGTTTCCCGAGACCTGATACCAACAAGATCTCTGCATATGACCCTGCATTCCGCAATTCCAACACCTAACAATGCTCCTTTCCCGCTCTTGTGGTCTATATCCCCCATAACGTCCTTTCATACTGTGTGTCTTATATCTACCATTATTATTATTACTATTATTATTATTCGATGTAGCAGGACTCACTGCTTCTATCTGTATCCGCCTCCGAGAGTGGCAAATCTCCATAGGCTCTTCTTCGTCTTTCGAGCCTTCGTCGAGCCGAATCTTCCATTTTAACTCAGATAGGGCCTTCTGATAGGCAGCTTCTAAATTTTGTGGCTCATCTTTCAACACTGCCAACTTTATGTCCCGGTCCTTTATCCCTTCTACAAAAAACCCTAGCACTTGCCTTACAGCCACTTCGTTCCTCCCGTCGACTCCCAGGCGCACCACCCTCTGCATATACTGTTGAATTCCTTCCGTTCTACCCTGCTTAACATTTGCTAATTCTACTAACCGAGCACTGGGTTAGACACCACCCCGTAGTACCCTCCTAAGGAATGTTTCAACTCGTTCCACGTTAGTTGTGGGTTACTCGCTATTAGTCTCTGTATATATTGCGCAACGGTTCCCCCCGTTGTAAGGAGAGCCGTTTGGCATTTATTCTCTTCTGCCACGCGTACGACTTGGAAATATCTCTGCATATCCCCCAACCAAGTCTGATATCCACCATCTTCCTTACGAACTAACGGTTGAATATGTTTTAATAATGAGTCCCCTCTTAAAGTGTCCGTCACCGAACAAGCTACATTCCTCAACTCAGCGGTCAGACTCTGAATGAAATCACTAAAAATTCGCTGATCCATTTCCTATATATATTTTTTTTTTTTTTTTTTCTAAAAACAAAACAACTCCTATGACAAATAAGAGCAGAGCATACACAAAGAAATCAAGAATCACCTACCTTTTTTTTCTTTTTTTTTTTTCGATGTCCGGCCGTATCGCGATCGTCTAGTCGTTCTGTGTGTCTGTTTCCGTGGCAAACCAGGTTCTGTATCAGCCTACGTTTTTCTTTTCTTTTTTTTAATAAAAAAAAAAGACAGCGTAGCTGGTCACTGTGCACCAATTTGAACGTATGTTATATACTGTATTAATTGACAGCGCTGGTGTGTAGTACACTGGATTAAAACCCAACGCAGGTATACAAAAGAAAGCTGGACTTTATTTTCTTCCTCGGTTGGCGTGGATGAAAGGAGGTGTGCGCCGGCTTGGATGAGTGGTGAAATGAACAGTAGTGATAACAAGTCTTTTCTTCGGAGAGTCGACGGGAGTGACTGAAGTTCGTGGCTGCAAAAGCTCAACTGCCGAATTCTCCGTCTAACCGTCACTTTTTCAAATTTACCCAACATGCCCTGGTCTATTCAAATTCCACCGGAACTGTACTGCGTGACTTGCAATCCTAGCTTTGTCACCAGTCAACAGGAAGTTCTTTGTCATCCTGCTATTGTTGTTTTTTCTGGACAGTTCGTTTGACCCGGTCAGCAGTAAGCCTCCGATCTTAATCACTTTTCCTCTTTATTCGATCCAGACTTCTGTCTGGAACATCCTTTGTTTCTCAATTCCTTTGTCTATTTAATTCAACCGGAAATTACTATTTCCGTTTGTACAATATCCAACAGTTAGAGTCCAAGTGGTGCAGCTGTACAGTAGCACTGATACGGCTACAGCTTAGAAGAATTTTCCCTTTATCTTTTCAGTGAGATAACATTTCTATATGATCGATAATCTGTCTATATATATGTGTTCATTGACATCATGTTTTTGTAGATGAGATATTACTACCTAGATATGTGAAGTGG
Organism: Doryteuthis pealeii; assembly: GCA_023376005.1. Taxonomy (NCBI): domain Eukaryota; kingdom Metazoa; phylum Mollusca; class Cephalopoda; order Myopsida; family Loliginidae; genus Doryteuthis; species Doryteuthis pealeii. The sequence continues at coordinate 36,764,819 of CM042154.1, read as the reverse complement.
TCTACTACTACTTTAAAATTTCTCACACTAATAGTTAATAATACTATTCATGAAATAGTAGACTAACAAAACAGGAAAGATCACAGACTGGAGGAGGAAAGTTGACAAAAAATGTATTGATCAGGCAGTTATAACAGTAGACACAAGACTACAGACACAAGTAAGATAACACTGGAGAATCGAGTCATGTAGAATTTTAAACAGACATTAGAAATGATTACATGAAAGAAGAAAATGAATACTAATATTATAATCAAATGTTTATAATGATTTACTAGGTTTTCAAAAGGTTTTCAAAATTTTAGTAACGTGAAGTAGAAATCGGCAGCTGCAGATGCTTTTGCCAAAATCGAGAAGATAACGAATTACATTCGACTGCGAAATATCGAGCTCATGTGATAATTTACGGTTGCGACTCACAGGATTTGCCTCTACATATAGGAGCATGACCGCAGAATACATGATTAAAACCTATCTTATCTTACCTTTATTGTTGAGGTTCATGCAACCCGAGTGAAATTTCTTGAACCATCTGGTTACTGTACTGTAATCAACTGGGCATTCACCTTTCGCACAACAAAGGTTTTTTATAACTTACCCGGCGTTCGAATTTGTAAAGTTTAAGTTCCCGAATTATACTACTTTGTACGTTTATTTGAGTGGGTTTCAAATTACACACGGGGTAAAGCAATGTACAACCTATCAGGACACCAACTACTATGATACTACCAGTCACAGTGGGTACGTACTACGGCTTGAGCTGCGTCGATCACGTTATATACACGCTGCAAACTAGCACGTACCTTGATTGCAAATTTTTGACACTTTGTAATCGTATATAATATTATATATATATATATATATATGTGTGTGTGTGTGTGTGTGTGTGTGTGTGTGTGTGTGTGTGTAATATAAGAACTGTTAAAAGACCTAAATATTTAACGACACTCATTTATTTCCTTTGACAAGTTTTGTGTCATAATGAGAAATCTACTCCAAACTTTTTAATATTAAGACATTGATTATCAATAAAAAATATTCCAGACTTACTGATATTGAATTGAATCAATTATCTGTATTCATAATTTACAAAAAATAAAACATCAAATATTTTATATGATGTCTTGTTATGTTACAGTCCTATAATGTTTTTCGTTTCTTTCGGTTGCCATTCAATTCATCTTAACGATATCTGTCGGGGAAACTAGGAGGATTACTAGACAGTATTTACCTCTTCTCCAAATGCCATGTGACAGATTATGCTGGGTTATATGATAGCAATAACGAAGAATAATCTCTGACCTGATTTAAATGAACCCCAGTCCTTGACCTGACTCAGGTAGTAGATCTGATATCTTCATCTTCCTCTCGTGATGTAACACAATGTCATAACTTATCAAAAATAGTGTTAAAAAGAATCAACAAGTTAAGAGTAAAAAGTAAAACAAACAAGGAAATGCAGGTTTCTTTGTACAATAAAGTGTCTTTGTCATTTCTTCCATCAAAACCTATGCAACAAGGTTTTCCACCGTTTCCTCGTGCCTTTGATGGGCATTTGTTTTCATAATTGCATTTATTAAAGATGATTATTTTCTATATCAATATTAGTTTTGAAAAGGCCCATAGCCTGTAAGTCTAATAGCAAGGCATTAGCGAGGCTGACTCCTAGATTGAAAGAAACATTACCCCTCATTAATTCAATATTGCAAGTGCATTTTCCAACTATTTCTATTAAAATATCTGAAAGAAAATGCATTGTATATCATCAGAAATTACTCAAATTGAATGAAAATTTCCAAATTAAAATTGAAAATAAAATTAGAAAAATATGATAAATTAGAATAATATGATAAAAGTAATATGATAATATAAAAGCCAACGGAATAAATCTAATTTGCTAGATTAGTATGTCGACACTACAGCGTTGCGCATAAAAGACAATAACTTTGAAAATAAAGACTGATTAGTAAGGTCTTTTGTTAATTAAGTATATTTTAATGTAAAGTTCAACAAGGGATAATTTCTACACGATAAAATATTCTGATAAAATAAGGTCTCATTTGTAATTACTTGTATATTGAATAAAATATTTTACTGTTTAATTTTTTAAACGTTTATTCGATTTACTGAGAACATTATGAATATTACAATTTTAAAAAACTATCATTAAGCATATTTTCTTCATTTGTTTTCTTTAAGATATGCTTTTAAGTTGATCTCCTTAGCTTTACGGATAACATCGAAATAATGAAATGTACGATTATTTAAGCCTTAAAATTTATTTCCTCAAATGAGGACAAAGTTTTGAAGAAAAATATTTTGTGTGATGATTTTTTATGTTATTTGCAACTTTCACCTCATGGGAAAGGCCACGACTCCCAAATATATCTACCCTAATGCACACATATATTAAGAAAGAATTCAGTACACGCATCATTACCCAAACAAATAGTAAAATTCCAAATTGCTATGATCATGTTGGCTTATTTAAAGTTGTAAATATAATAACTATCTTCTTGTGTAATCAGTTCCAATCTTCTAATAATCCTTTTTTCTTTTATTGTTGTAATTAAAAGTTCTGTTAAACTAATGCCCATCTTGCTTTATTCATATCAATCGTTCTATTGCGTTTATTTTCTTTATCTTCCCACAATATTTTGAACCCGGCCATAAGAGGCTTTCCATTCTGCTTTTTCTTTTTTTAAATATTTTTATATATGTCTCGCCGTGATGAAGATACAGCAGTCAAACACACGAAACTTTAACGCATCTATATATATATATATATATATATATATATATATATATATATATATATATATATATATATATATCATGGATTTCGTGATTCGGTTCCATTCTCTTTTGGTGTATGGGTTACGCGGGACAAATATTCATTGTGAACGCAAAATGAAGAATCAAAAAATCCAATGAGAGTGCGGTTCTTAAAATAATGAAGAAACTATCACGTAGTGTTCGTTGTCTATTCTTTCCTGCTTCCACGTCCTCAAAGACTTAACGGAGAGACAATAAAACAACGAAAGGTCCTAACACTGAGATGAGTCTTTGTGTTTTTACAAATCCAACGCTTAGCAATCACATAGCAATGACCGGTAACTATGCTAAAGTACTATATAAGAATAAGAAAATAGTGATTAGAAAAGGAAATATCGCAAGAATAGGTTGGAAGAAGGGAGCATGGGAGGAATGGAGACAAAGTTCAATATTTAAAGAAGGAAAATATTCAGAAATATCAAAATCAGGTAAGTAGTAATAGAAAAAAAGAAAGAATCAAAAATAGATACAATATTGAGTAGAGGGAAAAAATTAAAGTATTTTTTATCATTGCCACAAATTTTAACGAATCAATGACTTAAACACACATAGGAAGTGATTATTTCATTTGAGTATTGTTCTTAATGTCCCCTTAGTTGTAGCGAAAATCATAATTTTCTAAAAATAAATAGATAAATAAATAAAAGTTTCTCAAGAATACAACAAAAAATAGGAAAATTCTTATTTTTCTTTTCCTTTATGTGATATTTGATTAGTCTTTTGCAGTGGTTCCCAAAGTGGGCTGTATCGCCCCCTGGAGTCGTGGATAGATCTAGAAGTGGTGAAGCAAAAAGGGGCGGTAGGGGGGTAGGTAAAAGGGGGAGGTTGGAGGGAGATGGGATGGCGTTAGAAGTAATTATTAAATAATTTGTTTTTTACAAAATCTCAGTGACTATGTTATAAATACTAAAGTAAAGGGACGTGTATGCAGATTATATAGGAATATACTGACATAAGAATTACAAACGAATGTATAGTTTTGTTACGTAAAGAAAGAAACTGAAAATTCATGAATGTAGGGATCAACAACTTCTTCCTGGTGTTGAGAAACTGATATCCCTGCACCAAACACATCAATCCCATTAACAATAACTGTGAAGACAATGAACTATGTTATTATGATTACTGGTGAGATGTTGATTTACCATTGCATATTGCTGACACAGCTAATAATTCTAAATGAATTGTTTTAATAAATTCATTTTTATTTGTTAAATACATCTTTGTGTTTAATCTTGATCCATTTAAAGCATGCAAAAATGATGTGTTCGCATGTGTATATGAGGGAGGCGCTAGGAATCCACTGGAAAGCCAAGGAGGTGCTAGCCTTAAATTTGAGAATCACTGTGCTAAAAAATTGTGTCAATGATAAAAAATGGTTCAGTTTTTTCACTGTCTGTATTTTAGATTGTTTCCTTTTTTGTTTTGTTTTGTTTGGTTTGGGTTTTTTTTGGGGGGGGGTTGTTTTGTTGTTAATTTTATTATTCAATACTGTATGCTGAATAACAATTAATTATTTAAATTGATTTTGTGTAACAAAATTAATTCAATTTTGTATTTTCTTTGTTTATTGTTTGTTGCTTTTTGTTCTGTTTTTGTTTTGCTGTCTTTTGTTTTGTTTTGTTTTGGTTTGTTTGTTTGTTTTCTGTCTTTTTTTTTTGTTCATTAGAATTTTCTTTTTCTTTGATGAGTGTCTATACGTGTGTTTATTTTCTGTTAAAGATTAAGTAGCTCCACCCATTTCTAATAGCAGACATCAAATGTAACATTAAAAACTCAATTAGTCTAAACTGGAGCACAGAAAGCAAACAAAGGGTCAGCTCTGAGAAAAGGAAACAGAAAAGATGAAAAAAAGAGAAGAACAAAGAAATAATATTTTTGAATAAATTCTAATATTTATTCACCTCGAAGTTCTTCGCCGTGTTCATTACATGGTGTTAGGAATAAGGACATAAATTGCTGAGCTCCATTGGCATTATCTTTGATCCGATATGTGCTCTACGCTGTTATGGAGGTGTGCCTCTGCGTAACCATTATCGGAACCATTATCAGCGACCCGTATTCAAATTCAGGATGAAGTTGTTTGTTTTTAATTTCGCTGAATATACTGAAATTGGAAAAGTCATGAATTAAATACGTATCCCATTATGTGCCATAGTGAGGGGGATGTCATCCTGGATTTAGTATGCTTCCTTTTGTGGATACTCGGGTTTTGGTATAAAAGCCAAGTTAAGAAATCATAGAGCAAATAAAAAAAAAGAAGAAATTAATGATTATACAGAGAAAATAATTAAGAAATGAACAGAAATGAATAGGAAACAACGAAATAAATCAATTGGAAGAATTAGAAGAAATAAAAGATATTTTAAGAAGAGATAAAAAAAAAAAAAAATGATTAAGAAGAAACTAAAAAGAAAAATATAAGAAAAATATCAGCAAAAAATATCAGTGAGAGAGAAAGAGAGGGGGAGAGAGAGAGAGAGAGAGAGAGAGAGTGTGTGTGGGTGTGTGTGTGTGTGTGTGAAAGGGAGACAGAGACAGAGACAGACAGAGAGAGAGAGAGAGAGAGCGGAGGCGATTGAGACTGACAGACAAATAATGACGGAGACCATAAATTTATGGTAGTGGAGTCATGTTAAAACTGACATCTTAACAGAGGAAATGTTTATGTAGACAACGAAAAGAGAGTCCTATGTTTCACTTGGGAGTTTACTTGGAGACATTCGGATTTCTTAATCTTAAAAGTTCCTGATTTAATGCTCAAGGGAAGGAATACGAGCTGGATACAAAACAAGATGGTGGAATTTGACCAGAGAAATGGAAGAATCACAGAAGTACAAGGGGAATTTTAGCATCGGAAGAGAACACTAAGGAGTAATATTAAATTCTGACAGCACATTTAAATAAATGTACATCGATCAAACCAACACACACACACACACATACATACATACATACATACATATATATATATATATATATATATATATATATATATATATATATATATAATTCAAAAATCCGCAAGCGTTTTCAATTTGGGTATACATTACTTTTCTATCTATTTCGTATATGTATATATTTGCTACATTTGTGGGTGTTTCAGTACTCTCTATAAGCAATAAAATGGTTGGTTTTGTGTCGGAGAGTTTTATAAGAATATAAAAATTTATAAGAGTTCATTCCAAAATATCAATTAGGAGAGGAGTCATAATTTATTCTGGTTAAATTTTGTTAGTTCTAGGCTAAATCTGCATGTGGTTGTCCCATTGAAGTTAATTGTCAGTGACGATCTTGTCGGGTGCCTGCTAATGAACTTCTTGTCTTTTTTCTCTTCTCTTCGTGTCTGTGTGTGTTTATGTTTATATATACCATGTGTGTGTTTGTATGTATGGAGGCACTTGGTGTAAGTGTTAGAGTCGTAGGAAATGGAATCGTCGACGTGAGTTCAATTCCTGGTCGAGTCTGTTTGCATTTCCCATAGTGTTAATACTCTTGTATGCATCCACCAACTCTCCCTCCAACTATGGGTAAATAGTAGGGAAGACTGGGCTCTTTAACTTTGGTTAGGCAATCGGTCAAGGAGAATGAAAATTCTGAATTCAAACATGTTTTTCGCTACAACTAAGGAAACTTTGACAACAATAATCAAGGAAATTAATCACGTCCTATATGCGTCAAAGCCATGAGAGTTTCGTTAAAATTTGTGGCAATAAAAAGATAATTCAGTTTTTTTTCACAGCCTATTTTGTGTTCAAAACTATATAATATATATATATATATATATATATATATATATATATATATATATACATATATATATATATATATATATATATATATATATATATATATATATATATATAGTACTGGGGTGCATGACTACAGTTACCTTAAACGGAATTCATGACTGGGAAACAAAAATAAGGCGACCTAATGAAAGAAAAATGCCAGAGAATGTGTATGAACGTTTTTATGTTTGATTCTGGAAAAAGTATGTATGTAAGGGATATATTTCTATTTGTATATATACCCTTTTCGATTTCTATATTTACGATTTTGTAACAGAGTTAATTGTTTTATTTTATCCCAACAAAATGGAAATATATTAAATATAAAAATCTGACTCTCTTTTCTGATTGTATATCTAAGTATCTTAACGTGAAATGCCAAACTTGCAACATTAAATGAAGGGGCCAACATTTCTGTCTGCTCTTTACGAGTTGAATCAATACTCAGAATTGTTCTAACACGAAATATTTCAAAAATTGTTCTAACACGAAATATTTCAAAAATCAACATGGCTACAAATGAATTTCCTGTCATCTTCATTTTTATTAAAAGTTTGAAAATCAATTCGTCATCTTAACAGGTATATAAGATTGAATAAAAATTCCATTCCGCGGAGTGGATCTGAAAATAATGACAATAAAGTGGTACTTCATACTCCCCAAATATCCAGAAAAGGTGCCTTTCCATATATTGTTTTCATATCAATATATTTATCTAGATCAGTATATTCATATCTGTCTCTGCATCTCAGTATATTCTTATATCTCTCTCTCTCTCTCTCTCTCTCTCTCTCTCTCTCTCTCTCTCTCTGGATGTTGTGGGGTGGAAATAAATCCGAGGGTATGTAAATATAGCAAATATAAACATGAAAAAACAAATATTCAGATCGGATTACTCAATCTGTGCTACTCATGCGGTGAGTTGGCGAGGACCGGTATCGAACCCAGAACCTTGCGATTCCGAAGCGGATGCTCTACCGACTGAGCAAAACTGGCCCTATATAACATATAGTATACGGGAATTATTTAAATTGTTAAAGGAAACATATATATATATATATATATATATATATTAATAAAGGAGATTCGCTTCCGGTTTTTGTCTATAACAAAAACTACGTCACTGCTTACGTCACTATACTCGAAATCGTCATAACATAGAATAAATACACTCAAAATTTGAGCATGCAAAATTAGACAGTCCACATTTTTTTTAAACAAGTTCTAATAAATACATGACTGGTATTATATATCTATATGTAGTTTATTTTATGGCTGGTATTATATATCTATAGTTTGTTTTATTTTAATACATATTTAAAGTTTACATTTGAAATTGTTTTATTTTTTAATCCTTTAATGAATTTGATGATTTTACTTACTTAGGGTACAAACTCGCTGACATTGAATTTTTTACTCCCACCCCTCATTTTTTTACTCCCACCGTTTTTTATTTTGTACTAGTATATATAAATAAATTAAATTTAAATTAACATCCACTACTGTGGTTTGCAAACAAAATTAAATATTTGATAAGAAATCAAACCAAGACATTTTTTATTCATCTCAGTTGAAAATAACATTTTTGAAAAAGCTTCATGGCATGGTTACTTAATATGTTTAATGATGGTAATATATCCAATATATATAACAACCGAAACGCTCGAACTTAGCCAAAACTATTTATTAATTTCTAAATAAGTACATCCTCTGAATTTTTCTTTTATATATATATATATATATATATATATATATATATATATATATATATATATATATATATGGTATTTGTGAAAGAAAGTGACTTACCGGATTTAACCCTGAAAATCTTTATGGTTAAATTCGAGTAGGTTATTACTGTGTACCCTTATGATTAATATATATATATATAATATATATATATATATATATATATATATATATATATATATATATATATATGCGCCTGTCTGTCTGTGTATGAGTGTGTCCGGAAGTGGGTTGTATATTATACAAACGAATGTAATTAATTTTGATAGATCTTATTAATATTGATAGTAATGATAACGAACATAATATAAGGCAATAAATATATATTTCCTCATAAGAGGAAACAATTATCAAATCGCTTATACTCATAAATTAATGTAACAACTAAATAAGTTTAACAATATTGAACATTTTATTGACCCCTCAAGTTTTGGTCACACAATTAAACTCACCCTTGGTGATGTTTCAGCATCGTTTTTGGCTGGTCATTCGAGATACTTCTTCAGTCCTATATTCCGTTTGGGTTGTGTATGTTGTTCTACAGTATTAGATATATAGATAAATATATATTAACATATTCAGTTAGATAGATAGATAGATAGATAGATAGATAGATAGATAGATGTTGGTGAATCTGGGGATAGAAATATTTTGGAATCCAATATTCTGACATTAACTCCAGAGATTAGTTTGGCAAGCACTAAACTTCATAACTTATATTAAATGACTTGTGGAAACACATGGCAAATACCTAGGGAGCTTAATTTAATCGAACATATAGTTGAACACAATAAAGTAAATAACTTGTGACACTAGTTCATCTTAAACGAAGTTAATCGACGAACAGATAGAATTGGTCTCCCTCGCCCACCCACCCCTCTCTCTCTCTCTCTCTATATATATATATATATATATATATATATATATGATATAATGAAAAAACAAAAGATGTTTACAACTGCATGGGCTCATCAGGAGGCCCGAAATGGTTTTTGCACATTCTCTCCTGATGAGCCCATGCAGTTGTAAACATCTTTTGTTTTTTCATTATATCATATTCACACTGTCGGATTAATTTCCATTTTATTTTCACATATATATATATATATATATATATATATATATATATATATATATATATATATGAGTAAGAAAAGGTGGAATGAAAACATCACACAATGCTGTTAAAGAAGAAAACAATTTATAATATAATCATAGCTGATATTGATCAATATTTCGATTTTACAAAAATCATCATCAGAGCTCATTCACTCCCGTAGTTGTTTGGGTCGGAGAGGAAAGTCAAATGAGTTTACAAAACAAAAACCTTAATACTTGCAGTATTAAGCTCTGATGATGATTTTTGTAAAATCGAAATATTGATCAATATCAGCTATGATTATATTATAAATTGTTTTCTTCTTTAACAGCATTGTGTGATGTTTTCATTCCACCTTTTCTTATTCATATTGTCGGATTAATTTCCTTTCTTTTAACTTATATATATATATATATATATATATATATATAGGATGATTCAGAAAAATCTATATCATTTTGATCAATTCTCCCTTAAATAGTCTCAAGTTTTAACAGCATATGTAGAAACAACTAAACATTCTATGTTTAATATTTTACTTTTATCTTTTTCTTTTAATCTTTTCGGCTATACAAAATCCATTCACTGGGAAAGAAAAGACGTTTAACATTCTGAGTTGGTTCTAAACATGCTGTTATAATTTAAGATCATTTGAATGAGAATTGGTCAAATTATTAGATTATGAAATGATATCAATTTTACTGAAACACCTTGTACATATCAAATGATAGAAAATATTTTTAAACAGACAAAATATATGAACATTTGCGACAGAAGAATATAATACATATCTAGATATTTATGTTCACGAAACTATATAGATATAAAAGGGTATTTGTCAATATTTAGTACTTATCTTATTTAGATAAATAATGGATCATTCTGTTTTGATTCACAAGATATGAATGCATGTGTTCAAATGGTATGCCCTGTTATTACCTCAGATAAATAATTGACTATATCATGGTAATTGTGAGGGAAGAAAAGGAAGAAAAAGAACATGCTACACTTCAGAAGAAAGAAAGAAAGAAAGAAAGAAAGAAAGACAGAAAGAAAGAAATAAAGATGAGAGACTGGAAGTGATAGCACTTATACTCAGTTTCAAAAGAAAACAATCAGAAAACAACGAAAGAAAAGTTAGGAAAAACAAGGGAGGAAAGTAGAAAAAAGCTAAAAATAAAGAATTTCAACAGAGATTATTACAATATTTACATATTGAACTATTTCGCAATAGCTCTTAAGTAAATGTATTAAACGGTGTAATAGTCAAATTATCCTACGGTGGTATATTCCCGATTCTCACTAGTGTATATTAATGCATTAATATATATATATATATATATATATATATATATATATATATATAGCAATAGTATAATCTTTACAGATCATTGCCGTCCCTCACAATCCTATAACTCCACCACCAGAACCTTTCTTCTCATGAGCCCTCAAATGACTCATCAAACCCGCTGCAGATCCACAAATTTTGATGCAAATATGACAGAGGAAAGATAACCTTCCCGTTGTATCAGATGATAAAATTTGATGCTTATGCACCACCATATGTCTCTTAAGACCAGAAGCTGACTTACAGACTTTGTTACAGATTGCACAAGATACATTGTTTGTTCCTGGAATTTGCATGAATTGTCCCTGATGAGATTTCTTATGATTGACATATCCAGCCTTAGAAAGCAGAATTCGACCACATGTCTGACCTTTCCAACCCTCCATGTTCTCTTCAATGTGACAGGTGTATCCCTTTCGAAGTTGACGCTTGAGGTTTTCAAGCTCAATTCTTTCACTCTTAAAACTGGTATAGCCATCATCTATATGAATTCTCCAGTCAGTTCTCTCCAATGTCAGCTTTTCCCAGCTGTCAGTATTTATTTTTATTTTTACAAGGTTGTTTTTTAAGCAATCCTTATACCTCTTCCAATGCTTATGCTGTGGCCTTTTGTCATCATGCAGCTGACCGTAAAGGGGTTGCTTTGGCATTCTAGCATCACTCATACGCAGAAAATGACCTGCCCAACGCATTTGGGCCATTATGATAAAAGTTTCAATGCTTGTGCATCCTGCTCTTGTAAGGACTTCTGTGTTAGGTGTGTGTATGAATTCCACTTGATGTTTAGAATGCGTCTCAAACATTTCTGATGAAAGTGTTCAAGAATTTTCAAATGTCTTCGAAATAAAGTCCATGTTTCCGAGAAGTACAATAGAACACTCAACACGCAGGACTTATAAACCTTAAATTTTGTTTTATGGGTAATGCTGGTATTAGACCATAACCGTTTTTCAAGCCTTCCATAGGCCACAAATGCCTTCTGGATGCGTAGGTGAATCTCAACATCTAACGATCCATCACGTCAGTGTTCTTCCCAAGTATGTGAAAGATTCAACAACATCCAGACAAGTACCATGAATGGTTGTAGTTTGTTTGATATACGGTTCACTTTTTACGGGGTGGAACATTACCTTTGTCTTCGTCAAGCTTATTTTTAATCCAAAAGCAGTGGACGAGTCAGCAAATAGGTTCACAATATTTTGAATATCCTCCTCAGTGTGAGCTAGAAAGTCAACGTCATTGACGTAAAGGAACTCTCTGATAAGTGTGTAGGATGTCTTTGACATGAAGTTAAATCTTCTCAAGTCAAAAACTCTTCCTGTGGTTCTAAATTCCAAGAGGACGCCCTACTCACAAAGCTGGAATACATGAGTTAATATTACAGAAAAGAGTATTGGGAATAATGTTGAGACCAAGACATCTCCCTGCTTAAGCCCGTTATCTATTGGTATTTCATCCGACAATCTACCACTCACGAAAATTCTAGCTTTCATACGATTGTGCAACCGCTTGAGTATATTCACAAATACTGGTGGGCACCCAACTTTACCCAATATCGTACAAAGTGCATCTCTGTTGACTGTATCAAAAGCTTCTGTCAAATCGAAAAAAAACTGATACAGGGGGACCCATTGCTCAATACACTTTTCCTGCACTTACCTAGCCGAAAATATAATGTCGTTTGTTCTTCTGCCAGACCTAAAACTACTTTGCGATTCAGGAATGACTACCGGGCAAATGTACAAAAGCAAATCGATTCAACAAGATTCTTGAAAGAACCTTGCTAACAGCATCCAGAAGTGTGATTCCACGGCAGTTATCACAACTACCTTTATCTCCTTTGCCCTTTTATAAACACACCAAAGCACCATCAATCCATTCATTTGGTAGAGGAGAATGTACATATATATATATATATATATATATATATATATATATATATATATAATTTTTTGTTGCTTTTTTTACATTTAAAATATTTTTTTTAAATCATCTTAAACTTGTAAGTGTTCTATTTTTCAAATACTTTTTGTACCTATGACAAAAACTTTAATTCAGTTCTCAATTGTTGTGTTTCTTAATTACGTGTACCGTTAAAGTTATATTTGTTATTTTTATTTTTATTTTTAGGCCTAAAAATGTGACAATTAAACGGAGCTAATTATTAAACATGTGTTCCCCCCCCCCACAGCATACAGATGGTCCTTACTCTTCTGTAGAGTTGCTGGCGGTGTATTATATAGCCTTAGCTGACAGAGCTAATTGAATAAATTAGCTCTGTCAGCTAAGGCTATATAATACACTGCCAGCAACTCTACAGAAGGGTAAGGACCACCTGTATGCTGTGGATGGCAACCCGTGATGCTTATGAACGGAATCCTGATTGCTGAGCAATCCATGACATGCAACACTCCACTTTGACCCTTATCTAGGGTAGAACGGCGGTCGGAGAGAGCACTTCAATTAATTGGCTGGTTACGTCAAGTCCTAGCACCTATATGATTGTCTTAACGTATGACTCTTGTGGCAAACCCTATCACTTTTTATCATATATGTGTTAAACGGTGATGACTAAGGGTCTGGGTGTCCTGCGTATGACGTTAGACTGCATCTAGTGGCGAGGTTCCAATTCTAGAGCTCTGGGAAGTATGGAATACTCATACATTATCATTACTCCTAGGTCCACCCTCAGACGGAGTTCTAGTGCCTGTTAGAGTCCCATGTGTGGGTTAAGTAGATTAAAAATCAGTTTAAAAAACGTGTTTAAAAATGATTTTATTTAAATTGAAAACCCAATCATAGTAAATAAATCACACGTCTTCGGTACAAAATTACCCCATAGTTGAAATGCTGTAAAAATCCAACCAACCAACCATGTGTCATTATTTGTAGAAGGAAAATTTCGCGTATTTATTCGAATTAAAATTATTCATTTATTAAAGATTTAACGATAAACAAAGCTAAGAATTCCCGTATTATAATAGTCGTTTATTTTAGGAATATTTTTATTGTGTTGTTTACATTAAAAATATTAAAAGCATCTCATTTTGGTGTAATGGTTTACAAGTTAATCGCACATATTCATTACTACTGAATAGCGAGTTCGGCCTCGCTAGATACCCTTTACTTGCGACTTTGTGTTATATCCTACTCGTGATGAACGGATTAGGTAAAGTATAGGACGTCCCATCGTTGTGTAATGGTTAGTAAGCTAGTATTGTAGATATATTACTACTGAATAGAGAGTTCAATCCTTGCTGGATGCTACATACTTACGAACTTGTGTCACATCCTAGGCGTGGTAAACAGTTTGGGTAAATAAGGAAGCAATCACATCGTGGCTTAATGGTTAGTATGCTACTCTCCCATTACTATTGAATAGGGGGTTCGATACTCACTGTGTTCCCCATATTTTAGACCTTGTGTCACACCCTACTCGTGGCGAACGTGTTGGGTAAATGCTTACATTTAAAATACCTTTTTAAAAAATGTAACCCTAAACTTGTGAGTAGTTTGAAACAAAATTGTTTTTCTAATGGTCAGTTATTTTTTGCCTGTTACGTTACAATGATAGAAAATATATTCGTTTAATTCATTCTCTTTTTTACCCTATTAAAATGTAACAAAAAAGATAAGAACTGAATATTTAAAATCGTTCGTGTTGCAATTTCTCTTTCGGTTTACACTTAAAATAGTGTTTTTATTTTATTTATATTTTTTTAAGATAGCACTTGGTTTGATCTATTACTGCTGAATAGCGATTTCAATCTTCGCCGCATGCCCCAAACTTGCGTCCATGAGTCAAATTCTACCCGTGGCGAACGGGTAAGGTAAATAAGGGAGGCGTCCTATTGTCCTGTAATGATCAGCAAGCTTTTCTCGCAGATCCATTACTACTGAATATCGAGTTCGATACTCGTTATATACCCCATGATTGCTACTCTGTGACGCATCTTACCCGTGGCAAACGGATTGGTTAAAGAAAAGAAAACTCAATTGGGATGTAATTGTTAACAACGTAGTCTTGCATATATATTAATGCTGCATTACGAGTTCGATCATTGCTGGATGCCCCATATTTGCGGTCTTATGTTATGTTTTATTTTTCGTAAATACTTCACTATTTTTTTTAATTAACCCTAAAATCCTGAAGGGTTTGGAACAATGCTATTTTTTTAATTTTGTCCTCGCGGACACATTTCTGCCCCGAGGTTTATCAAATAAGTCACTAAAAAATTATAATTTGAACAGCAAACTTCCAAATCTAGTGTCGAAAGCTTGATCTTTAGTTGGGTATGGAATGTCTCCAAATAAATTCTTGAAGTGTTCTTTCACTTCGGAAGTCTATCTTGACTGGCGGCATTTTAGTGCACCAACTTTTACTGACTTCCATGCTGATTATTATTGTCTACATTCTACAGAATTTCTAATTTTATTCATTTGACTTTGGATGTATTTTAGATTTTTAATTTTGCTATTTGGCCTTAGTTTTATTTGTCTTATTGCGTGTGGATTATTTTTTATATTCCTTATTTTTTAATCACTGAGAATTCGCGTATGAAAGTGGTTGTTTCTTTTAGGAATTGTTTTCTTTGAGAATAATATTTTAAAACGTAACTCTAAACCCGTGAATGTTTTGACAATTTTATTAATCTAAAATAAGTTGTACACATGACAAATTTGAATACAAATTTAATTTGCTAAATTACAAATACAAATTAAATTTGCTATTTCATTTTCTTTTAGACCCCTAAAAATAGCAAAGAAGCTAATAACTATACATTAGCTTTTTTTTGTAGGTGGAATATTTCGCGTACGAATTCAAATTATTAAAAATAGATATATTTTATTCTAAGAAATATGAAAGCATGCGTGTAAAGAAAATGTTGAGTTATCGATAATAATGGTTTCGTTTAATTTTATTATTTTGTTCGCATAAGTAAAGTTTTTCATATTACAATTTCTGTTTTGGTTTACATTTAAAAAGATATTTTTGGTTTTTAAATTTTGAATTTATTTCTCTTTTTTTTTAATTAGCTACAAAGCAATTTTCGATAATGCATTAGATTGACATTCTGCCAATGGAATATGTGAGTTATTTAAAATAGACTGCCAGTAAAATGGTAATACTAACTGAAACAAGATGCAAAACAATTGTATACTATCAACAAAAGTGTATTAAATTAAAATTAGAAATGTGACACATAGCTAAAGAGTGAGGAAGAACCGGATTCCACTCTCTTATCAGTACTTTTCGACAAAATTAAAATGACGATGATGTAAAAACAAAGTATATATAACAGTAATAATTAGTACTGAGGGGTCACACACATACGAGCTAAAATGGCAGGAGAGATGAGTTCACCGATCAAAAGAATGATGCCAGCAATAGAAAAATTAGAAAATCGAAACCGCACATCTGGGAACTTGATTCTGTAATCTAATATGGGAGATGGAGGTGTAAATAAAAACTGGACAGGCTATGAGACCAAAAATATTAGGACCAAATCATTTTTATACCAGGAGAGAATTTGTTTTAATCAACCAAGGACAAAAAATAGTCTTACCTGGGCTGGGTTGACATGTTTTTACAAAAAGGTAAAATTCTTTATTTAATCTGCAAGATTTACAAAGAAATCCAGATCAGCACCTTTCACTCGGTAAAATCGCGGAACATTAACACTCCTTTGTCGAATTTCAAGAATTATAACCTTTATCGCTGAAACCTGATCTTCACATTAAGGTGATGCTTGGATGAAGGGCCAAGGTCTGGCATGGGAAAAACGCTTCATATGCAAATTAACCATTGTTAAACGTGCATTTTTTTTTTACTTACTGTGAAGAGTTCTAGAAATCTTTTGATTTTTGTTTAATCATTGAATTATATCACTTAATAAGTAAAAATCAATATCTAAATTTTGTGCTTTTCTTAAGTATAAATATATTAAAACTTTCTATGCTGAACGACTTTCTGGGTTATAAGAAGACACGCACGTACAACGACATTCCTTCATATATATATATATATATATATATATATATATATATATTATATATATATATATATAGTCGTAGAAGAAGTTATTTCCCAACCGCGGTTTCGGTGTTACTCTAATACTTTCATCAGGGGATATTTTCGGTTACTTTATATAGCTAGACTGATAATTCTTTAATTCTTCCTGAAATTTAATCTTAGTGTGTGTGTGTGTGTGTGTGTGTGTGTGTGTGTGTGTGTGTGTGTGTGTGTGTGTTACAATTACATGTATTGGTATTAAAAAGTATTCGATATGTAAAAGAAAATCAGTATAAGAAGTGCAGCGGAAAAACACAACCACAAGTGAAAAAACGTGGGCCTAAAGGAGAAACGACACTCAGGAATTGCATAAGTTTATTAATGAGTATTTAATTTATAGTCAAAATCATTAATACATTAATAAAGAACAACCCTGTATTATATATGCTCAGAAATTAAGAAATTAAGTGTGCATCATTAAACGGTCCAAATTGATTGTTAAAACATATTTTAATAAATACAGGCTCGGTATAATTGATTTATTTATAGTTTGTTTTATTTTAATGTATATTCAAAGTTATCTAACATAAAAAGTTTTACGAGAAAATTACTTACAAAAAGACACATAATGTTCTTCTATATTAAATTTGAAGATGCCTGTGTATCTGACTGTATCCAGTTTAGTTTTGTTCATGTTCAAAATCTGTTTACATATTTTTATGAAAGAGCGTGGCAAAAAATCACTTCATGTAATGTTGGACATCGATAAAATCGAGATAAAAAAATTTTAAAAGTATGTATTTTTGCACTAAAATTAAAATATTCGTTCAATTTTAATAACATTTTGTAGAATTATGTAAAAATGGGTGTATTTAAAAAAAAAACATTGTCTCGGTGTAGTGGCGTGAATATAATGCTTTTTAAGTAATTTCCTTTACCCCCCTTCTATAGTATAACAAAAAATATTTGTTTCTTGTTATTTTTCTCCTTACAATGAATCTTTTAAGAGGTCTGTTTAAAGCAGTAATATATATATATATATATATATATATCTTATTATAATGGAGATTGTGGGTTTGTCTGTCTGTAACCGAAACTACACAAGTCACAATTCCCTTTGTTATTTACACAGATTCTCCATGATTTTATTTTTTATTTAAACCTCAATTATTAGTAAAATTGGTTTACATCATTAAGACTGTTAACAATATCTACATACTAATAACATGCAATTATATTTATATATTCAACGAAATAGCGGTTTACAGTGTGAATGGGAAGGCTAATTTGCATATTGATCTTAAAAAATTGATTTTAATAAATATATGCTTAGTATTATTGATTTCTAATTGTTTGGTTTTATCTTAATAAATATGAGCAAAAATCTCGGGGATAAATCTTAACAGAAATCTATTAACATAAATGTAATTTTATTCTTTTCTTCCTATTTTAACTAAATAGTTAAATTAGGGAAATTTACCACTGAAAGACGGGAGTAAGGGAAAATGGTGGAACAGTTAGTTTCAAAGTTGTTCTATTTTCCGATTATACCCCTCTGTTCCAAATATTTTTATCTGAATTCTCAGTATATTAAACTTAAATACTTAGGGTGCATATATTTGCTAGTATATATATATGATTTATATGATATATATATATATATATATATATATATATATATATATATATGATTTTATATTTTATATATATATATATATATATATATATATATATATATATATATATATATATATATATATAATTTGTATATGATGGGTATTGGAGAGTGTATTCAGTAAATGAATCTGGTGCCAAATGGAATATTAAAATGTTGACTAGTATTTCCATCTCACCATAAATTAGTTTATTTTAGTTATGGTTATATCTTTATATATACTGGCAAATATATGCACCCTCCGGGTGCAAGTATTTAAGTTTTAATGTAATAAAATATTGTATTAAATTAGAAAGGCTAATGAAACTAAATAAGAATACAGATAAAAAGATTTGAAACAGAGGGAGTATAATAAAAGATTTGAAACAGAGGGAGTATAATAAAAAATGGAACAACTGAAACTTACTCTTCCATCACTCTCGTCTTTCATTGTTATTTTTTCTAATTTAAGTATTTAGTTATAAGAGGAAGTATAGAATAAAATGACAGTTATTTTATCTTGTTAATGGATTTCATTTAAGATTCATTGAAGAGATTTTTGCTTATATTCATTAAAATAAAACCAAACAGTTAGAAATCAATAATACTAAGCACATATTTATTAAATTCGATTTTTTAATATTAATATGCAAATTAGCCTTCCCGTTCACACTGTAAACCGCTATTTTGTTGTATATATAAATATAATTGCATGTTATCAGTACGTAGACATAGTTAACAGTATTAATAATGTAAGACAATTTTATTAATAATTGAGGTTTAAATAAAAATAAAATCATTGAGAATGTGATGTCAATAACTAAGGGAATTGTGACTTGAGTAGGAATATAGTTTCGGTTACAGACAGAAAAACACACAATCTCCATTATAATAAGAGATATATTCGTGGTCAGTAACAACTATAGCTCTTTTTTTATGCATGAAGCACACTTATTGGCTCTAACTTCATGAGTTTTGCCTTTTTATGTTGCGCTATTTGCTATTCCTCTCTGCCGATGTTCTAGTCTTTTAAAATATTTTGACAACACATTACTATTTCATATTTTCAATTACCGAGACTTTTTCCAACTATTCCCCGTGTCTCCAAAATAGAATATTTCCACCCATTTAATGCTAATTTTAGCTTTATATACGACAAGCGAATTCTCTGCGCATAGCGTGACTTTGCGCTAGACACAGCGGGCGGCTTAGTTGCTTCGTGACAAGCTCGCTATGCCCACCTTCTTGGCCGCTTTTCGAAGGGTTTGCTTCACAATACATTGTTTACAATATCTCATAGACATTGTTTCCACACAATATGTGGAAAGGCATTGACGGTATAATCTTCAGCCTCAATATATCATGTTTTTGTTTCTATATTTTCAATATTCAATCCATATAAAACAACGGTTTAACTAATCACAGCTCTATAAACAACATTCCTTATGGTTTTCGATGTTTCTTCAATCTCGCTTCTTTTAAAAACTTTTATTTTGATGGAAGCGACGATGTGGAAACTTCTGGTAAACTGGTAAAGCAATATCCAAGTCATTAGCTTCAGTTACCAAAATTTTGAATGGCGTGTCTATAGTAAAGTTGTTCATATGAACTTCTGGAGCCAGACATCTGCTGATCAGCTGTAGCAGTAGAGTGGAGTCACTTCCACCGTAGTCTAGCACGTTACAAAAGGAGGCAAGATAGAGTAAATATATTAACTCTATCAGTGTTTCAATTTGATTAACCAGTTGTTATTCTAAGTCATACTCTCCTGCTTGATTCTGATTAGACAACATTTATCCATTGACTGTAGATGACTTGGCCATTTAGAGAAGAATGCTACAAAATTTTCCCAGATGGAATAAGCCGCTCAATAAATATTATCAAACATTCAGCATTTAAGGGATGTATTTTCTTATTACAGCAATTACACCCAAGATCGCTGATATTGCGTTTTAAGGATTTTATATGTTGATGTTCAAGGTGATGTTTATTATTCTATGACTGTACCTAGAGCAGCAGCTGTGACAAAAACTATAAGTATTTTTATTGAATAGATTTTTCAAAGAACTGTTAAGCAGGTGATCTTTCTACCTCTGTTTTGCCTTTTATCATTCCTTTTGAATGTTGAACTGCAGCTGAGCACGGTGTCCACTTTTTTACCAGGGCCACTTCATTCACGTGAATTCTAGCATTGGTTGAGTGGCCAGTCTACAAGCAATTCATTTGTGAATGTGCTTATCCACTATAGGGTGGGAGGGGTCAGACTTGAAATTTATATAAATGGAAATATTATTCTCCGTTCTATTTGGTCTATTTTTTACACCAGTACAGAAATCAAGGCTCACATCCAGAAAATGTATCTTTTTAAGATTAGATTCTCATATGGTTGATAATCTATCAATAGCAGTCCATGTTTGGTATGAGTATATTGATATCTCTTTCAATAAATGAAATAATTTTACCGAGGTATATAAACTAGTCTTTTAGAGGCTTTCCAATTCATGAGGGGGTGGCACCATCTTAATCATAACACATGGTCTCTGTTTTATCTCAGATTACATAGAGACCAATATCTATTGCTGCCTGCTCCAAGCTATCCAGCAGAGATTCGGCTTAAGCAGATGTATTTGCGAAAAGTGCTAGTTAGATGAGCAGTCCAGAAGAATGATGTGTTTTTAATAAATCCTGGAAGCAGTACCCTATAAAACAGCAGTTGTACGGCCACTTATCTCTCATCTAATAAATCATCCGAGTAAGACCATCAATACACTCTGGGCACTGCTGGAGAAGTAAGGACGAACTCATAAACAACGTTCTCCTATCGACACGCCAGTGTTGGCTGATCAACAAAAACTTACATTCATCAGCTTTGTGCGGACACTGGATGTCGTCTAGAGGACTAACCAAGTGTGATGATTGACAGAGATGGATGGTGAGAGAGATTCAAAGAAACCCATGCTGTCGGCATCCCCTTGATGATGAGGATGATGATGATGATGATGATGATGTATGTTTTATCTGAATGCTAGTCATCAAATACGCCAAGACTGCCTATCTCTGTGTCTTGTATGTATCTTTATAAGATTCTATGAATTGTGAAATATTAGAATTATTCTAATCATGAATAATCACCAAGAATCACCGTGTCGTATTAATCTTTTTATCTTTTTAATAATCCCACATTTTCAAAAACTCACATTTTCAAGTGTTTTTAGCTACTGATTTGTCTTCCTTGATATGACTGTCGTTAAAAAGGAATTCTTCTTCTCTATTTTATGAGGTTTTGAATCTTATACAAAGGAAAAGAACACAAGGTAGAAGAAGAAAGACGACACGTGACGCGATAAATAAATAGCAGATACCCGATGGAAAAAAGAGATGCCCAATATGAAGAAGAGAAGAGACCACGAAACGTTTCCTTTTTTTTTTTTGGGGGGGGGAATTTCGTACGATGAGTTATATCCTGCCACAACATGGCTGTGTATTGTTGATTATTGTTAGATATCCCTTCTCGATGAGACCCATCTTTCCCAAATAAGGAACTTTTTACAATATAACCTTTCCCTGGGCCCTATGAGTATGCATATCAACTTTGCTATCTCTACAGAAAACTATTTGGCAGTCCGTAAACGTTTTAAATACTTTAATTTGGTGTAGTCTTAAAAATAGAGTGAATCAAAAGTAGTTTTACTTTTTAAAGCGACTGTATATATCTTTAGTTTATATAATAGTTTACATATAGTACTTTTGTGGCAGTATTATCCGCGTCTTGTTCTGTCTTGTCTGCTAAAACATCTCAAACCACGTTGTGTTTTGTTGTCAAGTAAAGATAATCGGACAAAGCTTCTGGTTAAAAATGTATAAATCACGAGTCAGCCCCACAAAAAAGAAAAGGAAACAACACAAGAATACCCTTGTTGTTTCTTTATTGGCCCTTCCAGTTTATTTTGGTGAGGGTTGTGCATGGGACACTTCCCTTTCCAGCCTAAGTGAGTGGACACTGACTGTTCTCTATGTTCTTCTCATGACCAATCATAGTGGAATGATCCTTGAATATGTGGATTCTAAAATCGAAAAACCCACTAGAATTAAAATACTTTAGAAAAACAATATCGTATTAATTGCAATTTGTATTCATGTCTTGCATGAGTGCATGTTTAGAATGGGTTTTGGATGTGTGTGGGCTTGCGTATGTATGTGCGTGTTTTTGTTTGTATTTTTGCACTCTCTCTCTCTCTCTCTCTCTCTCTCTCTCTCTCTCTCTCTCTCTCTCTCTCTCTCTCTCTCTCTCTCTCTCTCTCTCTCTCTCTCTCTGTTGGATTCAAGCGATATTTTGAGAGATGGGAAAAACAAGAGGAACGGCGTAAGTGCTAGACTTATTTTGATCGATTAATTCATTGATTTTAACGGCTTATCAATCCATCTTGGATTATGTTATGCTTACAGGATACGAAATCCCGTTCATTGTACGTTTATATTTACATTTTCTGTGTAGTAATTTCTTAAGAGATTTTTTTGCCATACTGTCCTATCAAATATGAATCATATTTAGACAGATTTACTAGATCCAAAAATGGGACTTTAACATCAAAGTGGACTTGGGAGTAATGGCAATGAAGATGTACTCAACACGTCCCAGATCTTCAGAACCGTAGCCTTGCCACCAGATGCAGTTTAGTGTCATATCAGGATCCCGTTTTGGCGACCACTTGCCCCTCTACAGGGGATACTCTCAACATATATCTCAAGATGAATCGTGATCTTCTCTGTGTGAGGAGGGATAAATAGATCGTGGGAGATGTGAAAATCGTTTACATATAGTAAGAGGAACCACATGAGTGCTTGACTTGTTATGATTGATAACACTCTACACATAAAGTAGTTGTTTTCCCGCCACTTTCATTGTAATTACAGCTTTCCCGCCACTGATTACGGTTACTACGAAAAGTTGACACGGGATTGGCACGTCAGAACCGGAAACCGTTGCGTGTGTTGTTAAACTCTTAACTGATAATACATTCGAAATGGCTTTTTAGAGAAAAGAAACAAGAAAAACAATATTTGATAAAACCATGAGAAAAGTAATGATCACCTCGAATTAGCTGACCATGTAGAAAGGCAGTCAATTATTGAAATAGGATTTCTAATCTCGTACAAACATAACGTTGTAAACGGATATCACTTCTTTTCATTTATTCTTGCTATTATTTTAAGCTTGCTTATCTGATTAGAATAATACCTCTGATTCAACTGATTTTTTCCTTTTCATTATTTTTATATTTTTCTTATTTGTTTACTCAGTGTCTTTGTTCTATTATCCGATTCTATTCCATCAAATCGATCCTTTTATTCAAATCAATCTTAATTATTAGAATAAAATGGCATTTTTAATGCTTTCATATACAATTGGGGGATATCCCGATAGCGTATATATGTGAAATTATAGATTAACTGAATCTTTTATTTAGCATGTAGTGTAAGTAGTTTTAAAAGATTTAAAACAATTGTTAAAGTGGAAACCATGGGTACCACTGAATGTAAGTGTTAGTTTAATGTAAGTTAAAAGCTTGATTTGCATTGGACAAAGAAAGATAGATTTTAGCTAAGAATTTTAACTTATCTTTTAGATGTAGTTTTGCAGTGCAATGCCGCTTTGCTGCTCTAACAATTTTGTATCATCGGATACATTAATTTATCTCTTGCGACCAAGGCATTATTATTTATGATTATTTATTGATGAATTTCTTTTCGATATAACGAAGTGACACCCCCAAACATTTTCACTTATTTTCAAAGCCAGACAACTTCTCAGCATTAGCAAATGACTAATAACAAATTTGGATATCAAATGTAAAGATAATTCTCAAAAATCTTCTTTTTTCTTTGTATTTCTGAGAATTTTTTTTTAAAATTATGACTTATCGCTACAACTAAGGGAAATTTGATATCAATAACTATAGATTCCGTGATTGAAGTTTCATTAAAATAATGAATTGCAATAATAAAACATTGTTCAGTTTTTGCACTGTCTATTTTTTTCTAATTACTGGTCAATAAAATGTTTGTTGTATTGATATCAACCACTGTTATTATATCTTATTATAATGGAGATTGTGTGTTTTTCTGTCTGTAACCGAAACTATATTACTACTCAAGTCACAATTCCCTTTGTTATTGACATCACAATCTCAACGATTTTATTTTTATTTAAATCTCAATTATTAATAAAATTGTTTTACATTATTAATGCTGTTGACCATATCCACATATTAATAACATGCAATTATATTTATATATACAACAAAATAACGGTTTACAGTGTGAACAGGAAGGCTAATTTGCATATTGATATTTAAAATGTAATTTTAATAAATATGTGTTTAGTATTATTGATTTCTAATTGTTTGGTTTTATTTTAATGAATATAAGCAAAAATCTCTTCAATAAATCCTAAATGAAATCCATTAACAAGAAGAAATAACTGTAATTTTATTCTATACTTCCTCTTTTAACTAAATACTTAAATTAGAAAAAATAACAATGAAAGACGAGAGTGATGGAAGTGTAAGTTTCAGTTGTTCTATTTTTCGATTATACCTCCCTGTTTCAAATCTTTTTATCTGCATTCTTATTTAGTTTCATTAGCCTTTCTAATTTAATACAATATTTTATTACATTAAAACTTAAATACTTGCACCCGGAGGGTGCATATATTTGCTAGTATTTTTAATGTACTGATGTCAAATATGAAGTCGTTTTTTTTCTTGAATGTTCTCATTTTTTTTTTTTTTTTGCTATTGAGATATTTCACAATATCAAAATTTCATCTTTTTCTCACTTATCATCGTTTATCAGAAGAACCATGTTATTATACTCCTCTGATAAACACATAGAATTACCTACTGGAATAGCTGCATAAACATTGCCATTATGTAGTAGAACAGACATGGGGCTGCGCTTAGAATTACCTATGAATAATTTCCAATCATTTGAATTATATAATGGAATTCCTAATTCCTGAAGAAGATCCAGGATATTATGACAAACTTATTCTCTTCTTTAAAAACATCCACAAAAACCTCTTCTCGATTTTTTCGGAAGTATGAACCTTTTGTGGTTTTGTTCAGTAGAACCTTTTCTTGTAATCTAAAAGCTGAAGTTTCTGCTGTCTTTTGAAGAGATCCAAATCATGCACAAGCTAAATCAGTCTTGGTTGGTTAAATTGCTGAGGAGTTGATGACTTTGATGCAGCATAAGAAGGGTTGGCTGGCTGGTTGGTTGCTTGGTTAACGGCATATCAACCCGTCTGGGGTTATGTCATGCCTAACGGTTAGGAATATGTTGTGTATTTATATTTATACTTTTGTAGTAATTGGTTTTAAAAATTTGTTAGCACCATTGGGGATCATGTTGTAAGTTTTTGATTAGGTTCATGTCTATATTCTATGGTATAATTTTATTTCCTTCAAAAAGGACAGAATGTCTTCTATGTTGAATTTTAAAATAGATCTTTCATATTGTTTTCATTAAAATAACGGTTTCTGATGGGAGCAAAAGCCCTGAATTCTATGAATAAGTGTTTAACAGTCAAAGGGTTTTGACATGTTTCACACTGGGGTTGTTGTTCTTGTTTGAGTATATAAGAATGCGCTAGTCTTGTGTGACCAATGCGTAATCGGGACACAATGACTTGTTCCTTTTATGTTGACCAGACAAAAATAGAAGTTAGTTGTGTGGTCATTTGGTTCTCGCCAGGTCATGGGAATTCCGGAGAGTAAGCCCTTTACGTTTCCCCTTTCGTCAAGCCAAGCAGCACATCTTCACAGTTATGACATACGGCATGAGGGGCCTATTCCTGGTCCTGTTCGCCAAGTGTAAATCCGAAGTATGCTTCATAGGCTCGCTTCACAAACAATGTTATATTGCGCCTCTGGCGAATAATCGTGAAGTATCCACAAATATAGCAGAAAATACTTGGGTTATTCACACATTGATGCTTCCTCGTAGCCATGATCAAATTTGACGCAAAAGGATAAAATGTAATACCTCAAATTGCATGAAAACTAGAACATACAGAACAAAATTGTTTCCATATTTGAAATCAGTAAATCAAAAATAGTAAAAAAAAACGTAAGAAAATCTCATTCATCTGAGAAATGAAATATCTTTGTCTTGTGTTATCTATCTATCTATCTATCTATATATCTATATATATATATATATATATATATATATATATATATATATATATAAGGGGTATGTATGTTTACTCAACCCCTCTCTACGAGCACGACATGACATAAGATCAATTTTTAAACGGGGTAATGCTGATAAGAAACTCATTTCTGTGGAACATGAAGTAAACGGTGTGATACTAATTGTAGTTGTTGTGCATAGAAATGTCCACAAGGGCTTGGGAAAAAACACCAAAGGATATTGGAAGAAGTGGAGATGAGAGGAGAAATCGAGACCATGCAGACCACAGTATTATTAAGTACAACTAGAATACTCAGAAGAGCCCTGTAGACCTGCTGTCATCCAGACTCCATGGAACGATCACCAGCTAACGCTGGTGTAAAAACTCACAAGATACGCTGCTATTATTATTATTATTATTATTATTATTATTATTATTATTATTATAATAATAATAATAATAATATATAATAATAATAATAATAATAATAATAATAATAATAATATAATAATAATAATAATAATAATAATAATAATAATAATAAGGAATACAAATCCATCAGGAAACAACTAAACAAAATGAACAACATGCTGGCAATCAAAATCAAATACTTGTACAACCTACCTTAACACACAGGAACTAACACAAGAACAGAGAATGGATATAGAACTTATACAACAAATCATGACTGATAAGAAGAGTACATTACCATCCCTAAGAAACATAGAATGGAAAAAAGTCAAGAAAGAAACTGAAAGGATAAACAAAATATTAATATATACATCCCAACAAACAATATCACAGACCTAAACAACCTTATCTATGCAGGAGCAAAGCTAGTCTGCGATAGAATTGGTGAACCCCTACGAAACACAAACAGAGAACCAAACAGAAGCACAAAAGCTGGATGGGAATTTAGATTGGAAGAACAAATAAAAAAATTACGACAACAAACAAATACTTTAAACAAAAACACAAATACACATGTAGCTAAAAAGGTTAAACGACAACTGCAAATTAAAATGAAATAAGTAAATCAAAAGATATCAGCTATAGAAGGAAGACTTAAAAGATATCGAGAAAGAACCAAACAGTACAAACAAAATAGGACCTTCCAAAACAATGAAAAGAATTTTATGAACAAATTAATGGATCAAAAGCAAACATTAGTGAACACCCAAATGCAATAGAAGCAGAAAAGTTTTGGAGCCATATATGGAAGAGGAAAGAACACAATAAGAAATCGAAATGGATTAGTGATATTAAGAATGAATTGATGGAAATTGAGGAGGGGCCTGTAGCAAGTGTTCATATAATTACGCTCAAATCGGTACTCAAGAAAGTAACAAATTGGAAAACATGGCATACATGGATTCTGGTTCAAAAAATTTACTTCTACCCACAAAAGAATGGCCCAGCAACTGAACAGGTGTCTAGAAGAAACAGAAATACCCGAATGGATGACGAAAGGAATAACTAACCTAATCCAGAAAGACCCTCAAAAAGGAAACATCCCCAGCAATTATAGATCGATAACTTGTCTACCCATGATGTGGAAAATATTGACTGCCGTTATAAAAGAAGAAATATACTTTTCACTCAACTGGCGAAACCTTTTTCCAGAAGAACAGAAAGGATGCCGCAAGGGAAAAAGAGGAACACACGATTTACTGTATATAGACCAATACATTCTTAAAGAAGTAAAAAATAGACGGAAAAATATTGCAATGGCCTGGATCGACTACAGAAAAGCATATGACATGGTCTCACATACCTGGATTTTGGAATGTTTAAAGATGTACAAAATTTCAAACAACATCATAAATTTCATTGAAAAAGCTATGGAAAACTGGAGAGTTCAATTAAAAGCCGGAAAAAAATCCCTGGCAGAAGTAAAAATCCAGAGAGGTATCTTCCAAGGAGACTCATTATCACCACTACTGTTCATTATAGCAATGATGCCTCTCAATCATATACTTAAAAAATTCACAAATGCACAAGAAAAGATAAACCACCTTATGTACATGGATGACATAATTTTGCAAAAAATGAAAAAGAATTAGAAACCCTGGTACAAACTATTAGAATATATAGCCAAGATATAGGAATGGAATTTGGAATTGAAAAATGTGCTATGCTAGTAATGAAACAGGGTGAAAAAACATTAATGAATGGAATACAACTGCCAAATCAGGACACTATAAAATCACTTGATGAAAATTAAAGTTACAATACTTAGGAATTTTAGAAGCGGACAATATTAAGCAAACAGAAATGAAAGGAAAAGTTAAAAAAGAATATTTCAGGAGAACTAGAAAACTTAACAGCAGAAATCTGATCAAAGGAATCAATACCTGGTCTGTCACCATTATAAGATACTCAGGACCATTCTTAAAATGGACAAAAGAAGAACTCAGACAGATTGACCAAAGAACGAGAAAGTTAATGACCATGCACAAGGCTCTTCACCCTAGAGACGATAGAGATAGATTATATGTCAAGAAAGGAATGGGGAAGATGTCTTGCCAACATAGAGGACTGCGTAGAAACCACAATACAACAACTTGAGGATTACACAAGAAAGAGCAAAGACAGATTACTTATGGCGGCCAACAATAGTAGAAGTGACAGATGGACAAACAGACAAACAACAAAGACTAGAAAACAAAAATGGGAAGAAAAACAATTACATGGACACTTCAAACAACAAATCGAAGAGGTTGCACATGGAAAGACTTGGACATGGTTAAGAAAAGGAAACCTTAAAAGAGAAACAGAATCATTATTAATTGCTGCACAGAATAATGTCATAAGGAGAAACTATATCAAAGCGAAAATTGATAAGACCCAACAAAATAGTAAATGTAGACTTTGTGGTAATAGAGATGAGACTGTAAACCATATACTTTGCTGTAGCAAACTAGCACAACGAGAATACAAAACTAGGCACGACTGGGTTGGGAAGGTGATCCACTGGGAATTATGCAAAAATTTAATTTTGACCATACAACAAAATCTTATATGCATAAACCAGAATCTGTTCTTGAGAACGAAACACATAAAATTCTCTTAGACTTTGAAATAAAAACGGATCATCTTATCCCAGCAAGAAGATCAGACCTAGTGTTGATAAACAAAAAAGAAAGAACTTGTCAACTGGTGGATTTTGCAGTTCCAGCAGATCACAGGGTAAAGCTAAAGGAAAATGAAAAAAATGGACAAATATCTGGACCTTGCCAGAGAACTGAAAAAGTTATGGAATATGAAAGTGAAAGTTATACCAATTGTAGTTGGTGCACTTGGAACGGTCCCAAAAGGATTGGAGAAGGGTTTGGAAAGTTTGGAAATCAGAGGAAGAATTGAAACCATTCAGAATACTGCACTGCTGCAATCTGCCAGAATACTCAGAAGAGTCCTGGAGACCTGAGGAGACTTGCTGCCACTCAGACTCCAGTGAAAGACCATCAGCTAACGCTGATGTAAAAATTCAAAAGGAGTGAATAATAATAACAATAATGGAAAAGGGCAAATATAAGAAAAAGACAAGAAAACAAAAATTGGAAGAAAAACAATTATATGGATACTTCAAGCTAAAAACTGGAGAGATCGCACATGAGAAAATATGGATATATCTAAGTAGAGAAACAGAGAAACTGAATCTCTTATTATCGCAGCACAAAATAATGCCATAACAACCAACTATATCAACGCAAAGATAGATAAAAACGCAACATGATATCAAATGTAAGATGTGTGTAGACAAAAACAAAATGGTTAATCATATAATAAGCGAATGCAGTGAGCTAGCACAAAGGGAATACAAAACTAGGCATAATTTCTTGGGAAAGGTAATCCACTGTGAATTGTGCAAGAAATTAAATTTTCACTACTACTAAATGATATAAGCATAAACCGTGACTTGTCCTGGAGAATAAGACGCATAAAAGTCTCTGGGACTTTGAGATACTGACGGATCACCTAATCCCGGCTAGAAGACCAGACCTAATATTGACTGACAAGAAAAAGATAACTTGTCATCTCGTGGATTTTGCCGTTCAGTTGGAGTGAAAATGGAAGAACACGAAAAGATAGACAAACACTTGGATCTCGCCAGAGAACTGTGGAACATGAAGGTAAAAGTCGGACCAATTGTAATTGGGCCCTTAGAATGGTCCCTAATGGTTTGGAAAAGAGCCTGGGTGAATTGGAAATCAGAGACCATCTAAACAACATTTTTTTAAGATCGGAAAGAATATTCAGAAGAGTCCTGGAGACCTGAGCAAACTTGCTATCACTCAGCCTCCAGTGAACCAACAGCTAAGGCGGTTGTGGAAAACTCTCATGGAGCGAAATAATAATAATAATAATAATAATAATAATAATAATAATAATCCCAGCAAGAAGACCAGACCTAGTGTTGATTAACAAAAAAGAAAGAACTTGTCAACTGGTGGATTTTGGAGTGCCAGCGGATCACAGGGTGAAGTTAAAGGAAAATGAAAAAAATTGACAAATATCTGGACCTTGCCAGAGAACTGAAAATGTTATGGAATATGAAAGTGAAAGTTATACCAATTGTAGTTGGTGCACTTGGAACAGTCCCAAAAGGATTAGAAAAGGGTTTGGAAAGTTTGGATATCAGAGGAAGGATTGAAACCATTCAGAACACTGCACTGCTGCAATCTGCCAGAATACTCAGAAGAGTCCTGGAGACCTGAGGAGACTTGCTGTCACTCAGACTCCAGTGAAAGACCATCAGCTAACACTGATGTGAAAACTCAAACAAAAAATAATAATAGAAATGAGACGATAAACCATGTATTAAGCGAATGCTGCAAACTAGCACAATGAAAATACAAGGCTAATAACGACTGGGTTGGAAAGGGGATCCACTGGGAATTGTGCTAGAAACTAAATTTTGACCATACAACAAAATGGAATGTGCACAAATCAGAATCTATTCTTGAGAATGAAACGCATAACATTCTCTGGGACTTTCAGATACAGACGGGTTACAAGACAAATTATTGATTAACAAGAAAAAGAGAACTTGTCAACTGCTAGATTTTGCCGTCGCAGCAGATCACAGGGCGAAGATGAAAGGAAACGAAAAAATAGACAAATATATGGACCTTGCCAGAGAATTGGAAAAAAAATGGAATACGAGTATAAAAATTATATCTACTGTAGTTGGAATCGTCCCTAAAGGTTTAGAAAACAGACTAGAGGAATTGGAAATCAGAGGAAGAATTAAGGCCATCCAGACAACAGCATTGTTAAGATCAGCTAGAATACTCAGAAGAGTTCCGAGGACCTGAGGAAGTGGAAACAAAAAAGAGAGAAACTGAATCTCTTATAATCGCAGCACAAGACAAATTATATAACGACAAAAATAGATAAAACGCAACAGAATAGCAAGTGTAAAATGTGTGGAGACAGAGACGAAACGGTTAATCATATAATAAGCGAAAGCAAAAAACTAGCACACATAGAGAACAAGACTAGGCAAGACTGTGTGGGAAAAGTGATCCACTGGGAATTGTGCAAGAAATTCAATTTTCACCATGCTACATGGACAAACCGAAATCTTTCCTAGAGAATGAGACATATAAAATTCTTTGGGATTTTGAGATACAGATGGATCACCAAATCCCGGCTATGAAACCAGACCTAGAATTAATTAACAAAAAAAAGTCACCTCATGGATTTTGCCGTTCCGACGGATCACAGAGTGAAGGTGAAATACAACGGAAAGATAGACAAATAGTTGGACCTGGTCTAAGAGCAGAAAAACTGTGGAAAATGAAGGAGAAGGTTGTGCCAATTGTAATTGGGGCCCTTGGAACTGTTTCCAAGGTTTGGAAAAGAGTCAGAAGTAATTGGAAATCTGAAGAAGAATCGAGACCATCCAAACGACAGCACTGTTAAGATCGGCTAGAATACACAGAAGAGTCCTGGAGACCCGAGGAAACTTGCTGTCACTCAACCTCCAGTGAAGGCAGGTGTGAAAAAACATAATAATAATAATAATAATAATAATAATAATAATAATAATAATAATTTTTTGCACACAATTATCTGGTTCCAAATATTTCAATGTAACATAGATATGAATACCATATAAGCGTGTTTTTACGCAGTTATATGGTTTCAAGTAAGTAATAATAATTAGTTTCAAGTCACTATTCTTAATACAGATAATTTGTACCCAGTTATTGAGTTTTAATATCCCTAGCAAATACTGAAAACTTTCAAATATATCTACTTGACCAATAGATGGGCCCCTAACAGGTATTGCCACTCCAGATCTGAGGGGACCTGAGAGAAATGGCAACGAAGAGGTACTCCACTCTTCTCAGATCTCCAGAAATGAAGCCTTACCATCAGATGAAGTTTAGAGAGACAGGGCTATTTCTAAGTTTTAATAAATACAGGACGTTCTCTAAATGTAAAACAATTTTAAAAGTGTTCTGAATTCATTTTTCTTGATTAATTCCTGATGTTCAAGATATATAGATTATGAATTCTTTGATGTGAGAATTGCCGTCGGGAAATACACACTGACTGCTGAATTCTATTGTATAAATTTCAAAAGATATTTCATTAAATGCTTGGATGCGTACAACAATCCTTTGTTATATTCTCTTCCCTAATATAAAGCGTTGAGATCTTTTGTTAGTCGTATGAAGCTTTTATGAAGCAAAAATTTGAAAAGCTGAGAAATATATCCAATAATTATGTGAAAATAATAATGAAATAATGGTTTGAAATAACCTTAAAATAATCATAATTTCTCGGTGTGCGATTCAAAATTAAATTGGTGAACTATATTTGATTTTTGTATTTTGTTTTTGCTTTTTTGATAATTTGATATATCAATGAGTATCCTAGCATGGCGTATAATATACTGGCTGTATCCCCTGAAGAGGAGTAAGAATCTTCACACTCCAAAAACGGATGTCATGGGTTTAATGCCACAATTTTAAATGCCTTTAAAATCAATCAATCAATCAATCACCTATTCTCAACCAATATAGATATATAAATATTTTAACTAGATGGTGTCTAATAATTCAAATCTTTATGGTATCATATGAATGTGATATGAGAATATAACCTGTAAATGTGGACAATATATATTTGCTTGGAAGTTGACTAATCAACATTAGGTACACGATAAAATTTTAGTAATTCCAAAGATACACATAATATACTTTCAATAATTAATCAAATGAAAGAAAAAGGCTTCACGCTAAAAAAAAGGGGGTGGCAAGAAGCAGGTGATATTCCAAAGAAACTATTATATATGCAGATTATACAGATGATCTAGTGCTTCTCGCAAATACACATGCCCAAGCCGTATTACGCCCTAAGAGCCTAAAGAAGGTGGCAAGAGGCATTGGCCTCTATGTGTACTCAGATAAAACATATTACATGTGTTTTAAACAAGATAGAGATATCCCTACATTGGATGGCAAGCCTCTGGAATTAGAAGATCAGTTCACATAACTAGGTAGTAATATCTCATCCACAGAAAACGATGTCAATATTCGCATAGGAAAGTCATAGAATGCTCTCGAAAGATTATCGATCATATGAAAATCTGATCTCTCTAATAAGATAAAGCGAAAATTCTACCAAGCTGTAGACGTATCAGTGCTACTGTATGGCTTCATCACTTGGACTTTAGCGAAACAATAGAAAAAAAAGCTAGATTGAAACTACATAAGAATAAAGCGTACTGTCCTGAACAAATCTTGGAAACATAAAAAATCAGGTGTACAACCACTTAACTCCTATCCCACAAACCATCCAAGTAAGACAAAAGAGTAATAAACTAAGCAAATGTTATGTTTCTGGATACTAATATACATACATACATACACACATACAAAATATTATATATATATATATATATAATATATATATATATATATATATATATATACAATTAAAATTTATCGCTAAAACCAATATTTCTTTCAATTTTTTAAATTTTCCATTGGCATTTCTAATAAATGCAAAATTTGAAATTGTATTAAAATCAAATGCAAATATTTGTCCTAAAATGAGTGACATAAATCTTTATTTTTAGATAAATATACAAAAGATCTATGTAAAATTCTAATAAATGTGAACTCTATGTGTCAAAGCCTTAAAAATGTTGAAACGTAAAGCGTCCGCACAACTTGAGAGCTTGGGATGATTTTTCTGTTTCTTTTTTACACTTCCTTCCTTCCTTTGCATACGGAAATTAAAAACATTGGAAGCCTTGTTTGAGATGAATGCAATGTCGAATATAAAGCTAAAAGTATTGGTGTATATGGTAAGTATTATGGAAAGGGGGTAAGAAGAGAAAGAGAGAGAGGGGGGGAATAATATTAATAAGTGAGTGGTGGTTGTAGATAACTGTCAGATGTTATAATGATGCTCAGAATGATATTTTAAGAAAAATCAGCCGAAAGAGCGAGAATATTTTTGAACAAACAATGAGAACTCAAGTTGCAATATCAAAACGAGTAAGGTTTCAGTAATAGTAAGAAAACAATTAGAATATATATATATATATATATATATATATATATATATATATATATATATATAGCTTTTTATCAAGAACCATTAAATGAAAAATGACCTCCGTATAAAACAAAGGTGAGGTAGAAGAACTGTTTGAAGGTGTCATCCAAAAGCAGTGAATATTTTATCTGACAATTAAGATCTTCAGGCAAATGATTATGAGCATTGGGGAGTTGGTTTATGGTCGAAAAAAAAACTTGAGAGAATTTACCAGAAAGACCTTGAATTTAAGCTTCCTCCTATCTGGGAACATGTAATCTTGGTGGACGCCTAAGTTGACCTGAAAGAAAAATCCATTCATGTATTTATACATCATAGGTGGATTATCAAATAGCTATGAACAGCACCTGTCGGAAAAGAATGCAAATGAGCGTGAGTGTTTAAAAAACGTACTAAAATCTATAGGAATTTTCTATAAGACTTGTCTGCAAAATCTCTTTCTGGTTTATGACATGGTAAATTATTTCTTAACAAAATGATATAATGCGAGGATCATACTCAAACTCGAGATTGCAGTTATTATATACACACAGAGTCACACACACGCATATATATATATATATATATATATATATATATATATATATATATATATATACTGTAATTGAATTAAAGCCAGAGTCACTTGCTTATAGATTACGAAGAAGCACTGAGGAAAGGGTGGGTAAGGAAAGTTTTAATTACATAGATTAACAATACATTAGAAACGCATACAATAGTTCATTACGGCAAGCGTGTGTCCACAGTTGCTCTGCCACTGTTCCATTCATAGCCGATGGACGAGTCCATGTTCACAACACAAGGCTAGAATGGGTCGACTTTGTTCACAACACCTTCCTTTTTTAAGATATGTATTCTCTTTTGATTTTTTGTAATTGTTTCTTTTGGGGTTATTCCAAAAAATTCCCTTATATTTCTTTTTTCTTTCACTGACGTAATTGGATTTGGCAAATCAAATGCATCATACAGTAATTCTATAGGCAGATTTTTGTCGCATTTTATTTCATTCACATAACTTGGATTTTATATCACCAAAATACATTATTTTGCTATTGCAACTTACACTTTTACCATCTTCTCAACTGTATTTTCCAGCTATGAAAACCTAGGAAACATAATCTCCTGGGTTGAAAGATTTTATAGTTGATTTTGTTACCATAGCAACCACCGTTTTCTCTAAAGGTTCATTAATTCTGGAGATAACTTCCTTGTTAATGGTTTCCAAAGCTGCAAAAACCACACAACATTTCTATTTAAACACAGAAACTACATTTTTTTTTAATGAAAAATTGCTTTAGTACATTCTCCCAAACCTTCGGAGAAAACACTCGAAAAATTATTTCTTAAATCATTTTGTTAATTTATAATTATTTTAGAGAAGGGTCAAATTATTTTTTACAAAACGAATTTATCGGCAAATTCCTCAAGTCGAACAGTTCCATCCAACCCAATAAATTCAACATATTATAATTTATACAAAGCCTTATGCCTTAACGTTTTATCGATACCTGAGACATTTCGTCTCAAAAATATGACAAATAATCCGTTGAATTTCATGATTGTGGACCTTTTTGTTTTTATCAATTTAGGGTCGCCAATATTTTTCCACGTTCTTTTTTTATTAATCATTGTAATGTCGCTACATGAGTCAACATTTTGCTTCAACTTTATTCACCTTAAACTTCACAAATTTCTTGTTCTGGGCCTCATTCAGATTTTGAGTCGTTTTAGTTTGAACAAAAAAATGGAACTTCACTATCACGTGGCCAGAGAAAGAGTGGCGTCCGAAAGTGACTCTTTTTTATAAGAGTGCAAACCGTAAATGAGAGGCATTGTGGGAGTGAGGTAGGTGAATATAAAGTCAGATATCTGGGAATAGAGTGGAGTTAATATAATGCTTTTTAAATAATTTTTTTTTTAAATTTTGAATGTTTTATTTTATTTATTTAATCCCCTCTCAGATAATATCTTTCAAAAATTAATTTTTACACCGCCCAAACGGCAATTGTTTTTGCTAGTACTTAGTGATATTCTCAAAAAAGTTTTAATATATAAATTTTCATGATAAAGTTTGTATAAGTGAAGATATTTGTAAGCATATTATAACATTAGAAAAAAACGACATTTATTAAATGTTTAAGCAAAGTTAGGATAAAAAAGATAAATAAAAAAAGTCAACACGTTGAACGAAAAAAATAAAATTAGATTATAATTAATTATATAATGTTAAATCATCATTTTATAAATTATAAAATTTATACTTCATTTTAAGCAAAGTTACGATAAAAATACGCTTATGATATAAAATATAAAAAAACATACCGTTTAATGTAAAAACATAAAATTATATATGCAATTTTCTAATTTTAAAGAACATGAAATAACATTACTTGAATTATTATTGTTTTTTAATTATTTTTATGTTGAATTAATATCTTTATTCCGTATTTATGAATAATATTTTAATTTGAAAAATAAATTAGGTGGGTGGAGTGGCCTATTGTCAGATCATCGGGTCTACCCCTTCTCCTTAGCACTAGAACAGGAAGATTGTTTAGCGTTTGAATTAGAGCACATCGACTTACCGCCAGCTCCCCATTCTACCGTGCAAATCAGATTATCCAACATGTGATACTCTAATAACTGATCTCAACCGACCCCATGTAAATAATCTATAAGTAAGATACTAATCTAAATCATTTTGTTAGTTTTTTCAATTACGAAATTATTCAAATTTGGAAAATAAAATAATTTCGTAATGTTTTTATTTCTTAAAAATCTTCTCAGACAAATCGCTTACGGAAAAAAATATTTATAAAAATATTCTGTAAATAAAGGTTACTCATTGTTTTAAAAAATAATTAAAAACAAACATTTTTTTTTATTAAGATCCATATTTTCATTTAATAGAAATGTTTAATA
The DNA here is from genome assembly GCA_023376005.1 of Doryteuthis pealeii. Taxonomy (NCBI): domain Eukaryota; kingdom Metazoa; phylum Mollusca; class Cephalopoda; order Myopsida; family Loliginidae; genus Doryteuthis; species Doryteuthis pealeii. The sequence continues at coordinate 36,726,631 of CM042154.1, read as the reverse complement.
GTTATTCATTCAAATATTGCAGATTTTATAACTTCTACCATTAGGTATGTACAAAAACACGTACTTTCTAAGGCACCGTTTTTTTTAATTCCTCCCAAATCGGCTAATTATTGAATTTTAATTTTTTTAAATTGATATTTAAACTAATAAAATTAGAATGTTCCTCAAAATTATGAATACAACATTTTTTATTGTTTTGTTGTCATTTGTAACAATTTGTTTTGTTGTCATTTGTAACAACTAAATAAAATAAAAAATGAAATTGTTTTAAATTGTAATAAATATTGTCTATCTTACACTTATTTTATGAATTAAAAAAATCAGATTTGTATATTACTGGTGTTATTTTATTATCACACAAGGGTAACGCTTGTAATATAAAGAAATTTCTATATAAATGTTATGTTTTTTTAACTCCCTGTATTATATCCAGTCTTCACTGAATCCACCTCAAAAGAGTTCTTGATTGATTAATTTTGATGGCATGTGGTATGTGGTTATTTTATATCTAGAGGTGTTCATGGTCATCGTACGTTCATATTTATATTTTTGTGTAGGTTTTTCTGAAGAGTTCTTTTTTTTTCATTCGGTCCTATCGAACACAAATAATTTTAAACAGATCTATCTGACCCATATAATTCACCCTAACATGTACTACCATAGATATTACATAGATAGTACTTAAGGAAAAACAGGCTGTAACATTCATTGAAAAGGTTAACAAAAGTTAGATTGCTATATCAAGATTTAAATAAACTGTGAATGATAATAGTCTTCGTCAGTTTCGAAACACTATCATGATAAATTAAAATCATGCTAAACCACTCGAGATGCACAAAATACCTGGATAGACATATCTCTGCATTACTGCGACTCATAACTTGAATCTCAGACTTACAATTCAAGCTTTTTCAATATTGTATGCGTGAGAGAGTGTGTGTTGCTCTCGCTCGGTCGGTGGAACTTAAAATATACAGACTGTATCCCCTGCAGATGAGTAAGACACTCCCCCCAAAAAAGGCGTGTCCTGGGTATGAATCCAAACTGCATCTGATGGTGAGACTCGTTTTCTTTCTCTTAGAGCGTTTTCCATTCAAAGTTTAAAGAATTCAGTCTATGCTACCATTTTACCCATAGCTGGGTGGAGAATAGACGGAGTCATACATTTCCAAAGGTATTAGCGCTATGTGAAATTCAAATAGCCTCGTTCAGGATTTGAACTCAAGTAGCCGTGCCCATTTGTTATGGTGATAACCATAACGTAACGCGCGCTTCTAATCGATCAAACTTTTTCACAAATGTGTGTAGCTTTAGCTAAAATTAACCAAACTGGCTTCATTATAAAACTCCGTAATCGAGTTGATTTAATAATGTTCTTCTCTAAGAATTTCTTTGATCTTAACTCAGTAATATTACTATAAATGTGTTGAACACAGTCTGACTGAATATATGACACATAACTAACTAGAATTCATTGATAAAAAGAGAATGGTAATTGGGCTTAATTGCAAATGTGCCATCACCTTTTGGTGTAAAATCTACAATGGCAGCAATAACTTGAACCTCGCCTGGAAATCTTTAGTTGGCAACGCGTGCTTTGAATTCGAATGGCATATTACTTCATCTCATCAATCAAAAATGTCGCTTGTTTGTAATACACAAATTCGAGAATAGAACTGTCGAGTTAGGCAAAGAGGAAGAGAAAACATTTATAGATCGTATTCACAGACATTGACTGACATGAAATGTCAGCATAAAGCAGTCAAGGAATCAGTTCATTAATTCTCAAGTGACAATATGTCTTTGTTAAAGGAGAAAAGGGAAATGCTACTTGCCAACGAAACAATAATGGCCATATTTGCAAAGTTAGAGGGTCTGGATATTTAATATAATTAATATAAGAAACAAATACATATTAAATGAAAGGGAAATGACATTTTGCAAGCGCATGTGCACATTTCATGCTGTTTTGTGGGTTGTTTCTATCATTTATAACATCTCACAATGCCAGGTCATTTGAAAAGAAGAATGAGAATTGAAATAAAAGAAATCTGCGAAGATTATGATTGAAAATTGCTATCAATGGAGGAAAAATGTTCTATTATACAAACAAGCAAAACAAAACACCCTCCGGGCGGTGTAAAAATTAATTTTTGAAAGATATTGCCAGAGGTAGGTGGGAGTTAAAAATTCAATATTTCGAGGGTAACAAGTAAAATTATCAAATTCATTAAAGGAGTAAAAATAAAACAATTATAAATGGAAACTTAATCCTGTTCCCCTCAAATAAAATGTTGGGTTCATCTATTAATTATTGATTAAATAAATATTTGGAATAAATTTTACACAAAATCGTAGGTATTTATTTATTTGTAAACTTTTTAGTTAACCTCTTGTTACTGAAAAAAGATGAGAGTAAAAAAAATTTAAAAAGGATTACAGGATTGTTATTCATTCTATGTATTGACGATTTTCGGTATTGTGACTTAAACAGTGATGTAGTTTCGGTTACAGAAAAATGGAGACCGAATCTCCATTATCAATATAGATAAATCTAATTCAAGAAAATATCTAAAATTCACACGGCTTTAATTGGTTTATGTTCATTTAGAAAGATTAAATAGCCCCTAGTAATACGCTTAAAATTTTCTTCCCTTATTTTTAATCCATGTAAAATAAACTAAGACAAGTTTTAGAGAAAACCTGTTCTATTTGATAGTCAAACTTTCTGGCTTCATGGAACATAACTCAAATTAATTAAGATAATTTAATTATTAGTTGAGATTTTTCTCATAAGGTAGAGAAAAATTATGGAATCACTAAATTTTGAAGAAAAAATTATGGAATCACAAGTAAAAAAAAAAGTAATGAACTCCCCTGGACTTGAGGCATTTAACTACCGAAAAACAATATTTTCATCAAACTGTTTCCAGATTTATCAAATAGAATTTGATAAATCAGCCTTACAGCTTTTCTCATGAATCAGTTTTGAATTTTTGATCGGATTAAAATCCGGGTGGTTTACTTGTCATTTCATTGCGTAGATATTCCTTTATTGTAGAAACAGTGATTTTCTTCACTCTGTGAAAAGATACTTTGTCATTCTGAAAAAATTACTTCCTTATCACCAAACTTATTCCTTATTAATGAAATATTTCTTATTAATGAAATATGAAAATTGCCTAAAATTTGAATGTACGCAACTGTGTTGACTGTTGTCTCTTACTAGACAACATAATATCATAAATGAGTAGGTGACATTTTTTGGTTTTCACCAGGAAGCCAAAATTATATATTTCGTTAAGTCTGTTTTTCATAATTTTGACACAGACATTAAATCATGTTTTCGCACATTTATGTTTTATTTGCTTGGTAATCAATTTTCTATTTTCAATATTGAATTACGGACTTTGTCGTGAGATTTTCGTGCTTTACAAGTTTTTCTATCATTTCTGTTGTAGAAGAGTAGAAAATAGAGGAGCAAATACCTTGTTCTCACTGGCAAAGGTTTACCAGGCAAATTTTAGTCAATCCCCGAAAAGAAATCTGGTCAATTCTATTATTAATTAAAATAAATTATCTTAAATAATTTGACACACGCTCCATGAATTCAAAAAGTGTGGCTATCAAATAAAATTGGTATTGGCTCAGATTTGTGCTCAGCTTATTTTTCATAGATTAAAAATCACGGAAGAAACGTTAAGTCAGTGATTCCATATATTTCGCCAAGTATAGTGTTAGAGAGAATAATGTACCGTTGTGGTATATTTTCACGGTACCAAAATGATATAAGTAACGTTGTCCTTTTTTCCGAGCACTAAAACGATAACTGTAACGCGGCGGCGGCGGTGTATATTGTATAGCGGGTCTCGTCTACGTGCCTCCAAATTCACAGTGCTAAAATGGTGTTGATAGAAATTATAACACGAGAAATATGTAGTCACAACTGCTAGCCTTTATTATCGTGCTCGTCTAGTGGGCTCGTACCAGAGAGGAGGAAAGGCAGAGAGAAAGAGAGAGAGAGAACACTACTTGATTACTGTGACCCCATACTAGCCACTAGAGGCCCGATCCGTACCCTACGACGGCGGAAGGCAAAAAGAGACCGATCCCTTTCTTCGTCACATCCGGTTCCGGTCAACACCCGACTTCCGGTTGACACTCAATTCTCCATTCGGGGTCACGCTACGATCAAACCATCGTTCATCCTGTTTTGGCTCATCACTATTTTTTAAACCTTTATCATCTCTTATTTCTTCCTCCTCCTTCCATTAGTAGTCCTTGCCAAATGAATCTTGCTACAATAATGCCATTCTAGTTTGCTTCCATGTGAATTTTCTGTTTTGCCATTTTCTATCTATACGTATGTCAATGTCTGTCTGTGCATCTTTAAACACTTTTATTTAAAGTGTTGAAAACAATTTGTTCTTTCGAACAAGCAATATAGAGTGTGTACTCCTGTGTACTGATATAGTGGGTACTCATACACATCCCCTTGGTCTCTAAATATTTATACTTACTTTTCCTTTTTTACCAAAATTATTTAGCCTGCTCCATAAAATCTGAATCCAAAGCCGTGGAAGTAGCTAACACAGATATCTCAAAATGAAACAGCTACCAAAGAAATAGATAAGAGATTTATTATAACACTATTACTTTTTTTCAGTAGACCAGTTCATATTCCTCGGTAGCAATATCTCATCAACTAAAAGTGATGTCAACATACACATAGGTAAAGCATGAACTTCTAATGACAGGTTATCGACCATATGGAAATCTGATTTCTGATAAGAATAAAATGTGAATTCTTTTAAACTGTAGCAGTGTCAATACAACTATAGTGTTACACCTCTTGGATTCTAACAAAACGCTTTGAGAAATAGCTTGATAGAGACGACACAAGGATGCTGCATTTTGTATTGAACAATTCCTGGAAGCAGCACACTACAAAACATCAGTTATACGGGCATTTACAACTCATCTCGCAAACCATCGATGAAAGACGAGAGAGACATGCTGTTGGAGAAATAAGGACGATCCCATAAGCAACGTTTTCCTATGGATTCCTACATATGGACACACTAGAGTGGGCCGACCAGCAAATACTTACATTCATCAGATCTGTGCGAAAACTGACTGTCGTCTAGAGGACTTACCAATTTGGATGATTGATAGAGACGGATGGCGAGAAAGAATCAAAGGAATTCGTTCTTAGAAGAATTCTCGTTTGCAATGGATATAGTCAATATATTCTAAGCCTCGCCGATAGGGCGACTTATAATATTGAATTAGATAGAAAGTGAAATTAACGATTCGTTTGTTTCATTGGAACAATAAACCATTTTATCAATTAGAGGTTTCTTTAATTTTATGCTAGTCATCAAGGAATACTGCAAATTCAGAAAGAAAATACTTTTTGGCCTGAAGTAATTCTTATTATTACTAAAACGCTGGAAACATGCCTCTAGAAAAAGTCAATGGTCGGGGGTCGTTACTGCTAAATAACCTGATATTTTGGTATAACAAGCGTTCGACCTTTGGGAGACATAAAATAGAATGATAGTGTAATTATAGATAGAGTCGATTTGGGGGTAAATAGCAGTAAAAACATCATATGAATAGGAAATGACGCCCATTAATTTTTGAGAAATGTTTCCAAGGTATATTTCCTTAAATATATTTGTAATAGAAATGTATATTGTCTCGAAAATGGCCAAGATGTTTATTTGGGTATCCATCAAGAGATATAAAATTATCAGAACATATCATCTAAATATACTTTTATTCTTTTCCTGTTGAAAACATGGCCTCTTTTTTACTCGTTACCGTCAGAATCGTTACGCTCATCATCAACAATATTATCATTCGGTGGAGTTTCAAGAGAATTGAGTATACTAAAAAAAAGAACACTGATCGTTCCAGAATATCATTTAGCAGTCTGAAAGTCTTGAGTGATGCTGTTTCTTTGCTTTAACTTGAGATTATTCTTGCATCCCGAAATTGATCTTTTCAGTTTGTATATTTTTCTCCTGCTGTCATCTGTAAGAGTTTTACTGCTTTTTTTCTAAGAAGGAAACAACCGTCTGAAAAGAGTACAGATTTTATTCATCACTTATAATTATAATGTAATTCTTTCTAGCAGATATACGTTTCAATAACTCACAAGTCCTTCAGTTGTTTATTTACTGTTGCTATCCAGAGCAATATTGTTTGTTTTTTGTTTTGTTTTTGTTTTTGTTTTGTTTTTGTTTTTTGTTTTGTTTTTGTTGTTTTTTTTTGGGGGGGGGCTTTTTGAGGGGGTATATTTGGGGTATCTTCTTCTGCTTGTATACTGTTAGTAGTCGGTGATTTCGCTGCCTGTTGTATCATCTGAGTTTCCAGTTTGATATTGAATAAACGTTAATACTTGACTGTAATGTCTTTCTGATGCTCAAATTTTGATAGTCATCAAGTACAAATATCTGTGTCGACAGAGAATTAAAGTCCAGCGATAAAAATAAGGCATTTAAACTGATCTTCTGTAAACGAGTGTTGTTGAAATGTTTCGCATTCACGGTAGGCAAAACCTACGAAAGTCACGTAGTCACCTATTTCGTCTTAGGTTAACTTGAGACAGTTGTATCGAACGTTGAATAGAGAAAACTTTTTCACAAATATGCTACTCAATCCATTGACTGTGAAATCAATGAAACAGAAAATTCAGTAACGAATTTACTATTAAAATAATTAGGAAACGAAGTTGTGCTTGTTCAAATTGCTCTTGTTGCATCAGAAAGCAGTTACTAATGATAATAAGAATCAAGGGTTATGCCCCTTGTTTTTGTTTTGCTACAATCCCTAGTGAGAGCTTATCAATAGGGACAGCTAAAATAAAGTTGTTAAGCCATCATCACGTGTTTGTCGTCGCTTCCTTTTATCAAGACGTAGTAGCCCCAGTTAAACGGCGTATCTCAGGTAACTTCCACGCTTGTGTATGATAAATGGTATCAAAAGTCGGATTTAAAAAATAATACGAACATTTTAAAAGGAACCCTAAACCAGCAAAATAAAAAAATTGACTAAAACCTCCAAAAAATGTTGACTTCACAGACGACAACATGGCGACAAAGGTTTCAACGCTTCAGAATATCTTCAATGCTAAGTGAAGAATAGACAGAAACCCAAGTGAATACATGAATATAGTATACTGGAACAGAAGCCGAACTAATATGCAAGTCAATGTCCTTTAAGAAGAAAGATGAAAAAAATATTTCGACGTGATTTGAAGCAAATGTAATGCATATTTCCTGCCGAAATAAATGTAATTCATGAGCACGCAAAACTTTACCTGAGAACGCAAAAGAATGGAGAACCTATAGAGAAATTCATCGGGGGATTGTGTGAACTGACAGAAAACTGTTTTCCTAAAAAATGACTAAATAAGAGACCGCTTAGTTATTGGATTAAGAATTTAGGGCTTATCAGAAAAACTACACCTGAGAGAAGACCTCAGTTTAGAGAAAGCTGTCGAGATAGCTCGTAGCAACGAACAAGTAAAACAAATGAAGGAAATGCAGAAGTCGGTTAATACGGTCACAGGAAATAAAAGATAAACCACAAAACAGTCAGGGTGGGAAAAGTATTCACAAAAGCCAGGGAGTACCCCGAGATACAAATATTGTAACATAACACAAGTTTGATAATTGCCCGGCAAAAGAAAAAAATTTACCGAAACTGTGATAAAATATACCACTTCGCAATATGTTGCAGGTCGAGGACACAAAATATTCGGGAAATAACAAAACAGCCCAACGAGAGAATTTTCCTTGGTTCTAAATACAAAAAGAACTTAGAAAAAAATTAATAGATCCTTGGCATGTAAAATTAAAGGTTGGTTAGATACCTATTGTTTTTAAAATTGATACTGGGACAAATATCAATGACATTAGTAGTAAAACGTTTCGAAAATTAAAAAGACCTAAATTAAAACCAGCACATGGCATTTACAAAATTCCCGCAGGTACATTAACCTATAAAGGAAAATTTAGTGTTAATAAGATATATAAAGATAAGGCATATATCTTCGTGATACATAATGTAGACAATAATGCAGGTAATTAATAATCTAGAGATACGGCGTATAAAATGGGACTAATTACCGTGGTAGCCTAGGGAAATTAATTGGCTGTATGAAAGGCGACCCTGTAAAAATTATGCTAAGAGACGATGCGGTACCATACTGCTCACCAACTGCCAATCCTTCCCCATTTTCCCAGTAAGGAAACAAAACGGAGATGTCAGAGTATGCGTAGACCTGAAAAAAAAAGATTCATCAGTAAAAAGGAAATATTTCATGCTACCAAATTTGGATGATATGTCACCCAAGTTAAGGGATTCGCAAATATTTTCAAAACTGGATCCAACTAGCGGATTCGACCAGTTACCGTTAGACGAAGAACATCGGTTGCTCATGACTTTTATAAAACCATTCGGAAGATTTTCCTTTAAGAGACTACCTTTCGGAATATCCTCAGCTCCAGAAATTTTTCAACATAGAATGACGGAATTACTAGGAAAAATACAACTAATGATAGATAACATATTAATACACGGTAGAACGATCGATGAACATGATAAAAGACCCAAAGAAACATTGAAATTAATAGAAAAATCAGGAATAAATTTAAGCTCAGAAAAATGTGAATTTAGGAAAAGGATTATTCGGTACTTTGAGCGCATGATATCAGACAAAAGGATACAACCAAGCAAGGAAAACATTGAGGCGATACTAGTTACCTTCCTTAGTGTCTGATTTAAGAATGTTTCTTGGAATGACACAATATTTAGGCAAGTATGTGCTGAATTCAGCAGAAGCATTGCAACCAATGCTGGAGCTTTTTAAAAGAGATATAGTTTCGTCTAGAATGGACCACCAGAAAAGGCGTTCTAGAGAGTAAAAGATTGTTGACATAGGCACCAATATTAACGTATTATGATTCAGAAAAGCCTGTTATAATTCGCGCGGATGCAAGTAGTTTCGGACTTGATGCTGTCATTTTTCAAGAAGTAAATACGATATTGAGATAAGATATATAAGATAGCTTATGTCTCTCGTACTCTGACACGAATAGAGAGAAATTACGAGCAAATAGGAATGTTCAGCGAGGATGTGGGCCAGTGAGAGATTTGACCAATATGTCGCTGGACTATATCAGTTTCGCCTATTAACGGACCATAAACCTTTGGTACCATTGATTTACATTTGGTACCATTAATTTACACAGGATTTAAACAAAACTTTTTCTACGATGCCAAAGATTTTTAATGAGACTTGGGAGATATAATCCTGTAGCCGAGTATATCTCTGGAAAACTCTTACTAGTATCAGATACATTGTCTAGAAATCCAATGCAGCAAATTGATAGCAAAACTGAGGAAGATGCAGAAATGTATATAAATAGTATAGTAAAAACTAGATCAGCTAATAGTAGAAAATTAAAAGAAATTATTAATGTTATATCTAAAGAGTCAAAACTTCAAGAGGCAATCCATCTCTTTAAATTGTTAGCCTAAGAAGGAAAACATTTTTCGTATTAATGGCATACCGTAGTATAACTGCTACTGGAGTTAGCCCAGCAGAACTCTTGATGGGCACGAAAATGAAAACTATATTATCCATTCACCCAAATGAACTAAAACCTAAATGGCCAAATTTCAGGGAAGTAAAAGAAAAAGATGGGTTATACAAAACAAGAAGCAAAATAGATTATGATAAAAGACATGAAGGTAAAGATAAAAAACCACTAAAAGTGGGAGATAAAATGTGAAAGAAAACGGATAAAGAGAAAACTTGGAAAAATACTGGCATAGTCATAGCAGTAAAAAGGAACATACACAGTAAAGTTAGATTCGAGTGAATTCCGGAAAACAGATATGAAACATTTATTGATTATTAGAAAAAGAGGGCGTTTTCCAAGGAAAATGAAAGAAAGATCTTGAAAAGGATAGTAACACAAAAAACAAATTACCTGAAAGACTGTGTGTGAAAAATATAATAATAATCTTATTATAATGGAGATTGTGTGTTTTTCTGTCTGTAACCGAAACTATATTACTACTCAAGTCACAATTCCCTTAATTATTTACGTCTAATTCTCCATGATTTCATTCTTTTAAACCTTCAGTTATTAATAAAAATTGTTTTACATTATTAATACTGTTGACCATATCTACGTACTAATAACATGCAATTGTATTTATATATACAACAAAATAGCGGTTTACAGTTTGAACGAGAAGGCTAATTTGCATATTGATATTTAAAAATTTTATTTTAATAAATATGTGCTTGGTATTATTGATTTCTAATTGTTTGGTTTTATCTTAAGAAATATAAACAAAAATCTCGTGGATAAATCTTTAAAAAAATTTATTTACAAGAAGAAATAACTGTAATATTATCCTTTACTTCCTATTTTAACTAAATAGTTAAATTAGGAAAATTTACCAATGAAAGAGGGGAGTAATGGAAAATGATGGAATAGTTGTTCTATTTTTCGATTATACTCCCTCTGTTGCAGATCTTTCTATCTGCATTCTTAGTCAGTTTCATTAGCCTTTCTAATTTAATATGATATTTTATTATATCAAAACTTAAATACTTGCATCCGGAGGGTGCATATATTTGCTAGTAATAATAATAATAATAATAATAATAATAATAATAATAATAATAATAATAATCGGAGAGGTAGCACATGAAAAAACCTGGACATGGTTAAGAAAAGGAAACCTCAAAAGAGAAACTGAATCACTAATAATTGCTGCACAGAATAATGCCATAAGGACAAATTATATCAAAGCAAAAATTGATAAGACCCAACAAAATAGTAAATGTAGACTATGCGGTGCAGAGATGAGACTGTAAACCATGTTCTATGCGAATGTAGCAAACTAGCACAACGGGAGTACAAAACTAGGCACGACTGGGTTGGAAAGGTGATCCACTGGGAATTATGCCAAAAATTTAATTTTGACCATACAACAAAATCGTATATGCATAAACCAGAATATGTTCTTGAATTGCATAAAATTCTCTGGGACTTTGAGATAAAAACGGATCATCTTATCCCAGCAAGAAGACCAGACCTAGTGTTGATTAACAAAATAGAAAGAACTTGTCAACTGGTGGATTTTGCAGTTCCAGCAGATCACAGGAAAATGTAAAGAGGTACAAATTCCTGGACCTTGCCAGAGAACTGAAAAAGTTATGGAATATGAAAGTGAAAGCTATACCAATTGTAGTTGGTGCACTTGGAACGGTCCCAAAAGGATTGGAAAAAAGTTTGGAAAATCTGGAAATCAGAGGGAGAATAGAGACGATCCAGAATACTGCACTGCTGCAATCTGCCAAAATACTCAGAAGAGTTCTGGAGAGCTGAGGAGACTTGTTGCCACTCAGACTCCAGTGAAAAACTTAAAATATGAATAAAAGCTGAACAAAGGAAGGTTTTTTTTAATCAGTTAACTCTCATCACGTGTTTATCGTCGGACCCCTTTATTGAGACATAGTTTCCCCGGTTAAACAGCATGTCTCAGATAACTACTATGCTCGTGTCTTATCTCAGAATTTCTATCAACATTTCTGCTGTAATTGCCATCGTTGATTTCTTAGTTTTATATATACATATATATGATACATATTTTCTTTTGTCTTGTTCGTCCAATCAGGAAAAAGAATTTCACCACTTGGTCTCTGGTTGAACTGTGCTCTACCCATTCTTTTCTTTTCTATTAAAAATCTGGTAGATGCGTCAAATGTATTCCAATAGTTAGGAGGTAGTTCTCGTAAGAGTTTTCTGGGGAGGGGTCATTTTATGACATCCCAAAGAACTGTGGGTATCCTTCATGATCCAATCCTTATCTCTGATATTTCATTCTTCTCTTTTGTGTCGTGTGAACGGGTCTTAGAATACGCTGATTGTATCCCCTGCAGAGGGATAAGACCCTCCCCACAAAAAATGTGTGTCAAGGGTCTGACACTAAACTGCATCGTATAATGTTGATTATTCTTAAGATATGAAGTATTTGATTGCTAATACCCACAAATGTTCCCTTTGATTTTTCAGCACCTATAATTCAGCAATACTTTGTTGATAACTCCATTATGCGTCTTAGTCAGTCCTTTTCCTCAATCTTTTCTTGGCACATAGAGTCTGTGTCATCTCTCGGGTGTAAGGCTTTGTGTATCGTCATCAATTTCCCTGTCTCTTTGTTCATTTTAAGAATGGTCCAGAGTATCTTACATGGCTGATGAGACTTCTGCTGCAGAGTTGGGTTTCGAGGAGTTTTCATGGTGTGTATGCTTCCAATATCCCAAGGTAGTTGTAAATTTATTTTTTCTGTAGTCTCATCCTCCAGTTGTTTCTCTTGTCCCCTTTCCATTATGACCATGGTACATTTTCTATGCCAAATTTCATTTCTATATTCTGGCTGTATATTCTAATAGTTTGTACAAGGGTTTCTGGTTCTTTTTCATTTTTTGGCAAATATTTCAACAACATCCATTTGCATAAGGTGGTTTATCTTTTCCTGTGACTTTGTAAGTTTTTAGACTCTTTTGCCTTTCCTAAGTATGTAGTTGAGTGGCATCATTGCTATGAAAAAATATCAGTGGTAAGAGTGAATCTGCCTGAAACATGCCTCTGTGGATTTTCAACCAGTGCTAGGGTTTGTTATTTTCACTTTCCAGTTTTCCATAGAGTTTTCGGATATTTTGTATATTTGCATACATTCAATTATCCAAGATTGCGATACCTTATCCTAGGCCTTTTTGTTGTCAATTCCTCACATGGCTACATTTTCTGTCTTATTTTAACCACTACAGTGCTGATCTATATAGAGTTAATAATCTGTTCCTCTTGTTCCTTTGTGACATCCTTTCTTGTATTCCGTAAATAGTCCGTGGAATTTAAGTGGGTAATATATTTATTCTCTTATCTGTGCAGTTAGAATTTTCCACATCATAGGTAGACACATTACCGATCTATAGCTGCTGGGGATGGTTTATTTTGGTTATCTTTATGAATCAGGACAGTTTTCCCCTTTGTCATCCATTCGGATATGCTTGTTTCGTTTGCCGTCATACTTTATTTACCTTTCCAGTTTCTGCCTTGACTTTTTCCAGTCCTGCTCCTTAGGCAGAGTAATGTATTAACTTTACATTGTTTCTCTCATCTTATGTTAACATTGTTGTTGTAGTGCTGGGTTCTATGGTATTATAGTTTTCAATATTTTGCTCCTTTAGAGAGGACTTTTTCAGCATATTCTTCGCGACTTACCGTTCTAGTATTTCGAGATCAGAAAACCAGCCTTTCTTTTGAATCATTTCCGCATGGCTGGCAAGTCTTTGACTTCTATTAAATTTATCGTATTCTTCCCAAATTTCGACCATCCTTTTCCTATAACACCTTCATGTAATGTTGCTTTTAATATAGCTGATATATAATTGATCTATATTAATATATCAATTATTTCTTTGGTGCATTGTTACATTAGTCATTATTTGTGTACCTGAAATTAGAATAGCCAACATTCCCAGCATTCCAATCAGACTCCACATCCCATGTTGGCTATTAAAGATGCACCCGCCGATTATGACGTTTATTTTCTAACTATATTTGACATTTTTCATGGGTAGTATATTGTGGCAGGGGTTGATTATAATCTGTGCTCCTGTTTCAGATGTGACCTGGTAATCTTCCAAGGAAGAATACACTTCATTATTTCCTACACCTATTTAAGATTCAAAGTTTTAACATTCCCTTTGTATTTCAATTAGATCTTGAGAGTTAATCTTACATCCTCATTTGTGATGATACTTTTTTCATTTTATTGTATTTTTACAGTTGTCAATATTTATACCCTTTTCCCAGCAATTTATTTCACCTTGTATAGCTATTTTATAGGTGTTTATACCGTTAGGGTTTCATTGAATTTTACATAAAGTACAAACCACGTGATTCTATGGGTGATTACTTTATATTTTTTAGAGAAGAATTCAGTTATTCAGAAAATCTCGACACATCCAGTTACTTTCTTTAGCATTTTTGTAGAAAATTCAAAACATCTATTTCAAAAATCATTTTTACAGCTTAAGATAAGAGTAAAATAGAAATCATTTACCTTTTTAAATTTCCCCAGAATTGCAAAGACATCGACCGCCTTCTTTCTCGGTAGATTTTTCTTTAGTCTTTTATTTTACCGCTGGGATTTCAATCGCAATACAAATCATCTGATACTAGAGGGATTATTATTATTATTATTATTATTAATATTATCATTATTATTATTATTATTATTATTATTGTAGTAGTAGTAGTAGTAGTAGTAGTAGTAGTAGTGGTGGTGGTGGTGATGGTGGTGGTGGTGATGGTGATGATGGTGGTTTTATTCCTCCTCCTATTTAAGATTATAATTCTTATTGGTAAGAATATTCCTATCTTCATCGTCTGTGTAGAATATGTTTCAATCATTGCTATCATCGATTTATAATTCTGATTATGGCTAAATAGACATACTTACAGGGTAATTTCATGTTAAATCATTCAGGCCATGTCACCCACCCCCTTCAATTTTTCTGAAATGTTGTACAGGTGTGGACTATGTTAAAGTTAGACAATCCCCAAAAAAATTTGTGACCACCCCCTCAAACTTGGAGAGGTAAAAATCGACATAACTCCACCAATTCTTGGAATTGGATGCTCAAATTTTGGGGAATGTCTAACTTTAAATCAGTCCACACCTGTACAAAATTTCAGAAAAATGGAAGTGGGTGGGTGAAATTTTGCTTTTTTCTGGATGATTTGACATGGGATTACCCCTACATGAAACAACGCAGATAAGGATGCAGCCTCTATAGATGCATATAGTACCCTTGTCAAGCATTATGGAAGTAGTACATTTATAAGACGCAAAATTAAAATATTAGAAATATAAACTTATTTTTCGTAAACTTGTGACAAACTAGATTAAATTATTTGAATGAATTCCAATCCATGCAGAAGAAAATGTCAAGCAATAACCCATTATTGATGGGAAAATTATGTATCTGTCTCATAATTTGCATTCCAGATACAAATTCTAGCAGAAGATTAGATATGCAAATCGGCCTACGGTTAAAAGACAGTTCTTTTTTACTTCAAAAATACTGTTGGGCATACTTAATTAAGATGAAACATATCTCTGACAAAAGAACTGTCCATTGAATCAATGGAAGTGTCGTAAAACTCATTGAGCAGTGGAGGGTGTCGAAAGATGTTGGTTGCTTTCAGTTAGCTGTGTCTAAAATGTGGCGCAAATATAAAAGAAATGGGGTGGTTAAAAAAAAGAAAGCATATTTGTAGACCAAGAAAGCCATAAAAGCGTCAGAATAGAAAACTTAAAGCAATGAATTCCTTGAATTCCTTGAAAATAAAAATATACAAGAAAACAAATGAAAACAAATAGACCGAAACAAATGTCACTTTTTGTGAGGAAAATGTAAGAAATCGGCATGAAAATACAAAAACTAACGACAGAAAATGAGGTTCAAGTGGGCTAATGAGAAACAATCATTAGGTGTAGACAATTGGATGAAAGTGATATTCACTGATGAATCTAGATGCTGGAAAATCTTTTTCTGGTGCTGTTCAAATCTTTTCTGGTGCTGAAGGAACCAAGTACAATTCCTGATGTAGGGTTCCAAGTCATTCATGATATTGGGTTGCATTAATGGATCGGTGGAAATGGCAATCAGTAATCAATATACATGTGTACATTGAAATCCAACATGATTTTCTCATCGATAGAATATTAAATTGGTAATGAAATCATTTTTCAGAGGATTAGAGCTTTTCTTCACTAAAGATATATAAAATTAATGACAGCACTAAATTCAATTGAAGAATTTTGGTTAATTTTTTTAAATCGTTTAGGCTCAATCTACGAAAGGAGAAGCTATTAACTAGTCGAAATCATTTTGATAAAGAATATTGCTTTAAATTAGTTAAGCTCTTGCTTGAAAGAATTAAATTTGTCATGAAATCTCGGCGTCTCAGCTAAGTTCTAATTCTATTTTTTGTCTATAATTCATTCCTCAATATTAGGTTATTCCATAATATTTTCTTGCACATGGCTTGTGAAAAAAGATATCGTTAATTAAAAAAATGTTTTCCATCTTATCTGGGTTTTTTTTATTTACTGCTAAATAAAAGAAATCAAGGTGAACATCCTGTAAGTGTGCTAATTTTGTAATTTTTGCCTGGAGTTGTTATCATATCAACACGATGATGTATTAGGTAGGATAAAATTTACAATATATCTTCATCTGATTATCAGGATTTAAGCATTTATTTGTCTTTCAGTTAATTCTTTTTGTTTGATACAACTACAAATATATACTAAGATAAAGGAAGATATGATCAAATGTATATGATTCTGTCATTTCAGGTTTGTATCTTGGATTCTCGTGAATCATACTTCTTTCCCAATGAAACAGAAAAGGACAATGAATTTACAACCTTTGCTATGAATTTTGAACAGATTGTATAAAGACTACTTGGAAAAAATATAATGATCATTATTACTCAAGATGAATATGCTTAGCTAAGCTCTGGCATTCTAGAAATACCTCTGGCATTCAATCAATTTTCACAAACGTTTACTTATCAATTTTTTTTCTTTTCAATCTTTTCTTATTGATCTTTTCTCAATTCATCCTTTTTTATCCTTTTTCTATTTTATTATTTGCATTTCTATTCTTTTTGTTTTCCATTCTTCCATCTTTTCATATAAACGTTTTTCAAATATCTTGCCTGTGTCATCAATCTTGATTTAAAGCCAGAGTAATGATGACCCTTACACAACATTACATAGTTATATACTCATTTTCTGTATATGTATTGATTTTGATCTCACAAATCTCCCATTACATTCATTTTCTTTTTATACGATCTGAAAGAATAATGACAGATTAGGATTGCCAACCTATTCGAAATTATATCTGTGTTTCAACTACATTTTCATATATGCAGTTATATATACGGGTGAATCAAAGGTTTTGCATTATTTTGGTACCTACTAGTTCGCGGCGTGTTTTTTTCACTTGACCGAAGCATTTCGATCTGATGTGGTTGGCAATATAGTGGTAGGTGGTGCGCTGACACTTTTTGCATTGCTTCACTATGTGTAGGATTTAAAAGCTATACATTCGGAAATATACACTTTACGAGTATGAATTGGGTCATCAGTCCGCGGACCAAACCAAACCATTTCTTGTGTAAATGATGAAGGCGTAGTTGATTGGTACAATAACCAGATGGTTCAAGCAATTTGCAAGAATCTCGATCATCAGGCAAAGTCATGTAGACCTAAAATCATGGAATCCGATGCCATGCCCCAAGCTTTATAATCCGATAAGTAGCATTCGAAGAGTATTAGGTGTGTGTTTTCTCACCTTCACGACGTCGGTAAAAGCATCGGAAGCTGCCGAATTGACCCTCACGTTACCAAAATATTGCAAAACTTTTGACTCACGAATCAGAGTATGAATTGAAAATACTTCCTTTTGTAGAAGTAAGTTCAAGTATACAATGCTATGTAAATCTGTGCCTTTTTTGTTTTTATCTCTATAGAAGAATGATTGGTCAAGCCATAGCATAGCAGTCGATACCATATAACTCAGTGCAACCTGTCAGATGTTACTTGTAGAGGAGATGAATGCTGAAAAATAATATTGCCATGACAGATGAAATTAAGAGAAATGCTCAACAGATTAACATGATGTCATGAGAAACATCTATTCTCCATACAATGCATGAAAAAATAACAATTCAAAACTGAAATAAAGATAGTGTTTACTTAAAATGGAACTTCATTTTAAAATTACATGTGACATAGTGTATAATATCACCTTCGTTCTCATAATCGGTCTTACTTTAATTTACATTGAATAACAACATTTTGGCTGGTCTCTTTTTTGTTTTTGTTTATTTGTTTGTTTGTTTTTGTTCTGTTTTTGTGTTGTTATTGTTTGTTTTGTTTTGTTTTGTTTTTTGTTTTTTTGGGGGGGGTTACCTTTTTTCAGTATTGGAATAATCTACTCTCCTTGATGGATTTCATAAAGGGTTTGGTTTGAAAATCCTAGAAGGATAGCAAATATAACTGACACCTTAAGATTAGAGAATACAACAGCCAAAACATTGTGACTATACTGTTAAATGCATACTCATTTTACGTGAAGTTCTAAACATTTAGGTGTTTTCATACTTACTTCGCTCTTCCAGTTCGTCCAACTAGAGATAATCTATATATATATTAATACGCTTGTTCCTAAATCTTCCGTCTGTTATCATCTTGCAACACCCTCTGGTTAAAAATTAGATCGTCCAAATTGTTCAAAATGCAATGCAAAAATGTAAATCTAGATTATTTTGTGTCGCTTAATCACAGGTTTCTTATCATTTTATTTCACCTAATTTTTAAAAGGACACATTCCAAATGGTTTAGCGTCGCGTCGCTTAAATGCACAACGTAAGATTAAAATGAATTGAAAATAAAAGTTACATATTTCTTTTATTTGTAATATTGAAATTGTGAAGTATGGAATATATTCTGGTAATGTTGATCTTATGACGCCCCGGCCTCCTGCCTTAATTTACGCTATGTTTTAGCGAGCCTGCGTCTGGCAAATTTCCGGGCGAACATAGATATTTTCCGTGTGTTGTTTTGTCACTTTTTGTCGGTAAATTAATGTAGATATTTTAAACGCCTACCCTCGGATTTTTATCGACAGATCAAAGTTAATATTTTACACACACACCCTTTCTAAGAAAGGGTGAGGGAGATTAAACCAAGATTATTATACTTTTTACGTATTGAACTATTTTGCAATATCTCTTAAGTAAACATATCAAATGCTGTAATAATTACGTTATCATACTGTGATATATTCACAGATTTTGGTCGTTAATTAATAATATTACAATCACTAATAAGAGAACAGGGGATACAGCGTGGAGTGATAAATATTGTTGAAAAAAGTTTCTTTGGGAGACGAACACAGAAATATCAAATTCTATTAAGCAACTAATATATATATATGTGTGTGTGTGTGTGTGTGTGTGTGTGTGTGTGTGTGTGTGTGTGTGAATGTAAGTTTTTGATTATCGACCAACACTGATGTGTCCATATGTAGAAGTCCATAGGAGAATGCTTATGAGTCTTTACTTCTTAATTAGTGTTCAAAATGTATTGCTCACTTTTCTCCCATAGTTTGCGAGATGCGACGTACATGGCCATACAGCTGGTGTTTTGTAGGTGGATGCTTCCAGGATTTGTTGAAAACAGTACGCAGCATCCTTGTATAATTTTTATCTAGCTTTTTCTCCAAGCCTTTCCTTAAAAATCAAGTGTTGCAAACATAGAGTAGTATTGACACGACTACAGATTGAAATAATTACCGTTTTATTTCATCAGAGAAATCAAACTTCTATACAGTTGCTTTAGCTATGTTTATGTTGACATCGCTTTCAGGAGATATTGCTACCGAGTTATACGAAACTGTCTACTAATTTCAGTGGAGAGAGGCTTGCCATTTTATGTGGCGATGGCATCATTTTATGTGGCACCATTTTGATTAGTTAAATGGGATTCATTATTTTAAAAATACAAATAATTCGTGCAATATTGATGATGAATTTACAAGATCAATATTAGCGTAACTAATGTTTTCATTTCTATAAAATTGATAAATTCAGCAAATCCGTGAATATAATAAGCGCATTAATTTTTATCCAAAATTGGATAGGTAAAACGAGAAGCAGTGAATGTTTTTAATCATTTCAAAAGAAAGCATTAAAATTCAGCATGTTTTCTGTTGCTTTGACGTTTATTTTTTGCATTCAAACTTTCAGAGGGATGTTATTTAGAGTCTTCTTTATTCCATTTTTGTTTTCAGAATTTTTCTCTCTCTTTTTCTATTTACCTTTCCTTCTTTCTTCATTTCCTTTCTTCATTCCTTCCTCCCTTTATTTCTTTATTTCATTCTTTTTCAAGTGACTTAATCTTGTTAAATGTCACGTTGCCTATGTTACCCGATCCGCAATCGCTGTATCGACAAGCACTACGTAAAAAAAAACAACTCAATTTGCTTTCCGCTACCAGCGGCTCCGATTCAACTGCAGTAGGGCGCACGATATAATCTGACAATCCATTTTCTTATTTTGCTTGATTGAAAATGAAAAGAAAAGAAAAGAAAAAATAATTTGAGAAGGGACTTGTTCTTCTTGCGTGTTTTCCTTGTTTTAATTATTACTATCTGTCCAATCGGGATTTATGTTTCCTTCAATGCAACCACAAGATCAATCACTGATTGGTTATTGATTGATGAGAGATTCTACTTTGGAAACTCAAGTAATAATATTCGATTCTATATTAAGAAGACTTCTTGTTGCTGGCAAAACAATAAAAGCACAAAAAAGTGACTTTATTGTTTATATAAATATGTTCGCTTACAACTTTTAAAGAAGGAAGACGAGTAAGACATTCTGGGCAATGTTGGAGAAACTGCGTCCATCATCATCATCATCATCATCATTATCTTCATCTTCATCGTCAAGGCGGACCAACAACACAGATCCAATTTGACTCCATCTCTCCGTCCCTTAGTACATATAGGCCATCGATTTTCGTTCTCATTTTATGTTAAGTCAGAATTATGCTGTTCCGGATCGTATTTTCAACCCATAGCAGTATCGAATTTTTATCCAGGCGTAATATAAAATGAGCCGGTAAGACATTAGCTAGATGGAACTACCTTTAGAAAAAAAAGCTAGATGGGAACTACCCAAAGATGTTTCCTGATGTTTTGAATTCCGGACGCAGAACATTCTACAAAACATCAGATGAACGATCTTACAAACCATCAAAAGACGAACAAGCCATATTGGAAAATTTTAGTGAATGGAAATTTTTTTTTAATACGCAATCAATTTTTTTCCATTCACTAAAATTATTTCCAACAATTTTCCGGAAAAAAATACGTCACGCAGTTTAAACAGGGGTGCCAACGTTACTTGGTGTTTTTAAGTCTTTTTCACATATTTCAATATCAACAAAAGTCATCGTATACCAAAAGTAGAGGCTCGCAGACTTTTGATCACTAATAATTTCTTTTTCTTTAAACAAACGAAGGCACTGTCGAAGGCTTGAAGTATCCGTATAATTGTTTTTCTTTCCATGTCTATTTTCTAATTTTTGTTGTTGTTCTGCTTGTTCATATGTTGTAGCAGGTGTTATTTGGCTGCGGTGATTAATCTTTCTTTGCTCTTCTTTGTGTATTCGTCTAGTCCTTGGATTGTGGCATCTATGCAATCCTCCATGTTGGAAAAATCTCTTCCACCTTCCTTTTCTTGATACGTATATCTCTATCGTCTCTATTGTGTAAATCCTTGTGAATTGCCATTAATTTCCTACTCTTTTGGTCAATCTAAGTCCCTCTTTTGTCTGTTTTAATAAAGATCTAAAGTATCTTATAATAGGGACGGACCAAGTCCCTATTATATTCCTTTTATTAGATTTCCGCTGTAGAGCTTGGTTTCTAGTTCTTCTTGTTCTTCTGAGGTATTTTTTTTTTACCTTTTCTTTCATTTCTGTTTGGTTGGTGGTGTTTTACCCACACCCTAATAAAAGTGTATAAGAACAGATATGGGTTTAAGTGTGATTGCTGCACTTTAAGCCACAGTCAATTCAATAAATTCCGAAAGTAGTTTTGAGTTATAAGCAATATAAAATATGTTCCTTGTCCAAAAATTGTTGGTCTCGAGTTATGGCTTTTGCAGCGAAGAAAATGGTAATCTGTATTTGCTTTATCATATTAATATGTGAGTCTTTGTGAAACCAGGTAAAAAAGAATAGTATGCTCAAGAGGCAATCAGTCAATCAAATATAAACTTCATATAAAGCTGATAAAAAAAGCACTAAATGGTTAAACCGCAGTGTCCACTTTCAAACTCAATAAAAAAAAACACTGTGTCTAAACTTCAGAAATGTGAAAAATATTTCGATCAAACTCAGTATCATCTGAATAGGCAGCTTCTTCAACTTTCTCTTGCTCCCTGGTATTTTCAGTTCTTACCACAACAATGAAGATGGGCCAACACACAACACAGTCCATACTTTCAACATGAGCACGAACTGTAACTGCAGGATGATGAACTGCACTTACACTGAATGACGTTCAGAAGTTCAGAGGGAACTGGTTCTCTGTCAGTCATGACATGTTCTAGATGCCCATTTTATCGTTTCCACCCCCACTGCTCTAAGCGTCATCTCTGTAGAAAGTTGCTTCCACATCAGTAATCACAGGAACACCCACAGAGAATGAAACCGTGCATAACTCTCCGTAGCTGGTAATGTTTCCGGATGGACTAGTTGCATTGAACTAACTACAGTGTTCATGTACCTAGCGTACCTGAGTTCGTTCAATGAATCTCTCTTTTTCCGATAGTACATCTTAATGAATAGATCATTACCTGTACACACTATGGCAGCCTTAGAGCTCTGTTGGAAAATCACATTCGCAATTTTAAGCACTTCCACTGACTGTTGCAGTAGCCTCAATATTGCAGCTTTTCCTTGTCCAAAAATTGTTGACGTAGTGTCACAGCCGTACAAGGCGTGAGTAAAGAGAAGGTCTTTGATTACCAAGTTTCTCTTGTAGTGCAGAAGTTCTGGGGTAATGTATTACTTTTTTGGATCTTGCAGATGCTTCAGAGAAGAAGTACAGTTCTTTCATGGTTTCTCTGAAATGGTGAACCATAAGCATCAACATGTCCATATCATCAACTGTCGAACTTTCTTGTTACAGTTCTAGTGCACACGAAACTATCAATGTGTCAGCATCATTCTTAGCCTGATAAATGGTGTGCCCATCTGAGCTCAAAGAATCTTTCATTAGCTTGATCAACTGACTTTTGTTGTGCTCATTTGTAAGAAAAGATAGTTGTGGGCCATGTGCTACTATATCTCCTCCGAGCTGTTGATCAGCGGACATGTTTTTACTTTGACGGACGTGCTAATGGTCTTTGGTAGGCCTTCCAGATAACCATCAAAGACAATCGTACATAATTCGTACTGTTTTTGCTTCCATACTTGTAGATACAGAAGGCACATCCCTTCTTAAAAGAGCAGCGAGTGATGATTTGTTTGACTTTCTCATCTTGAGATCTTTAACTAAAGTTGTTGGTATCTGTGTAATTTCCTACTCGAAGAAAGGCTTCATGAACTCCGACCTCTCAACCCGGACCATCAATTTTGTGAACAGAACACTTGGATCCAGGTGCACTGTATCATCACAAAGTTTGATTCCATTCTTCAATGTTGCAAGGTTTTTTATTTGGTCTTTCCTCCTCAAGGAAATTTTAGCGTATGGGATGTTGTCAATCTTCTCTTGTATTTCCATCCCAACGTTCTTTTTACATCATAACAGTTGATACCATCGTCTGGCGAGGCAGAAAGACCAGAGGATACAGAACGCAAGGTGACATCACTAGTGTCAAACGGATTATGCGAGTTTAGCCAAGAGACCATCGTCGACAGGTCCTTGGAATCTCTTTCTACTCTACTTTGAGCCATATCTGCATGCTACTCTCTCGTTACTTGCTTCAGCCCTGTCAGTTCATCCATAGCCTCATGGATGCTTGCACAGTTGTGCATACTGTATACCCAGAGTATACGAACAGCCTCCGTAAATCCACGACTACGTGTGAGACCACCTCTTGATGTAATGGTGCGTATCATTATTTGTTCTATCTCCAAATCTGTAACGATCCGATCGGCGTACAGCATGACAGCCTTTCAACATAAATTGTTCAAGCAACCAAGGATGGCTTTTCAGCAAGTATCTCATCATTTGCAAATAAAGGCGGATGGACTTAGCATAATTGTCAATGTCCCGTAGCTACAAACAGATTTAACATTTGCTCACTAGCATACATATGAGTATTCAAGTCTCTTGTCCTTTCTGTACAAATGAAGACTTTGAGAATCTCGATGTACTTCAGATATTGCAACCAAAGCTTTGCAGTTCGTGACTTGCTTGCAAGAAAAGTTTTGTGCAGTGAATGAAAAGTAGTAGATTTGCCAGCCTTTTCAATGCCTGTATGGCCATTGAGAAGGCCACTGCAGTTCTGATACTTCCGATATGTCTAGGGCATATGGACTTTTGGGCGATTCGTACTAACCTCATCATCTAGTATGTCATTGACATTGTCTGCTGGTTTACTATCATCAAAACTGGTATCGGTCAGTACTGAATCACTTAGCTTTATGTCAATGCTGCCTCTACCAAGAAATGTCCACGCACGGCTCTCTGTCCTGACTTTCCACTAAGCATTCGTACTGTAGCATGTTTCCAGCAACTCTTGCAGTCCTTAACTATTCATAAGTGAACCGATGCTTCCGAGCAAACTCATTATCACATGAAAACCTCCTAACTGACACACCACATCCATTTTTTTTGGAGTGAGCTATTTCGACTGCTTTAAGCCTGGTCGAAAGTAATGCACGGGGTTATTATATTCAGCAATTATGCTTGCTGCTGAATAAACAGTCCGTTGACTTCAGATCGATAATGGGAAAAAACGTTGTTTCTGTTGGTCCAGGGAATTCACCTTCAAATACCAACTGCATTTAACCAGACGAACTTGGACGATCTTGGCAAAGATTTGGAAACATGCCAATGCACTGCCAAGCAAAGTCGTCCTCTTTGCAAGCCATTGTAGTAAATGCAGACATCGCTCTTCCATTGACGGTTATAACATTTTGATGTTAATTTCAGCATGCTAGAATTCTAAAGCAAGTAGAATTTCTTCAAAAAGCAAGACAAAGAAAGTTTTTTTATATGTCTTTCTTTTTCCTTAGTTACACCAATTATTAAAGCATCACAAAGTAGTCAATTAACCCTGTCAAATCACCCAGAAAAAAGTAACATTGTCACCCACCCCCTTCGATTTTTCTGAAATTTTTTCCAGGTGTGCCGTTTTTTTTTTATTCCTTGGGGGAAAATGCATTTATAAACCAATTTTTAGTAGTAGGGAAGCTCTAGAACTCATTTTGAAGACAAAAATAGGTTACAAAAAGTCGCCATATTTTGCGACCCCCCTCAAATTTGGAGAGCTAAAAATTGACATAGCTCCGCCAATTTTTAGACTTGGAAGTTCAAATTTTGGGAATTTTCTAACTTTATCATAATCCACACTTAGACAAATTTCAGAAAAATTGAAGGGGTGGGTGACATGGCCTGGATGATTTGACATGGAATTACCTTTACATTATTTCCAGTTCATTTATGAAAATACTCCTCTTAGGACTATGCATCCAACATTATTATTAATTTATTGGCATAGTAAGGGATTTATAACAAGCTGAGAAGAATTTAACTTTAAAATGACTGTCGCACAGTTGAAGACATGTTGAATCATGTAGAAAATCAAATAAGACCATGTCTAGATCAATAAAACTATAATTGAGCTTAATTGTTGTCCAAATCGCTTTGTTACAGAATTCCCCGGCATGCTGTTTGCCATAGGTGGTACTTAGAATAAACTGACTCTATCTCCTACAGAAAAAAGGTATCTTGGATATGACACTCAAGTTCATCTGATAGTGGGGCTCCAGTTCTGAAAATTTGGAGAGTTTGGGATTCCCCTCCATTGCCATTACTCCCAGGTCTGCCATATATATATATATATATATATATATATATATATAATATGTGTGTGTGTGTGTGTGTGTGTGTGTGTGTGTGTCCTTGACTATAACAGGAAAAAACACTTACTAATTCAGTCTATATCGAGCAGCAACCTGATTTTTTACCTATTACATAGCGTAGACGGGTATGTAGAAAAGGAAAAAGCATAAAATAAAATCAAAAGGTTTAAAAACAAAGATACTTTTGTCACTAATTCTAAAGATAGAATCAATATAGCAGATTGGAGTACTCTTTCGTTGACATTACTCTCAGGTCCACTCTTATCTGAGGTCATAGTACCTGTTAGGGTCCCATCTATGGATCAAATATTTCTGTTTAAAAATCATTCGTATTCGATTGGACCGTGTGCAAAAAATAATACTTAAGAAACAACTGCAAAAATGTAAATCTGAAAATGATTCCCTAACTTGTAGCCTTAATATAACCCTAAACCAGTTGACATGCTATTAAAATCAAATAATGAAACCATCAACAAATCAGATAAGCGAAATAGCTAATCAACTTATGATTAAATATTTTCAAAATAACTTTTGAAACATTTTTTTATCATGATAAATGAGTTATTTTTTTTTTCTTGTCTTGCTTTAAAATATGAATCCAGGGGTGTTATTGTGCGCCAGAATGTCAAAACTTGCTCTGAGGAAACATCTGCTTCCTTGCGTGTACAGACCAGATGTGTGTCTTCACCTCTGTATGCTTGAGGCTGTTCCCGATTTATGTGATAAATTCGAGACCTTCGATAAATATCCATTTCGGGGGCCATGCTCAAATATATAGCCTGTATTCATCTCCCTCATATATTCTATAGTCGGTCTATCAATCAGTGCGGATTCTTTTAAAGTTTCTATCCTCCAAGGCAATTAGTTATTTTGAATACAATTCTTCCATACATAGTTATTCATAACTGATTTTTTGGCATTTTGGACTGACTCCCCCCAAGAAGAAAGGGGTTCGGCGGATGGCTACGGTGTCTGAATTTATGTAAGAAGACAACAGCATCTATAACACAAATACGATGTGTATGCCAAATTGTTATTCAAATTGTTCCATTCTTAATTATGCTTCAGTGGATGCTCTTCCGGTTAAGATATACGGCTTATTAACGCAGATAAGGACCGGCATACTTCCTATGTAACATGAAATGAACACGAAAAGTTCTCTGTGTTGCAATTACAATTTCACTCGACTTAAAAAAAAACTTTTAACAGCAAACGCACAGTGTGGCCCTGTTCAATCCATGGTCATAACTGATTATATCTGAAAATGAAGGATAAGACATGAGCTACATGGAGCTAGCATTGTCACTTGACTAAGTTCATTTGCACCACACAGGTGTCCGTTTAATATGTATAGAGGCCATTCTGGAGCACTAATATATATATATATATATATATATACATATATATGGTGTTCGGGATAAATTTGACATATTTATGTTTGGTTATTTTTCTCCGTAGGCTGGAGGTATTGACGCACACTACGCATCATTTAAAAGCTTGGACCCTTCTTCATTCATATACGTGATGACAGATAGAATGGATGACTGGAGCCCACCTGAATCATGGAAGAGAATAACTTGTATAATTATGATCTGCGCTGACCATCAAAATAAGGAGATTATGGTAGCTGCCCAATGTTCCCTGAACATTGTAAAAACAATCAGGCATGAACTGGAGAATTGCTATGAGATTGTGGCTAGAAGAAAGCAACATAACAGACGATCTGATTGTGTTCGTACAGCAGAATTCCTCGAAAATCTGCAGAAAACAGTGTTGGATGACCCTCAGATGCTTACGTAGAGTTGCTTAACACTGTAGTAAAGCTCTGGATAACAACGGTAGCCAATGGTAGGCCATATGTATGGCAGCAGGATTTAACCCCCTGCCACACCTCTGGGAAAAGTCAAAAATGGTTGTCGGCGAATTTTTACGACTACACCAGTCCCAATGTTTGGCCTCCAATCTCCCCAGATCTTAACCCCATGGATTATTATGTATGTGGCGCTGTTGAGTAAGACACCAGTCGCCTTGCCAGTACTACAAAAGCTCAGTTAATCGACAGAATTAAGGTAGTTTTTGAGACCCTTCCCAAGGAAACTGTAATATCAGGTTCTGGAGCAGGATTGAGGCTGTAATCGACGCTATTGGTGGTTATTTTGAGTGAAACTTGTTGACAATAGTGTAATTTCCCTGGGTGTTGAATTTCTTTACAATCCATTAAATTTTGTAGTTATCAAGCACTTTTTCTTTTTCCTTATGAAACTGCCAAATTTCTCCCGAACACCCATATATATATATATATATATATATATATATATATATATATTAATGTAATTAACAATAACAAGTTTATCAACCTATCTAACCTCGAACTAACACCCGAGCAAACACAATTCTTGAACCTCGAACCAAACTGCCACCTATACAATTCCTACAAACAACTGCATAAAAAAACAGAAATTGAACTACTATACCAGAACATCCAGAAACTCCAAACACAAGGGAAAATTACCACCCACCCTGAGCTAAATGTCCTTTTAAAAGCAGAGGCTCTCAAGAACCGATTTGATAAGAACTGCAATTCCTCTATCTTATTCAATAACCAGTACAAAACTACCACGAAACAATTACGCAATCATCCTATCTATATTTTTAAAAAAGCTGATAAAACCAACATTTTCATTGTGCTTAATAAAATAGACTACAACTCCAAATTACAAAAAATACTAGATGATCACTCAAAGTTAAAAAAAAAACATAAACCAACTGAAAACTAAAATAAATAAATTAATCACAGCCAATAACGCCCAAGTTGACATTTTAAAACTTCCAAAGATTATTGGTGACTACAAACCTGGGTATATTTACGGAACTGTAAAAATTCATAAACAACATTACACCCTCTGACCTATCATTTCTCAAGTTACTACCCTTGTATACGATTTAACAAAACATATTAACCAACTGATTACGCCATATATGCCTATTAAATACAGTCTGAAATCCACTAACGAACTAATCCAAATTCTACAAACCTTAACACCAAATAACCAATGGATCGCTTCACTTATGCCGAAAATCTCTTTACAAATATCCCTGTAAAAGAAACTATTGACATCATCATACAAAACATCTACAACAATCTGGAATATCCACCACTTGAAATCAACTCTAACATCCTTAAAAAGCTCCTCCTCTGCTGTACAGCTGAAGTTCCTTTTTACGACCACCAAGGCAGTTTATACATCCAAAAAGACTGTATATCGATGGGGTCAGTTCTTGGTCCCACATTTAGCAACTTTTATATGCCCCACCTGGAAAACAAAGTATTTAATATTATTAAAAAACCCAGAATCTATGTTCGACACGTTGATGATATTCTTCACGTTAATAATGTAAATGAACTCCATGAACTACAAAGAACATTTCAACAACACTCCGTACTAAACTTCACATATGAACTTAACACAAACAATAAACTCCCATTCCTCGACGTTATGATAGACTCTAACAACAACATATTCACCACCTATCCATATAAAAACCTACCTCTATCAATTATTGTATTATCAACTACAAGAGTGAATGACCTGCACAATACAAAAAAGCCATTATAAAAAAAAATAATAAATCAGGCAAAGCTTACTTCTTCTAAAACAATATTTTTTTCCGAACTAAAAAATATTAAGCAAACTCTCATCAATAATGAATTCCCCAACCTCTTTGTTGATGAACAAATCCGACATCAACCACAACGTAAAAAATAGCAAACTCAATAGCTCCAACCAAAACATATATTACCGTAATCAGATACACCGAAACTGTAAACTGGACAAAAATGCGTTAAAAAAATTGATACGTAATAATGTTTCTTCAACCGACATCAACAGAAAAGTAAAGCTAATTATCTACTACCAAAAGTTTAAAACCGCCAATCTTGTCACATGCAACAACTCCTCTCCCAAAACCGCTCGTCTTAATGAGATCGGTCTCGTGTATGAATTTAAATGCCCAGTAGGAAACTGCCTCTCCAAAGTTAATAACACGTATATTGGCCACACGACGATCACATTATCACGCAGATTAACGCTACACCTAACTGATACTAGCTCTATTATGCAACACCTAAAAAAAACATTAATACACCCTCTACCTACCGGAAAATTTTAACAGAAAATACTACACAAAGAAAAAAAAACTTCAAATAATCGAGGCTCTATATATCAAACAAAACAAACCCACATTAAACAAAATAAACTTCGAAACAAGTCAACATCTCCTCAAATGCCTATAATTCCCTGCCTATCCTCCTTCCACCATTCCCCTTACATTCTCACAAACTTGTGACTCCCCTCCTACAAAAATCTCTATTGCTATTGTTCGTTTAAACGAACTTGTGAACCAACTACCAATTCCTACTACCTCCCACTACTAATTCCTACGCTACTGCTCGTTTTAAAAGCGAAACAACAGAAACATTCTATCAGTTTCACACCTGAAGATGACAGAAAGATATGCCGATAGCGGTCGTGAAGAAACCTTTGGTGGATTGCTACACCAGTTCCACCCTGACATTGAAAAGATGGCCAGACAGTTACAAAGGATCGAACAAAAACTCGTCGCCCAGAATCGTCAGTAGAGTTTAACAAACATGTTTAAAAGAAAAAAAATGCTGCCAAAATACACTTATATATATATATATATATATATATATATATATATATATATATAAAAGTAATCTGCAGACTAATTTCAGTCAATAGTATTCGCTATTATTTTGAATCACTTCTTGCTATTTATCAGGTAGCTTGATGATTACACTCTTAAGTAAAAATCAGTTGGTTTTGAGCTTAACAAATTTTCGACAAACGTTTTCACCTTATCTTCTTGAGAACATTTTATTGTCATTTAGAGCATTTTCTAAAAAGATGGAAATCACTTGATATAAGGTCTGGTGAATATGATGGATAGGGTAGAACAAACTAGCCTAAATCCAATATTTTCCAGTTGGTTTCTTACTGAATGTGGCCTTGCTTTATCATGGAGAACCACAGCATTTCTATTGACATCCAGTGTCCGGACAAAGTTGATAAATACAAGGTTTTGTTGATCGGATAACACTGGTATATCCATGTGAGGGAGTCCGTAGGAGGACATCACTTATTAGTACGTCCTTACTTCTCCAGCAGTGCCCACTATGTCAAGCTTACATTTCTTGGGTGGTTTCTAAGATGAGGGATAAATGGCTGTACAACTGCAGTTTTTAGGTGCTGATTCAAGGATTTGTTGAAAACAGCATCCTTGTGTAGTTCCTATCTAGATTTTTGTTAAGCATTTCGGTATTGCTGGAGAAGCAGAGAAGAAATCATAAGCAACGTTTTCCAGTGTTGACCCACCGGTTTAGTGGACTTACTTAGAGAGATGGCCAATAGGTACTGAATGTGAGAGAGAGTCAAAGGAATGTGTACTATCAACATGACTTGATGATGATGATGATGATGATGATGATGATGATGATGACTCAGAGCTATAAACGGTTTCATTTGTTTATTTATGCGCAGAATATTTTTATTTATTTGGACATTGGCGCAAGTCGACGTTGTCAATGTTTGTTCTAAATTATTTTTCTCCATCTTTCATGAAACTAAATTTACAATAACATATTTTTTGCATAATAAGCACTATACTGAGGCTTATGATGCGATGTGTATTGATATTGAAGCGAATCCTTTTTAAGCAAAAGCACTGTTGGTGGAGCTTAGAGTACTCTGTCTGTATCCCCTACAGAGAGATAAGACCTCCCTCCAAAAATGTATGTTCTGAAGATCTAGAGAGAATGGAGTACCCGTTTATTGACATCACTCCCAGGTACATTTTAATATAGAGAAGCAGTAGCTGTTAAGGTCAAATAGATTTGTTTAAAAATGATTCGTATTCAATTGAATCGTGTGAAAAAAATCTTTAGAAACAACTACACGTAAAATGTAAATATGAATTTACAATGAACATTAGTCCTTAACGTCTATGCAAAAACACTTAGACAGGTCGGTATGCCGTTAAAATCAATCGATCAATATATCACCGCGAGATTCAATATCCCAAAACACAATGGAGAGGCGAATAGCTCACGACTGGAATCTTGTGATAAAACAAAGACGGAATAATCCAGTCTCATATATGAAATGACTTATAAATATTTTCCTTAATCGAAATTATATGTTCTGTTAAGTACATTATAGGAGTATATACAAACATTTGTAGTATTGCAAAACTTTTGACTTGCCCTAGTATTTTCTATAAAGGCGAATAACGACTTTTCTTGAGTTGTATTGTGTATGATTCTGTGTGAATATATATATTAATACTGGCGCGAAATCTAAAATAAAATGTTAGTATGTGGTTCATTATTGTTAAAATAGTCTTTAAAAGCTCTATAAAAATTGCCTATATAAGCTTTATTATTAAACCCCAAACGCCAATAAAATACCCAAATATAAAAATCGAATTCACAGATAGTTGCGTTCTGGATACTAAAATGGAAGTTTGTCTTTGTCTTTTTCTCCTGCTTTTAAAGTTTACAAGATTTGTAATAAAAAAAAAAAAAGAAAAGAAAAGAAAAAAAAGAAATAAAAAGAAATGGATTACTGTTAAGTAATATTATTATTTATCTGCATGAGAGTTTTTTCCACCCAAATAAGCTGGTGGTTCACTGGAGAGCAATTCTTCTTCAGTCTTCAGGACTCTTCTGAGTATTCTACCTGATCATAACAATGTTGTTGTTCGCATGGTCTCGGCTCTTCCTCGGATTTCCAATGCCTCCAGACTTTTTTCAAACCCTTTAGGATAGTTCTCAGGGCCCCAATTACAATTGGTACGACATACACGCTCATGTTTCTCGGTTTGTTTGTTTTTTCAGCTCTCTGGCAAGGTCCGGGTATTTTTGTTTTCCTTCACCTTCACTCTCTGATCTACCGGGACAGCAAAATCCCCAAGATGACAAGTTTTCTTCTTAATTAATCCTAGATCTGATCTCCTGACCGGGATTAGGTGATCTGTCTGCAACTTAATGTCCAAGAGAATTGTATGCGTCTTGTTCTCTAGGACAGATTCCGGCATGTGCATATAATGTTTAGTAACATGGTGAAAATTGAATTTCTTCCACAATTCCTGGAGCATCAAATTTCCTACCCAGTCGTGTCTACTCTTGTACTTTGTGCTAGCTTACTGCATTCGTTATAATATGATTAACTGTTTTGTCTCTGAAAGCGATGTCAAAATACGTATATCTAAAGCGTCGACTTCTATTGACAGATTATTGACAAAATGAAAATCTGATCTCTCGGATAGAATAAGATGGGAATACTTCCAAGCTGTAGTCGTGTCTGTACTAATGTAGGGCGGGACTCTAACGAAACGCTTGGAGAGAAAAGGAAAGCTAAATTTGAACTACACAAGGATGTGGCATGCTGTTTTAACACATTCTGCAAGCATTAACCTATAAAGCAGCAGTTGTATAACCATTTACCTCCAATCTCCCAAAGGTGAGGAAGACTTACTTGGCACTGCTAGAAAGTAAGTGGCGTTTACTTATGAATTTCTACATATGAACACACCAGTTTTGCCCGACCAACAAAAATTATATCAGTTCCCGTCTAGAGGATCAGTGGATCCCGTCTATGGACAGATAGCAAGAGAGAGACAACAGAACCCGTGCTGTTGGCATACCTAGATGATTATGCTATATATATATATATATATATATATATATATATATATATATATATATATATATATATATATATATATACGAGTGAGAGAGAAGGGATAGATAGGGCGAGAATGATGGTGATGTGCTGATAAATCTGATCAACGAGATAGAATGTAATCAATATTTGACGAATGGTCATGGTTGCTTTTATAAATCATTCCATGTTTCTTCTGATCAACTTCAAAGTGACATAAATCAAAGCGTTTTCATCGCCAATCCTAAAGTGCATATTTATCATATAAGTATATAAATCAATAAAGCCAAATGAGATAAGTGTCCCTTGGAGATAAAGGATATTTAAAGCCAAAGAGCAACAAGATAGGAAGTAACTGATGAAAATAGAGAGCAATCCGTCAGCCAATTCGGAAAGATTTTCTAACTACAAAGCAAGTAGGTAAAACATCATAAAAGGGAAAAGATCATGAGATGCAATTGGTAATAGGATGATATTGATAAAGACTTATGGGATGAAAAAAGGAATTAATATACGTATTTACTTAACCCTTTCGCCACGAGCAGGATACAACACAAGGCCAATTTGTAAGCGAAGTTCAAATGGTTTCTCTTAGATCTGTTGCCATACCACGGTTAAAGACCACAGTCTGTCCTACTATTTACCCATAGCTGGAGGGAGAATAGTTAGATTCATACATTTCATAGAGTGATCCAGGATTTGAAATCAGGTCACCGAATGTATTTATTACGAGAATGACCGTTACACACAAGCGCTTCCGCACAAGTTCCTTAATATAATTTGTTAGTAATTTTCCTTTTTGTATTCTATTTATTATACTTTCTGCTAGAGGGAGCCAAAAGTTTTGTAATATTTTGCTAAGGTACCATTTCGTAGCTCCGGATCATGAAGGTGACGAACTACAGTGGACTGTGAAATGGCGACCTCGACTTATACTCTCCGAGTGTTTCTCACCGAATTTGCTTCTAGGGCTTGTAGTACGGCCTCGGAATCCATGGTTTTATGCCTACTTGACATTGCCTGATTGACAAGGTTCAAATAAATATTCTAAAATATTTGGAAATATTCCATTTGGTCTCGCCTGGATGATCCCAATCCTTGGTGGGATCTCTAATTCCTTCGTCACCCGAATTAAATTTCTTGGATCATCTGGTTACTGGAATGTGATCAGCTGCGTCCTTGTCTTTCGCACAATAAATGTTTTCTTCAACTGTGCGCCTTTCAAGTCACACACTAAGTGAAGCAATGCAAAACATGTCAACACACCAACTATCACGATACTACCAATTACACCGGGTACCCCTCACGGCTTGAACTGCTTTAGTTACGTGATACCATCACTTAAACTTTTGACTCAGCCTAGTATTTAATAAATCTTCTGGTCTGTACATATACAATGAATGAGTATGTTCAAATTCAATCCTTTGCACAGTTATCAATATGTCATCTTCTTTGTTCAGTTGTACTCTTTCTGGGTAAATTTACTGCATTCACTTATCTATCCTTCTCTCTCTCTCTCTCTCTCTCTCTCTCTCTCTCTCTCTCTCTCTCTCTCTCTCTCACACACAACACACACACACACACACAGCAGGGCTTACAATACGTGAACTCTATCCCATACTGAGGGGTAAGACCCTCCACAAAAAAGTGGTGCCGTGTGTATAACACTAGTGAGGCTGCAGTTCTGGAGATCTGAGAAGTGTGGAGTATTCCTTGATTGACATTACTCCTAGTTCCGCTTCGATCCATCAAATAGATTATTTATATTCGATGGGACAGTGTACAAAAAAAAACTCTTAAGAAACAATTGCACAAAAATATAAATATGAACGTTCAATGAACGTGATTCCCTAAAAGAAATTGTTGTACAAGTATTATACATCTATTTTCATAAGCTTTGGACATTTTGTTACAACCTGATACTTTTACTGAACAGAAATTTACAAATAATTTCCTCAAAATCGGGTATACGGAAACCTGCGCCAATGTGACAGAAAAATATCTGTAGACCCAGAATAAGATCTATTTTAGAGGATAGACAGAGGAGAAACAAATCTCGAACTAACTGCTGAATTCAATTCTACATGTCAACATCCAATATGTATTATGACTGTGAAGAGAATCCTTCTTTCTATTGGACTCAAATGATATTTGTTACTTAAGAAACCTCTATGAAAAAAGAAAAATAAGTTGAAAAACTACAATGGGCACAAATGCACAAGGATTGGATTTTATAAGATTGGAAAAAGTTATTATTGGTCTGATGAATTTGAATTTGATATTTCTGGAAGTAAACGAAAAGTGTTTGTCAGACGAACTCCTTCCGTACGAATGAGTGAAAATTGCATTGTGTCAACTGTTAAGCACGGTGATGGTGTTGTAATGAATTGGGGATGTTTTGAAGGGTTAATTATTGAATATTTTGTTCAAATTAAATGAATTATGCGAAAGAAAGAAAATCATTCAATATTGAAAAGTCATGCAATTTTTAAAAGATACTGATCCAACACACAACTGAAAACTCAAATTAACTCAAATCAAAGGAAGATAAGGGGAATTTGATAATCAGGACTCCCCCTCCCCTCCCCTCAGTCTCCAGATCGTTCACCAATTGAATTAGTCTGGGACCAAATTGATTGTAAAGTTCCAAGTGAACTGCCTAAGAATAAGCAAGGGTTGTTTACACATTCACACACTGAATGGGAGTTACTTTATGAAGTAATAAATTCTCGTTGTGGATTCTTTGAAAAGAATATATGAGATACAAAAATATAGAAAATAATTTCATATCTTTAAAGTCACGAGACTTCATTCATTTTTTTAAGTTTAAAAGAAGAAATCTATGTGGTCCTATACTTTTGGTCGGTGATATATATATATATATATATATATATATATATATATATATATATGTGTGTGTGTGTGTGTGTGTGTGTGTGTGTGTGTGTGTGTGGTGTAGTGTATGTGTTTGCATGTATTAGCTATTGTACGATACTAGATTTAAATGTATATAGATGATGTATATCAGCATCTCTATTATCTTCAAATATCTAAGCAAATGTTATTATCATTTACTCCGATCGAATCTTATAAAAAAATAGATACAAAGCCATTTGTTTAATTTGCTTCTTTTACATAATCTCCATCAAGTTAACATAAATCAGGTGTACTCATTAGAGCGCATTTTGAAATGTTAATATTGCCTCAGACATTTCCTTTAATACCAGAAACAATGAGGGAGGTATAATGTTCGCCGTTGTGATCCGATAATTACATTTTGTGACTCACACCCGAGAGAATCATTTGAGATATGAATGACGTCTTCCATTACAAAGCCAACATTCTGAAATGCACGACTTAAAATATTTCCTGGGGAAATTTGGTAATTATAAATGGGATTTAAGTACAGTTGAGGAATATACGTCAAGAGGTCACTGTATATTAATCCAGAAATCTTTCTTCTTTTTTTTCTTAGATGCGAGAGTCATTCAATAAATGAGGGGAATTTCTGCCCTTCAACAATTTCAATAATATTATCTTTAAAACAACATAGATCACAGAACGGAGATTTACTTTTGTATATATGTGAGGGTTATTCAATAAATAAGAAGAAGAAAAGCGAAATAATTTTATTGAAAAAAGCAATTTTTTTCAGAATTTTATTTTATTTTAATCTTGGAGAAATATTTGTTTTGATGCTGCTTAGTATATATGTAAATCAAACAGAGTGCTCCAGGCTTGAACAGAGATCTGTCATAAAATATTTGGCGACTGAGAAGTGCAAACCATGTGAAATTTACAAAAGAATGTGTTATATGTACGAAGAAGCATGTTTTATCCAAAAGGATGTTTATAAATAGGCTACACATGGATTTGCCACTACGAGTCTGAGTCGAAAAGACAGTCTATGTCACACAGATTTTCTTATTAAAGAAGGCATTCCAGAACAGCATATGTCACTTTTTATCTCTCCATAGTACATTTCATTTCTGGTATTTTATGTCCCCTTCCCCTTTCTTTACATGTTTAACTATCGGTATCATTTACTCTTTACACCACACAATTACTCAGAAATGCATTAGTCTATGTATTGGTGATTCCCATGGAACCTCTTGTGATTATTTGTGGAATCATAGCGTTGCAGAGAACAGAGAACGAGAAACATTGACTTCGATGCTTTTGAGAATTTCGCTATTGTAAACTTATAAAGAGACTATCTTTTTACTTCTAATTTACTCAATAATATAATCATGTTTGTGTATGTGTGGAAACTCATCTTAATCCCAGATGTTTAGAGGTTTTATTCAATTAGAAAAAATGTTATTGTAATAAAATACGAACAACGTAATTGCTTTACCCAAGCTTTAAACAATATAAATTTACTTTATTCCGCACCACAGTCAAATTAAACTATTCTCCTTTAAATGAAACTATTCTCCTTCAAATCAAACTATTCTCCCTCAAATGAAACTATTCTCCTTCAAATGAAACTATTCTCCTTCAAATGAAACTATTCACCTTCAAGTGAAACTATTCTACCTCAAATGAAACTATTCTCCCTCAAATCAAACTATTCACCTTCAAATGAAACTATTCACCTTTAAATGAAACTATTGAACTTCAAATTAAACTATTCTCCCTCAAAGGAAACTATTCTCCTTCAAATGAAAATATTCACCTTCAAATGAAACTATTCTCACTCAAATCAAACTATTCTCCTCAAATGAAACTATTCAATTCAAATGAAACTATTCTCCTTCAAATGAAACTATTCAAATGAAAATCAAACTATTCTCCTTCAAATGAAACTATTCTCCCTCAAATCAAACTATGAAACTTTCTCCTTCAAATTTCAAATGAAACTATTCTCCCTCAAATCAAACTATTCTCCTCAAATCAAACTATTCTCCCTCAAATCAAATCAACTATCAAATCAAACTATTCACCCTGAATAAAATATTCACCTTCAAATGAACTATTCACCTTCAAATTAAACTATTCTACTTCAAATGAAACTATTCTCCCTCAAATGAAACTATTCTCCTTCAAATGAAACTATTCTCCCTCAAATGAGACTATTCTCCTTCAAACCAAACTATTCTCCTTCAAATGAAACTATTTTCCCTCAAATGAAACTATTCTCCCTCAAATCAAACTATTTCAAACTATTCAACTTCAAATTAAACTATTCTCCCTCAAATTAAACTATTCTCCCTCAAATCGAACTATTCACCTTCAAATGAAACTATTCTCCCTCAAAGAAACTATTCACCTTAAATTAACTTCATTCAATGAAACTATTCACGTTCAAATGAAACTATTCACCTTCAAATTAAACTATTCTCCCTCAAATGAAACTATTCTCCTCAAATGAAACTATTCAACTTCAAATGAAAACTATTCTATTCCCTTCAAATGAAATGATTCACCTTCAAATCAACTATTCTCCTCAAATGAAACTATTCACCCTCAAATCAAACTATTCTCCCTCAAAATGAAACTATTCACCTTCAAATTTCAAATGAAACTATTCCTTCAAATGAAACTATTCTCCCTCAAATAAATGAAACTATCACGATTCCTTCAAATTAAACTATTCTCCCTCAAATGAAACTATTCACCTTCAAATTAACTATTTCAAATGAAACTATTCACCTTCAAATGAAACTATTCACCTTCAAATTAAACTATTCTCCTCAAATGAAACTATTCCCTCAAATCAAACTATTCATCTTCAAATGAAACTATTCTCCCTCAAATGAAACTATTCTCCTTCAAATGAAACGATTCACCTTCAAATCAAACTATTCTCCCTCAAATGAAACGATTCACCTTCAAATTAAACTATTCTCCCTCAAATGAAACTATTCTCCTTTAAATGAAACTATTCTCCTTCAAATTAAACTATTCACTTTCAAATGAAACTATTCACCGTCAAATCAAACTATTCACCCTCAAATCAAACTATTCTCACTCAAATGAAACTATTCTCCCTCAAATGAAACGATTCACCTTCAAATAAAATTATTCTCCCTCAAATAAAACTATTCTCCCTCAAATTAAACTATTCTCCTTCAAATGAAACTATTCTCCCTCAAATGAAACTATTCACCTTCAAATTAAACTATTCACATTCAAATGAAACTATTCAGCTTCAAATTAAACTATTCACCTTCAAATTAAACTATTCTCCCTCAAATGAAACTATTCTTCCTCAAATCAAAATATTCACCATCAAATCAAACTATTCTACTTCAAATGAAACTATTCTCCCTCAAATGAAACTATTCTCCTTAAATGAAACTATTCTCCCTCAAATGAGACTATTCTCCTTCAAACCAAACTATTCTCCTCAAATGAAACTATTCTCCCTCAAATCAAACTATTCACCCGCAAATCAAACTATTCAACTTCAAATTAAACTATTCTCCCTCAAATTAAACTATTCTCCCTCAAATCAAACTATTCACCTTCAAATGAAACTATTCTCCCTCAAATGAAACGATTCCCCTTCAAATGAAACTATTCTCCCTCAAATGAAACTATTCACCTTCAAATTAAACTATTCACTTTCAAATGAAAGTATTCACGTTCAAATGAAACTATTCACCTTCAAATTAAACTATTCTCCCTCAAATGAAACTATTCTCCCTCAAATCAAACTATTCACCCTCAGATCAAACTATTCACCTTCAAATTAAACTATTCTCCCTCAAATGAAACTATTCTCAATCAAATGAAACGATTCACCTTCAAATGAAACTATTCTCCCTCAAATAAAACTATTCTCCTTCAAATTAAACTATTCTCCTTCAAATGAAACTATTATCCCTGAAATCAAACTATTCTCCCTCAAATCAAACTATTCTCCTTCAAATGAAACTATTCTCCCTCAAATCAAACTATTCTCCTTCAAATGAAACTTTTTCTTCAAATTAAAACTATTCACTTTCAAATGAAACTATTCTCCCTCAAATCAAACTATTCACCCTCAAATGAAACTATTCACCTTAAATAACTATTCTCTCAAATGAAATTATTCTCCCTCAAATGAAACTATTCAATTCAAATGAAACTATTCTCCCAATTTCTCCTTAGAATGAAACGATTCCATCTTCAAAAAACTATTCTCCTCAAATGAAACGATTCACGCTCAAATGAAACTATTCCCTCAATGAAACTATTCTCCTTCAAATGAAATATTCACCTTCAAATGAAACTATTTTCCCTCAAATCAAACTATTCTCCCCAAAATCAAACTATTCACCCTCAAATCAAACTATTCACCCTCGAATCAAACTATTCTCCTTCAAATGAAACTATTCTCCTTCAAATGAAACTATTCTCCCTCAAATCAAACTATTCTCCTCCAAATGAAACTATTCTCCTTCAAATTAAACTATTCACTTCCAAATGAAACTATTATCCCTCAAATGAAATGATTCACCTTCAAATAAAACTATTCACCCTCAAATAAAACTATTCTCCCTCAAATCAAACTATTCTCCTTCAAATGAAACTATTCTCCCTCAAATCAAACTATTCTCCTTCAAATGAAACTATTCACCTTCAAATCAAACTATTCACCCTCAAATCAAACTATTCACCCTCAAATCAAACTATTCTTCCTCAAATGAAACTATTCTCCCTCAAATGAAACGATTCACCTTCAAATAAAACTATTCTCCCTCAAATAAAACTATTCTCCCTCAAATCAAACTATTCTCCCTCAAATGAAACTATTCACCTTCAAATTAAACTATTCACTTTCAAATGAAACTATTCACCTTCAAATTAAACTATTCACCTTCAAATTAAACTATTCTAACTCAAATGAAACGATTCACCTTCAAATGAAACTATTCTCCCTCAAATGAAACTATTCTCCTTCAAATCAAACTATTCTCCTTCAAATCAAACTATTCTCATTCAAATTAAACTATTCTCCCTCAAATCAAACTATTCATCCTCAAATGAAACTATTCACCTTCAAATGAAACTATTCTCCCTCAAATGAAACTATTCACCTTCAAATGAAACTATTCTCCCTCAAATGAAACTATTCTCCTTCAAATGAAACGATTAACCTTCAAATCAAACTATTCTCCCTCAAATGAAACGATTCACCCTCAAATGAAACGATTCTCCCTCAATTGAAACTATTCACCTTCAAATTAAACTATTCACCTTAAAATGAAACTATTCTCCCTCAAATCAAACTATTCACCTTAAAATGAAACTATTCTCCCTCAAATCCACCTATTCACCCTCAAATCAAATTATTCTCCCTCAAATAAAACTATTCTCATTCAAATGAAACTATTCTCCCTCAAATAAAACTATTCACCTTCAAATTAAA
This sequence comes from Doryteuthis pealeii, assembly GCA_023376005.1. Classification (NCBI taxonomy): domain Eukaryota; kingdom Metazoa; phylum Mollusca; class Cephalopoda; order Myopsida; family Loliginidae; genus Doryteuthis; species Doryteuthis pealeii. The sequence continues at coordinate 36,684,742 of CM042154.1, read as the reverse complement.
CTATTCACCTTCAAATTAAACTATTCACCTTCAAATTAAACTATTCACTTTCAAATGAAACTATTCACCTTCAAAAAACTATTCACCTTCAAATTAAATATTTTTACCTCAAATTAAACTATTCTCCCTCAAATAAAACCATTCACCTTCAAATTAAACTATTCTCCCTCAAATGAAACTATTCTCCCTCAAATAAAACTATTCTCCTCAAAATAAAACTATTCACTCTCAAATCAAACTATTCCTTTCCACTTCTCAAATGAAACTATTCTCCCTCAAATGAAAACGATTCACCTCCAAATGAAACTATTCATCTTCAAATGAAATTATTCTCACTCAAATGAAACTATTCTCCTTCAAATGAAACTATTCATCTTCAATGAAACTATTCACCTTCAAATGAAACAATTCATCTTCAAATGAAACTATTCTCCCTCAAATGAAAGTATTCACCCTCAAATCAAACTATTCACTTTCAAATTAAACTATTCTTCTCAAATGAAACTATTGTCCCTCAAATGAAACGATTCACATTCAAATTAAACTATTCTCCCTCAAATGAAACGATCACTTTCAAATGAAACTATTCATCTTCAAATGAAACTATTCTCACTCACTATTCTCCTCAAATGAAACTATTCTCCCTCAAATGAAAATTCACCCTCAAATCAAACTATTCACCTCAAATGAAACTATCTTCTCAAATGAAACTATTCTCCTCAAATCAAACTATTCTCCTTCAAATGAAACTTCTCCTCAAATGAAACGATTCACCCTCAAATCAAACTATTCACCTCAATCAAACTATTCTTCCTCAAATGAAACTATTCTCCCTCAAATGAAACGATTCACCTTCAAATAAAACTATTCTCCCTCAAATAAAACTATTCTCCCTCAAATCAAACTATTCTCCCTCAAATGAAACTATTCACCTTCAAATTAAACTATTCACTTTCAAATGAAACTATTCACCTTCAAATTAAACTATTCACCTTCAAATTAAACTATTCTCACTCAAATGAAACGATTCACCTTCAAATGAAACTATTCTCCCTCAAATGAAACTATTCTCCTTCAAATCAAACTATTCTCCTTCAAATGAAACTATTATCCCTCAAATCAAACTATTCTCCTTCAAATCAAACTATTCTCATTCAAATTAAACTATTCTCCCTCAAATCAAACTATTCACCCTCAAATGAAACTATTCACCTTCAAATGAAACTATTCTCCCTCAAATGAAACTATTCTTCAAATGAAACTATTCTCCCTCAAATGAAACTATTCTCCTTCAAATGAAACGATTAACCTTCAAATCAAACTATTCTCCCTCAAATGAAACGATTCACCCTCAAATGAAACGATTCTCCCTCAATTGAAACTATTCACCTTCAAATTAAACTATTCACCTTAAAATGAAACTATTCTCCTCAAATCAAACTATTCACCTTAAAATGAAACTATTCTCCCTCAAATCAAACTATTCACCCTCAAATCAAAATTTTCACCCTTAAATCGAACTATTCTCCTCAAATGATACTATTCTCCCTCAAATGAAACGATTCACCTTCAAATAAAACTATTCTCCCTCAAATAAAACTATTCTCCCTCAAATCAAACTATTCTCCTTCAAATGAAACTATTCTCCCTCAAATCAAACTATTCTCCTTCAAATGAAACGATTCTCCTTCAAATTAAACTATTCACTTTCAAATGAAACTATTCACCTTCAAATCAAACTATTCACCCTCAAATCCACCTATTCACCCTCAAATCAAATTATTCTCCCTCAAATAAAACTATTCTCATTCAAATGAAACTATTCTCCCTCAAATAAAACTATTCACCTTCAAATTAAACTATTCACCTTCAAATTAAACTATTCACCTTCAAATTAAACTATTCACTTTCAAATGAAACTATTCACCTTCAAATTAAACTATTCACCTTCAAATTAAACTATTTTACCTCAAATTAAACTATTCCCTCAAATAAAACCATTCACCTTCAAATTAAACTATTCTCCCTCAAATAAAACTATTCTCCCTCAAATAAAACTATTCACTCTCAAATCAAACTATTCACTTTCAAATTAAACTATTCTCCCTCAAATGAAACTATTCTCCCTCAAATGAAACGATTCACCTCCAAATGAAACTATTCATCTTCAAATGAAATTATTCTCACTCAAATGAAACTATTCTCCTTCAAATGAAACTATTCATCTTCAAATGAATCTATTCACCTTCAAATGAAACAATTCATCTTCAAATGAAACTATTCTCCCTCAAATGAAAGTATTCACCCTCAAATCAAACTATTCACTTTCAAATTAAACTATTCTTCCTCAAATGAAACTATTGTCCCTCAAATGAAACGATTCACATTCAAATTAAACTATTCTCCCTCAAATGAAACGATTCACTTTCAAATGAAACTATTCATCTTCAAATGAAACTATTCTCACTCAAATGAAACTATTCTCCTTCAAATGAAACTATTCATCTTCAAATGAAACTATTCTCCTTCAAATGAAACTATTCATCTTCAAATGAAACTCTTCTCCCTCAAATGAAACGATTCTCCTTCAAATGAAACTATTCACCCTCAAATTAAATTATTCTCCTTCAAATGAAACTATTCTCCATCAAATCAAACTATTCACCCTCAGATCAAACTATTCACCTTCAAATTAAACTATTCTCCCTCAAATGAAACTATTCTCCATCAAATCAAACTATTCACCCTCAGATCACACTATTCACCTTCAAATTAAACTATTCTCCCTCAAATCAAACTATTCACCCTCAGATCAAACTATTCACCTTCAAATTAAACTATTCTCCCTCAAATGAAACTATTCTCCCTCAAATCAAACTATTCTCCTTCAAATTAAACTATTCTCCCTCAAATAAAAATATTCACCTTCAAATTAAACTATTCACTTTCAAATGAAACTATTCACCTTCAATTAAACTATTCACCTTCAAATGAAACTATTCTCCCTCAAATAAAACTATTCTCCCTCAAATCAAACTATTCACCTTCAAATGAAACTATTCTCCCTCAAATCAAACTATTCTCTCTCAAATCAAACTATTCTCCTTCAAATGAAACTATTTTCCTTCAAATTAAACTATTCACTTTCAAATGAAACTATTCTCCCTCAAATCAAACTATTCACCCTCAAATGAAACTATTCACCTTTAAATGAAACTATTCTCCCTCAAATGAAATTATTCTCCCTCAAATGAAACTATTCAATTCAAATGAAACTATTCTCCCTCAAATGAAAATATTCTCCTTAGAATGAAACGATTTCTTCAAATCAAACTATTCTCCCTCAAATGAAACGATTCACGCTCAAATGAAACTATTCTCCCTCAAATGAAACTATTCTCCTTCAAATGAAAATATTCACCTTCAAATGAAACTATTTTCCCTCAAATCAAACTATTCTCCCCAAAATCAAACTATTCACCCTCAAATCAAACTATTCACCCTCGAATCAAACTATTCTCCCTCAAATCAAACTATTCTCCTTCAAATGAAACTATTCCCTCAAATCAAACTATTCTCCTCCAAATGAAACTATTCTCTTCAAATGAAACTATTCACTTTCATGAAACTATTATCCCTCAAATGAAATGATTCACCTTCAAATAAAACTATTCACCCTCAAATAAAACTATTCTCCCTCAAATCAAACTATTCTCCTTCAAATGAAACTATTCTCCCTCAAATCAAACTATTCTCCTTCAAATGAAACTATTCACCTTCAAATCAAACTATTCACCCTCAAATCAAACTATTCACCCTCAAATCAAACTATTCTCCCTCAAATGAAACGATTCACCTTCAAATAAAACTATTCTCCCTCAAATAAAACTATTCTCCCTCAAATCAAACTATTCTCCCTCAAATGAAACTATTCACCTTCAAATTAAACTATTCACTTTCAAATGAAACTATTCACCTTCAAATTAAACTATTCACCTTCAAATTAAACTATTCTCACTCAAATGAAACGATTCACCTCAAATGAAACTATTCTCCTCAAATGAAACTATTCTCCTTCAAATGAAACTATATCCCTCAAATCAAACTATTCTCCTTCAAATCAAACTATTCTCATTCAATAAAACTATTCTCCCTCAAATCAAACTATTCACCCTCAATGAAACTATCCTTCAAATGAAACTATTCTCCCTCAAATGAAACTATTCACCTTCAAATCAAACTATTCTCCTCAAATGAAACGATTCACCCTCAAATGAAACGATTCTCCCTCAATTGAAACTATTCACCTTCAAATTAAAACTATTCACCTTAAAATGAAAACTATCTCCCTCAAATCAAACTATTCACCTTAAAAATGAAATATTTCTCTCAATCAAATAAACTATTCACCTCAAATCAAAATTTTCACCCTTAATCGAAACTATTCTCTCATGATACTATTCTCCTCAAATAAAGATTCCCTTCAACATAAAACTATTCTCCCTCAATGAAAACATTCTCCCCGTCAAATCAACTATTCTCCTCAAAGCAAATATTCCCTTAATTCTCCCTCAAATCAAGACTATTCTCCTTCACAAATGATACATTTCACCTTCAAATGAAACTATTTCACTCAAAATGAAACTATTCCGTATTCAAATCAAACTATTCACCTCAAATCACATTCCTTTCATAACTTCTGCAATCAAAATGATATTCTTCCTCACAATAAACTATTCACCTACCATTAATAAACTATTCTCCCTCAATAAATTACATAAAGAACTATTCTACATTACACTAATTAAACTATTCACTTTCAAATTAAACTAATTCACCTTCAATTAAATATTTCTCTAATGGAATTATATTCCCTCAAATAAACTATTTCACTTCAATTACTTTTCCTCAAATAGAACTATTCCCTATACATTACATCTATTCATCCTAAATACTTTACTAAGATTCACCTCAAATGAAACTATTCTTCCCAAATCAAACTATCTCAAACACGTATTCTCCTCAAATAAAAACTATGTCCTTCAAATCAAACTATTCTTCCTACAAATTAAAACTATTCTTCATGACTCTCCCAAATTTAAACTACTCACCCTCAAATGAAACATTTCACCTTCAATCAAACTATTCCTCCATGAAATTGATACTCATCTCATCAATCAAACTATTCTCCTTCAAATGAAACTATTCTCTTCAATTGAACTATTCACGCTTTCAAATGGAAACATTCATCTTTCAAAAGAACTATTTCCCTCAAATTGAAATATTCACCCTCAAATCAAACTCATTCTCCAATATACCATAACTTCATTTAAGACTTCTTCATAACTTCTTCGAATTTCTCAAAATGAAACTTATGTCCCTCAATGAAACTATCCACATTCAAATAAACTATTCTCCTTCCTAAATGAAAACGTTCACTATAATCAAACTATTCACTTCAAATCAAACTATTCCTCAAACTATCTTCAATTGAAACTATCTCCCTTCAAATGAACTATTTTCCATCTTCAAATGAAAACTATCTCCTTCAAATGAAACTATTCATCTTCAAATGAAACTATTCTCCTTCAAATAAACTATTCATCCTTCAAATGAACTATTCACCTTCAAATTAACATTTCTCCCAAATGAAAACTATTCTTCAAATCAAATTCATTCAAAATAAATATTCCTTTCAAATAAAACTATCTCCTCAAATGAACTGCTCTCAAATTAACTCACCTTCACAAACTATTCCTCCCTCAATGAAACTATTCTTCCTCAATCAAACATTCTCCTCATCACTTCTCCTTCAAATGCAAAACTATTACCCTCAATCAAATATTCTCCTTCATAAACTATTCTCCCTCAAATCAAATTATTCACCTTCAAATAGAAACATTGACCTCTAAATGAATATTCGATTCCCTCAATTGAAACTATTCTCCCTCAAATGAAACTATTCCCATGAAGCACTCCCTCAAATTAAACTATGACTTTCTCAAAACTATTCATTCAAAAATACACTTCAAACATCTATTCCCCTTAATCGCTTAACCCTAAATCAAAACTATTCTATCCCTACAAAATTAAACTATTCTCACCTTCAAATAAAACTATTCCTCAATATCATTTCACATCAAATAAAATATTACTTTTAATCCTCACAAACCTTTCTCCTCAAATGAAACTATTCCCCTCAATGAAATCGATTCGACCTTCAAACATAAAACTATTCGTCTCCCCCTCAATGAAAAACTATTCTCACCTCAAATGCAATACTATTCTCCTCAAGATAACGTATTCTCCTCAAAAATGAAAACTATTCACCTTCAAAAAACTATTCACTTCAAATGAAACTATTCTTAAGAACATTCACCTAAATGTAAACTATTCACCTTCAACATGAAACTATTCTCCTCAAATAAAACTATTTCTCCCCTCAAAATCAAACTATCTCCTTCAAAATGGAAACTATTCTCCCTCAAATTCAAACTATTCCCCTTCAAATCAAATATTCTCCCTTCAATGAAAACTGTCACCTCAAGAAACGTATTCTCCTCAAATCAAACTATTCATCGATCAAATTAAACTATTCATCCTTAAATCAAATTACCAAGAACTATTCACGCTTCAACATAAACTATTCTCACCTCAAATGAAACTATTCACTTCAAACAGTCTCCCTAAAATGAAACTGATTCCCTATCAAACTACTTCACCTTCAAAAACACTCCAATGAAACTATTCTCCTCAAATGAAACGATTTCGCCTCAAATGAAACGTTTCCCTTCAATTAAACTATTTCACTCTTCAGAATCAAACTAATTACTCTTAACAATGAAAACATTCTCCATTCCAAATGAACTATTCCTTACAACTTCTCTAAATACAACCATTCTCCCCTCAAATCAACTATTCACCCTCAAATAAACATTCACCTCAAATCGAACTATTCTCCTCAAATGAAATATATTCTCCACTACAAGTGAAACGATTCTACTTCCAAATTAAACTATTCTCCCTCAATGAAAATATCTCCAAATGCATCCGCCTCAAGATTAACACACTATTCAAAACATCCTCAAATCAGAACTATCCTCCCTCAAATCGATACTAATTCTCCCTCAAATGAAAACGTTTCACCGTTCAGAATAAAACTATTCTCCCATAAAATTGCCCACAAATTTCAAACTTTTCTCCTTTAAATGAAACTGATTCCACACTCAAATGAAACTATTCACCTTCATGTACTACACCCAATAAACGTATTCCACTTCAAATTGAAACTATTCTCCTTCAAATGGAAACTATTCACTTCAAATGAAACTATTACGCTTTCAAATGAAACATTCTCTCAATCTTCAATAACTATTCTCCCTCAAATAAACATTCCACCCTCAAATCAACTATTCACCTTTCAAATTAAATATTCTCCCCAAATGAAACAATTCTCCCTCAAATGAAAACGATTTCACCATTCAAATTTAAAACTATTCTCTCTCAAATGAAACGATTCACCTTCAACTGAAAACCTATTTCTCCTTCAAATTGAAAACTATTCTCACCTCAAATGAAACTATTCCTCCATTCAAATGATACTATGCCATCTTCAAATAAAACTATCTCTTCAAATTGAAACTTATTCATCTTTAAATGAAACTATTCTCCCTCAATGAAACGATTCTCCTGCAAATGAAACTATTCACCCTCAAATTAAAACTATCTTCTTCCTTCAAATGAAATATTCTCCATCAAATTCAAACTATTCTCCTTCAAATTAAAAACATTATTCTCCCTCAAAATGAAAACTGTTCCTCCTTTCAAATGAAACTTATTCAACTTCAAATTGAAAAATATCTTTTCCCTCCAAATTAACTGATTTTCCCTTCAAATTCAAAACTATTCTTCTTCAAATTTAAAACTATTTTCTCCCTTCAAATTGGAAACTATTCTACCCTCAAATGAAACTATTCACCTTCAAAATCCAAACTATTCCCTCAAATGAAACGATTCACCTTCAGTTGAAACTATTCCACTCAAATGAAACTTATTCACCTTCAAATTAAACTATTCACTTTCAAATGAAACTATTCACCTTCAAATTAAACTATTCACCTTCAAACTAAACTATTCTCCCTCAAATGAAACTATTCTCCCTCAAATGAAACTATTCACCCTCAAATAAAAACTATTCACCTTCAAATAAAACTATTCTCCCTCAAAAAACCTATTTCTTACTCAATGAAAACGATTCACCTTCAAATGAAACTATTCTCCTTTCAAATGAAACTATTCACCCTTAAATCAAACTGTTCTCCTTTAAATGAAACTATTATCCCTCAAATCAAACTATTCTCCTTCAAATGAAACGATTCTCCTTCAAATTAAACTATTCACTTTCAAATGAAACTATTCACCTTCAAATCAAACTATTCTGCCTCAAATCAAACTATTCACCCTCAAATCAAACTATTCTCCTTCAAATGAAACTATTCTCCCTCAAATGAAACGATTCACCTTCAAATAAAACTATTCTCTCTCAAATAAAACTATTCTCCTTCAAATCAAACTATTCTCCCTCAAATGAAACTATTCTCCCTCAAATCAAACTATTCACCTTCAAATTAAACTATTCACCTTCAAATTAAACTATTCACCTTCAAATGAAACTATTCTGCCTCAAATGAAACTATTCACCTTCAAATTAAACTATTCTCACTCAAATGAATCTATTCTCCCTCAAATGAAACTATTCACCTTCAAATGAAACTATTCTCCCTCAAATGAAACGATTCACCTTCAAATGAAACTATTCTCCCTCAAATCAAACTATTGTCCCTCAAATCAAACTATTCACCCGCAAATCAAACTATTCACCTTCAAATTAATCTATTTTCCCTCAAATTAAACTATTCTCCCTCAAATCAAACTATTCATCTTCAAATCAAACTATTCTCCCTCAAAGGAAACGATTCACCTTCAAATCAAAATATTCTCCCTCAAATGAAACGATTCACCTTCAAATTAAACTATTCTCCCTCAAATGAAACTATTCACCTTCAAATTAAACTGTTCACTTTCAAATGAAACTATTCACCTTCAAATTAAACTATTCACCTTCAAATGAAACTATTCTCCATCAAATTAAACTATTCTCCCTCAAATGAAACTATTCCCCCTCAAATCAAACTATTCACCTTCAAATTAAACTATTCTCCCTCAAACGAAACTATTCTCACACAAATGAAACGATTCACCTTCAAATGAAACTATTCTCACTGAAATCAAACTATTCTCCTTCAAATCAAACAATTCTCCTTCAAATGAAACTAGTCTCGCTCAAATAAAACTATTCTCCTTCAAATGAAACTATTCTCCTTCAAATGAAACTATTCTCCCTAAAATCAAACTATTCACCCTCAAATGAAACTATTCACCTTAAAATGAAACTATTCTCCCTCAAATGAAACTATTAACCTTCAAATGAAACTATGCTCCCTCAAATCAAACTATTCTCCTTCAAATGAAACGATTCACCTTCAAATCAAACTATTCTCCCTCAAATGAAACAATTCACCTTCAAATGAAACTATTCGCCTTCAAATGAAACTATTCACCTTCAAATGAAACTACTCTCCCTCAAATGAAACTATTCACCCTCAAATGAAACTATTCACCCTCAAATTTAACTATTCTCTCTCAAATGAAACTATTCTCCCTCAAATCAAACTATTCACCTTAAATTTAACTATTCTCTCTCAAATGAGACTATTCTCCTTCAAATCAAACTATTCACCTTCAAATGAAACTATTTTCCCTCAAATGAAACTATTCTTTTTCAAATCAAACTATTCACCCGCAAATCAAACTATTCACCTTCAAATTAAACTATTCTCCCTCAAATGAAACTATTCTCCCTCAAATCAAACTATTCACCTACAAATCAAACTATTCTCCCTCAAATGAGACGATTCACATTCAAATGAAACTATTCTCATTCAAATGAAACTATTCACCTTCAAATTAAACTATTCACTTTCAAATTAAACTATTCACCTTCAAATTAAACTATTCTCCCTCAAATGAATTTTTTCTCCCTCCAAATGAAACTATTCTCCCTCAAATCAAACTATTCACCTTCAAATTAATCTATTCTCCCTCAAATGAAACTTTTCTCACTCAAATGAAACGATTCACCTTCAAATGAAACTATTCTCCCTCAAATCAAACTATTCTCCTTCAAATGAAACTATTATCCCTCAAATCAAACTATTCTCCTTCAAATTAAACTATTCTCCTTCAAATGAAACTATTCTCCCACAAATTAAACTATTCACCCTCAAATGAAACTATTTCACCTTCAAATCCAAAACTATTCTCCCTCAAATGAAACTATTACTCCATTCAAATTAACTTATTCTCCTTCAAATGAAACTATTTCTCCTTCAAATTAAACTAATTCACTTCAAAAAAACTATTCAACCTCAAATCAAACTATTCACCCTCAAATCAAACTATTCCACCCTCAAAATCAAATATTCTCTCTCCAAATGAAACTATTCTCCCTCAAATTGAAACTATTCATCTCAAATGAAACTATTCTTCTTCAAAGAAACAATTCATCTTCCAAATGAAAAACTATTCTTCCCTCAAATGACAAAACTATTCACCTTGAAACTTATTCAAAATGAAACAATTCTCCTCAAATGAAACTATTCACCCTAAATCAAAACTACACCTTCAAATTCAAAACCTATTCACCTTCAAATCAAACTTATTCCCCTTCAATTGAAACGAATTCTCCTTCCAAAATAACTATTTCACTCAAATGAAACTATTCACCCTTTCAAATTAAAATATTTTCACTTTCAAATGAAAACTAATTCCCCTTCAAAATTTTAAACTATTTCACCTTCAAATTAAACTATTCACCTTCAAATTTAAACTATTCTCCCACAAATGAAAACTATTCTCCTCAAATCCAAACTATTCACCTTCAAAATAAACTATATCACTTCAAATAAACTATTCTCCTTCAAATGAAACTATTTTCCTTCCAAATTTTAAACTATTTCACTTTTTCAATATGAAACTATTCACCCTCAAATCAATCTATTCACCCTCAAATTCTATAACCCCAAAATAAAACTCTCCCTCAAATGAAACCTCCTCAAATGAAACTATTCTCCTCAAATAAAACTATTCACCCTTCAAATTCAAACTATTCACTTTCAAATTTTAAACTATTCTCCCTCAAATGAAACTATTCTCCCTCAAATGAAATTGATTCACCTTCAAATAAAACTATTCATCTTCAAATGAAAACTATTCTCACTCAAAATGAAAACTATTCTCCGTTAAATGAAACTATTCACCCTCAAATGAAACTATTCACCTTCAAAATTAAACTATTCTCCCTCAATGCAAACTATACTCTCCCTCAAAAAAAACTATTCTCCTTAAATGAAACTATTCTCCCTCAAATCAAACTATCACCTTCAAAATCAACTATTTCTCCTTCAAATGAGACGATTCACCTCAAATGAAAACTAATTCTCCACTCAAAAATGAAACTATTCACGTTCAAATTTAAAGCTATTCACTTTCAAATTAAAATATTTCACCTTCAAATTTAAAACTATTCTCCCTCAAATAAACTATTCTCCCTCAAAATGAAACTATTCACCCTCAAATTCACCTTATGATGAGGACTATTCTCCTTCAATCAAACTATTCACCTTTCCAAATGAAAACTATTTTCCCTCAAATGAAACTATTCTTTTCAAATCAAACTTTCAAAATTCTATTCACCTTCAAATCGCCTCAAATTAAACTCTTACCCTTCAAAATTGAAAACTATTCTCCTTCAAAATGAAAACTATCCTCCTTCAAAATTAAACTATTCCACTTTCAAAGAAAACTATTTCACCTTCAAATCAAACATTCACCCTCAAATCAAACTATCTCCCTCAAATGAAACGTATTCACCTTCAATAAAAACTATCTCCCTCAAAATAAAAACTAATTGTCCCTTCAAATTCAAACCTATTACCCTTTAAATGAAAACTATTCTCCCTCAAATGAAACTATTCACCTTCAAATTTAACCTTCAAATTAAACATATTCATTCAAAATAAACTATTCTCCCTCAAATGAAAACTATTCAACCTTCAAATGAAACTATTCACCCTTCAAATGAAAACTATTCTCCCTCAAAATCAAACTATTCTCCCTCAAATCAAAACTATTCACCCTCAAATCAAACTATTCACTTTCAAATTAAACTATTTCTCCCTCAAATGAAACTATTCTCACTCAAATGAAACGATTCATATTAAAATTAAACTATTCTCCCTCAAATGAAACGATTCACCTTCAAATGAAACTATTTTCCCTCAAATGAAACTTTTCCCTCAAAACAAACTATTTCACCTTCAATAAACTATTTTCCCTCCAAATGAAAACGATTCACCTTCAAATGAAAAAACTATTCTCCCTCAAATTTGAAACTATTTCACCTTCAAATTAAACTGTTCACCTTTAAATTAAACTATTCTCCCTCAAATGAAACTATTCTTACTCAAATTGAAACGATTCACCCTCAAATGAACATTTCTCTTCAAATTAAACTATTCTCCCTCAAATCAAAAACTATTCCCTTCAAATGAAAACTATATCCCCTTCAAATGAAACTATATCCTTTTCAAATTAAACTTTTCTCCCTCCAAATCAAACTATTTCTCCCTCAAATCAAACTATTCACCCTTCAAATGAAACTATTTTCACCTCAAATGAAAAACTATTCTCCCTCAAATCAAACTATTCTCTTTCAAATTGAAAACTATTCTCCCTCCAAATCAATATGCTCCTTGAAATCTATTCTCCTTCAAATTAAACTATTCACTTCAAATGAAACTATTCACCTTCAAATCAAACGATTCTGCCTCAAATCAAAACTATTTTCACCCTCAAATCCAAACTATTCTCCTCAAATGAAACTATTCTCCCTCAAATTAAAACGATTCACCTTCAAAATAAAACTATTCTCCCTCAAATCAAACTATTCACCCGCAAAATCAAACTATTCTCCTTCAAATGAAAACTATTTTCTCCCTCAAATGAAACTATTCACCTTCAAATTAAAATATTCACTTCAAATTAAACTATTCTGCCTGAAATGAAACTATTCGCCCTCAAATGAAAACCTATTCACCTTCAAATTAAACATTTTTCCTTCAAATCAAACTATTCTCCCTCAAATCAAACTATTCACTTTCAATCAAACTATTCTCCATCAAATGCAACGATTCACCTTCAAATCAAAATATTCACCCTCAAATGAAACGATTCACCTTCAAATTAAACTATTCTCTCTCAAATGAAACTATTCACCTTCAAATGAAACTATTCGCCTTCAAATAACTATTTCACCTAATTGAAACTATTCTCCCTCAAATGAAACTATTCCACCCTCTAAATGAAACTATTCACCCTCAAATTTAACTATTCTCTCTCAAATGAAAAACTATTAAATGAAATGATTCACCTTCAAATGAAACTATTTCTCCCTCAAATGAAACGATTCACCTTCAAATTGAAATATTCTCCCTCAAATGAAAACGATTAACCTTCAAATCCAAACTATTCTCCCTCAAATGAAACTATTTTCACCTTCAAATGAAACTATACTTCAAATGAAAACTATTCTCTCAAAGCATACTATTCTCTTTCAAATCAAACTATTCACCTTCAAATGAAACTATTCTCGTTCAAATGAAAAACGATTCACCTTCAAATGAAACTATTCTCCCTCAAATGAAACTATTTCTCCCTCAAATCAAACTATTCACCCGGAAATCAAACTATTCACCTTCAAATTAAACTATTTTCCCTCAAATGAAACTATTCTCCCTCAAATCAAACTATTCACCTTCAAATCAAACTATTCTCCCTCAAATGAAACGATTCACCTTCAAATCAAAATATTCTCCCTCAAATGAAAGGATTCACCTTCAAATGAAACTATTCTCCCTCAAATGAAATTATTCACCTTCAAATTAAACTATTCACTTTCAAATGAAACTATTCACCTTCAAATGAAACTATTTTCCCTCAAATGAAACTATTCTCCCTCAAATCAAACTATTCACCCTCAAATCAAACTATTCACCTTCAAATTAAATTATTCTCCCTCAAATGAAACTATTCTCACTCAAATGAAACGATTCACCTTCAAATGAAACTATTCTCCCTCAAATCAAACTATTCTCCTTCAAATCAAACAATTCTCCTTCAAATGAAACTAGTCTCCCTCAAATAAAACTATTCTCCTTCAAATGAAACTATTCTCCTTCAAATGAAACTATCCTCCCTAAAATCAAACTATTCACCCTCAAATGAAACTATTCACCTTCAAATCAAACTATTCTCCCTCAAATGAAACTATTCACCTTAAAATGAAACTATGCTCCCTCAAATCAAACCATTCTCCTTCAAATGAAACGATTCACCTTCAAATCAAACTATTCTCCCTCAAATGAAACGATTCACCTTCAAATCAAACTATTCTTCTTCAAATTAAACTATTCACCCTCAAATGAAACTATTCACCTTCCCATGAATCTATTCTCCCTCAAATGAAACTATTCTCCCTCAAATGAAACTATTCACCTTCAAATTAAACTATTCTCCCTCAAATCAAACTATTCTCCTTCAAATGAAACGATTCACTTTCAAATCAAACTATTCTCCCTCAAATGAAACGATTCACCTTCAAATCAAACTATTCTCCCTCAAATGAAACTATTCTCCCTCAAATCAAACTATTCTCCCTCAAATGAAACTATTCACCCTCAAATCAAACTATTCACCTTCAAATGAAACTATTCTCCCTCAAATGAAACTATTCTCCCTCAAATGAAACGATTCACCTTCAAATCAAACTATTCTCCCTCAAATGAAACTATTTTCCCTCAAATGAAACTATTCTCCCTCAAATGAAACTATTCTCCTTCAAATCTAACTATTCTCCCTCAAATTAAACTATTCTCCTTCAAATCAAACTATTCTCGCTCAAATGAAACTATTTTCCCTCAAATCAAACTATTCTCTCTCAAATCAAACTATTCTCTTTCAAATCAAACTATTCTCTCTCAAATCAAACTATTCCCCTTCAAATCAAACTATTCTCCTTCAAATCAAATCATTCTCCCTCCAGCTATGGACAAATAGTTGGGTAGACTGGGGTCTTTAATTTTGGTATGGCAAGTGGTCTAGGAGAAAGAAAACTGAATTTAAACCAGTTGTACTCCACTTGAAAATTGACATTTGGCAGGGGAGGGGAACAAACTTAACAGTGGTCCAGTTAAGGTGGATATTCTTTTGTATTTATAGGGAATTGATCCAGGAGAAGACAACTATGTTTGATTTCACCACAGTAAGATAAGTAAGCTCCCGATTTCATTTGTTCGCAGAGAATTGGAATACTAGAAAATAGAAAGATTACATGTTGTTTTTATCTCTCATCAAGTCACTATTAATTCTTAATCCGTCTGCAGAGTTATAGCATCTTTGAGTTGAAGCAAAATTACGTTGGATGTTAAATAGATGATGTTGCTATTATTTTCTCATTTCAGTTGAAGAGCAAACTAGAAGATTTTTAAACATTATCAATATATCAATATCTACATTATATATCAATACGCTTGTTCCTAAATCTTCCGTCCGTTATCATCCTGCAACACCCTTTGGTTAAAAATGAGACCGTTCAAATTGTCTAAGTTGCAATGCAAAAATTTAAATCCGGATTATTTGGTATCGCAGATTTCTTATTTGTCCCATTGTATTTCACCCAATTTTAAAAATGAAACGTTCCAATTGGTCTAGCGTCGTTTAAATGACCAATGTAAAATTAAAATGAATTGAAAAAAATAAATTATAAGTTTGTTTTATTTGTAATATCGAAATTGTGAATTACGAAATATATTTTGGTAATTTTGGTGTTATGTCGTCCTGGCTTCTTGTTTTAAATTATATTATGTTTTAGCGAGCCAGCATCAGGCGAATTTCCGGGCCAACATAGATATTTTCCGAGTCGTGTTTTTGTCACTTTTTTGTCGGCAAATTAATGTAGATATTTTAACACACCCTCCCCCACCCCCAGATTTCTATCGACAATTCAATGTAACACAGGTCTTGTTTATCAATATTTTAAAATGTATATTTGATTTTTTTCTAGAATTTTAAAATCGACTAAATGTTCACATGCAAATTAGTTGTTTTACAAACTTAGAATTATTCAAACACAATTTTGATTTTTCCTCAAATAAATTTTTATATTAGAATTTTCTCTAATCTTTTTTTAATAAGAGTTAATTTAACGATAAAACTAGATTTTAGACAAATTTGGGATTCTGAAAAAACTGGAAGTGCGTACTCCTGGCGAAAACCACAAGGTCAGTGGGGTTTCGAATACACTGACCGTATCTCATGCTGAAGGGTAAGGCATACACACCATGTGTATGATACTAAACTGCATTTTATGGTGAGGCTCTAGTCCTGGAGAATGTAGAGAACTTTTTCATTGACATTACTCTCAAGTCCACTCTAAGCCGGAGTTAGGGATTTATCTATAAGTCAAATAGATCTGTTTAAAAATTATTCGATATGACTGTGAGCAAAATAAAACTCTAAAGAAACAATTACACAAAAAATATAGGCAGGAACGTACTATGAATGTGAACCTGTAGGCATAAAATAACCCTAGACGGTTTGACATGCAGTTAGAATCAATCAATCAATCAACCGATCTAATACAAACAGTTTAATAAAGGGTATTAAAATTCTACCATTATAACAAAAAGTGAAAGAATTATTTATTGACATACTCACTTCTCATACAGATTGATTGATTTTAACGGCATGTCAACCCATATAAGTTTATGTCATGCATAAAGAGTAGGGAATCGTGTTCATTGTATGTTCACATTTTAATTCTTTCTATGGTTGTTTTTGTTTTGTTGTACACGAAATCTAAGTACCTAATAGATACTACCACTCTGTATCAGAGTGAACCTGTAAGTAATGGCAATGAAGAGGTACTCCGCATTCACCTGATATCCAGAACTGGAGCCCCACCGTCAGTTTCAGTTTGGTGACACCTTTTTGGAGGGAGACTACCCTTCTGTAGGGGATACAATCAGCGTATTCTAAGCCCCACCGACAGGACGAGCACATCTTGTATAGACATCGGAAAATAGAATCTACTAATTTTATAAACGTGAATACAAAATGAATAGAAATTGAAATGACGAAAGAGAAAATAAAAACAGAAAGAAAACAAAGGACGAATCGGAAAGAAAAGGATGAACTAACAAAAAAGATCCTTTTTTGTGAGTTCATTCTTTTATTCCCTATTTCATCCCTTTCATTCTAAATTTTTCTGTTTTTATTTTTGTTTTCGTCATTTCAATTCCAGATCCCCTTTTGGTCCAACACTTTTTTTCAAACAAATCTAAAAAGAATCTATTCATAGGAAAGCATTTCGAATTAATCCTACTAGGGCGAATCAAAACGTTTGCAATATTTTGGTACGGGTTAGTTTTCCGTGCCGAAGCATTTAAAGCCTTAGAAAGTTTCCCGTTGTGATTGGTAGTACTGTGGGATTTGGTGCGCTGACACGTTGTGCATTTATTTACTACTTGTGTGATTTGAAAGCCACATACATGAACGTGCAATTTAGTTTAATTTGGGAATGTATACTCTATGAATGCGAACTGGGTCATAAATCTATAAAAGCAACCAAAGGTTGCTTCTGTGGTTGATCACAGAACAGTAACGAGATTAGTCAAGATATTCTACTCGGGTTACAAGAACCTCAACTATCAGGTAAGATAAAACCATGGATTCCGATGCCGGTGAGTAGTACTTGGAAAGTATCGCGCAATCTCAGTATCTCTCAGTCCAGTGTTGTACGTTACTTTCATCACCTCAGCAAAATCATCCGAAACTGCCGAATTGTGCTTCACATTGCTAAAATATTGCAATTTCTTTTATTCTCTCGTTGTTTCTACAAATGTTTGTCACTCAACTAAAAATCAATGTAATCTGAAAGACAAAATATAAAGTTAGAATAATTTGCATGACTCTGACTTTTGAAAAGGAACTATTAGATGTAATTTAAACTTTCGTAGGAGCCGTCTGAAAACTATAGCAATGTGTTACTCGGTCTATAACCTGACGTGAAACGCATCAATCAACATCCTCATTGAAAGTTATCAGATAGTTATGTCTTTAGATATTCATAAGTCTGACGTTAATTTGCTCCTCAGTCAAATTTTGAAGATGGAGTGCTACCTGATTGAAGCAATTTACTGACCATTCAACAGACAAAAAGGCGCTGTTTCTATCGTTCATGGGGAAATGGATTTATACTTCGCTTTATGATCGATTATATTGACATTTTGTTCTCATTTGGAGATCTTTATAGGAACAATCGTCCAAATCTTTTGCTTATATTTAAGAATTATCATAAATTGTAAAATATCCTAATGATATTGTTTGTAAAGACGTATACATCATCCTCCTGTAAAAAAGCAATGCGGTAAGGTACACAGTCTTTTAGACGTATGTACCAATGTAAACAAATGGTACCAGGGCGCGAATAGATAAGTTATGTGAAAAAAAGATGAGTTGATAACAGTATTCAAGCATTCTTCGAGTGTATTAGGTGTAACATGATATGCTTGCTCAAGGGCTCCGGGCCGGTCTTGCTAAAGCCACCATTTGAAGTGTGTAAGAGAGAAGCAGGTAGACTCGACAAAGACCAAGTGTTAAATGTGTTTGGTGCAATAAGCACTCCTGTGCAAAGGGTTACCTCTTCCTGGCCAAATTAAGTACACTGAATACAAATATAAGCCATGCCCAACTGTAGTAAAGTTGTCAGGCCATAAAGTCGGTATCAGCCAGACAGCGAGGGAATCTATCCTCTTTTCACTAGCGCTAGACCAAGGAGATTGTTTAAGCATCTGATATGGAGCGCCACACTTACCATCAGCTCCTTACTTTACCGTACAGATCCCTGTGCTACTCATACACTGAGTTGGCGATGGCCGGTATCGAACCAGGAACCTTGTGGTTCCTAGTCGGACGCTCTCAAACACTTTAATTGATATTCATAAAATGTGTGGAACCCACATAATGAACGAGGCATTCGTCATACAGAGTTGCATAGTAGTTGCACTGGTCGGGTGTTGGTTAATGATTATCGTACGTTTCTAGTGAGAGAGCCATGAAATACAGGGATTTTGTCAGTCGAGTAGACATCTCTCACAACGAGGCGGATTGGCAATTTTTGGAAGCGGTACATCTTTTTTTTCACCGCTCTGAAGCGTAAGTGGAGGTGGGGTATTCTCTAAAAACCAGAATATATTATATATATATATATATATATATATATATATATATATATGTGTGTGTGTGTGTGTGTGTGTGTGTGTGTTTGTTGTGTGTGTGTGTGTGTGTTGTATGTGTGTGTGTGTGTGTGTGTGTTGTGGGTGTGTGTGTTGTGGGTGTGTGTTACAGATTTCGTGATTCAGTCTCTTTTTTTCTAATTTAGTGTATGGGTTGAGAGGAGAAAAACGTTCGCTGAGAACGGAAATCAAGGAATGAATCAAAGATACGAGAATAGTTCTGTTCCTAGAAGAACGAAGAAGCTTACTCTACACGTGATGTTCGTTGTCTTTTTCGTACTGCTTTAAGAGAATAAAACAATTTAAGGCTCTAAAGATAAACGAATTGATTTTTATGTTTTCCTCCTCAGTCAACGAATAACCATCACTAACATAGCAATCTGCCACTGACCACGCTACATAAATTTCTAAAGTTGTACTAACTCAGTGGAAATTTACACTCAACACGAAAACTAATCTGCCATTTTGAGATAGTCCTTGTAATGTAGAGGACCTATCACTAAAAATCGAGTTGTGTTTTTGTGTTTTTCACTCCAGTGTTGACGAATAGACATCACGACCTTAGCAGTTGTCGGAAATAATGCTAAACGTATAGAAAAGGACGAGAAAGATGGTTAACATCTTTGAGTTAATATTGGATACTCTATGTCACTTCTTTGCCAGTTTCAATCCAGTTTTACTTCTAAGATTAAGTGTGGTTATGAAAATGTTTTTCACTATATTTTCTGTTCCTTTTCGTTAATGATTAAAACTTGTTGGGGATTGGTTCATGGCTACTAAGATGACCTTATAAATATTTCTGAAGGAGGATCTGTTTTCGAAACGGTTATCGTCGTAAGAAATGGAATCGCTGGTCGAAGCTTTTTGCTTTTTACATCCCCCTTGGAAATCCAACTGTTTTCCCCAGGTATGGAGGAATAGTAGGACAGACTGCGTTCTTTATCTTTGGTAAGGCAACCAGTCTAGGAGAAGGAAAATTTTGAATTCAAACCAGCTTTAGTCCGCTTAAGAATTGACTTAAGAATGTCACATCCTGCTCATGGCGGAGGGTTTGGGTAAATAAGTATAAATATCATAATTGATTAGGCAACTAGTTTAGCAAAAGAAAAATTCTAAATTCAAACAAGCTGTAATCTGCCTAAAAAATAGCGGGGTAAGGGTTGGGAAATTGACCTCTACACACGTCAAGGGGATAAGCTATTAATTGAATAAACATCTACGGAACATCCGTGCCGAACGTGGCACATCAGACTTGATCATGACAGACGAAGCAATGAAGGGGGGGGGTAATTGTTCTTATGTCTGACAAATCAATGGGATAAAAGTCGAAAGGAAACCTTTTACTCTTAATTTCCGGCTGAAACATTAAATTCTTTTGATCTCTTTATTTTCTGTTGGCATTATTGAAATTGGAATTAAAATGTCACTGGCAATGTCATCTAACATTGCAATATTGCTTGCAAAAACGGAAACATTTTACTTATTTACTTATGGATAGCAAAATGGTCACTGTCATCACGTTCTAATCGTAAGGCAAGAGACAACGTCTGTACTGTTCAAGAACAGATGCAAAAAAGACAAAAAAGTCAACAGACACAACCTCTTTCCAAGGTAAACAATCATTTATTTACTGTAGACTTTTAGCATAGTGGAATGTTTTCTATAGGTAAAATTATGCTGGAAAACGGTACAAATTGAAAATATTTTTGGTTTCAGTTATTCCAACTGATGGAATCAATTTTTCTATGTTTAGAAAAACTGTTTATCATTTTCCGTAATTTCATTTTCATTTTCAAATAATTTTGTATTGACCATTACAATATCAAATAATTTCATGTTGGCCCTCACAACTTTAAACAATTTATTTGCAACTGTAAAATGATTACATGCACAAAACAATAGAAAAGTCTGACATGGATATTTCCATTTTTAGATGCATTTCTTTCAGATTTTATAATGGAATATTGCATTGTTTTCTTTTTTTTCTTTTTTCTCACTGTAAACATTCAGTCGCATTTGTTTCCCTTGATGGGAAACAAATTCCAGTTATTGGCCTATAACTTTTCCATTAAAAGATACACGTTTTGCGAAATGCCATTTGTTATTTTTTCAAATTTTTGAAAGTCTGATTTTAATAAACATTACAAGCGTACAAACGGCATTATATGCAAATGCCATATTTCATAGGACAGCAAACAAACCGTGAACTAATGTTTGTCAATTTCTATCAACCATTTTACTTTTTCTCAGATTTCCATTATTTTATTTTCCTCTAAACTCTCAGGCAACCATTTTTTTCTTCTTCACTTCGTTAATGTTCCAAATTTGTATAATGGAGTCGCAGACGGCGTAATGCTTTTTGGCGCGTAAAATAGAATTGGCAAGAAGTTAATATTCCGATCATCGAGTATGTTTGTGTTCATTTCATAGTGGCATGAAGCCTTAGCCATGAGCAATCAATCATGACTGAATGCACTCCCTATGATGGAGGAGGAGGAGGAGGAGGAGGAGGAGGAGGAAAGCTCTGAATTGAAACTGCCCAGAAAACAACAGGAAAACCACTCGACGATTTCTCCTAAGAACAACCATGCTAATTCAGTTTGCTGAAACAGAAAGCTGTAAAGAAACGTGATGGTTCAAGATCTGAAGAACATGACATTTTCAGTCGAGATGGCTTTTTCTATTTTTTCTTTCGTTTTGTAAAATTTTCTACAACTTAAATTGAATTAAAATTGAATTTCTCATTAGTATTTTGCATTAGACTAAGACAACATCATTATATACAAAACTATCAGTACATCAAGATGGAGCCATCTCCACGTTAAATGGCATGTCTCTGAGATTAGGAAACCAGTTCATATACCTTGGTAGAAATATCTCATCAACAGAAAGCCATGTCAATATACGCATAGGCAAGGCATGGACTGCTATTCTTACTTTCTATCCAAGTAAGACGAACAAGATATTGCTGTAGAAGTAAGAACAAACTCATAAGCGGCGTGGATCTCTACACATGTTGACCGACCAGCAAAACCAGACATTCAGTAACTATATGCGTACACAAGGAAAAGTTTTCTGTGTTAATACACTAAACTGCATCTAATGGTGAAGTGCCAGTTCTGGAGTTTACGGTCAAGTCACTTTGAAAGCACTGGTTCCCACTAGATCACCGAAGTAAAGCATCAATGAGCCTGTTCAATACTTAGATGGGTGACCATTTAAGCCACAACAGGTACTGTAAGTAAACCAAATATCAAAATGTCTTGATTAGGTATTAAATGACCCCAAAAGGGTTGATATGCCGTAAAATAAAACAACCAATCAACACGTTCTGGAAATGGAGTATCATTTTATGCTTCGGTGTTTGAGAATCGCGTTAATTGTACGTTCATATATTTTTGTATAGTTGTATCTTAAGCAGGTTTTTTGAACAGTTCGAATACAAATATTTTTAAACAGATCTATTTGATCAATAGATGAAACCCTGAAAGTCTGGGTCAAAGTGGATTTAGAAGTAATGGTAATAAAGGGGCACTCCACACTCCCCATACCTCCAGAACTGTAGTCTCACCATTAGATGCAGTTTAGTGTCACTACACACCAGAGTATAATCTGTTCTACATTTATGACAGATTTTGATAACGAGGTGGAACACAATTTTTTTTAATGTTAGGACCGTTCATTGTTTTATTCTCTCCGTTCAATCTCTGATGCCATGGAAGCAGTAAGAAATGGACAACAAATACCACATGATTCTTTGTTCTTTTAGGAACAGGCCTCTACTCGAATCCTTCATTCGCTTCTAGTTCTTCGCTAATGTAAAGATTTGTCTCCTCACACCTCACCTACCAAAATAGAAAAAGATATCAAATCACGAAATGCGTGATATATATATATATATATATATATATATATATATATATATATATATATATATTGGTTTTCACAGAACACCCTATTGCTACTTCCGCCTGGAGTAGGTGACATGGCCAGCTCTCGTCCTGCCATAACCCGGGGTAACACACTAGAAGAGAAGTTAAACGCTGTCAACTCCTATTTCTTTTAGTTGCTGGCTTTTTTGATAACTTATCTCTTCCTGTCTAGGGTACCATTTTTAAACACATTTATTAAAACTCGTTTTTTTTATTTAACCAATAGATGGGACCCTAACAGATACTACCACTCCGGGTCAAAGTGGACCTGGTATTAATGGCAATAAAGGGGTACTCCACGTTTTCCAGAGCTCCAGAATTGGATCTTCACCACGAGATTTTTCAAACACACACACAACATCATACAGAGGATTACTAAGATGCTCAGCCTCTGCTTTCTAGCACATATATGATAAAAAGGGTTGTGAGTGTGCTATAAGGGCAATTGAGTTGGGACAATCATATAGGGCTGAACGTGATTGGAAGAGGCCTCTCCGTCCGCCCGTCTAACCCAAGTAAGTTTTCGACTGACTTTCTTCAGACCTTGCCGGTTGTCACAAAGAAACAAAAGCTGATTAAATCTGCGTTTGCTTACAAACTTAATTGCCTTCATTGCCTTCAAATTATCTTACATATCTGAAGATTTTTATCCCCATTTTACAAGAAAACGCCTTTTCAAACACACACACACACACACACATACACACACGCACACACACACACACACACACATATATATATATATATGTCTTGTTAACGGATGAGGATTACCTCATATAATATATGTGTGTATGTATGTGTGTGTGTGTGTTAAAAGAGCGAGAGAGGGAGAGAGAGTATATATATATAGTAGGTAGATATACATTTTATTATCCATGATTTTTTTAAAAGGCTGTCATTATTAGAAATAAAGAGATATTTTTAGCGCAAATATTTCATCATCATTATCAAGGTGTGCCGTCAGCACGGATTCCTTTGATTCGATGGCACCCACTGATGATTAATAATATTTGTTTGCTGATCGGTAATCATTGTGTAAGAATCCATAGGAGAACTTCAGTTATGAGTTCTTCCTTATTTCTCCCAGTTATGCAAATCAAATCTTAGTCTTGTTTCTTGGATGATAGGAGGTAAGTCGTCGTATAGCTGCTATTTTGTGGGATGCAGCTTCCAAGATTTGTTCAAGACACCAGGCAGCATCGTTATGTAGTTCCCGCTTTTTCTCCAAGCGTTTCGTTAGAGTCCAACCGATGCAACCATACAGTAGTACTGACACGGAAAGAATTCCTGTTTAATTTTATTAGAGAGACTCTTAAAACTCAGTATCAGGCCATATTAATGTAATCTGGAATTTTTTCCTTTCGGAAAATTCTATCTTGTCTCATAAAGATCTAATATTCGCCAGACAAGCACCATTTTATTTTGCCAGTTGTCCAGTCTAAGTTTGTCAATTGCAACAAATTTGTGACAGCATTTACGTTAATTACGAAATAAACATTCTAAATCTGAATAAAATGTTCATTCTAGGTATTTTTGGTATTTGGAGTGAATTTAATGATATATTAATCTTGTTTTTTGTAGAGTTTTGTACGTTATGTCATCATAAAAGATATGTGATGTGAAGCAGCTAGATGTATAATCAGTTTTTATTCATTTGGTTGCTTGGGGGTAAGGAAGGTATTGAATTGTCCTTATTCCCCAAGGACCAATATTAGCATTAATATATCTAACACTTAATAAACAAAAGGAAAGACAATATAAAGTCATTTTCATATACTGATAGATTTAATATATACATAATATACATACACAAAGTATTGAAAATAATACACAAACGATTCCCAACAGATAAAATATGCACATATGTAAAAGGGGTACAAAAGCGGGAAAGTTCTTACTTCAGAGTTGTCA
The DNA here is from genome assembly GCA_023376005.1 of Doryteuthis pealeii. NCBI lineage: Eukaryota > Metazoa > Mollusca > Cephalopoda > Myopsida > Loliginidae > Doryteuthis > Doryteuthis pealeii. Next base: position 36,659,427 of record CM042154.1, on the reverse strand, counting down.
CAGCCATCTCGACTCTACGTTTCAATGGCGAGGTAAGAGACAAAGTTCTTACTGATCAAATGACAGAGGAAAAAGAGATCAATATTGGATTTTAGGATTGTCATATGTGACTGTCGATGGGCCACCTAACGGACACACCCACTCTATATGGTAAACAATTGTTTATTGTCATTCTACGTCATCAAAAACTTGATTTTTGACAATTGCTAAAGGGAAAGGTGAACGTTTGTGATCAAAAGTCCTTGTCAGTTCTTATGTACACGAATAAGTAACTTTCGTTCATTCGGGAGTAAACTCAAAGGGTTGAGCAATTTTAAAAAAGTACATTCTCTGTCTGAATCATTTAATCAAGCGTGTTTTAAAATGCTATCATTTCTATTGGAGTTCCTTTAGGATGTTATGATTTTAAAGTCTCCACCTGTTCACCATCCCTGTCAACGCATTACTGGTATCTTCCGTCGTATTCTCCGTAATATCAGTTCTGCTTTTCTAATACTCTCACAGAAATGTTAACATTTTTTAATCCCTTGTGGAAGCTTTCAAGAATGCATTGATAGGAGTGGTGAGCACCTGTTTGAAATGTTATCATAAATGTACTCTTGTGAAGGATATTGATATTTTTTAATCAAGCTGAATTAATTGAAAGATTGCAGCTTAAGTAGAAATTATTTCAAATATTAGATATTAAAACATCAACAAAATATGGTTGACATAACTAAAGAATTAAAACAAGATCAGATAGCGACAGCTTCTGGCAGAAATTATGGAATCAACACATTCAGAGCATTTTACTATTCCTATAGTTTTTTTACTTCCCAAAAAATCGGATATGACATGGAATTTGTTCAAAAGCTGCACATTTATGAATTCGTAAAACATAGTATTTAGAAGAGAGAAAAAAACAGACTGCGGACCTTTAAGAATAATTAAGACAGTTCATGTTGTTTATTCCAAATTAGAACAATTTATGACCACTTGATATTTGGTGAGGCATTCATTAGTATCAATAAGCCATAATTTGACATTTTTTAAACTCAGGCAACTGATTACAAGTCATTAGTAAAAGAATAATCACAAATTAAGATATCAAGGCAAGGAAAAGAAAATTCTTAGAAATCTTGTGGTATTTTTTTTTTTAATTTTCGTTTTAGAAAATGAAAGCTTTTCCCAAATGAGGGAAATTTGACAACAATAATTAAGGAAAATAATTATATCTTGTGTGTGTCTAAGCCATTAAAATTTCATTAAAATATGTGAATATAATAAAAAATGGTTTAGTTTTTCACTGTCTGTATTATCATATACAAAAACATTGTTTTGTCATATTTCTATATTTACATACAGTCGGATTTATTTTCCATTTTTCTCTAACACACACACACACACACACACACACACACACACATATATATATATATAGTCATATATATAGTTATATTTGTGATGTTTTTTTTTCAAATGAACAAGTGGTTGAATTTTCAGATCCAATATCTCGGAACATTTGAGGTAAAATATTAATTTTGTTGAATTAATTCTAAAGGTTTACTATCAAATTACATGTATTTCGTATATTAATACAAAGTTTGAAATTCAGAATTTTTACGATAACCATTTAAACTAACATGAAAGAATAATTTGCAAATCACGGTATCGGATATCAGCGTTTAGCCCAGACCAAGACACTATGTCTCTCTCTCTCTCTCTCTCTCTCTCTCTCTCTCTCTCTCTCTCTCTCTCTCTCTCTCTCTATGTCCCCCCCTTTATATCTCACTTTCTCTCACCTTCTTTTTTATAGTATTTTTATTAGTTTTTTTTTTTTCCTCCTTCCTCCATTTTCTCCTTCTTCCACCTAATACAAGCCTAGAAAATTCCAAAATCGTATTCTTATAAAGCTGACCATATTTGTGATGTTTTTTCAAATGAACCAGGTCACTGTGTTCTCTCTCTCTCTCTCTCTCTCTCTCTCTCTCTCTCTCTCTCTCTCTCTCTCTCTCTCTCTCTCTCTCTCTCTCTCTCTCTCTCTCTCTCTCTGCTCTCACTCACCCTCATTAACGCTAATCTAGGAGGGGACATGTGGACTTATACTAAGTTAAAACTTATTTCTAACTTAAAACTTACATCCCTATCTTTTAACTCTCCTCTTCTCCTCTTCCTTGTCTGCTTCCTATCTCTTTCTTCATCTTCATGCAAAAATCTACATGCTACTTTGGCATGCAAAACAAAACCATGGGTAGCAGCGTGGTGGATGTGAGAGACGGTGGAAGAGCCTAAATAGGCCAACGGCGTATATCATAAGATGCTGGGCGGAGGAACCCAATACGGGTCAACGGCCAGGATCAACCAGTTCAGTCAGGTAACTACTGCTCCTCATCTCTAAGACTAGCGCCTATTGATGAGTCAAACAGCTATCGATAGATATCCGATAACCTTGACCCAACCGAAACCATTCATGACATTACACAAAGTTCAAGAATCATGCAGCAACGTACTCCCTGCTTTCAAAATTAGTACGCGTTCTTCTGAGGTTCGAGCACCGGTCCAGTGTTCGATAAATAAATTACGGGGCCCCAAATACACCACATACCTAAATCACACCACTCTCACCACAGACAAACAAGACACACACTCTACTGAAGACATAACCCTAACCACAATATCCAATAAGACAGACATAAAACCTAAATTCAATACAAACCTACTTAGATGTAAAAAATCACTCCGGCTAGCAACATTTAACGTTAGAACACTAAAAACGATAGGCCAACTGCCCGAACTCACGGCGTCTGCAGCCGAAAATAATATAGACATCATATGTGTGCAAGAACACAGATTTGACCATGGTGATGTAGAACTAAAATACCATGAATTTGGAAATGGCTGGACGTTTGTGTCAGCATCTGCATGGAAAAACCCCGTCAATGCAACTATAGGAGGTGTAGGAATGCTTCTCAGCCCTCGAGCACTAAAATCACTTAACAGCATAGAAAAAATCCAACCTAGAATCATGAGTGCTACGTTTAATGGCAATCCCTGCATGACTATAGTCTCATGTTACAGCCCAACAAACGTCAGCGACGAAACAGACATTGAAATATTTTACAATGGGCTATCCTCTCTATGCAGACACACCCCCAAACATAACGTACTGATAATTGGGGGAGACATGAATGCACAGATAGGAAGAAACGAAAAACAATAGATTCGGCCTACACAACACCCCAAACAGGAACGGTGATCTCCTAGCCGAGTTCTCCCTTGAGAACAGGCTTGTCTGCCTGAATACTAAATTCCAAAAACGGAAGGGCAAACTATGGACATACACGTATCCAAATAGCACAAAAAGCGCAACTAGACAACATCCTAATAAACAAAAAATGGATAAATAGTGCAATGAACTGTGAAGCATATTCTTCCTTTGAAGGAGTATCCTCCGATCACAGAATAGTCACAGCAAAATTACGACTTAGCTACATAGAAATAAAAAACAAACCAGCAAATCTGAACGATACGACTGGTCGACACTTGCCAACAGCGATATCTGCAATCGCTACGCTGTCACAGTAAGAAATAAATTCGATATCCTCCAGGAGACATCCGAAAGCTCCACACCAAACGAGGAATACGAAAACTTTGTTAGTGCTCACTTAGAAGCGGCAGCCGAGTGCGTACCAACCAAATTAAAAGCCGAACACTCTGTTCCCTGGGAGACAGAAGCAGTTAGAGAAAAAAGAAACGATATGAAAAAAGCAGCCCAACTCAATAAAACAAACCCAACTAACACCAATTTACACAACCTTAGGAAAGCCCAGATAGAACTAACCAAAACATACAAAAAAGAGCAAACAGAATATATACAAGCACAAATAAGTAATATTAGATCATCGGTAGAAGACAGACAGTCGCGATTAGCATGGCAAACAGTAAATGAAATTAGTGGTAGGAAAAGTACCTCTAGATCAAAACTAAAGGCAAACAGCCAAAAAGAAAGACTCCAACAATGGAAAGACCACTTCCAGAAACTTCTGGGGAATACACCTAAAATCATGGTAAATAACACTCAAAAGATCATAGATAGACAACTAGACATAAAACTGGGGGATTTTACAACAGAAGAACTCCACGTAGTCTTAAATAAACTAAAAGGCAGAAGGGCGGCGGGTCTCAATGAAATACCCCCGGAGGAATGGAAAACGGGCAAGTTCAGCGACATACTTCTTAGGCTATGCAGTGCAGTATATAGACAAAATAGAATAGATAAATGGACAAAAGGATGCATCTCCCCGTTCCAAAAAAGGGAGACCTAGGAATAGCTAAAAACTACAGAGGCATAACTCTTACGGCTATCGCAGCCAAGATCTATAATGCCCTTCTTCTTAATCGCATCCGACCCGAAATAGAGAAAATTCTTAGGAAAAACCAAAACGGATTCCGTAGAAACCGTTCCACAACCACTCAGATCCTGACTATACGACGAATCATAGAAGGAATTCGAGCAAAGAATCTAGAGGCAACGCTACTATTCGTAGACTTTTCCAAGGCATTTGATTCCATACACAGAGGGAAAATGGAACAAATACTACTAGCATACGGGCTCCCAGAAGAAACTGTTGCTGCTATAATGATGCTCTACAAAGACACACAAGCAATGGTACGCTCACCCGATGGTGACACAGATTTCTTCGACATCGGAACTGGAGTCCTACAAGGAGATACACTAGCACCATATATATTTATCATATGCTTAGACTATGCACTTCGAACATCATTAGATACCATAAAAGAAGAAGGCTTCACACTAAAAAAGGCAAGAAGCAGGCGATATCCCGCACAGAAAGTCACAGATGCAGACTACGCTGATGACCATGCACTCCTTGCAGATACACCACCACAGGCCGAGTCACTACTGCATAGCCTAGAGAAGGCAGCAAATAATATTGGCCTTCATGTAAACTCCGATAAAACAGAGTACATATGTTTCAAAAGGAAAGGAGACATAACCACACTCAACGGTAAGCCCCTTAAGCCAGTAGAACAATTCACATACCTAGGTAGTAATATCTTAAAAGCGATGTAAATACACGAATAGGAAAAGCGTGGTCGACCACAAACAAATTATCAATAATATGGAAATCCGATCTCGCTGACAAGCTAAAGCGACATTTCTTCCAGGCGGTGGTTGTATCAGTGTTGCTGTATGGATGCACCACTTGGACCCTAACGAGGCGCCTTGAGAATAAGCTGGACGGGAGCTGCACAAGAATGCTGCGTGCAGTCCAGAATAAATCGTGGAAGCAGCACCCCACGAGGAAACAGCTATATGGCCACCTGCCCCCCATCTCACAAACCATACAAGTGAGACGGACAAGACATGCCGGGCACTGCTGGAGAAGCAAGGATGAGCTCATAAGTGACGTTCTTCTGTGGAAGCCAACACACGGACATGCTAGTGTGGGCCGTCCATCAAGGACCTACATTGACCAACTAAGCAAAGATGCAGGCTGCTGCGCAGAGGACCTCCCTGGGAAAATGAATGATAGGAAAGGTTGGCGAGAGATTGTCATGGATATCCGTGCTAATAGCGCGACATGATGATGATGATGATATAGTCATACACATACGTAATACGTATTTCGACGTATCATGTCTCTTCAGTGTGGCTAAACAATTGCAATCAACCTTCAGCCGGGACAGAAACCCGATCGATTTATCATCCGTCAGGCTTCTTAACACCTCGGCCATCTCCACCTAAGGACTGGGATTAGGATTTTAACTGATAAATACATACATATGTATATATGTAAAGGTCCAAAAGATGTTAGAGAATATATATATATATATATATATATATATATATATATATATATATATATATATATGCATCGTTAAAAGAAGTAGCACACTACGTCGACAATAAACCAACACAAACTTTTCCTAATCCTTGGTGGAATATTTTCCTGACCAAATAAACGAAAACTATAGAAATTCTAAAAACTCAAAATTCCAATTATTATTCTGTTGCTTCTTCTCTGAATGTACTGCGTGTTTCAAAGGCTTCAGGCAGTTTTGATAACTGCTTCAAGCCTTTTTGAAATACAGATTTTCCGAATGAAAACTAATATTCTCAATCAATCTGTTTCTAACTTTCTCGAATGTTGACAGATTTGCTTGTAGGATGAAGACAACTTGTCATGGAAAAGTTTTAAATTTCCTTCGCAATTTTTCAATCAAATTAAAATCCAAACTGTTTATTCGCAATGTCACTCGCCTGATATGATCTTTTCTGTAGAAAATATAGTGTCAAATTTGCATTATCATCTTGAAAATTTTGACTGTTTAGATTTATTTTTGAAATGCAAATTATCAGATGATTCCATTTTACCATTAATTGATCTGAACAAAATATGCCATTAATTTAGATAATCTAATTTCTTTGAGGTGTATTTCATCAAATAAGAACATTCAATCATTGACTGACTGATTTATTTTAACGTTATATCAACCCGTCTACGGTTATTTTATGCGAAGATGTTTGGGAATCACGTTAATTGTACGTTCATATTCACAATTTTGTGAAAAATAAATAAATAAAATAAAAAATAAAATAAAACTTTTCAAACTTTTTATTTTATTTTTATTTTTATTTATTTTTTATCTTTATTTATTTTTTTTTTTTGCACACGATCTTATTGAATATGGCTCCTCATAGATGAAAGCTTAACGGATCAAAGTAGACTTGAGAGTAATGGTAAGGTAGGTGAAATTGTTTTTCTCAAATCCGACGTCAAATCCAACCACAAAAGCTTATTTCTCTGGTAGTGCATCCCCAACAAGCAGGGCGGGTCTCCAATGTTCAGCCAAGAACACATCCACACTTGCACCGGACAGCAGTCGTCTTGTCGTAAAGCTATCAAATGTCACAAAAGTATTAATTGCTTAACATTTTCTATATTGGGGCCTTTGTTCCTTGTTAAGCTGCCTATAAACCGCAATTGCTCCACCTCTTAATTGCAGAGGGGGGACACCCTGTACTTCCTGAAGTTCAAACAGCTCACAAACGAATTCAACATTCTACAATCGATAGGTCGGTGGCCGCTCCACTGAAATCGGGAACTAGTCGAATGTCAAACTGCTCTTTTATCATTATTCAAAGCAGAAATAGCTTAAAATTGTTTTACACAAGTCCGAAGCCAACGCAGAAAGTACAGGCGATGTTAGTAACACTAGCTATTACTCAACTGACGACACAGAAAATCTGTCTGTTTTATTGGCCTAACTTTTCATGCATCCGGATACCTAAATCAATCCCGGCATCCGTGCTACTCCTAAGTGGCGTTTTTCGTGTTCCGAAGGACGCGAGTCGATCTAGGCAGGCAAAGACACAACCAGGCTCTCTTACACTGCTGTACCCGTACAGCAATGTTATTCGCGTTACACTACTCCCTGATCTCATGATCACATATACGGCAACCGGGGCCGGTCACTTTCGCATAGTGCTCCTTCGTGGCAATACGTCTGTGACTTGCTCCCCGGGCGAATCGTCTGCAGAAGTGTCACCTGTGTTACCTGTGTCATGCCCAGGACTGTTTACCTCAGGGTATCACCACGTGCATCGCTGATGGTGATCGTTCTTGAAATCTGAGTAGAAAATTCGCTGACACACCCCTTTCGAAGCACTTGAGCCTATAAAGGAGCGTGTGTCACTTACGTTTCGTGGCATCCCATCAACGAGAACGTTTTGTGGGCTAATCCCTTAAGCCTGTTATGGATCCAAGTGCATAATGGGGCGTGCACCATCTATCCGGGATCTTCCTCCAAATACGATCTTCCACTTCGTAACTAATGTTTTGCTGTTCGGCTCATCTGGGGGCTGTGCATCGATCTCTTTCATGAATCATGTTGGTGGGGGCAGTCAGCGGCGGTACATCGTTCTTTGAGGTGAAGTTGTACTAATAAACCACTTCCATTATGGAACACAGTTTTCTTGCCGCAATCTGCTTTACACTACTATAACACCGCTCTATGGTGTAAAAGGGCGTGCGCACAAGGGAACCTGTTGAACTCCCCATTCGGTCAGGAAGTCTCTGGAGGGCTTGCTACGAAATGCTGTGTCACTGTGAGCGAGCATTTCAGTCAATGAGCCGCGCTCATAGAATAGGGTTTCCAAATAATGATGCTTACTGCATATTGCCGTCTAAGGTGACGCCAGACAAAAAAATGTGTAGGCCGGTAGTCAATAAATGACAGGTAGTGTCTGCCCTGGCAGTGGGTTATGTTCATTCCCATTTGATACCAGATGTCGCCTACGTCCAATTTGCCCTTCAGGTGGCAGGTTAATCAAGTGGCACTCCTTGAAATTTCCAACTAAAGTCCTCACTGATGCCTTAGATATTATGGGATCAACCTGCCAGACAATGTCCTCTTTATGTCAGGATAACCACTCTGTTGATAGATGGACTTTATCCGATCGGAGTCGGGTTTGCCTGTCGACGCAGCACACACATGGCTTTGGGGTTCAGTTGTCTTCCTGGATAAATCAAGCCACTGCTGCAATATTCTAGTTAGACCATCTCGAAACGGTATCTGTGATCCATTTGCGTACACAAGTAGAATCGGTGAAGAGGTGCAATATCGTTGCTTCCCACATGCTATGTTAACAGCTTCCAAGAGGGCGTTGCGTTCTGTAAAGTTTATGTGCTGCGGATCTCTTTCTTTTCGCAACCAACTCACATCCTCTATAACAGTTCCATCGTACTCCAGTGAAACACGGGTAACTAGGGAGCTTGCATCGATCCAAACGTCCAGCTCAAGACCATTAACGCACCACTTGCCTTACACGAGGTCTTCTTGGTACACTCTTGCGATGACCTCTTTTATCATTGTCCACCTCATTGTCCTAACCCTTTGTAACTGCTGCTGCTGCTGCTGCTCTCCTCTTAATGAATGCTACTGCTACCCTAAGCAATTAACCAACCACACACAATGAAAACACACCACGTTGGGTGAGAATGAGCGGCATATTTGGGATCTCGTTCCATCGTTCCCTCGTTCCTATTTCAATACGTTGCACTCCCTTCAAACCTTCAAGCCAATGCAGCATCCACAATGGCTCGCATAATATATGATGCTAGAATGGGTCCCAAGTCCATATGGGTCAAGCAGTACCCTTTTCCCTCGAAGATAACAGTCTGATACATGGATTGATTCACACGCACATGTAAGTAGACCCTCGGAGATCAAGCACCGACATATTGGAGCCTTTTTTACCCACCCCCTCAGCTTTTACGCACATGGGCCGTGTAGGCCTCGACGTGCCCATTCAGTTCACGAACGTCTAACACAGGCATGTTTGGTTGAAAGACTGCCATCAATGGGGTCCAATTTCTTTTCAGGATAAGGAAGCAACCATCCATTATCCAGCCACGTTTGCAGCTCATCCCGGTATTCTCATCGGATTTGAACGGATGATGGATTCAAGCACCCTGTTTGTAAGTTTATTAGGTGGATAATCACCTGACAACTTCCATGACGCTGTCCACACCCTGGTCGACTCATCAAACTCGGCGCTGAAATCCGATTCTTCAATCTGGGTAGCAGCGCAGGCACATGGGTCCGTTCTGTTCGAGTACAACAGGGTTATTCTCACTACAGAAGAGGTATCTAAACTCCCCAATTCTCCAAAGTGGAGCCTCACCATCAGATACAGTTTAGTGTCATACCCCGGACACCCTTTTTCTGTAGGGGATACAGTCAGCGTATTCTAACCTCCACCAAAATAAATTGTGGGTGGATATTTTAATCAAATTAGAAACGACTATGATGTTGAAATAAATCGACTTAATTCTTTAAGAGACTTTTTAAAAGGAATCTTGAATATGTATGGGTTTTTTATTCTATATTCTTTCATATTTGTTTTGAATTTCGGGTGTGTAAAAAAAGCAATATGAAAAAGAACATTTTTAAGAATATTTATTTTCAATATCACAAGTATTTCCCTAAAAGCCTAATTCGATGTATTTGTCGTTCCTAAGAAACTACACTTATGTTTTCTACTGATTAGATTGAACCATTTAATTGGCTGCTTGGAGTTTTTAGTTTTTATTTTCATTTTAGTTTTCCAATTTTCGGTACTTATTTACTACCAGAGCAGATTCCTTAATTTTTTTAAAATTCTATTCACACCTTCGGTCTTTTGTCTTTTTATTTATGCAAAAAAAAGTATATACAACCACTTTGATAACCCCATCGACATTTTGCGCCCCCAAAATAAGGGGGGAGTAAAAGTTAAGTGACCTTAAAAAAATCAGAAATAAAATAACTAATTCATTATAAAATTAAATTATTGATAAATCAACACTGAAAATTTAATTAAAATTGGATAATTCCCTGATTTTTGGTAATTTTTAAAATTTGTATTGTAAAAACACGGATTTTTCGACAATTGGTTATACCTAATGTAAACTTATTCAAATCAAAACTATAATCAAACTGTTCGACTTTCTCAAAAACGTCCAGGTTTGTTTTAGTGCCATGGATGGGGATAAGTTCAATCAATCTTGCCAATAACAATAGATAACTGTTCAAAACAGTGTTACATTTTTCTTCTTGAAATATTTTACTTCGTTGATTTGTAGAATTACTGATAGAAAGATAAGTATAAAAATACATGAGACTAATATGATACTATCATAATTCAGATAACTTTAATTTACATTCCAAACTTTTCTTACTAGCACACTTTCGCAGTGAAAGTATGCTAGTAACAAAAGTTTGGAATGTAAATTTTAATTTTCTGCTTGTTACAAAAATAGATATACAAATACACGTGGTGTTTTTTTAGAGATGTGGCGAGATGGGTTTATCTATATTTTTTTAAATGCCGATCCAAATTGGGGTGCGTCTTATAAGTCCATGAATCGTATAAGGTGTAAACGTGTAATCGTATAAGGTGTAAACGTTCGCAACGGATAGGATGTGACACAAGGTCGCAATTATGGGGCATCAGCCGAGGATCGAACTCGCTATTCAGTATTAATGGATCTGCGAGACTAGCTTGCTAACCATGACACCACGATGGAACGGGAATCAAGGGTCGATAAAGAAATATTAATACATTTCATGGGAGATAACTCTTAAGTTTATATTAAGAGTTATGTTTCTTTATACAAAATTTTCTACTTTCCAACTTGAATGTTTAAACATACAAGTGTGAACAAATATTCGCATTAAGTCCCTAGTTCTATTTCAGTCTTTTTTTTTAATAAAGGAAAAAAAAAACATTGACCAAAAATCTTTAGAAATTGGGCAGGAAATATTATGTGCATTTTATTCTACTGTTCACCTTAACCAGAAAATATCGGGATTTAAGTTTGCTTTCTTTTAAAAATATTTAAAAAAACAGTAATTAAGAGAAAAAGTTTACTTCTCATAAGTGCAGGTCGATTTTTTAATAGCTACCTCTATCCGAGTTCGAAACCCGACAGAATTTTCTTCTGCTAAGTTTCTTACCCTTGCGGTTATCAGCGGCCGTCAGGCTAGGGTGAACAATTAATTGCTACATACTTTACGGCGGTATGTTTTTACAATCACCAGAGAGCTCAAATCTGTAAACAGACGAGTAACGGCTAATGCCAAACGATGAAGTTACAATTAACACAGTGGACAACCATGGGTGTTTACATGAGAGTTACAACTAAAAGCACATAAGCTACGTAAACAATCAATAGTAATTTAAATCAATTTACACGCACAGAATTATTTGACAATTCCAAACTGTTCACTTCTTACTCGCGAATTGGACATTTCCTGCTTTTTTTAATTGCAGTGTGATGGGCTCCTCTCTGGTCTGCTGTTATATATATATATATATATATATATATATATATATATATATATATATATATATATATATATATATGTAGCCCTCTGTACGAGCAGGATGTAACACAAGGTCAATTTCTTAAGCGGGGTTTAATAGGTTTTAATTCAGTTTTCCTTCTCCTAGATTGGTTTCTTGGCCACGGTTAAAGAGCCCAGTCTGCCCTACTATTTATCTATGTGAAATGCAAAAGGCCACGCTTTTAAAAGATTTAAGCAACAGATATAGTTCATCCAATTGTGTATAAATCTAAACTAACTTGACCCACGTAAATTACATGGTATTGTCCATAATGAAAATATCCCCCAACAATATTTCTGCTCTCTTGATCTCTGTTTCTCCTGTTTTAAAGGAAGTCTTTTCTGTATTCTTTTCTGATGCGATCGTGATTTACGTGATCATCATTTTAAACTAAATTCCACAAAGTTTAATTGAGAAGAAAACCCATAATATATTTTGCGACCTTTATCTTTTTAAGAATTATTATTATTGTTCCTTTTGAGTTTTCACATCAGCATCAGCTGATGGTCTTTCACTGGAGTCTGAGTGACAACAAATCTCCTCAGGTCTCCAGGACTCTTCTGAGTATTCTGGCAGATTGCAGCAGTGCAGTGTTCTGAATGGTTTCAACCCTTCCTCTGATTTCCAAACATTCCAGACCCTTTTCCAATCCTTTTGAGACTGTTCCAATTATTATTATTATTATTATTATTTTCACTCTTTTTGAGTTTTTCACATCAGCGTTAGCTGATGGTATTTCACTGGAGGCTGAGTGACAATAAGTCTCCTCAGGTCTCCAGGACTCTTCTGAGCATTCTAGCCGATTGCAGCAGTGTAGTAGTCTGGGTGGTCTCATTTCTTCCTCTGATTTCTAGATCCTCCAGTCTTTTTTCCAAGTTTATTGGGACGTTCCAAGTGCACTAACTGTAATTGGTATCACTTTCACTCTCATATTCTACAGCTTTTTCAATTCTTTGGCAAGGTCCAAGTATTTATCTCTCTTTTAATTTTCCTTCAGCTTCACCCTGTGATCAGTTGGCAAGTTCCACCAGTTGGCAAGTTCTCTTTTTTCTTTTTTCTTTTCTTTTTCTTTTTTGTTAATCAACACTAGGTCTGGTCTCCTGGTTGGGACTTCGAGATAAAGACAGATCACCCATCTGTCTTTATCATGAGGTCCCAGAGAATTTTATGCGTTTCATTCTCAAGAACAGATTCTGGTTTATACATATACCATTTTATTGTATGGTCAAATTTTAATTGTTTGCATAATTCCCAGTGGATCACCTTCCCAACCCAGTCGTGCTTAGTTTTGTATTCCCGTTATGCTAGTTTGCTACATACGCTTAACACGTGGTTTACAGTCTCATCTCTATTACCGCATAGTCTACATTTACTGTTTTGTTGAGTCCTATCAATTTTTGCTTTGATGTAATTTGTCCTTATGGCATTATTTTGAGCAGTAATTATTAGGGGTTCCGTTTCTCGTTTGAGGTTTCCTCTTCTTAACCATGTCCAAGTCTTTTCATGTGCAACCTCTCCTATTTGTCGTTTGAAGTATAGTTGTTTTTCTTCCCATTTTTGTTTTCTAGTTTTCGTTGTTTTTTGTTGTTTTTTTTTTGTTTTGTTTTTGTTTTTTTTTCTGTTTGTCCATATATTACATCTGCTATTGTTGGCTGTCAGAAGTAATCTGTCTTTGCTCTTTTTTGTGTATTTTTCGAGTTGTTAGATTGTGGCCTCTATGCAGTCCTCTATGTTAACAAAACCTCTTCCACCTTCCTTTCTTAATACATAGAGTCTATCTCTATTATTATTATTATTATTATTATTATTATTATTATTATTATTATTATTATTTATATATACAAGAGAGAAATGTTTTTCTTTAAACTTCAAACAATAGAAATGTTGGAATTTCCAAAACAAATATAGACAAATGTTTTTGGAATAACTTACTATTTAGTAACTGAAGATATTGAATTACTTTCAAGTTTAAAAGGTCTTTAGTTGCATATTTTTCAATTCAAATGATAACAAAAAAAATTGTTTATTTCTTATAGGGTGTGTGAGTGTATGTTAGTTTTTTGTCATTTTGGTTTCGTTGGTTGATTCGCTCGTTCATTGGTTGGTTGGTTGGTTGGTTGGTTGGTTAATCCGTTAGTAGGTTGGTTCGTTGGTCGTTGGTTTTTATCGTTGGTAGGTTAGTTTGTTGGTTGTTGTTGTTGTTGTTGTTGTTGTTTTGTTTTGTTTTGTTTTTGTTTTGTTTTTTGGGGTTTTTTTTCTTTGGTACGAACGAATTCTTTAAGTTGAACGTAACAGTCTTTATCAAGGAGGGTTATTATCCAACTCTTTTGTGTCCTTGCCAATTCATTTGTGTGTGTGTGTTTGTGTGTGTGTGTATGTGTGTGTGTGTGTGTGTATGTATGTGTGTGTGTGTGTGTGTGTGTGTGTTTGGTCAGGTTGTCACGACGCAGAATTATGGCTGAATTTTTTATTTACTTGTTTACATGCGTTTTGCGTGGGGACGAATTTAAAATTTGACCATTTTTAATCTCCTGTCTTTCTCTTGGTGCAAACTTTAGTATGGAAACAAAAGAGACATGATTTAGTTGACTTTTTTTTAATTTTTGGAATTAAATCACCGGCTAGCTTGACTTGACTCTGTTTTTTCTTTTTAATTTCTATGTTCGTGTGAGGAGAATCTAAGAAGGTCGAGGGTTATAGAGTGACAATTCAGTGTCTCTCGGAGTTCATTCATCTTTTTTTCTTCATATATATATATATATATATATATATATATATATATATATATTATGTGTTGTGTGTGTGTGTGTGTGTGTTTGTGTGTTGTGTGTGTGTGTGTGTGTACAAGAAAGGGTGAATGCGGCAACAGGAAAAGAGACTTTGAAATGTTTGTGTACAAACGGCTTTTCTTTTTGTTTTCTCTTTATCTATTTTTTCTAAGGTATCCCCTTTTTACTTCGTTCTTGTTTCTGGTGGGAGGCAGATTATTTAAAGAAAACAATTTTGTTGCTGTCACCTTGTGTCAATGAGTTCACGGTGTGGTGAGAAGGGTTGTTTTGTTTTTTTCTTTTTTCTTTTACAACGTAGTGGTCACCATTTATGGGGTATGGTTTGGTTCGTTCGTTCTTGTATCCTATCCCCAATAAAGCTGGTTCTTTCTTCTTGTTGGTTGGTAAGCTGAAATGGAATTTAAGGAACGAAAAAGGAAAGAGAAAGGCAGGAGGTAGTTTCATGACTTAGGCTTTATTGACCGGGTCATAGTCGCCTGTAGCAATGGAATATCTCCCTGTAGGAGCGACTAGACCCAGTTAAGGCTTCGACTCGAAATGGCCAAGAGATTCTTTTAGGGTCGGGGACAGTCCTTTTTGTCGGACATGCGCAGAGGGTTCTTCCGGTGAAGGCTCCATAGGAGTTTTTAGTTTTTTTGTTTTTTGTTTTTTCTAATTTTATTTTTGTTTTATTTTAATCCCCACTAACTCACGTTACAAATAGGATTAGTGTTTGACTGCCATAAAAATGATGACGTTCTATTCATTTTCTTGTTTCGTTCAAAGCTTCAGGATAAGAAATATTTATAGTTTTGCCCTTTGGTGCCGGGATGAAGAGACCATTATGGTTTCCTTGTGAACGGGTGGGATCAACAAAATTCAGTACATAAACTTCGCCTATTAGATTTGTTGATGTTCATGATCGGAAACTGGAGACTTATACATTGAAATGGCAAGTCAAGTTGGTCTCAATGGCATTGCTGAGATGATTATGGTTTCTAGAACATGAAGCATCATACTTTTCATGTAAAATATTGTCTTTTACAGAATCGAGATTGTGCAGTATTAGAGTCTATGATCCAAGCTTCTGTTACACGTTATGTAGAGGTTAAAATCTATTGAGACACTCAATAGGAAACAACTTTCCTGGAAATTGATGGAATCAAATGATTTATAAGCTCTTTCCTCTCCAAGAAGCATATCCAGAAGACGTTCATTTCTTTTACTGAAACATTTTTCGGTGACAAAATTTTTCGATCAAGGATTAATTTGGTACAAAGTGTTGAATATTGATGTTATTATTAAAATTCACCTCATTTCAAAATTTTCTCATTGAAATTTATCTGAACACTATTTTTATTGTTTTATCACTCTGTGCAATCCACTTAGCGTTACCCCTTTTCATTTAAATTTAATAATGTTGTCGGATTACATTCCTTACTTGCTACGGTTATCCTATTTGACGCTAGGGGACACAAAAGGTAATTACCTTCCGTGTCTGCCAATGGGTACTAGATGACGTAGCGACAAAGTTAAAATCCTCTTTTACCCTTCCAGTCGCGAGAGGAAGTAACAACGCACCAGTTACGTTCCTGTCCATGAACAAGGGGATTTGCTCCCACCAACCTCGTGTTGCATGAACACGATAAAGTGCTTAATATGTAAGTTTTTACACTTTTCTTTTCTACCAGCTGCACATCAAGGACTGAACACGTTCTCTATTAAAGACTCTTTTCATATTAGGACATTTCCCACATACAACCCTGAATAAACCCTTTCTTGTATCTCATTGTCATGTTTGTATTTCAATCTGTTAAGTTTGCTCAGACAATCAAATATTCTTGTTGTGAATTGTTTTCCCATTTATTCTATACGAGGAAACGAAATTCGACTTACTATCGTTCTTCTACAAAGTTTCTTTGTTTTATTTATTTATGATTGATTTCAACAGCATTTCAACCCGTATATTCTATGACTAGATGTTAGGGTCGCGTTGATTGTACGTTCATCATGTGCATTTTTCTGTGTAGTTGTTTATTAAGATTTTTGTTAAATATATATGGTTTTACTTTCGTTTATTTTGGGGGCATTGGGGGTGCACATGATCCTATCGAATACGAATCATTTTTAAACAGATCAATTCGATTCACAGATTGGACTCTAACAAGTCCTACCGCCCAGAGTGGACCTGGGAATAATGACTCTCCACAGATCTACACAATTAGAGCATCACTACCAGATACAGTTTAGTGTCACAGTACTCTGCGGGGTATACAGTCAGCAGATTCCAAGCTCCACTGAGAGAGTGATTCTTTTATTTTTATTTTTTTAATTTTATGTGCTTGAAAACAAAATAACTTTATGGAATGAAATGTCTTTTAAAAATCTAAATCATTTTAGGAAACAATCCAATTAAAATGAGACAACAAAACATCCGTGATGTATACTTTAATTTAATTTAAAATTAAAGTTTTTCAATAAAAGTCATCTTTGCGTGAATTTTCTTTCTTTTTTTTACGTTTAAAAACGCGATAAGAATGATGAATTCATTTTGAAATTCACGCACCGTTTTCTTTCTTCTATGTAGTTTTGTTTTTGTTTTTGTTTTTTTGATTTTTGATTTTTTAACTTTTTTTTTTATTTTTAATGTTAAACTTTTCGATTAGTCAAAAATAGTTTAATTTTATTTCGAAATTTCATCAAGTTCCATAAATATAATAAATAAGAGTTTTAGACATTTAAAGTCATTAATGAATTTAAATAAAAAAAATGTAAGTAAATCTGTAAAAGAAAAGTTTTTATTAGTTTAGTTTTTATTGTTTTTGTGTTTTCTTTTTTCTTTTTACAATTAAATATTTTGCTTTATTTTTTGTTTTTGCTTTTCGTTTTGTTTCTTTACTTCATTTATTTCCTTGCGATTTTGTTTTATTTTATATTATTTTATTTTTCAAATAGTTAGTTTATGCCCAATTTGAATTTCTCTTTGAAAAATTGTGTTTTAAAATGTATTCTACTGATGACCAGGTCATGTACGAGATATATAAAGGGATAATAATAAAACTTTAATGATTTAAGATTTAATCAAACCAAGGGAAGCAATTCACATTAATTGTTATCTCCCTTTACTTTAAATTTGTGTGTGCGCGATTGCAGGCGTGCGTGCGTGAGCTTGTGTGTGTGTGTGTGTGTGTGTGTGTGTGTGTGTGTGTGTGTGTGTGTGTGTTCTTATTTGTGTTCTTTTGTACTTTTCCTTTATGTGCATCGTCTTTTTTTTAATGGTTGCTTAACTAAAGACGTGATAAGAAATTTCAGGAGAAATTACTCTGTCAAAAATGCATAACAATGCACTAATTTCCGGTGATTACTTGCAAGCGTAAATTTCACCAAACGATTGATTGAATTCACAAAATGAAGAGAAAAGAAGCAGAATAATCAAACAATTTTTTCACATTTTTTTTTATCAATGGAAATATTGTATGGACATTTTGTTTAGACGCATGTTTACATTTATGTTAGGAGATTGGATTAAGATTGAATTTTCTGCTGTTTTGTTGGGTACTTCTTCCAGGATTTGTTCAAAACAGCAAGCAACATCTTTGTATAGTTCCCATCTAGCCTTTTCTCCAAGCGTGCGTCCAAGTGGTGCAACCATACAATAGGAACGACTCAGCTACAGATTGGAAGAATTACCTTTTATCTAATCAGAGATTATATTTTCCATCTGGTCGTTAACTTGTCAATCCATGGTTTGTCTATGCGTATCTTGACGTAGTTTTCAGCGAATGTGATATTGCTACCGAGGTATATGAACTAGTTTTCCAATTTTAATGCATGCTGTTTTGGGCAGCGCCCTATGAAATGTAGCTGTTCAGCCACTTAGCTTCCATCTCACAAACCGTCCAAGTAAAAATGCTGGGTACTACTGTAGATGTAAGAACGAATTTATAAGCAACGTTCTCCTATGGTCTACAACCCATGGATACGCCAATGTTGGACGACTAGCAAAAATGTTACATTTAACAAATCCGTGAAGGCACTGGATGCCGTCTAGAGAACTTATGATGTGCGATGACCGATAGAGATGGATGGTGAGAGAGTGTCCAACGAATCAATTCTGTCAGCACGCCCTTATAATGATTATGATAATTATTATATATGTTGTCACGACGCAGAATTATGGCTGAATTTTTTATTTACTTGTTTACATGCGTTTTGCGTGGGGACGAATTTAAAATTTGACCATTTTTAATCTCTGTCTTTCTCTTGGTGCAAACTTTAGTATGGAAAAACAAAAGAGACATGATTTAGTTGACTTTTTTTTTAATTTTTGGAAATTAAATCACCGGCTAGCTTGACTTGACTCTGTTTTTTCTTTTTAATTTCTATGTTCGTGTGAGGAGAATCTAAGAAGGTCGAGGGTTATAGAGTGACAATTCAGTGTCTCTCGGAGTTCATTCATCTTTTTTCTTCATATATATATATATATATATATATATATATATATATATATGTGTGTGTGTGTGTGTGTGTGTGTGTGTGTGTGTGTGTGTGTGTGTGTGTGTGTGTGTGTGTGTGTGTGTGTGTGTACAAGAAAGGGTGAATGCGGCAACAGGAAAAGAGACTTTGAAATGTTTGTGTACAAACGGCTTTTCTTTTTGTTTTTCTCTTTATCTATTTTTTCTAAGGTATCCCCTTTTTACTTCGTTCTTGTTTCTGGTGGGAGGCAGATTATTTAAAGAAAACAATTTTGTTGCTGTCACCTTGTGTCAATGAGTTCACGGTGTGGTGAGAAGGGTTGTTTTGTTTTTTTCTTTTTTCTTTTACAACGTAGTGGTCACCATTTATGGGGTATGGTTTGGTTCGTTCGTTCTTGTATCCTATCCCCAATAAAGCTGGTTCTTTCTTCTTGTTGGTTGGTAAGCTGAAATGGAATTTAAGGAACGAAAAAGGAAAGAGAAAGGCAGGAGGTAGTTTCATGACTTAGGCTTTATTGACCGGGTCATAGTCGCCTGTAGCAATGGAATATCTCCCTGTAGGAGCGACTAGACCCAGTTAAGGCTTCGACTCGAAATGGCCAAGAGATTCTTTTAGGGGTCGGGGGACAGTCCTTTTTGTCGGACATGCGCAGAGGGTTCTTCCGGTGAAGGCTCCATAGGAGTTTTTAGTTTTTTTGTTTTTTGTTTTTTTCTAATTTTATTTTTGTTTTATTTTAATCCCCACTAACTCACGTTACAAATAGGATTAGTGTTTGACTGCCATAAAAATGATGACGTTCTATTCATTTTCTTGTTTCGTTCAAAGCTTCAGGATAAGAAATATTTATAGTTTTGCCCTTTGGTGCCGGGATGAAGAGACCATTATGGTTTCCTTGTGAACGGGTGGGATCAACAAAATTCAGTACATAAACTTCGCCTATTAGATTTGTTGATGTTCATGATCGGAAACTGGAGACTTATACATTGAAATGGCAAGTCAAGTTGGTCTCAATGGCATTGCTGAGATGATTATGGTTTCTAGAACATGAAGCATCATACTTTTCATGTAAAATATTGTCTTTTACAGAATCGAGATTGTGCAGTATTAGAGTCTATGCTCCAAGCTTCTGTTACACGTTATGTAGAGGTTAAAATCTATTGAGACACTCAATAGGAAACAACTTTGTCCTGGAAATTGATGGAATCAAATGATTTATAAGCTCTTTCCTCTCCAAGAAGCATATCCAGAAGACGTTCATTTCTTTTACTGAAACATTTTTCGGTGACAAAATTTTTCGATCAAGGATTAATTTGGTACAAAGTGTTGAATATTGATGTTATTATTAAAATTCACCTCATTTCAAAATTTTCTCATTGAAATTTATCTGAACACTATTTTTATTGTTTTATCACTCTGTGCAATCCACTTAGCGTTACCCCTTTTCATTTAAATTTAATAATGTTGTCGGGATTACATTCCTTACTTGCTACGGTTATCCTATTTGACGCTAGGGGACACAAAAGGTAATTACCTTCCGTGTCTGCCAATGGGTACTAGATGACGTAGCGACAAAGTTAAAATCCTCTTTTACCCTTCCAGTCGCGAGAGGGAAGTAACAACGCACCAGTTACGTTCCTGTCCATGAACAAGGGGATTTGCTCCCCACCAACCTCGTGTTGCATGAACACGATAAAGTGCTTAATATGTAAGTTTTTACACTTTTCTTTTCTACCAGCTGCACATCAAGGACTGAACACGTTCTCTATTAAAGACTCTTTTCATATTAGGACATTTCCCACATACAACCCTGAATAAACCCTTTCTTGTATCTCATTGTCATGTTTGTATTTCAATCTGTTAAGTTTGCTCAGACAATCAAATATTCTTGTTGTGAATTGTTTTCCCATTTATTCTATACGAGGAAACGAAATTCGACTTACTATCGTTCTTCTACAAAGTTTCTTTGTTTTATTTATTTATGATTGATTTCAACAGCATTTCAACCCGTATATTCTATGACTAGATGTTAGGGTCGCGTTGATTGTACGTTCATCATGTGCATTTTTCTGTGTAGTTGTTTATTAAGATTTTTGTTAAATATATATGGTTTTACTTTCGTTTATTTTGGGGCATTGGGGTGCACATGATCCTATCGAATACGAATCATTTTTAAACAGATCAATTCGATTCACAGATTGGACTCTAACAAGTCCTACCGCCCAGAGTGGACCTGGGAATAATGACTCTCCACAGATCTACACAATTAGAGCATCACTACCAGATACAGTTTAGTGTCACAGTACTCTGCGGGGTATACAGTCAGCAGATTCCAAGCTCCACTGAGAGAGTGATTCTTTTATTTTTATTTTTTTTAATTTTATGTGCTTGAAAACAAAATAACTTTATGGAATGAAATGTCTTTTAAAAAATCTAAATCATTTTAGGAAACAATCCAATTAAAATGAGACAACAAAACATCCGTGATGTATACTTTAATTTAATTTAAAATTAAAGTTTTTCAATAAAAGTCATCTTTGCGTGAATTTTCTTTCTTTTTTTTTACGTTTAAAAACGCGATAAGAATGATGAATTCATTTTGAAATTCACGCACCGTTTTCTTCTTCTATGTAGTTTTGTTTTTGTTTTTTGTTTTTTGATTTTTGATTTTTTAACTTTTTTTTTTTATTTTTAATGTTAAACTTTTCGATTAGTCAAAAATAGTTTAATTTTATTTCGAAATTTCATCAAGTTCCATAAATATAATAAATAAGAGTTTTAGACATTTAAAGTCATTAATGAATTTAAATAAAAAAAATGTAAGTAAATCTGTAAAAGAAAAGTTTTTATTAGTTTAGTTTTTTATTGTTTTTGTGTTTTCTTTTTTCTTTTTACAATTAAATATTTTTGCTTTATTTTTTGTTTTTGCTTTTCGTTTTGTTTCTTTACTTCATTTATTTCCTTGCGATTTTGTTTTATTTTATATTATTTTATTTTTCAAATAGTTAGTTTATGCCCAATTTGAATTTCTCTTTGAAAAATTGTGTTTTAAAATGTATTCTACTGATGACCAGGTCATGTACGAGATATATAAAGGGATAATAATAAAACTTTAATGATTTAAGATTTAATCAAACCAAGGGAAGCAATTCACATTAATTGTTATCTCCCTTTACTTTAAATTTGTGTGTGCGCGATTGCAGGCGTGCGTGCGTGAGCTTGTGTGTGTGTGTGTGTGTGTGTGAGCTTGTGTGTGTGTGTGTGTGTGTGTGTGTGTGTGTGTGTGTTCTTATTTGTGTTCTTTTGTACTTTTCCTTTATGTGCATCGTCTTTTTTTAATGGTTGCTTAACTAAAGACGTGATAAGAAATTTCAGGAGAAATTACTCTGTCAAAAATGCATAACAATGCACTAATTTCCGGTGATTACTTGCAAGCGTAAATTTCACCAAACGATTGATTGAATTCACAAAATGAAGAGAAAAGAAGCAGAATAATCAAACAATTTTTTCACATTTTTTTTTTATCAATGGAAATATTGTATGGACATTTTGTTTAGACGCATGTTTACATTTATGTTAGGAGATTGGATTAAGATTGAATTTTCTGCTGTTTTGTTGGGTACTTCTTCCAGGATTTGTTCAAAACAGCAAGCAACATCTTTGTATAGTTCCCATCTAGCCTTTTCTCCAAGCGTGCGTCCAAGTGGTGCAACCATACAATAGGAACGACTCAGCTACAGATTGGAAGAATTACCTTTTATCTAATCAGAGATTATATTTCCATCTGGTCGTTAACTTGTCAATCCATGGTTTGTCTATGCGTATCTTGACGTAGTTTTCAGCGAATGTGATATTGCTACCGAGGTATATGAACTAGTTTTCCAATTTTAATGCATGCTGTTTTGGGCAGCGCCCTATGAAATGTAGCTGTTCAGCCACTTAGCTTCCATCTCACAAACCGTCCAAGTAAAAATGCTGGGTACTACTGTAGATGTAAGAACGAATTTATAAGCAACGTTCTCCTATGGTCTACAACCCATGGATACGCCAATGTTGGACGACTAGCAAAAATGTTACATTTAACAAATCCGTGAAGGCACTGGATGCCGTCTAGAGAACTTATGATGTGCGATGACCGATAGAGATGGATGGTGAGAGAGTGTCCAACGAATCAATTCTGTCAGCACGCCCTTATAATGATTATGATAATTATTATATATATATATATATATATATATATATATATATATATATATATTCCTGTGAGTTTATCATTGAATTTATTGTTGTTCATTCCTCTAATAAATTGAAACTTTGTAATAAAGATTTGATACAGAATTTTTCTTGTATAATATATGTGTCGTAATTTTTAATTGATTGTTTATTCAAAGTTTTAATCTTTTAACTATTCGAAAAGATTATAAGAAAAATGATTTTTATTCTTTTTTGCAACAATTCCAAATCTGTGTATTGCATTTCTGTGAATCATTTTGTCTTTTACTCATAATCATGCATCAAAATACATATTAGAATAAGGTTAGGGTTGTGTTAGTGTAAAGATTAGGGTTAGGATTAGGGTTAGAGTTAGGGTTTGGTTCAGAGTTAGTGTTAGGTTTAGGGTTAGATTTTAGGTTTAGGGTTAGATTTTAGGTTTAGGGTTAGATTTTAGGTTTAGGGTTAGTGTTAGCAAGGATTTAGGGTTTGGGTTAGGGGTTGATATTAGAGTTAGAGTTACTCACAGTCCGGCATCAAAATGTGCATAACATATTAGATTAATTGATTTTAACAGCATATCAAACTTGTTGAGTTATTTTATGCCTAAAGATTAGAGAATAGCGATCATTGTGCGTTCATATTTACATTTGTTGTGTTCTTAAGAGATTCTTTCGTCCACACGTTCCTATCAATTAATTTTTACACAAATTTCCTTACCCCTTATATAAGAGTCTAGCGGGTACTAGCACTCCGTGTCAAAATGGACCTTGGAGCAATGGCAATGAATGGGTTCATCACATTGCCCAGATCTCCAGAACTTGATCCTCATCATCAGACGTAGTTTAATGTCATTCTGCTTCGAGAGAGGGACTCTGACTCTTATCGAGTCAGATAAGTAGCAATTATTTACTTCGGTCTGACCATTTCTACAGGAAAACACTTACCCAGTGCCCAAAAATGGTCTTTATTTATGTCTGGATAATTCAATCATTTTTTGTTAGCCTGAGTTTAAGAAGTAGGTCACGTGTCACAAGTCGATATCAATGATAGATAACTCATTAAATAATTTTTTGAGGGGAGGGGGTATAATTTCCTGTCCTTCGGGATAAAAAAAAACCATCGCTGACAAAATGATTCCAAAGCTTATAGCTTTCTGACTTTTCTTCAAGACATCGAAGATAACGTTTATGTAGAAACCTGTTTCTAATATAAGGGGTGGTATCAGGCTTTCTTAATGCTAAGCTACTTGATACAGGAACTGACTAGACCTTTCAATACAAACTCTTTTCAGAAAGTTATTTTAATAGAGAAAAAAATTATAAATTACCGAGAAGCTCAAATCAAACACTCTTTACTGTTTTTTTGTTTTTTCCAATCAACAAAGTGGAAAAACGTTGATTTTTAGGATCCTTAAAGCATTTCTTTTCAATGGACATTAATTGAAATTAATAATACGAAGTAGAAAGTCGTTGATAAAGATGGTATATTCCCTGGAAAGTCCACGAGGAAGATGGCCGAAAAGTTACTCTCATCTGAAGACTGAAGAGATAGAAACTCTGGAAAGCCTGTGCTTGATACTAATCATCTCTCACTGCTTGTCATTGGATTCTAGTTCAATCTGATGGTGAGGTTCCGGTTCTGGAGATATTTGATGTGTTGAGTTATCCCTTCATTGCCTTTACTCTCAGGTCCAATGTAAATCGGAGTGGTATCATATGTTAGGGACATATGTATGGATCTAATATTCCATAGAACCCTCTTAAGACACAACTATGTAAACTGAACATGATTCCATAATATATAGGCATAAAATAAAACTTAGACGCGTTATGTTTTTAAAATCAATCGATCAATAAAAAATAAGGGTCCTATAACAAAGGCAGTAAGTTCAGTGAGATTCAGAAGAGAGTGGTAGTTAAGAAAACTATCAACATGTATATGTAAAGAAACGGTTAAATATGAAAGTTGAATTCAAATCTGTTATATGGTTACTTCAACTTGCGTTGCCGTCAATAATTTTAGTAGGTAAAAAGCAAAAGAGTAAAACATATGTGTCATGTGCTTTATGTGTATAATCATTTTTATTATCAGCAGCAGCAATATCAAGTCTTGTAGATCGAAAGTCTAGTAAGTTTAATAATTTTTTTCTTTTCAACATAGAACTATTTATAGATTAAAAATGGATTCTTAACATGCACCCATTCTATAGTTTATCTATGTTTAATTCAAATGTTCGCTAAACGGTCAATTTAATTCAGTGTGTAGTAGACACACAAAATATATTTTAGAGAAATAACATAGATATACACACATGGGTATAGTTCTACAAAGAAAACTTCAAAAGAAAAAAAGATTTTCCACCAATAAAAGTAAAAAGTAAAGTTTGCAGAGTGGTCTACTGTCAATATGAGCCGAACAGCAATGGAATCCACTCCCTTTTCGCTAGTGCTAGACAAAGGAGATTGGTGTTGATGAGGTGGAACGCAACACCTACCGTCAGATCCCAGATGCTTTACCTAACATATCAGATTACCCAAGCTGTGCTACTCATGCGCTGAGTTGGTGGGGAGCGGTATCGAACTTGGAATCCTGCAGGGTCTGCGCAGAGCTGATGGGAGGAAGTTTTTGCTTATCGACCATAACTGCCTTATGAATTCGTCCCCACTTCCTCAGCAGTTCCCGGTATTTCCTTTTCATTTTACTTGGATCGTTTGTCAGATGGGAGTTAACTGGTCGTACAGTTTTGTAGGATTTTGCTTCCAGGATTTGTTCAAAACAGCCCTCCTCAAATCCTTGTGTAGTCCCTATCGAGTTTTTTTCCAAGCGCTTCGTTAATCCAAAGTCAAAGTGGTGCAGCCATACAGTAATACTGACACGGATAAAGCTAGGAATAATTCCCGTTTTATTTTATTGGACAGATTAGAATGGACAGGACATGGCAGAATGTTAGTTGGTATGTAACAAAATTGTCACTTTAATGTAACGAATCAGTTCCGAAGTATATAGAATGTTCTTATTTATTAGAACATTCTATATACTTCGGAACTTAAAGCTTGGTATCAGAGAGTATTCCTTTAGTAAGGAGGGGGGAGGAAGATATCAAACAGATAGAAAGAAACAATCAGCCAAATAATGAAAAATTGATTAAAAAACAGTCTCAGAAGTTAATATCATTGAAATAGCGATGAATAAAATGTTTTCGGTTTTTACATTAGAATGCTACAATTTTATGAAATTTGAAAAATGCAGCAGCTGAATGCATGCCAACCAAATTATGAGACAAATGCAATGTTCCCTTTGAGATAGAAGTAATTAGAGAAAAGAAACATAATGTAAAATTAAGGTCATTGTGTAATTTAAAAAAATAACACCAATGTGCAACATCCTAAGAAACCCCAGAAAAATTTACAAAAAATAATAAGGGCAAATAAACAAAATCAAAAATTCAACAGAAGAGAGACAATCACAGTTAACATCTCAAATGAAGTTAATGGTAGGAAAACCCCGTGAGATATTAGCTAAGAGCAGCCAGCAAAGAAGATTGACCTCTGAAGTGGATAGAACACTTCAAGAAACTGCTAGGAACCCCAACCCTAAAATCACCGAAATGATGCAAAAAAGCCTTGTTATCCAACTAGAAACCAAGCTAGGGGATTTAACAATGGACGAACCTTATGAAGTTCTAAAAACCATTTAAAAAATAGAAAAATGACAAACCCCGACGAAATGCCCCCTGAAGTATGGAATAGAAGGAAATTTGAAGGCATGCTTCTTAAATTAATCAATTCAGGGTATGAACAAAATACAATAGAGGAATTTATGAAAGACTACATCTCCCCATTCCCCAAAAACTGCTAAAACGGAAGAACCTAAGAACTGTGAACATTTCTTTCTCCCCTCCTGCCTTTCGTTGTAAAATGAACTGCTTATGCCTATAAGTAAGCACTGTTTATACTAACTACTCATATATGCTAAATAAGGTTTCCCTATTTCGTGTCTTTTATTCATTACAATTTATTCACCATATATGAGTAGTTAGTATAAACATAGTATAAACGTTTAAGCGAGGAGTTAGTGATGAGAAACAGAGCTGAGATGCATTCATGTTGATTAATATTTGACAACGACTACTTGAAAATGTAACCCTGTACCTCACAACTGCATTTGATTAGGCCAGACTTTATTGAATTGAACAAACTTTAAAAAGTTGAGTCCTACTCTCTCTCTCTCTCTCTCTCTCTCTCTCTCTCTCTCTCTCTCTCTCTCTCTCTCTCAAACAGTTTTTATTGATGCAGGCCCCACTGAGAGTAACTCCCGCGACCCGAACAAAAACATAGCATTCACAGAGGCTTCTTTTGTGGAAATAACACCGTTACTGTGTAGCTCGGAATGCCACGTCGAAAATCGGCCATTTTTCTCAAGTATCTAGTTCCATGACTTCTGCTACTCTTCATTTTTCTAATCCTGTGGTAATGACAGCATCCTTAACAGATTCGTTTGCTGCAACTGCATCGATAAAGAATAGATGGGAAGAAGGTCAGTACTCTCAATGACATAGGGAGTATCGAGTGCTTCCTATGTGAATCATCTGCTTATCCTACCAGGGAATACTACCGTGTCAGGTCATTGTCAAACGTCTGATAAATATGGAAATGGAGAGGCAAAAATATTTTGATATTAAATTGTCTATGCTGCTGTTATTCTTGGGCAAGATTATATGAGGCAACACGAAAATATCTGTGTGAAATTTGATGGAAAGAGGTCTGCCTTGTGTGCAGACTGACTATTTTCTCTATTTTTCTAGCCCGACTCTTTGCCAAGAATTGCAAACCGTTACCTGTTAAAATACAGTAAATTCATTGCTACTGAAGTAAATATACTATTTTCCGAAAGGATTATTGAGCCTAACACGTCTCTTTGGTGAGCCGACGTCGTAGTGACCATTAACGAACAACATAAAAAGAGAATGGTAGTTGACTATTCACAATGTTGGATGCCAACTCTTTAACTAAGATCGAGGAATTGGTAAACAATGTGACACAATACAAAATATATAGTATCGTAGGTTTGAAATTTGCTTCCGCCAGGTCCCAATATCCCTAAAAGATAAAAATGTATATTGCTTTGAAAGCTGATGGCAAGCTATATAGATTCTACAGGATAACGTTTGGAGCAACCAATGGAGTTGCTTGCTTTCAAATGATAATTGACAAGTTTAAAGATAACAATTCACTCCCCCACACATTTACCTATTTAGACAATATAACTATCTTTGGTAAGAGCCAGGAAGAGCACGATGAGAACCTCAATAAATTTACGGAAGCGGACAAGAAGTTTAATTTAATTTACAATAATAATAAATGCTCGTTCCCCAACTCTACAGTTGACCTTCTAGGCTACACAATATCTGAGGGTGAAATTAAACTAGACCTCGCCCGCTTAAAGAACTTCCGCTTCCTCGTGATATGAATTCTCTTCGTTGTGCGTTGGGAATGTTCTCTTACTATTCCCGATTGATTGCCAAGTATTCTGGAAAAAGTGACCCACCTCATACAAGCCAATAGCTTTCCACAACCTAAAACTACTGAAAACGCCTTTGAATAGCAAAAAGCTGAATTAGAAAACGCAATAGTGTATTCGATTGACGAAACAGTTTTTTTCACCGTAATGACCGATGCTTCATATCAAAATATCGTAGCCCACTTGAAATAATCTGGTAGACCAGTAGTTTTCTAAGTACAAGCGAATAAACTCTTCTATAGAAAAGGAAGCTCAAGCCATCGTCAAAGACTTGCGTAAAATGAGGCACTATTTAACTGTATGTCACTTCACTAATTACTGATCAGTGATCAGTGGCATTCATGTTTGATTCAAAACAGGCTGAGAAGATAAAAAGTGAAAACACCCAAAGGTGCATGTTACAGTTTCGATATTAAATACCACCGGGGGAGAGATAATGTTACAGCAAATACATTATCTAAAGTTTATTGTTCTGCTGTAAGTTTGAACACCCTACAGAAATTACACAACTCTCTTTGTCACCCCGGTGTTACACGAATGATGCATTTTGTTATGTCGAGGAACGTTCCTTTATCCGTAAAGCATGTAAAGAGAGTATCTTCTTGCACTGTCTGTACCGAAGGCAAGCTTCGATTTTACGCTCTGCCTCTAATAAAATCAACCATGCTTTTTGAAAGTCACAGCGTTGACTTCAAAAATCCCCTGCCATCTTCTTCTCGTAACTTGTTTCTAGTTTTCCTTTACCTTTGCTTGTCCTGATATGTCATCACAAACAGTTATCAAATGCGTCACCCAACTCTTTGTCATCTTCGGTATTACGATGTACATGCATTCAAATAGGGATTCCAACTTCCTGTTGATTAAAGTGAAAACCTTCTTACACAGGCTTGGGATTTCAACTAGCCATACCATTCCATATAATCCCCAAGGTAATGGACAGTGCGAATGGTATAATGGCATATTGTGGAGAGCAATAATTGAAGAAACACCTACCTATAAATCAGTGGGAGAATGTTTTGCTAGAAGCTTTACATTCAATTCGCATACTACTTTCAACAGCAACGAATGTTACTCCTCATGAACTATCCTCACATATCCTCGAGTGGCTGTTATGTTCTAACATTGCTATCAACACCAAGAAAGGTTCTTCTGGAAAGTAGACAATCAAAGTACGACCCTATTGTGGAGGAGGCAAAACTTATAGAATCTAATCCTCGTTATACACATTTTCAAAACGAAAAGAAACCACGGTATCACTCTAAGACATTAGATCTTGAACGGATGATTCCAACACCAAAAAAGACTGAATCTGTTACAGTTATACCAGTAAATTAAATCACAACTCCTGCACGTCGATCGGAGCGTTCGCATAAACCTCCTGACTGCTTCATGTGGGAGTAAATATTTCGCTGTTTTTTCTTAGACCGAATAAGGTTAAAAAATACTTTAAATTTTTTAAAAATAAATCCACTAGGATTTAATCTTTTCTTAATGTCGATTGACTAACTGCCACTAACAATTTTAGTAGCAGGGGAGTTTGTGGTGATCATTCCGTCCCTGCCTTTCGTTCTTTGTTTCCAAAGATGAAAAAGGTACATTTCTTTTAGGTTTGAACACTGGTTTTACTTTTTCTTTAATTTCGAATCTTACTTCGGTTTTTGTGCAACAATCTAAACCCTCAGAAAATACTTGAGGAAATTCGTTCTTTATGTCAGTTAAAAATTCCTGTCTGCATTTATTTTTTCTGTAGTGTCTAATTTATTACAAAAAGAGTTTATATGCATCTCCCATAAGTCAAATAATATTATCCAGTTAAAACCGAAGAGATTCTCTGGTACAACATAAACTTTTGAATTATATGTTTTTCCACCAAAAGACACGCTAGCCTTATATTCACCTTTAAATTCCAGATACGCCTCTGGCGACTTTAGCAGTTTTCAGTAGATTTGGTCGACCTATTTTTTTCCAGGTTGACTCGTCAATAATTAATATCACTACCCGTGTCTAACAAACATCGTACCGTTTATCCATTAATTTTAATATCAATATATTTTCTTTTTCCGTTGTCTTTCATTTCTGTTTTGGATAAAACAATATCTACCCTATTTTGGGGCTTTTGTTCTTTTTTTCGACAAACTGAGGCTTTGTGGCCTTTCATCCCGCATTCGAAACATCGCTCATTTTAACCACCGCAAACTTTGCATTGATATTTTTTCTTTACTTTTGCTGTTTTATCCTTTATACATGCGAAATATTTTTCTTCAATACGCGAGTTATCGCGTTTGACGTTAATTAACCTTTCACACTCCTCAATTACTTTTTGTAATGTGATTCTTGGTCCTGTTCCATGATTGTTAATATTCTGGAATGAATGTCCTTGTCATTGGGTGCCGTTAGCCCTTGTACGAAGATTAAACATTTGAACATGTCCTTTGAAATTTAGTTTATTTTAAACTGTTCACATTGGGAGTTGACCGTACCAGCGTAAGAAACGAAATCCTTATTTTCCTGTTTGATGATATTTAAACACTTATATCTCATATGGAAGAGGCTATCACGCTCGTCGAAGATTCTAGACAATGTTTTAATCGTTTCGTCAAACGAAATTTCTTCTGGTTTTCTAGGTAGTATCAGATTTGTATAGTTCGTATTTTCTTGTGAACCCAATTTTTTAAGTAACTTTTTTTTCGTCTGACCAAAGTAGATAACTTTTTGAAAAGATCGATTCGTATCTCCTAAAGTATGCTGGAAACGTCAAGTCGTTGTCGGGGGTCATAACGAAATTCTGAGAGAGAGTTTGAAATTCCCTCCGCCGAGAAGATTCTTGATCTTCTTTCTTGTACTACTTGATTTGTTAGTAGTTTCTCAAAATTCTCTTTTTGTTTCAATTGTTGGTTTTGCATTTATTCTATTTGTTCCTTAACTAGTTGATTCCGTTCCTCATGCAACTTTTGTTGTTGCTGCATAGACGTACATATAGACGTCGTAATTTGCACCAACTGCTCCATTTTGTTTTACAAGGTATTAAATTCCACAAAAATACCTCCAAATAACTGTACCCGACTGTGAGAACAGCTTTAAACCTTGTTCGTAATAGTAAAATCACAAAAAAAGTCTTTTGCATCTTTTTCTATCAGACAAGGTAAAAAAATGACAGGAGAAAAATCCTTTTTATCAAAACGTAATGCAAAACGCGAGAGAAAACGAAAATCAACAAGATTTTGCAGATTTCTTTTAACAGAAAGTTTTGCCGAGAAAAAAAATACCTTTATCTTTTTTTTCTTTTCTTTTTTTTCTTTTTTTTTTTTTTGTAAATCCGGTCCAGGTTCAAATCAGTGTTGCGAACTGCTACACGATTTTTTTATGAATCTTATTTGAAAAGATTCTTACCTTTTGGCGGAAAATTACTTTAACTTGTATCCTTGAAATTTGTTAACGAAACTTCAATGATGTGCTTTTTGGGGTTCGTTCGAATCTTCGTCGCTACTTGTTATATCATAAATGACCAGTTATACCGAGTGGTCAATCTTGGGGGTATTATGAGGAGAGTCCTTTACATAAGTCCCACACAGGGTGATCTGTGTGTACTTGAATAGTGGCTAGCACCACCACGATTGCTGAGGTACGGGGAAGATGGGTCATTCCATTATATCCCTTCTGCAGAGGAGTAAGACCCCCAAAAAATGAGGTTGTCCTGGGTGTCACAATAAACTGCATGTAATGATGTTCCAGTTCTGGAGATCTGACCCGCTGTTTTAGTACCAGTTAAGGTCCCATCTAAGGGTCAAATAGAACTGTTTTAAAATTATTCGTATTTCAAAAATGTAAATATGAACATACAATGAACGTGATTCCTTAACCTGGTGCATAAAATAACCCTAGACGGGTTGACGTGCCGTTAAATTCAATAGATCTATCAACAAATTATTCGGGAACTTTAAGAAAGTTTACAAAATTCTTCAGTCTATTACTGTCAACATTTGTGACCAGAGATTAGCCGTTCCTTAATATAAAATCAGAAAGAAAAGATAAAAGAAAAAAAGGACAGGTATGCTGGTAGCCAATTCTAATATAGAAATGAGAGCGATTAGGACAAAATTGTCGTAAGAGTAACAGTGATGATGGTTGTGTAGATGTGGGTGCACGTCATTTCACTTGATTAGTTCTCCAATTCTGCTGTAGACATTTTCTGCAATTAATTGCTATCAGACCGGGACAGAAATTTCAGATCTACATTATAAAGCTACAATCTACCAAATTTATATTAAACATCAGACCATTTTATATTCAATATATTGATTTATGATGATCAGTACATAGTGCAAAACAGACATTGATGATCGATGAGTAGATCCATCAAAATTATACATTTTCATTTTCGAACTGAAGTGGCAATTTATGATCATGGTCTTGAACTTGCAACTTTCTAAGTGGTCCGTCGGCTAATTCCTCACAATGACGACCTCTACGAAATTTACTCATTGGACTTTCACAAAGTTTCTCAATCAAAATCAATAAATATTTCATAAATGTATTCAAGAAGAATATATATGTGTGTGTGTGTGAGTGTGTCTATGTGTGTGTGTGTGTGTCTGTCTGTCTGTCTGTCTGTCTGTCTATTTGTGTGTCTGTCTGTGTTAAATAAGATAATATTAGTAAGAAAATAAACACAGGAAAAATATTATCCCAGCTGGCGGGGCCTAGAATATGCTGACTGTAGGGGTTAAGTCCCCTGCTCAACAAAATGGTGTCCTAGGTATGACACTAAACTAAATTTGATGGTGAGGCTCAAGTCCTGAAGATTTGGGAAGTGTGTAGTAACTCTTCATTGCCATTATTCCCAGCTTCTCTGTGACACACAGTGGTAGTACCTGTTAGGGGTCCATCTGTTGGTCAAATAGATATGTTTAAAAATTATTCGTATTCACTCGGACGAAAAAGAAAAACTCATAAGAAACCACTACACAAAAAATGTAAATATGAACGTATAATGAACACGATTTCCAATATCTCGGCAAAGATTCGCCCTAAATGTGTTGATATGATTTTAAAATCAATCAATTATACATTTGTGAGTGAACCTTATAAACGCCAATAACTTGTGAACGTTTATTGACCCCATTGCTCGTATTATAAATCTAAATGCATTACGATTTACCGGAAATAAACTTATAGCATCATATCACGGGAAAAACCCATAAATTTAATTACTAGCTATGAAATTTTCATCAAGCTTTCTTCTTTTTATGATCAAACTAGAAGATAATAATTCCGTTTTGTTAACCTAATAGACATAAAGCATCCAGTTTAGCATTATATTTACATTGTAATTCGTGTCCCTTTGAAGTCGATCAATCTGTTAAATGATTGATTTATTGATTGTTTTTAACGGCATTGTCTATCCGTCTAGGGTTATTTTATGCACAGATGTTAGTGTATCGCGATTATTGTATATTCAACATTACATTTTTGTCTAGTTGTTTCTTAAGAATTTGTTTTATTTTTCGCCCACGATTCTATCAAACGAGATTTGTTTTTTAATAGATCTATTTAACCGATCGATGGGGCCAAACAGGTAATAACACTCCAGATCAGAGTGGTCCTGAGAGTAATGGCAACCTTCTATCAATTTTCTTATTGTAATCGATATTAATAGGCTGTCTAAAGAGTTTGTCCACCTCATTCAGGTGACTTCATAATTCAATTACATTTATATTTATTTTTCGGACCTCCCGCCAGGCTGGATTCATATCATTATAATACAGTGGTATTTATTTTACGGATTGAATTCAATGTTCCTTCTCCTAAAAAGGTTGCCATACCAAGGTCTGCACTATTATCTATCCATAGCTGAGGGAGAATAGTTTGATTCACACCCCAGCTTTGCTACTATGAAGATAACCACTACGCAATGAGCGCCTCACATGTCAAATGAATATGTTAAGAAATTCGTTGTATTCGATAGGACTGTGTGAAAAAAAACCTTAGCCCTTTCGCAGGCATATTTTTTTTAATCCTTATAATCTGGCAAATTATTTTTTTTAATGTGCAAAATACAGGGTAGCTTCAATCACATAAAAAAAACTTTATGATTTAATCAACAATTGTGTGTCATAGTAGAATAGTATGAATACAATAAAACACTCACTTTTAATTATGATATTTTATTTTGAAAAACAATCTTTACACAATCTAACACCACAATGGTGCCTCCTAACGATGTTACTATACATTTATATTGAAATATATAGTTATGCCTTACCTATAACAAAAATGCCAAAAATCTCGCTCTGGCTGCAAAAGGGTAAAGAAATAACAACACGAAAATGTAAATATAAAAGCGATTCTCTAACCTCTAGGTATAGAATAATATTGGCCGTTAAAATCAATCGATCTAGTTCTTCCAACTTTGAATGGATATCATTAACATGTAAACTATTTACTTGAGGGCAATTTAGCATTGGCTCATCTGTCTTTGTGATGATAAGATAATACATCGTTCAGTCCACAAATTAAACCTGGTTATTCACTTTGTTCGCACTTTTTCAGACTGACCCAATGTTGATAATGCCTAACGGCAGTTGTTTTTAATTTCCTGACCCACTTAACATTTTTATGGTGGCACTGTGAGCACCGAAGATTTATAAGAATGCTGTTGAATGATTTATTAGGCAAAGTTTCAAACTTCGGCCATTAATTCTTAAAAGTTGCCCGTATCTGATTTTGGAAAGAATCTCCATTAAGAAACTGGAAAGTCGTCGGCTTATCTGACTCAATGGCAACAGTAAAATAACAGACAAAGAATTGGATTGAGTGCATTATGTTGCAATATTAATTAGTTTGCTAACCATTCCACCAAATTATATTTGTCCATTTATCATTTTAATTCATTCTCTCATTTGCAATAAACGGTGCTTTTCTTATGTTCTTCTTTTCTTTATTTCATTTATATATTAATGTCAACATTTTCATTTATTGAGGGATTGATTTTAATGGCATGCTAACCTGTCAATGGTTATTTTATGACTAGATGTTAGGTAATCGCGTTCATTGTATTTTTGTGTAGTTGTTCATCAACAGTTATATGGTTTCGCGCATTCTTAACAACTAGGCTTTGAATCGATGATTGATTGATTTAGGGTCATAGAGTTTATGGAATTGCATTCATTATACGTTCATATTTACATTTTTTGTGTATAGACCCATAGATAATACCCTAATAGGTATTACCATCAAAGTTAGAGTTGACCTTGGGAGTAATGGCAATAAAAGAGTACTCCGCACTCCCCAGATCTCCAGAACCGAAGCCTCAACATCAGATGCAGTTTAGTGTGATAGTGTCATAACTTGGATATTCCCAGCAATGAATGTAAGCTTTACTGGGGTTGTTTTGATCAAGCGTGCATGTCCCGCCAGCCCAGCAGACCCTCTCAATATCCATATCTAAATTTGGCAACCACAGATAATTTCGAGCATAGACTTTCATACGCACAATCTCTATGTGTATCTGGTGCAACTGCTACAACACCTCCAATATTAATTTAGGCGCGGAGACAACTCTACTTCCCCGTAGTATTGCACCATTCTCACATATCAACTCTACTTGTTTGTTGAAATAAATGTTCAATATTTCAATCAAAGTGTAACAACTCAAGCTCTTCATCGTATATTCATACACCCGATTTAAAATGGGGTATAGTCGAGTTTCTGATTTCACTGCTAGTACAGTCACCGGAGTGTCAACCAGGTTCAACATGTACCCAATTTGTGGATGGAAAGAATCTTGTTCTTCTAAACTTAGTCGTAGACGACTAAGGCAGTCCACGTTTCCAGTAAGAGACTCGGCACGGTACTCAAACTTATAGTTGTATGCTGCTAAGAAGAGAGCCTAACGCTGATAGCATCAAGATGGGGAGAATGTTTTTTTAGTACTGGGAAAAGACCTAACAATGGCTTGTGATCAGTGAATTTTATGAAGTAATTCACTTACAAATACTTGTGCGGCTTTTTTCACAGCAAAAACCAGGACCAACCCTTTCTTTTCGGTATTGGCACAATTTCATTCGGCCTCAAAAAGTGTGCGTGAAATGTAACATATCGGCTTCTCACTCTCCTCTTTTATTGTGTGAGCCATTACAGCTCACAGTCTATTGGGAGAAACATCAACTTCTATCAGAATAGACTTTGGCGAGTTTAAATGAGTTAGGAGGGGTGCAGAACACAGCATTCTTTTCGTTTCTTCAAAAGCTATCATCTGATGCATCTCCAGGCAGTTTCCCTTCTCCTTAAACTTGTCAAATCGGGTAAATAACTGTGGTAGTAGTTCACCGCCCTTAGATAGGCTTTCAACACTGTAACATTCTTGGGCCAGGGAGCCCCTCTCATAGCAGCCACCTCTTCTGGAAGAGGTGCTGTGCCCTTTTTGTTGATTTTGAAACCAAAATACATTAACACCGGGAGAAGAGATTTGCACTTACTCCTCTTCAATCTTAGTTCTACCTTATCCAGTCCAGCAAATACCTTCTGTTGGTTCTTAAGATTACTGGTTTCATCAGGACCAGAAATCAGGATATCATCTACGTGCACCTTACAGAAGGAAATATCCTTCACCCTCTTATCTATCTAAAATCTCGAGTGCACTATTCACTTCAAAATATAGTCAGTTGTGCTGGTATAATCCACCATGGGTGTTTACTGACAACAATTTATTTGTTTCCTCATCCGACTCTATTTGCTGATAGGTATAGTTTAAGTCTAGTTTTCGAAACTTCTGGTCGACACTTAGTGTAGCGAATAGGTCCTCCATTCGTGGTATCGATTAATTATAACAGGGTGAAGTAGCATTTATTGTTTGTGTGTAATCATCCCATATCCGTATGCCTCCATTGTTGTTTTTGGACACCGGCACGATGGGGGAAGCCTACCAAGAAGACTCCACTTAAAAAAAATGCCCTAGCTGTCCAAACGGTCCAGTACTTTTTCCAAGTCTTCCTTAATGGCATAGGATACCGGCTTTGCCCCCCCCCCCCTAAAAAACATTGGACTCCTCATTTTATCAATGGGTATTTTTACCTTGAAGTTTTACAGGTAACCTATTTATTCACTGAATCAAGTTCCGTACGTAGATCCTTCAATTTTAAAAGGGACTCTTTTTAAAGGATACATTATTATCGAATCTAATTTCACTTTTTGAAACCAGTTCTGACCTAATATCTTTGGCACGTCACCCTTCAGCATTAGTAATGACAAACGATTCTCCATATCCACATATGATACCTTCACTTCTGTTGTCCCATATGACTTCAACAAATCGCCACTATATGTTCCTCATACTTTCTTTGAAATCTTGCAGTTGGCTCAATTCCTTGAATTTAGTCAAACTTATTAAAGAACATGAGGCACGCATATCTACCTTTTCTTGTACGACTAAAACAGGTGGTGTGAGGAGAACAGCAACGGTGTGTAGATCCAGTTTTTCTATGCTTACCTTCCTTTATTCTGTATAACTCTCATCAACTTAATTCACTGTTCTTCTCTTTCAATTATGTGTTGTTGCACATATTATCTACACTTCTGACAAGTATGCACTATCCGTTTGCATTGGGAAAATTATTTGTTTTAAACAAATATTTGTCAGTAAGATGAATGATGATTCCACAACGATAGCATTAACGTCTCTCTGGAAACCTCTGAATGAGTGTCTCGGATTCATTTGTTGGTGTTCCCTGCAGATTACTACTATTTTAATAGCACTTTCCAATATTAGAGTTCTTTTACCAGGCAGACGCTCTTGAATTTTCTCCTTTTTCACTCTTACAACCAAACGATCTCGTATGTGTTTGATTACTTTTTCTTCAAAATTGCTCATTAATTTCGTTATGAGCAAGCCTAATGTGACTTTTCATCAAAATACATAACTATTCAAAAGTTTTCTCCTTTTTTTCCAGTTTTCAGCAATGCCTCTAAGGACAGCACAATTTTTAGCACCAATTAAAGAAAAAACATTGTATGTCACTTACCTTCTATGAGCACATCGGCAGTTGTGAAGGAAAATATTACTCTGTCAACATAATGTGCTAATTCCACAATTTCCCATTCCTTCATTTTTCTCAGCAGCACCATTTCTTTTTCCGTACTTTGAAGAAATTCATTAATCCACTTCACAAAATTGTTGTTTCCTCCGACGCTCCAGTTGCCAATTGTTGTTTACTATTCAAACATGCTGAAACTGATGACCACAAAAACAGAATTTACTAAAGAAATCAGAAACGTTTGTCCATCCAAAGATTAATGGCCTTCGTCACTGCTGCTTCAATGTCAAATACGACAACAAAAGTTGCACATAGGGACAAAGGACTCTAAGTCACTCGAGACAAAGGGGCGCAACTCCATTCAATATATAACAGCTCCCATTTTGTATGTTAAGTTTATTCGCCTCCTATTATGTTTCAGTGGTTAATTTTTATGGTTTACATTTCACAATTCTTTCGATTATTAATTGTGACTCAATTAATTCGTTACATTTTGCATCCTTCACGCTGTAGCCCTGTCAGCACTGTTGTATGGTTTCACCACTTTGACTTTAACGAAATGCTGGAAGAAAAAGCTAGATGGGAACTACACAAGGATGTTGTATGCTGTTTTGAATAAATCCTGAATTCTACAAAACAGCAGCTGTACGACCACTTACCTCCCACCTTACAAAGCATCCAAGTAAGACAAGGAAGATATGGTGTACATTTCTGGAGAAGTGGGAACAAACTCATAAACAGCATTTGCGAATGGACACATGTAATCACCAGTACTGAACGACTAGCAAAAACTTACATCAGTCCTGTGCGGACACTAGATACCAAGAGCAATTATTGATAGGGATGGATAGCGAGAAAGAATCAAGGGGATCCATGTTCCCGGCATGATGATGATGATGTCTTGTGTCTTACATTTTATGTAATATTTTCCTCGGTATGCTTTGAGACCAAGGGAATCCGAGTTTACCTCAAGAGAAATTTTTCTTCCAATTACCTTTCTTTATCAATTTATATATTTTTAAATCTTTATTCCCTATTGTTTTCATAATATCTTATTTATTTACTGATTCAGAAAATGTTAGCCAGCTTCTCTATTTGCCTTGTTAACTCGTCTAAAGCTTGTTAGCATTCGCTTTCTTTATAAAGATTATGTTACGGTAATGGATATCCCATCCAGCAACGATAATATTATTATTGTTGTTGATGTTTTCCGATCTTTTCTGAATATGCATATTTTAGTGATGTTCAAGCGTTGTCATGATTGAATATCGGAATATTACTCAGCTTCCCCTTTGAGAGTAAACAGACTTATATCTAGTTATGTAGATTTATTAATGGCATTATTATAGTTTCCTTTAGTGTGTCATTGCAAATTTTATTCTTTGTATTTATCTAACCCTGCCATCGCGGACAGGGTGCGACACAATGTCAATTTTTAAGCGTAGTAAAACTGGTTTATATAGTTATTGTAAACTTAAATGAAAGAGATCCTACATCTTCAACCAACCTAAAAAAAAGTCTATAAGGTTAACGTTACCCTCTAAGTTTGGGAAATAATAAAATAATATATCTATTCAAAATATTTATTCATTTTTAGGGTTGTTTTAAAGATCTTCTAGATCTCCAAATGAACCTGGAGCTGTTCTCTGTATGCCTCGTTTAGTGTAAACAAGGCACTGACCTGTTGTAAATAAATAATAAAAACAAATAAAATGTCCTTTAAATACAAATAATTATCTTAAGTTTCAATAAAAGTGACTCTACATCCTTTATTTTTTATAATGATTATCTTACAACCTGTATGTAGTAAGTAAGTACTGTTAGTAGGAACGATGTATTTACCCAACCTCTCCGTCATGAAAATGATGCAACACAAGTTCATTTTTAAGGGGGATACAGCCGGTTTGAATTCAGAAATGACCTTCTCCTAGATGGTTTGCCGGTTTGCCTAGGCTAAAGAGTCCAGTTTACTCTATTCATCAGGTGCGGGAAGAAAAGATGGATTCGTGCTTTTCCCAAGGATATTAGCACGAAATAAAACATCTTAGTCCAGTATTTGAACTCAGGTCACCGATTCTATTTCCCTCAACGATGACCGTTACAGTAGCGCATCCAAATATCATTGCTATTCTTTTCACTATTGTGCTGTTGTTGTTGTTGTTGTTGTGTGTGTGTGTGCGTGTGTGTGTGCGTGTGTGTGTGTGTGTGCGCGCGCACGCGCGTGTGTGTTTTGATGGGAAGTGTAGTGATTTTGATGTTTTTCACGTATGCAATTGGAATTTTTTATTAGTAAGTTCATTATTATATCAACTAGCCAAATAAAAAATGCCCTCTTGGCGACGTAAAATAAATATTGTCTGAGGGGATGGGAGTTGAAAATTTAATATCAGAGAGTTTGTATCATAAGTAAAGTAAAATCATCAAATTTATTAAAGGAGTAAAAAATAAAATAAATTTATCAAAGTTGTAAAAAAATAAAAAATTGAAATGAAAACTTAGTTCTGATAATTTTAAATATATATTAAAACATATTTAAAAATATATTAAATAATATATATATATATATATATATATATATATATATATATATATATATATATATATATATATATATAAGATAGATAGATAGATAGATAGATAGATAGATAATACCAGGTATGTATTTATTAAAACTTGTTTTTAAAAAGCCAGTGAGGACTGTCTAACATTGCATGCTCAAATTTTGAGTGTATTCTATTTATGACGATATTAGGCAGTGTGGCGTAAGCAGTGACGTAGTTTTTGTTACAGACTAAAACCGGAAGCGAATCTTCATTATTAATAGATTTACTTGGATTATACGCCCTGTTAGTTATTGTAATGATTATATTGTAGCTGTTGTGGTGGTGCTAATGGTATTGAGATCATCTTAGAGATAGCGATGCCTGTAATGTCAGAGCCAATTAATTATACTGACAACAAAACAGCAATAAAAACTTTCATGTTCACTGTCAATTTTTGAACAACTTATAAAAGTTACATTTGAAATCTTTTTCCCCCTTTTATTGTGTAACACTTAACAAGTCATTGATATATTTGAAGAATATTATTTTCCACCACGAAATACTGTTTCAACACCTGCTATCCACTCATGAAAAACATTCTGAATAATCCTCTGTGTCTAATTCATAAATTCCAAAAATTCTCAACATTTTTTTTATTTTGAGCTCGCGAAAAAGAAGCATGTTCATTAAATTGAGTTTTTTTTTTGTTGTTGTTGTTGTTTTTGTGTTGTTGTTGGGGTTTTTTTTCGCAATAAAGTACCTTTCTACAATATATAAAATGATGCGCATAAATATTCACACACCTCATCAAATCCTTTTCTTAATTTCTTACACATTTTTATGCCTATAAATTGTTTATCAGTATGCAGATAAGTTTTTACAGAACACAAAACAGCAATTAAATTAATAGACAAAAAAGAAAAACAACTTAAGTAAAATAGAAAAACAAAATAATTCAAAAATTATTGCTCTGGTTGTCATCTTAGTATCTTCGTTTATTATTGTTATTAACTAGACTCGATCTGAAAATATAACATCCAAAAATCAACATAGACATGTGTTAAGCCTGGAATGCTATTGACAGATTATCAACCATTCTCCTATTGACTTGAATGGTTTGCGAAATGGGAAATAAGTGACCGTACTTAAGTGCCGTTTTGTAAAGTGTTCATTCAAGGATTTATTTAAAACAGCATGCAGCATTCTTGGGCATCTAATTTTTTTTTTCAACGAGCGTTTCATTAGGGTCGCTTGATTATCAGAATTTTCTAAATTCTAGTCAACAACATTGATTTGTTACGAGGCTAGCGTGATTGTTATAATGAATTACGCTTAATTGTAGCTTGATATTGATGTGTTGTCCGTTTATTGCGATAAAAGATGTTAATGCTGAAAGAAATCATAAATAAAACAAACAAACGTCAAAACAACTAACAGGATGTTGTGTTAAAACATAAGTTTTTGGTAATGAGTAATAGTTCACAAAAGTTATGTTATTAAAGCATTAATTGGTTGTACAGTGTACGTGAATATGTTAGCATTCTTTTTAAATGCTTACTTGCATATCAGTCTTGAAAGGATAGAACTTAACCACCGTTGTGAAATTTTGTCACTGATATTTTTGGTTAGTCTGTTCTCTGAGATTCCGTGATTGGTTTTGACTATTATTGGGGGTTTGGTCTAAATATACTCGCTAGCTTTAGGCAACAAAATTATAACCATTTATTTTTGGAAATCATGACACACGTAGATTTTATTCTATTCTTAGATATGCTAAAACACGTAGGTTAGGACCGTTACAGATTGTAATTTTCAGTTGTGCTTTATACTTTGAAAAATGTTTAACTCGCTAATTTGGTTGGTTTTCGTTGAGTATTATACATTTTAATTCTATAAGGTTATGGCTTTTAAAATTATGTAGCATCATGTCTTTAAAAACAAATTAGAATAATTTCGCTTCTGAAAAT
Organism: Doryteuthis pealeii; assembly: GCA_023376005.1. Lineage (NCBI taxonomy): Eukaryota > Metazoa > Mollusca > Cephalopoda > Myopsida > Loliginidae > Doryteuthis > Doryteuthis pealeii. Next base: position 36,616,014 of record CM042154.1, on the reverse strand, counting down.
TCGTTCTTTGTCGATTCTGAGCTGTATCGCTCAGAATCGACAAAGAAACAAAGTTAAGGAATCATACATATAGTCAAAATTGGTGCCTGGGTAATTCTATGTCAAATCATCCAGTCCATGTCACCCACCCACTTTAATTTTTCTGAAATTTTGTACACATGTGGACTATGTTAATGTTAGACAATCCCCAAAATTTGAGCTTCCAATTCCAAAAATTGGCGGAGTTATGTTGATTTTTAGCTCTCCAAATTTAAGGGGTTACAAAAAATGGTGCCTTTTTGTAATCTATTTTTGTCTATAAAATGAGTTCTAGAGCTTCCCTACTCATCAAAATTGGTTTATGAAAGCATTTTTACCCGAGGAATCCAAAAATACTATTGAAAATGTCTGAAAGTTAACCACTTTTAAGTTATTGATGATTTTTTGATTTTTTCATAGCAAGATCAATATCCCAATGTGGCACTACATCTATGATAAAAAAATTTCTATTATTATTTCATATCTATTGAACATCATTTATACCAAAAAGATAGTTTGGTTTTTGGTTTTGATTCGAGCTACATATCCCGGTAAATTATTATCCCATGGGTCATTCTTTAGCATTTTTCTCTTTCAATAACTGAAATGAACCTTGTACTGATTGTCTAAATACTATTTCGAATGGACAGAATCGCACATTCTCTTACCGCAAACTCTACAAAAGGGGATGCCTTCGCCCCTCTCCTTCAAGTGATCTATGTTCTGATCATGCTCTTCGGGGTAGAATGGAATCTCTTGAGAGCTTCTTAAGATTGAGGGTGATGCGTGCTAGCCTTCACCGACGTGAAACCCAACTGAGAAATTACCTGTTGAAATATTTTTGATGTAAAATTACATCCGACTGGATCACTTCCGGTAATCCGACTTTAGTAGAAAAATCCGACGAGGGCTTTTAATATATTTAGGGCAGAAATATTTCGCAAGGAGATGGCTTCAGGGAATCTCGATGCAGCGCACATAATTGTTAATATGTAAGCATTTCCGGATTTGATTCTTGGTAATGGTCCCACGTAATCAATGATTATTCTGTTGAAAGATTCTTCAAATATCGGGATGAGGTGGACATGTGGAATTGTCTAGTTTGGCTTTCCCGGCATTTGACATGTGTGACAGGCTATAAAATATTTGATACCATCCTTTCGTAGTTCCGGCCAGTAAAAATGTCTAAATTTTTATGCATGTCTTATTTATAAGGACGAGTTAAATGAATCTCGTGAGCTAATATGAGTATGTGAGAGCGGCAAACTTTTGGAATAACTATCGCTTATGGCCCAATCTTCTGAGTCGGATACCTGAGATGGTTTCCACCTCCTCATCAATACTTTATCTTTAAGTTTGTTTATTCTTGATGCCCTTTTAAATTCCTTGCTCTTCCCTGCTTGGCCGTACAGGGGTTTTAAGTATTTGCCTATCGTTTCTTTTTTTGAGATAGAGACGGATCGGCTTGTCACAGCAAGAAGACCAGACCTAGTGTTGATTGACAAAAAAATTACCAGCTGGTAGCTTTTGCAGTTCCAGCAGACCACAGGATGAAGAGGAAGGAAAACGAAAAGATACGCAAATACCTGGACCTTGCTAGCAAATTGGAACGGTCCCCAAAAGCTTATAAAAGAGATTTGTTGTTTCTCAGACCCCAGTGAAAGAACATCAGCTAATGCTGGTGTGAAAACCCACAGGAGTGAAATACTACTACTACTACTAATAATAATAATAATAATAATAATAATAATAATAATAATAGACTGAGATATATAAGGATCACCTTATCCCAACCAGAAGACCAGACCTAGTATTGATTAACAGGTAAAATAGAACTTGTCAACTGGTAGATTTTGCAGCTCCAGCAGATCACAGGGTGAGGATGAAGGAAAAGGAAAAGATAGACAAATACCTGGACCTTGCTAGAGAATTGAAAAAGCAGTGGAATATGAGGGTGAAAGTAATATCTATTGTAGTTCGTGCACTTGGAATGGTCCCCAAAATTTTAGAAAACATAGAGGAACTGGAAATCAGAGGAAGAATTGAGACCATCCAGACAACAGCATTGTTGAGATCAGCTGCAATACTCAGAAAAGTCATGGAGACCTGAGGAGACTTGTTGTCACTCAGACTCCAGTATAAAACCATCAGCTTACACTCGTGTGAACAACTCATAAGGAGTGAAAAATAATGATATAATTTTAGGAGCCTTACTGTCACTTAGAATCCAGTGAAAAACCACCAGTTAAAACTGCTGTGAAAAACTTGCAAAGGGTGAAATCTTATTATACTGGTGAATATGTGGCTGTTTGTCAGTACCGAAACTACCTCACCACAGATGTTACAATTCCCTTAGGTATTTACGTCATATCATTAAGAAAATGTTTTATATTATCAATACTGGCATTATCTACATAATAATAACATGCAATTGTATGCATATATACAACCAACTAGCGATTTACAATGTGAACGGAATGGCTAATTTAATTAATGATCTATAGAATTTCATTTTGATATATGACCTGATTCATTGTTTGAACGGAATTAGAAAAAAAAGAAAGAAAAAAATGGAAATATAGATTGTCCGGGTAGTTTTCAGTAAAAGGTGGTCGCGATCATAAGGCAACACAATGTGTGTGGAAAGTCTATAAAGAGGTCGAAACTGGAGGATCTCAAATGGGTTGGGAGACCTCCGGGGCGAGTCCACTTGAATCGGCTGTGATTGTTGGAAACGGCCTTTTGATATAGCCAGACTAATAGCCGCGGAGTCGTGCGGTGAAAGATGATCAGGAAGTCGGTTGACCATAATTATCTTGGGCCTATGAAGAAAAGAAAATGTCTCCACTTAAAAAGATAAACTCTTTGTTGAAAATCACATGAGTGACTGGAAGAAATGAATTAAAACCAGATGTTGATAAGATCCCGCATTTTGTTGGGAAACACTTCAGAATACCGGAAGAACTGGTCATTCGGCGATTGAGCGGAAGGGAATTCCATTGGTGGTTAGAACTAAAAAGAAGGCGGTACTTTTGCCAAAGTGGGATGTCCAAGGGAATGGCTAAGATCTTCACGCCAGCCGGAAACGAGAAAGTTCTTTACATTATTTAACGAGGCCTTTTTCCCGAAAGACAAAGCTTAACGGGCTTGAAGAGAAGATTAAGCTTGGACCGTGTCCGTTGTGAGAACACAATTCCGAGTAAAGACAGACAAACTGACTTCAGCCAAGACTATTGAAAAACTTAATCACATTTTGAGCAATATCTTTGCAGAGCCCCTGAGTATATTCTGACCAGAACACATTTATTTGAGGTCCGTCACTCCCACAGCTTTGAATAAGAGTTACTTTGTATTCTCTTATCGAATATAAATGTTTGTTGAGTTTGAAAATAAATAAAAAAAGTCGTTGTTTCTTCATGTGACCACTAGGCTGCCGTTAACCGTGGAATATTGGTTTCTATAGCAGATTTCTGGTCGTTTGAGATCTGAACACAACGTGGGTATTCGATCAGACTTTCAGCAAGTGTAGAAACACTGCAACCCATGGTTGATGGAGAAGATCCTATCTTGACGGCCATTTTCGGAAATTCAGTGAGCCTTTTAGCTCAGTAGCGGCCGACGGGGTATAGATAGATATTTGTTTGGTATTATTGATTTCTAATTGTTTGGTTTTATTTTGAGCAAAGTTCCTATCGATAAATCTTTAAATATTCATTAACAAAAAGAGTGTGAAAATTTATTAAGGGAATGATGATCCTGTTTCACCGGACACTAGCAGCAGTCCTTTAGGGTCACATGATGCCAACTATAAAATAGGGGTCACGGAAGAATTCGGCCTCTTTTTGCCTCTAGCATGGGCTAACTACACTTGCTCCATGTCGTTAGAAGCCCCAGACGGCGACGACTCGGAATCCTCACTACGTAAGAAGCTGGAGCGACAAACGTACACCTAAAACCAATTCTACAGGTTGAAAGTTACGAGGAACAGAACTCTCAAGGATTTCAGCTAAGTTCCGCAGGCATGTTTATCTGCAATCTTTAACCCTTTAATTACATTTAATTCTCTACAAACTACATTTTACCTACCAAACACATTGAACACTTTGAATTCCTTTTGGACTCTTTAAAAACTCGTTTGGTTGTTTCACTTTATGTATATTGTATATCCCTGTTTGATATTTGTTTTATGTTTTATATGTACAGTAAATATTTTGTTCTATAAAAAGTCGTTTGTCTCCTTTCTTCAAAAGCAGCACCCATCTCCTCGCTGCGTTCAAAGTACGGTTTATTCTCTTACAAAACGTAGGGTCTATACAGTGCTTTTCCGGGGACCAAAATCCCCACAAGAAATAACTGTAATTTTATTCTTTACTGTATTATTAAGATACATAGTTAAATTAGAAAAATGTAGCAATGAAATCTGGGAGTAATGGAAAGAACTAGCATTCAAGCTGTTCTATTCTTGAATTATAACCCCTCTATTTCAAATGAATTCAATATGATAATGAAATTTTAGATATTAAATGCTTTCTTTTTTTTTGTATTTTATTCATGTTTTTTTTTATTTACCTAATATTTATGTAGTTCTTTTTATATTTACATATATCTACACAAAAAAGAATAAGTAAGTTGTTAAAATGAAATAGAAATAGTTGAAACATTTTATATGCGGAGGTATATATTGTGGCTCGTATAGATCATAAAAGTTCGAAATTGTTTTATGTAACACTTTCGAAAATATTTAGTCAAATAAAAGATGTTTTATAAATATGCTAAAAATAGACTATTGATTGAATTTTATTTAAATTTTCAGAACTTATTTAATAAAAGATTTAACTTTTAAAAGAATATTCTTTTCAGAATTTCAGAAAGATATCTTATTTTTGTATTTTTGTTTTGCTCATATATTTACACCCCGTGTAATGTGATGATATATTTAAACTTAATGCTTTACATTATTATTCACTTAAATCAATTAAATGACAGGTGTTAATAATAAAGTATATTTAATCTACTCGCTGTTTCAGTGTGAATGGGAGATATGGGGCGTCCGAATTTTAATCTTCTTTACCATATATGAATAGGTAGCCTCTGTTCTTCCTTATCAAGGAAACTATGTGGGTTACAACCCATTATGACTTCGGCCTCCCTTTCTCAGACTTTATCGAACCGATCATGATCTCGGATAAACACTTCTTTGAAGGCCGGTAGTGTTTGACCCTTGTACGAGATTTGTTGTTATACTTCTATCAATATCTCTTTTCCTTCTTCCGTAATTATTTGTGTATAAGACAAACTATTTTTCCAGATTTTTCACCCCAAAAGTCAGGGGTGCGTATTGTACGTGAGAACTATGAAATCAACTTCTTTGCGGCCGCATGCCTCAACATATATCGGAACATCCCGTTCCGATATATTTCGATCAAAAGTAAGTTATATCTATAGTCCAAACTATTTTTTTAAGGCGTTGAAATTTTCCCTGTAATGTGTGTTTTTTTATGATAATGTGAACTTATTTTTACTCTAAGCTTGTTGGAAAGTTGAACAAATGCTATATCTTGTTTAAATTTAGCTGCTACAACTTCTAAAAAGTCGATACCAATTATACACAACATTTTTTCCAGAATTTCGTAATCCAAATTTAGGGGCGTGTTATATATGAATATATACAAATAATTACGGAAATTATTTCCTCCTTGTTTAGTTTTTGTCTTCAACTTCCTTCGTATCAAGATTTTGATTGAACTTACCCTGTTTCTCAAGGGAGCTGACTTATATGCCAGTAAGCCTAGGTAGACAGTGCTGTTCTTTCTTAAAATATGTTTAGCTCTTTCAACAGCTCTTTCTACGTCCCCATTAGTTGGTTGATGTAGTGGTGTGATTGTAACGTGTGTAAACCCTCACTCCTTGGTAAATTCTTTAAATTGACAACTGACATGTTGAGATATGTTGCCCGAGATAACTATATCTGGAATGCTGTGGATTGCAAATATCTCTAACAAGTTTCGTATGATTGTCCCAGATGTGGTTGTTTGGAGCTCACAACTACTAGTGTAGTCAACTCAATTCCAATTCAACCAAATGAGTGTCTAGCCTGGTATACGATTTACAGTTTACGAATGATAGCACCATTAATGATTCCTTTGGTTTTAGTCGTAATTGGACACAAATTTGATATGTGTTGACCATGGTTTGAATATTTTATAGGCACTATATCAAGTAACTAGCACAACTTTGACTTTGTACCTATAGTACTTCTTCTCCCAATTTAGTTTTAAGAGTAGCTGGGATGTCATGATAAGAAGTCATTCTTCAAGTCATTACATTTTAACCTGACTGAATCATTGTTTTCGGTGATTTTCATGTTGTTAATTTATCGCTCTGTTGCCGGCGTTGCATCTACAATTGAGTTTGGATTCTTTGCTACTAGATTACAATCCAGGTATGATCAAGGATTAGTCAATCTTTTTATTACTTCACCGAATTGACGATGAATTCGGATAGAAACACTACTTATTGGAAGGCTGGTAGGATCTGTGACGAGAGGTGTAAACTAAACAGATAGATGATTTGATCAATATATGAAAATAATTTCATATATTGGTGGACTTAACATATATTTTATTCATTTGATAGAACTACTTTATCTAAGTGGTATGTCTCTTCTGATGTTATTCCTATTTTTACATATTAATAATTAGATACACTTGTAATTCATGATATATAAGAATGAGGTTTCTTTGGTCTGGTTCATTCATTCTGACAATATTCCTTCGGTTGAGAACTAGTCTATTTCCTGAAAAAATGTTTCTTATTCATTAAGAATTTAAGAAAAAATAGGGAGATATTTAAACTACTGATACCGAACACATACTTACTCTCTCTCTCTCTCTCTCTCTCTCTCTCTCTCTCTCTCTCTCTCTCTCTCTCTCTCTCTCTCTCTCTCTCACCATCATCATCATCATCATCATTATCATCATCTGAATGAAAATTTATTTATCTAATTATTTATTAATTTTTGCAAAAAATGAATTCTTGTATAGCATGAGAAAGACGTAATATTTTTATAGCGGTATCAGTTACACTTATTATTTTTTGAAAAGTCTTTTAATATCCAAAGTTTTTTTTTTTAGTATTAATTTGTTATTATAAAACCCCGAGCTTACTGTAACAATAAGAGAAAATTAAAACGCTTTCAATGCATCGTCGTTGTGATAAATTGTGTTTTTTAGTGTTTTATAATAAAGATGTTACTGATATGTACCACAAAATTAAACGTATTGTTTATTTTCAGGTCTCTCCAATGTATTATTTTCTTGATGCTTCTGGCAGTTTAGCTGATGTATTTTTTCGAGTAGTGCTTACAGACTATTTCTGCTTTTGTAGTCGACAAACTTTAGCCAATTTTCGTCTTTTCGGTGCTAAAGTTTTGCTATCATTTTCTAACACATGTAAATCCAACACCGACCATTTTTCCTAAAGAAAGAAAGAGATAACATCTTAAGAAAAACACATATAACGTGTTATCTAAAAACAACTGGCAGAGGTATTCGGTTCTGATATATTTTCATTAATGTTTTTTTCTTCAAATGCATTGTTTATATAGAATCCTCCACAATGATGCAGACTCTTAACATTTCTTTTAGCTTAGCAACAAGTGTTATAACGTGTTTTATTTCTGTTTAAATTATAGTAATCATTTCCTGGGTTTACTTTCTAAGGGGAGCTTTTAAGATTACTAAATTTTCTAGATAGTTGCTTTAATCAACAAACAACGGGTATTTATACAGACTTTCAACAAAACATATGAAGATGGTGATAATTCGTATATTATTAAGAGAATATCTTCCGAATATTACGCTTAAATTAACCACACGAGACACAAATTTTTGTAGCATTTCATCATCATTCTGGTTCATAATTAGTCGCACAAAATGGTATCTACTTCATTTGTAATACTTTTCAATGGAGCGTTACTTTTATTAACAAAGTTTTAAAAGCCATTTAATTATATCGTTCAAAAATATATTATTACGCAGAACTATCGTCATTCTTATTATGTATAAAGCTTTAAGAATTTTTAATATTTTTGTCCGCACGAAGTATTTTTGTATTATTAAATAGTATATGTCTCTATGTAGAGCAGTTTTGTTTTTATAAATGTTGGCATATCTGATAGATGTAAAGTTAGTCGTCTTGATAATGTTGTAATAATATACCGGCATTCTAATGGATATGGATGACAAAAGAATTGCCAGTGGAGTAATACAAGAAAATGAAAAATAAGACAAGCAAAAGTTACCCTACCCAATTTTTTTTTTCTATTGCATTTTACCCTCATCGCGATATAGTTATAATTTATGTTTAACTTATTTATTTATCTTTTATTTTTATTTTCTGTTATTTATTTTTTTGAATATTTTTTTCGGGAGAATTGAAAACGGGGAAGCAGAATAAAAGACATGAAAGTATTATTTACGCATATGTGTTTACTTTTTTTCAAGATGATGCTATGCGATAACTTATGATCTCACCGTTTTGCGGTTGTTTTATTTTTTTCTTTATTTTTTTGATTTTTTGTGTTTTCTGTTTGTTTCTGCTTTGTTTGTTTGTTTGTTTGTTGTTTTATTTATTTATTCCTCCTCCTACTCTATGATTGTATCCTACCGTGGTTGAGAGATGGTGACTTGCCTTGTCGTGTTTTGCGACGCATAATTCTGACATGCAAATGTACATCAGAGTTGGGCTGAATAGAATGAAGTGGGTTGCATCATGGTTTCTTGGTCTTGGTGGGGGTACAATACAGTAGTTTCCGGTTCTAAAGTTGTTTCATTTGGATTGACTACTTAGGTAGGCGTCGTTTTTGGAATTGTCAATGAAAATTGCGTATATCAGGGCTATAATATAAGAACTCCTGAAGTATTCGTTAAATTACACAATTACCCGAAATCTGTAATGACACCGGTATCACTGATGACCTCCTTTAGTGCATTTTGCCGATATTTAACAAGATCTAGTCTTTAAATGTTTGTTATTATTAATTTCTAACATAAGATTTCACCTGCAAAACTAAATGTTCGAGAATTTGGGACTGTAAAAATATGAACATAATTTGTGGATACAATGTATTAATGTTCTATAAGAGGATTGGTTTGGTTTCTTTGTCTAATGGTATATCACCCCCATCCTTTCTCTAATAGGGAAGCATGTAACAATAACAACTTTGCGAATCTAAGATTCTATCGAACAATAAGGTCAAAATTGTTTGTCATTTCTTAAGAACTGCAATGAACTTTAATTTCTCTTTTTTACTCTCCTTCCTTCTTCTGTTTTGCATGCAACCAACAGGTTGAAATGTGCACTGACAAACATTGAATGTAGTTTTTACCACAATGCAAAATTAAAACCTATTATCAGTTTTGTCTGCCAACGTCTTGGTCACTTAGTATGAAAATAGCAAAGCTTGCTTTTATCGAAGTAATTTCTGCATATAACACAAAACTGGTTTTCTTGTACTGTCCATTTTCCATTAAAGAACAGCCTTCTTTTTATAAATAGACAAAAATTAACTGTCCATTTACAAAAGAAAATAAATCCCTGTATAAGACAAACAAACACACACACACACACACACACACACATATATATATATATATATATATATATATATATATATATATTGATAATATAGTTAAGTATATTTATAAACAAAGAGCGCCTAGTATCAGTAATAGAACATATATATATAAGTTAGGTTAGCATAGACTATCAACGGCGCTTGATCAGCATCTTGGTCTGATAATCGACTAGACAAGAAACTGACATCACCGTTGATTATATGTGCATGCTATCCTAACTTTATATATATATATATATATATAGAGAGAGAGAGACAGACAGACAGACAGACAGAGACAGAGAGAGAGAGACATAGAGAGAGAGACAGAGAGACAGAGACAGAGAGATGTATTGTAACGACTAAGTAGCTGTTATTTACTTCAACAACAATTTTTAAAAGTGACTTCTATCTGGCCTCTATTATCCGTCTAACATATATGCAGCAGTTATACCTGCATGTGCATTCGTGCGAAAATGTACAGGTAGCAATAATGAGATAGGCAAATACAAAAAAAGAAATTAAGGAGAGAATAACGTTAACGTGGTTAGAGACTAACTATGAATATAAAAATGTTAAACTAATAGGCAGATTAAAAAATAACATGGATACGTATAAAGAAACTTGGATAGATTAAGAGACCGATGAATTTACAGGCTCCCGATTTACACAGAAAACTAACGTAAGACATGACTTCCATTCTACGAGAAATTTATCGGAAATCGATTGCATTATTTAAATTTCAAATTTCCCTGTCCAAAACGAATGCCTTAAGTGAAATGAAAAAAAATCATACATAAATATGGTGCTTCACAATAACGAAAATGATTTTGACAGCTTTCAATAATTCTTTTCCCTTTCTTCGGACTTCTATTGGCATCGTGTCACCTATGAAAAGGTATAAATGCTCATTGTCTGGGATCAGTAAACTGATTCTTGGACAAGTTACTGATCGTATTTGCCTTTATATTGTCAGTTCTGACAAGGTTTTTATCAGCGTTATGCACTAAAGGCAGGGGGGAATGACCAGTAACCTTGAGATCACGGACAGCCTGGAACATTTAAGATATTTATCTCTGGGGGTGATTTCATCTGTCAGGGAATCTGCTCTTCTGATCCTAAGGACTCTCAAACGTTTACAGATATTACGCTAGATGTTGTTGTGTACTTTTCGCATTGTTGTGTGATCTCCACTTTGGCGCTTTTGATATATAAGTATCCGTAATGATTTCTGGTGTGCAAACATTCTTTTTTTATGTTGTGCCTTAGCACTTCTATTGCACTGGCAACTGGTGATCCTATACATTTCAGTACGGTTTCTAAGTCTTTGCTTTGATGGTCTATCTTAGCCAATTGATCTTGTATGCTTTTCTCTTATGATACTTGTGTAGAGCAATTGCCTTTGAACCTGGAAAGTTCATATTTTGGTCTCGTATGATATTTGTAAACCAGGTAAGCGTAAGTATGTCACCATTGGCTTATTATCTGAGATGAGATCTTCACCACCATAGGATCATGAGTCTTGGAGCAGTAGTTTGTTCATTAGTTTGTATAGAACAAAATCAATCTGGTTGAAAATTGGAATTGTGGTCTTGGAATCTGCTTTGCTTTTGGGGTCAGGAATGTGTCCAGTCCAGGATGTTCTGTAGCGGCAAGAATATTTTAAGGTGGTGTTTGTGGAAAATAGCTAATGGATGCTGATGAATGCTCTTAGAGCTTACACATGGTTATAACATTTGCCCATTACATAGAAACCCATACGCAGGCCAAGTCCTATATCTTTGTCTGACTTGGTGAGTTTATCATGCTTTACAACATATAAACAATAACTAATTTTTTTTGTTTTGTTCTTTGCAAGCGATACCGCTTTGTCTATGGACTTCAATCGTAGCTGGTGGTTATTTTTTTCAGCCGCCGCCGGCTAGCGTTTTTTTAGGCAGGAGGCGGGACAGTTCTCCGCGAAGGGTACCGTTTTTTTTGTTTTTTGTTTTTTTTTAAAGAATCTGCTCGAGTAGTAAATAGGTACCGAGAATCGAAAAATAAAATGAAAATGAAAACTAAGAAATAATTTTTGGAGTATTATTTGGGTAATATTTGCGGTGTTCTGTCCTGGAATTCTGCCACAAAAAATGGTAGCCAGTGACAGCTGAATAAAGAAAACACCAGCTACGATTAAAATCCGTAGCCGAAGCGGTGTAAAAAATAGAGATAGGGTTTAGGGCTAGGATTGGGGTTGGGGTTTGGGTTTAGGGTTAGTTTAATGGAAAATAAATAAATAATTTGGGTGACCCAGGAAAAACAGAACCACAAATTTTGTAATAAAATTTAATTTTAACTAAAGGGGGTTGGGGTTGGGTTTTCAGGAAAAACGCCATAAGTTGTTGTTTTTTGTTTTGTTTTGTTTTTTCAAGTGATACCGCTTCGGCTACAGACTTCAATCGTAGCTGGTGTTGTTTTTTTCAGCAGTCTGTGGCTAGCAGTTTTTGAGACAGGAGGCCAGGACGGAACTCTGCAAAGATTACCATTATTTGTATTATTCAGACTATTGTCCTCATCTTCATTGTTATCTGTACAGCGTTTCGGTCGATGTGCCCTCCGGCCTTCTTCAGGTATTTCTTGTCGGACACAGGAACCTTCTTGTAATAGGGAGCCATCACAGAACTTTGAACCTAACTCTTTATTCAGCCCAGGGGGTATCCTGTTCTCATTCCAATAACCATAACTGGGGTACAGGTGTTAAGCTATGTTAATTATTATTCTATGCTACTGCTGACCAGGATTGAACCTGCAGTCTAGAGATAACTGTCATTTAGAACTGTCTTAACCTAACTCCTTTATCTACTAAGTTATGTGTATAATTGGACAATCCTGTGTGATTTTTTTTCAATCGCAAAAGTTAGAATTTATTTTGTAAAAACGGATTTTAAGTAGCGTCTTGGTAGATCAAGATGATCGAAATTGACCGAAAACATTGTTTTAAATGTATTAAAAATAAATTACATGTGTAATATTATTTTGTTTTTTTACTTATGCTCATTATGTTACTTTTTCGACTTAGACAAACATTTGACCTTCAATAATCGGTTTAATGAATTTTAATTCATTTTTAAAATGAAAAGCAGACGATATTTTGGCAGATCCTACTCTTTTTCCTAATCCCAATCATCTAGCGAGAGCTTAACGGGTGACCCAACGGGTCATTTTTTGTCTAGTATATATATATATATATATATATATATATATATAGAGAGAGAGAGAGAGAGAGAGAGAGAGAGAGAGAGCACAGAGGTTTTCTTATAGCATTTAAAATCTTTTTTTCGACAAAACTTTTCTCCAGACGATAATCCAAGTTCGAAACCAGTTGAAACCAAGCAAAAAATAAATAGCACAAAAGAAATATTTCTTATTTGTCTTATAAAATTTTTCATCTCAGTATATATATATATATATATATATATATATATATATATATATGTGTGTGTGTGTGTGTGTGTGTGTGTGTGTGTGTGTGTTCTTGGTCTAGTTTCTAATCATATAATTATAACTTTTTGCAAGTATAAAAAAATGACATTAAATCAATTTTAAATAGTTTTGTTTTTTCTCTTTTTCTAAGAATAATTTCGTTTTGAATTTTGATTCGGGCACCTTAAAACGGAAGATAATTTCAAGGACTGTAGATTAATTTCCAGAAATACATTCTTAATTAAAGTAATTTGCATTGATATATAATTATACGGGGGAAAATGCTGCAGAATCCAGAAATTTTCTTACGTATAATTATTTTGCGTATAATTAGTTTTAATGAAAAGATTTCAAATATGAAATGTGGTATTTATTTGGTAGTCAGTGGCAATTTATCATTATTTATTATCAACCAATGCTGCTGCTGCTGCTGGCTTCTCTCTCTTTCTTTTGATTAATATTAAGTTATACACTAAATTTTAAATAAAGAGATGACTGGAAAAACTTTTCGGAAACAATGATTATAAGGCAAATCTTTATCTTTTCATCGCTCATGTGATAAACCGCCTCCCTATCCGGTAGCGTAATAAGTTTGAATTTTCTAAACATTTTCAGTTTTCTCCCGAGCTATTTCTCTACTCCATTCCTAAAATTATATGATTTCTTCTTTTTTTCAAACTTTTATTTATGAAAAAATCATATTCCTCTATAAAGAGAGAGACACTTCATTTAATTTCAATTTTACTTTTTAAGAAGTTTTATTTCATCTTTTAGTTATAAAACCTAATCTATATCTCTGTCTGTCTGTCTGTCTGTCTCTCTCTCTCTCTCTATCTCTCTCACTCACACAGACACACAGACACACACACACACACACACACCTTATATTGGATTGGATTGGATAGGTCCACTCTGATCCGAAATGGTTGTACTTGTTAGGGTCCCATTTATGGGTCAAATATGGTTTAAAGATTATTTGTATTCGATTGAACCGAGTGCAAAAAGTATAAAATAACCCTAGATGTTTAACATGCCGTTAAAATCAATCAATGAATCTCTCTCTATCATCTCTCTCTCCCATCTCTCTCTTCTATATCCTTCTCCCCCTATCTCTCTCTCTCTTCTTTCTCTCTCCCTCTCTCCCTCTCTTCTTGCTACCTTCCCCCTCCCTCTCTTTCTCCCTCCTTCTTCCCCTCCTCTCTCTCTCTCTCTCTCTCTCTCTCTCTCTCTCTTATTATATATATATATATATATATATATATATATATATATATATATATATTCTTGTCTATCTAATTAAATAACTATTTCATTATAACTGAATTTAACGTTTAGATTTTCAAATGTTAAATCTTAAAATGAAAATATTTAAATAAAGAAATGTGTAAAGCATTATCACTTTATTTTTCTAAAATTGATTTTTAAAGTTTAACATCACTGAACAAGTTTTCATCATTATTTTTGTACATTGAACATATTGCGTCCATGGGTAAAAATATTTCCTCTTTCTGCGGGAAAAATACAAATTCAAAACCTTATGGGAAAACAATTTTATATTGCCAACATTGTATTGCCAGTTATATATATATATATATATATATATATATATATATATATATATATATATATATATATATATATATATATATATAATGATTATAATGCTGAAATTCGTCCAAAGGAACTCGTGTTTATTCTCAAACTTTTTTAATGAAATTAGATAGGTTTAAACACAGATATATGTGCCCTGGAGCCAAGTTTGAATGTGTTTTTTACTTGATTTTTTGAGAATCTTTTAAGATTAGGTAGATTGTATCTAAAGGTTTCCCGTTTTCAGCTACAAGTGTTCAGCAGATTGGTTGTGAAGTTCTGTTTTTGAATTCCAAATATTTTTTAAAAGATTTGGTTTGATTGATTTTAATGGCACGTCTAGAGTTGTTACATAATAGACCCAAAGGTATATATTATTTACACGTGGTGTAGATTAAGTTTTAAATTTTTCTAAATATTAAGATGTTACCAAGTGTAATTGACGTGTGATGACCCCGAGATAATTGGAAATCTTGGCTTTCATTTGACGAGAAAATCATGTGACCATGTGATCCTTGAAAAGTAGAAGATTTTCGTTAAGAATCAGTCGGTTTCCACCAGTGCTCTGATCTAGCTGTCTTCCCGTAACTAAATAAAGTTATGGGCACAATTGGTCTTATTGTTAATACCAATAAGAACTTCAAACAGCGTAGGGTGTCAACAGAAGACGGCATGAAGAGGGAACAAGATAGTGACGGGAGATAACAATGATATATGAAGAGAGGTGACAGATGGTGACAAAAAATAACAAAGAGAGGAGATGGGTGATCGTAGAAAAAGAGATGTAATTGGGTCATTGTATGTCTAAATGTTAGGGAATAGCGTTCATATTTCCATTTTTGTGTATTTTCCTAAAAGGGTTTTTGTTGTTTATTTTTTGTTGTTTGTTTGATTAATGGAAATTACAGCATGAGATATAGTCAGTGTATTCTAAGTACTATCGACAGGAACTCTTATTTTTTAAACAACCATTATTACAATAAGCAATATTAACTTAAGTTTAAATTTCGAAGATTAATATATGGCAAAATGTGAATGTATTTAGAATAACAAATATAATGTTTTTAGACAAATATAAGGAGAATGTATCAGCATTAATATATAGTTTTCAATACAAGGAATCTTTTTCTTAGGTTTTCAGGAGTGATTACATCAATCATTTTATAAAATACTAGCACAAAGCTGCGACATGCGCTGTGAATTCGCTGATTTTCCTAGAATTCTGTACATAAAAAGTGTAATTCATTATTTAATTCATAACGCATAATTCATAATTCAAGATTATCCTGTTTGATCAAAACATTCAATTTTTGGGATTTTAGAATGGACTGTTTTTATTTATAAGGCAAGGCTCAATCAGAATGGATATATACTAAAGATTTAACTTATCAAGTTTCGTTTGTTTGGTTTGTGTCGTAACCCATTATTCATCTTCTACCTATGATCCCTCAGATATTATATCTTGCATATTACTTTTTGCTAAATAAATATCAACTATTACATTACAGATTCGCATCATATATTGCGTAATGCTTATTACCTATTATAACCATTACATATTATCGTATACTTTTTAACTGGTATCTTTTACTTAGTATTTGGTACCTTTTACGGAATTTTCACCTGACTGAATAAGCCGATTTATACGAGGGTCATTCAATAAATAAGGGATATTTTGCCTTAGGATTTTACTGTGTACGTTCCCACTCCATGTCCTTGTGGAAAACAAATGTTTAATTCATGTGTAAATATTCTTTTATTAAAACATGCTTCAGCGTATACATCCCACATTCTTCTGTAAATTCTAAATGGTTTGCACTTCTCAGTCACCAAACATTTGGTGATAGACCAAAAGAACAAAAAGCCTGGATCACTGTGTTTTATTTTCCACCGTTTTGAATAGATTCAAGACAAATGTTTTCCAAGATTAAAACGATTAAAACGAACTTGGCTATAAGACAATTTCAAACAATATAGGGTTTACACATATAAAATATATTCTTTTGTCTTTTCAAAAATCCCCTTATTTATTGAATGACTTCTTATATAGATTTTTATAAACCAACCAAGTTGGAACAAATGTTAATTTGCCATTATTATTACTGTTAAAGTACCTACTGTCATAGTTCAGTTTTCATAAGTATTTAAACTTTATTTTGTTATCTATTTTACAGATAAGAAATGGGGGTCTCTGTGGTGTAGTGGCTAACGTGCTGTACTTGGACGTTATAGTATGCGAGTTCGAAGTCTATTCGTTCACTTTCCGACTAATACCCTTGGAGAAAGGTTATTTCTCTTATCTACCAGGTAAATAGTACTACTAATGTTTTTATACAAGAATGGCTTGAAGGTTTAGATGTCATTAAACATAGAAAGAAGCCAGTTATAAGAAATGGCATCTTTTGCACATCGGAAAGTTTAAAATAAAAATTTTTGTTACCAATAATTGACAATCATTAGGAAAAGAGAACTGCGTACTATAAAGAAAAATTTCTGAAGTGACAAAAATAACGCAGGACAATTAAGAAGACGAAAAAGAAGCACAGAAAACCGTCAAGGGAAAAAATTGTAACTGACTTGTTTTTTTCTAATATAAATAGATCATCTAGTTCGATGATGTTGTCAGTTGGTAATTTCTAAATAATTGATTTACCTTTTCGATTTCTAACTTGATTTTTTTCAGTATTGATTCCTTCGGGATATTAACAACCCCTTCTTTTCGGTAATGATTCTTTTTTTTATTATTAATTCTATATTGTTTTTTCTTTTTGTGCTAACATTGGTGCTATGGTGCTGGGCTCCGTTAAATTTTGTCTTTTAGTACTTCATATTTCAACTCTTTTGGGTAGCTCTTCTTGGTCAAATAATTTTTCTCAATTATTTGCTATTGTGACGAACTTTGTAATTGTTACCTAAAATGAATGCGACATGAGTGACGAGGTTCGTGCCCTGAATATGACGTTAACCTGCATCTTAAGAAACAACCACACAAAAAATGTAAATATGAACATAGAATAAATGCGATCTTCTAACCTCTAGGCATAAAATAATCCTAGACAAGTTGATATGCCGTTAAAATCGGTCAATCAGTCATAATTAAAAAATGTTAAGTAAAAACAAAAAAAAGAATGTAAATGAATACATTAGATAAAATAGGAAGTTAAATTCATTGAAATATTTTTGTTTTGTCCTAAAAAAAATATCCCTAAATAAGGATTGAACTGAATGAGACAAAAAGAAAGAAATTAGCGAGTAATAAAGATAATTTTATTAAAAGAAAAGATAATAAATCATTAAATATTATTGATATTGTATTACTGAACAAAAACTAATTTAGTGGTCCCTGCTCGGACTGGAATTTCGGTCGTATCCATATTTTTCAGAGTCTGGAAATTTGATTAGATAATAATCAAATTCCCTGGCTGAATTTTTATTACCTTCATCCAAAAAAACAGCCAAAAAAACAGGCTGTACTTTGAATGGAAACTATTCATTCTTTTCGAGAAAATGCAATACAGTGATAAAATGTGCATTTGGCATATTTATTTCATTCCTAAAAATAATGAAGAGAGACAAGTCGACTTGAGCCGAGATATCTATACGAATCATGTGATGAATGCACAAAAAATATTTCATTCATGTGTGTGTGTGTGTGTGTGTGTGCGTGTGTGTGTGTGTTGAGAGAGGAAGAAAGAGAGAGAGACAGGGAAGTGATCCCGCAACTGCTATGTTCTTATGTAAATTTGATTTTCAGTTTTGTCATATTTTTCCCATATAGATATGTACAACAACACACAAAACACACATACACACACAAATACACACACAAACACACACACACACACGTGTATATATATATATATATATATATATATATATATATATATATATATGAGAATAATAATAATAATAATAATAATAATAATAATAATAATAATTGATAGATAGATATAACCAAAAATATAACAACGAAGAGAAGTTTTAGAAACAAATTGGTGGGACAAAAACAAACACAAACGAACATCTACATGCAATAGAAATCAAAATATTTTGAAACAGAATATGAGAAAAAAGAAATCAAAACATCCAAATGGATAAATGACCTTAAAAAGGATTTGAAAAGACTCAAGTAAGGACCTGTAGCAAGCATAAACATGATTGCACTCAGAGCAATACTCAAGAAAGTAGCAAACTGGAAAACACCAGGCCATGTAAGTATACATGGATTCTAGCCCAATAATTGAATAGATGCCTACAAAAAGATGGATGGCAAAAGGAATAACTACTCCAATTCAGAAAGACACACAAAAAGGAACCATTTCTAGCAATAATAGACCAATAACTTGTCTACCCATGATGTGGAAGATATTGACTGTGCTAATCAAAGAAGAAATATATTTTTCATTTAATTGGCTCAAACTATTTCCAGAACACAAAGGATGTCATAGGGGAAAAGAGGAACATATGATTGATTTTATATAGATCAACACATCCTAAAAAAATTTAAAACTATGCGCAAAAATATGCGATGGCATGGATCGACTACAAAAAGACCTAATGACATGGTCATACCTACTTAAATTATTTTTAAAAAATGTACAAAATATCCAACAAGATCGTAAATTTTATTTTAAAAAAGCCATGTAAAACTGGAATGATCAATTAAAAAGAGGAGAGCAATCCCTGGCAGAAGTAAAAATCCAGAGGGGCATTTTCCAATGAGACATACTATCATCACTACTATTTATTATTGCAATGATGCTACTCATTTATATACTTAGAGAATATACAGTGGCTACAAATTCAATAAATCATAGGAAAAATTAAACCACCTCATGTTCATGGATGATATAAAGATTTTTGCAAAACTGAAAAAGAACCGGAAACCCTTGTGCAAACAATAAGAATATATAGCCAGGATATAGGAATGAATTTCGGAATTGAAAATTTGCTAGTGATGAAAAAGGGTGAAAGAGAAACAATGGACGGAATACAACTACCAAATAAGAACAATATAAGAACACTTGGAGAAAAGGAAAATACAAATATTTAGGAATTTTAGAAGCAGTCACCATCAAGCAAGCGCAGATTAAAGAAAAAGTTAAAAAAGAATACCTCAGAAGAACAAGAAAACTCCTAGAAACCAAGCTCTACGGCGGAAATCTCATCAAAGTTATACATACCTAGGTCGTCCCCATTATAAGATACTCTGGACCATTTTTAAAATGGACAAAAGAGGAACTCAAACATTGACCAAAAGACAAGAAAATCAATGACTATGCACAAGGCATTACACCCAAAATATGATAGAGACAGGCTATACGTAAGAAAAAGGAAGGTGGAGGAGGTCTGGCCAACAACGAGGATTGCGTAGATGCTTCAATCCAAGGAATCGAATAATACACAAAAGCAAGCAAAGATTAATTACAGCAGCCAATAACAGCAACTAAATATGGACAAGCAGAAAAAAAAACAAGAAAATGGAAATGGAAAGAAAAACTATTATATGGATACTTCAAACGACAAATCGGGGGGATTGCATATTAGGATAGGTTGATTTTTATACCACCACTAGGTTCAAACGGAGAAAGTTGCTAATTAACATAAAGAATAATTGTACCAAATATTTTTCTCTAAAACTTTACCAATGTTTAAGCAAACGCATTTAAATACAAACAAAATCGAATGTTTTGAATTTCGCTCAGTGTTAACCCAAAATAAGTAAGTCAGATTAAACCCTAGTTTTGAAGTAAAAGCATGTAAAAAATAGGCTTAATAAAAGATTTTATTTCATTCAAAATCATGCAATTCTTGGTAGATTAAATAAAAAAAGAAAACTCTGCAAAAATATTTAAGAAAATATAAATATTAACTAAATTCGACCTCGTTTTAAGCGGTTATTTTTCAGTCTTCACCGGAAACTACCATATCAACATTTTTTTTGTTTACATATGAATTTCATTTGAGCTGATTTAAAACACAAAAATAATCAAATCTTTCCCCTTCTTTGTTTGAACAAACTTAATTATTAGAAAAAAAGAAATAAGTAGCTTTATATTCTCTGTAATAATTTCTTTTTTCAAAGACATTATTTTTCATCTGTAATTTTTTTTGCATGCTACCAAGCGATTAGCCTTTATTTATATGGTAAGTAAATACATATTTTATCTTTTCCTATCATTTTCCATTTCTTTAAATTTAACCCTTGAATTTATAATTCAATTTGTTCAATTTCTTGTAACAAAAAATACATTTTTTATAACAATAAATAACATTTTTTTCAGATAGTTTTCTTAAAAAATGGTTGGAAAACGAACTAGTAGTGCTTCTTCTACAAAATTTGGAGGTCCACCTTATCCATTAAATAAGATAGAACCGCCTACTTTTAGACAAGTAATCCAATATAGTTATTTTCTGAAGAAAATACTTGTTCAAATTTAACGAACTTCGATATTTCAAAATTAATGGCAAAAAATAGAATTGATATGCGGTTAATCCCAATTTGCCTCTGTTAAGCGAAATGTATATTATAATTAAACTGAAAAGGAAATGTTTTGCAAAAGCGCATAAGATAAATAGAAAATCTGTTTCTTTAGCGCAAAGGAAATTATGCTAAAAACAAAACTGAATACATTGTTTGACATCTCTTCTTGTTCCTGTCAATTGCCAATTTTAAGTTGTGAAGACAAAAATGTGAAATGCAAAAAAGAAAATTGTCAGACTAGGCACATAATCTATATTTGTCCTCTCAAAGATAAGGTAAAGTTATTTTTCTATTTTTCTTTTCTTTCTCTTTTAATGAATTCAAATATCATCCCAGTATCATAAGCATTTTAATTCAATTGAATTTCTATAATGATATTTTATGTAAATAAATTAGAAAAGTAACTTGTACCATTTTCTTTCTATGTGATATAATATTTTGAAATTTTGAGATTTCAGTTGGTTAGATGTATTTATCCAACATAAGTTACATCTAATATTTCAGGTACCAATGGAAAAGAGAGAGTATCTAAAAGACCAGAGGGCCAAAATAGAACCCAAGGGTAGTTTCCAACTTGGATCTGTGGATAAAGCTGCCATTCAGAAACCTAAAAGTAGTGTAGTAGAAGGAAAAGGACAAAAACAAATTGATTCCTCTCCTATTGCCTCTACATCTTATGATCAGGATGTTATTCTTTCCATTCATTAAATAGTGAAGAAATAGATGAAGATTATAAGCCTGGCAGATATCCCACGAGTGTTTACAGCCTTTTTAAAAATTCCTCGTTATGCTACTGAGTTGATCAGGGTGATGTTTCATCGAACTTAGGAGCAAGTCTTGCAAATGCCTTTCTTTTAGATTTACAGGCTCTGGGCCTTATCAACCCGAGTGTTGATATCAAAAACATAATTTTAGATAAATCTAAAATAGACCGTGCAAAAGAAAGAACAAAAATAAATACCCATCAAAAACACATTGATAAAACAGAAAAAAATTATTTGTATTGATGTTGATGGAAGACAGGATAAACATACTCTCTTATACAAAGAGATTGTGGAGGTAGATGGAAAGAAACAATTTAAGAAAACGAAGGGAACAGAACACCATTTGACATTTACAAAGTGGAAAGTACCTCACACATAGAGTTATCCCAACTATTGGAGCAACTGGTTCTGTTCTAGTAGAGGAGGTTTTTAGTGTTTTGACGGAGTATGACAGTGTTGATACCCTAAAAGCTGTTTCACTGGACAACACGCATACAAATACTGGCTGTGAAGCTGGGCTAGTTTAGAGAAACAACTAAAAAGGAAATTGCACATCATTGGTTGCTCTCTACATCAAAATGAGCTTCCATTCAGAGCGGTTTTTAAGCAAATTGATGGCAGCACAAGAAGTCCAACATCATTTATTGGTCTAATTGGGAGATTGTGTACAAATGACTATCATAATTTACCTCAGATCAAATTTGAACCGATAGTTAATCCTCTAGAGAGCCAATATTCTAAAATTAAACAGACAGATGATCTGAGTAGTAATCAGATACTTCTTCTAGAATATGCAGTAGGGATTTCACGAGGGAAAGTCAACCCTAGATATGCTGCATGGAAAATTGGACCTTTAAATCAGGCAAGATGGTTAACGTTAGCTACCAGACTAATGTGTTTGCGGACTCGTGGAATTTACCCTGAAAACATATAAAAACTACACAGCCTAATCCAGTTTATTGTTGAAGTTTATGCAGTTAGCTGGTTTGAAATTAAAAGAGATAATAAATTTCATAACCATCAACTGTATATTTTCAATATGCTACAAAAAAATCAAAGAGCTACCACCTGAAATTCAGGAGATTACATTAAAAAATAACCAGCATAATGCTTTTAGCCTCCTACCAGAAAATTTGTTGTATTCAATGTTTAAATCAGATGAACTGGAAGTGAGGGACGAAGCTATAAAAATAATTTTAGCCATTCGGTAAGTAATTTAGATAAGATTGATTAAAATGATTTCATCGATTTATAGATTCAATTTAAAGTAATATCCTAATTTTATGATGAAAATTAAAAATTAAGACAAGGTTGAACTTTCACTTCAATTAAATATATTCATTTTTCATTTTTTTTTTTCAGGAGAGGGAAGCCAACCAAAAAGAGGCTAAAAATACCAAAAATAAATGTTGATGCTACACATTGGTCACAGTTGATCGACCTGTCTTAAAATGGAATTTATGAGCCTGGATTCACAGAAGAAAATTTAGATAATGAACCATGGGATAAGATTAGAGTTGCCTGAATTGCCTTCACACTCACAAAGTGTTGAAAGGGTAGTAAAATTAACAACTTCAGCTTCCCAATCGGTTTATGGAATTGAAGCAAGACATAGGCATATCATTACAAAAGTTTTATGCCATGAAATGAGGCCTTCCTTTGCTTCAAAAGGCTCTTATGTAGAGCAGTTTAATATGATGGCATGATAAAAGTTACTATTA
Organism: Doryteuthis pealeii; assembly: GCA_023376005.1. Lineage (NCBI taxonomy): Eukaryota > Metazoa > Mollusca > Cephalopoda > Myopsida > Loliginidae > Doryteuthis > Doryteuthis pealeii. Next base: position 36,592,359 of record CM042154.1, on the reverse strand, counting down.
TCCCCAGAACATTCATGTATCTTTATCATGTCTTTTATGCATTACAATGATTATATAAAATAGAAATTTAAAAGACTCACAATTAGTAACCAGTAGATATTTAAAGGAATGTTCAAATTACAATGGTAGCTTATCCCTTCATTTGTTTCTAGCAGAGTTCATACATATTGCTTTTGTTCCATTGATAACACAAAAAAATAACACTACAACAATATATTGCAATGTTATTAATGACGTATCTCAATTAATGAGGTAAAATGCTGCTTATTTGAGATATTAGGGTAGGGTGGGGGTTATAATTTCACTTTAAATGTTACTTTCGATATATTTTGTTCATTTTATTTGAATAAGATGAATTGACAAATTTTTCTGGATTGAAATTATAAGATTTTAAAGCAATTTCTTATGTAAATGTATCAAAAACAAGGATTTCAGAGGGGCTTCATATTTGACGATCTTTAAAACTAAATGCTCAAAAATTGGTGCAAGCTAGAAACCTACTTTTTGGTGTCAGTACTTACCATACCAATACCCAACTTTCTCTATTTGTTACATTTTGTCATTCCAAAAAAAGTTGGAAATCGACCTACCCTATTGCTTATTAAAAGACCTGGACTTGGTTAAGAAGAGAACACCTCCTGAGAGATCCTATTCACTAATAATTGCTGCAGAAAACCATGCCATAAGAACAAATTATATAAAAACAAATTATATCAAAAGATTAATAAAAGACAACAAACAGCAAATGTAGTGTGTGTTTGTTGTGACAGAAATGAGACAATAATACAAGGCTAAACACAACTGGGCTGGAAAGTTAATCCTCTAGGAATTGTGTAAGAAACTAAATTTTGACCATACAATAAAATGGAACAGGAATAAACCAGAATTCGTTTTTGAGAACGAAACATAGAATTCCCTGGGACTTTGAGATAAAAACGGATCACCTTATCCAATCAGACCAGACTTAGTATTGATTATCAATAAAAAGAGAACTTGTCCGCTGGTAGATTTTGCAATTCCAGCAGATCACAGGGATGAAGATGAAAGAAAACGAAAAGACAGACAAATACCTGGACTTTGCTAGAGAATTGGAAAGCTGTGGAATATAAAGGTGAATATTATACCAATTGTAGTTGGGGCACTTGGAACAGTCCCAAAAAGTTTGGAAAGAAAGACTGGATGAACTGGAAATCAGAGGAAGAATTGAGACCATCTAGACAACAGTATTGCTGAAATCGGCTTGACTATTCAGAAGAGTCCTGGAGACCTGAGGAGACTTGCTGTCACTGAGATTTCAGTGAAAGGCCATTAGCTAACGTTGGTGTGAAACTCAAAATTTGTTTTTTGCGTCATTAAACTATCATCTGATTGGCTGTCATTGTCCAATCAGCACTCTTTTGAGCTGATGTTGCTGGTTAACTTCGGTATAACAATAGCGTGTAGATACTCTTAATATGGACATAGAGTGATAAGAAGGGAAATACGTGTATGAGTGAGGGAGAACGACGTATTGTATTGCTTCTTAGGTCGTCATGTCACAATATATAATATATATATTATATATATATATATATATATATATATATATGGGAGTACAAAGATGAAATCAATTAGACAGCATGTGGAGAAAAGTAGACAAACACGGGATGTAGTACTGGATGGATGTTTATTATAGGTAAGTGATGTCAAGGTTATAACGTTTCGGTCTCTTAGATCTTCAGGGCAGAGGACTGGGTTCTTGTGTTGAAGGATGCCGTTCTCATACTGACGAGAGTCTTGAGGTCGTAATTGGGAGGGGGTGCTCAGTTTCTGATGCCTACTGGGAATGTTTAGTGGAGTTGTTATTTTTTTATTAGGTTTTGATGCTAGTGGGGTCATGGAGTGGAATTGGGGTGATTTGGTATGGGAAGAGGTCGCCAGTGTATCATAGCCGCTGTGTTTGCTGGAGATAGGATCTGGGTTATGTAAGAGTGGGGAATGGTAGATGGGAATTTATTATATGTGTGTGTGTTTATTTATTTATTATCTAGTTGTTTTTGCTAAGTATCGTGTTGATTTTTTACCCTATAGCTGTTGATGACGGCTTTGCCTAGTGTGAGGAAATATTAAAGAAACCGGATCTGTAATTAACATTTGGTGTGTTACTTATGGCGCTGGCCTCGAAATGTTTAATCTTAATCTTTTGTTGTGGATGTATGCAAGCATCGATGCGTTGTTAAATTTGAAGTTGTGTTTTAGATATGTGTTGGAATAAACAGTTGTTGTTGTCACCTAATTTAATGTTGCGTTTTCCCTACACTCTATCTTCAGCAAACCTAGCGTCTATGACACACTGAAAAACCCTTTCCACATCAAATCACCCCATTCCACTCCATGACCCCACTAGCATCAACACTAAATAAAAAATAACAACTCCCATTACTATCCTAAACATTCCCAGTAGGTATCAGAAACTGACCACCCCCTCCCCAATCATGACCTCAAGACTCTCGTTAGTATGAGAACGGCATCCTTCAACACAAGAACTCAGTCTCTGTCCTGAAGAAGGTGCTTTTGCCTCCTACCAGAAAATTTGTTGTATTCAATGTTTAAATCAGATGAACTGGAAGTGAGGGACGAAGCTATAAAAATAATTTTAGCCATTCGGTAAGTAATTTAGATAAGATTGATTAAATGATTTCATCGATTTATAGATTCAATTTAAAGTATATCCTAATTTTATGATGAAATATTAAAAATTAAGACAAGGTTGAACTTTCACTTCAATTAAATATATTCATTTTTCATTTTTTTTTTTTTCAGGAGAGGGAAGCCAACAAAAGAGGGCTAAAAAACCAAAAATAAATGTTGATGCTACACATTGGTCACAGTTGATCGACCTGTCTTAAAATGGAATTTATGAGCCTGGATTCACAGAAGAAAATTTAGATAATGAACCATGGGATAAGATTAGAGTTGCCTGAATTGCCTTCACACTCACAAGTGTTGAAAGGGTAGTAAATTAACACTTCAGCTTCCCAATCGGTTTATGGAATGAAGCAAGACATAGGCATATCATTACAAAAGTTTTATGCCATGAAATGAGGCCTTCCTTTGCTTCAAAAGGCTCTTATGTAGAGCAGTTTAATATGATGGCATGATAAAAGTTACTATTATCCCCAGAACATTCATGTATCTTTATTCATGTTCTTTTGCATTACATATGATTATTAAGAAAAATAATAAATATTAACTAAATTCGACCTCGTTTTTACGCGGTTATTTTTCAGTCTTCACCGGAAACTACCATATTCAACATTTTTTTTGTTTACATATGAATTTCATTTGAGCTGATTTAAAACACAAAAATAATCAAATCTTCCCCTTCTTTGTTTGAACAAACTTAATTATTAGAAAAAAAAAATAAGTAGCTTTATATTCTCTGTAATAATTCTTTTTTCAAAGACATTATTTTTCATCTGTAATTTTTTTTGCATGCTACCAAGCGATTAGCCTTTATTTATATGGTAAGTAAATACATATTTATCTTTTCCTATCATTTTCCATTTCTTTAAATTTAACCCTTGAATTTATAATTCAATTTGTTCAATTTCTTGTAACAAAAATACATTTTTATAACAATAAATAACATTTTTTTCAGATAGTTTTCTTAAAAATGGTTGGAAAACGAACTAGTAGTGCTTCTTCTACAAAATTTGGAGGTCCACCTTATCCATTAAATAAGATAGAACCGCCTACTTTTAGACAAGTAATCCAATATAGTTATTTTTCTGAAGAAAATACTTGTTCAAATTTAACGAACTTCGATATTTCAAAATTAATGGCAAAAAATAGAATTGATATGCGGTTAATCCCAATTTGCCTCTGTTAAGCGAAATGTATATTATAATTAAACTGAAAGGAAATGTTTTGCAAAAGCGCATAAGATAAATAGAAAATCTGTTTCTTTAGCGCAAAGGAAATTATGCTAAAAACAAAACTGAATACATTGTTTGACAGTCTCTTCTTGTTCCTGTCAATTGCAATTTTAAGTTGTGAAGACAAAAATGTGAAATGCAAAAAGAAAATTGTCAGACTAGGCACATAATCTATATTTGTCCTCTCAAAGATAAGGTAAAGTTATTTTTCTATTTTCCTTTTCTTTCTCTTTTAATGAATTCAAATATCATCCCAGTATCATAAGCATTTTAATTCAATTGAATTTCTATAATGATATTTTATGTAAATAAATTAGAAAAGTAACTTGTACCATTTTCTTTCTATGTGATATAATATTTTGAATTTGAGATTTCAGTTGGTTAGATGTATTTATCCAACATAAGTTACATCTAATATTTCAGGTACCAATGAAAAGAGAGAGTATCTAAAAGACCAGAGGGCCAAAATAGAACCCAAGGGTAGTTTCCAACTTGGATCTGTGGATAAAGCTGCCATTCAGAAACCTAAAAGTAGTGTAGTAGAAGGAAAAGGACAAAAACAAATTGATTCCTCTCCTATTGCCTCTACATCTTATGATCAGGATGTTATTCTTTCCCATTCATTAAATAGTGAAGAAATAGATGAAGATTATAAGCCTGGCAGATATCCCACGAGTGTTTACAGCCTTTTAAAAATTCCTCGTTATGCTACTGAGTTGATCAGGGGTGATGTTTCATCGAACTTAGGAGCAAGTCTTGCAAATGCCTTTCTTTTAGATTTACAGGCTCTGGGCCTTATCAACCCGAGTGTTGATATCAAAAACATAATTTTAGATAAATCTAAAATAGACCGTGCAAAAGAAAGAACAAAAATAAATACCCATCAAAAACACATTGATAAAACAGAAAAAAATTATTTGTATTGATGTTGATGGAAGACAGGATAAACATACTCTCTTATACAAAGAGATTGTGGAGGTAGATGGAAAGAAACAATTTAAGAAAACGAAGGGAACAGAACACCATTTGACATTTACAAAGTGGAAAGTACCTCACACATAGAGTTATCCCAACTATTGGAGCAACTGGTTCTGTTCTAGCAGAGGAGGTTTTTAGTTTTGACGGAGTATGACAGTGTTGATACCCTAAAAGCTGTTTCACTGGACAACACGCATACAAATACTGGCTGTGAAGCTGGGCTAGTTTAGAGAAACAACTAAAAAGAAATTGCACATCATTGGTTGCTCTCTACATCAAAATGAGCTTCCATTCAGAGCGGTTTTAAGCAAATGATGGCAGCACAAGAAGTCCAACATCATTTATTGGTCTAATTGGGAGATTGTGTACAAATGACTATCATAATTTACCTCAGATCAAATTTTGAACCGATAGTTAATCCTCTAGAGAGCCAATATTCTAAAATTAAACAGACAGATGATCTGAGTAGTAATCAGATACTTCTTCTAGAATATGCAGTAGGGATTTCACGAGGGAAAGTCAACCCTAGATATGCTGCATGGAAAAATTGGACCTTTAAATCAGGCAAGATGGTTAACGTTAGCTACCAGACTAATGTGTTTGCGGACTCGTGGAATTTACCCTGAAAACATATAAAAACTACACAGCCTAATCCAGTTTATTGTTGAAGTTTATGCAGTTAGCTGGTTTGAAATTAAAAGAGATAATAAATTTCATAACCATCAACTGTATATTTTCAATATGCTACAAAAAATCAAAGAGCTACCACCTGAAATTCAGGAGATTACATTAAAAAAAAACCAGCATAATGCTTTTAGCCTCCTACCAGAAAATTTGTTGTATTCAATGTTAAATCAGATGAACTGGAAGTGAGGGACGAAGCTATAAAAATAATTTTAGCCATTCGGTAAGTAATTTAGATAAGATTGATTAAATGATTTTCATCGATTTATAGATTCAATTTAAAGTAATATCCTAATTTTATGATGAAAATTAAAAATTAAGACAAGGTTGAACTTTCACTTCAATTAAATATATTCATTTTTCATTTTTTTTTTTTCAGGAGAGGGAAGCCAACCAAAAAAGAGGCTAAAAATACCAAAAATAAATGTTGATGCTACACATTGGTCACAGTTGATCGACCTGTCTTAAAATGGAATTTATGAGCCTGGATTCACAGAAGAAAATTTAGATAATGAACCATGGGAATAAGAGTTGCCTGAATTGCCTTCACACTCACAAAGTGTTGAAAGGGTAGTAAAATTAACAACTTCAGCTTCCCAATCGGTTTATGGAATTGAAGCAAGACATAGGCATATCATTACAAAAGTTTTATGCCATGAAATGAGGCCTTCCTTTGCTTCAAAAGGCTCTTATGTAGAGCAGTTTAATATGATGGCATGATAAAAGTTACTATTATCCCCAGAACATTCATGTATCTTTATCATGTCTTTTATGCATTACAATGATTATATAAAATAGAAATTTAAAAGACTCACAATTAGTAACCAGTAGATATTTAAAGGAATGTTCAAATTACAATGGTAGCTTATCCCTTCATTTGTTTCTAGCAGAGTTCATACATATTGCTTTTGTTCCATTGATAACACAAAAAAATAACACTACAACAATATATTGCAATGTTATTAATGACGTATCTCAATTAATGAGGTAAAATGCTGCTTATTTGAGATATTAGGGTAGGGTGGGGTTATAATTTCACTTTAAATGTTACTTTCGATATATTTGTTCATTTTATTTGAATAGATGAATTGACAAATTTTTTCTGGATTGAAATTATAAGATTTTAAAGCAATTTCTTATGTAAATGTATCAAAAACAAGGATTTCAGAGGGGCTTCATATTTGACGATCTTTAAAACTAAATGCTCAAAAATTGGTGCAAGCTAGAAACCTACTTTTTGGTGTCAGTACTTACCATACCAATACCCAACTTTCTCTATTTGTTACATTTTGTCATTCCAAAAAAAGTTGGAAATCGACCTACCCTATTGCTTATTAAAAGACCTGGACTTGGTTAAGAAGAGAACACCTCCTGAGAGATCCTATTCACTAATAATTGCTGCAGAAAACCATGCCATAAGAACAAATTATATAAAAAACAAATTATATCAAAAGATTAATAAAAGACAACAAAACAGCAAATGTAGTGTGTGTTTGTTGTGACAGAAATGAGACAATAATACAAGGCTAAACACAACTGGGCTGGAAAGTTAATCCTCTAGGAATTGTGTAAGAAACTAAATTTTGACCATACAATAAAATGGAACAGGAATAAACCAGAATTCGTTTTTGAGAACGAAACATAGAATTCCCTGGGACTTTGAGATAAAAACGGATCACCTTATCCCAATCAGACCAGACTTAGTATTGATTATCAATAAAAAGAGAACTTGTCCGCTGGTAGATTTTGCAATTCCAGCAGATCACAGGGATGAAGATGAAAGAAAACGAAAAGACAGACAAATACCTGGACTTTGCTAGAGAATTGGAAAGCTGTGGAATATAAAGGTGAATATTATACCAATTGTAGTTGGGGCACTTGGAACAGTCCCAAAAAGTTTGGAAAGAAAGACTGGATGAACTGGAAATCAGAGGAAGAATTGAGACCATCTAGACAACAGTATTGCTGAAATCGGCTTGACTATTCAGAAGAGTCCTGGAGACCTGAGGAGACTTGCTGTCACTGAGATTTCAGTGAAAGGCCATTAGCTAACGTTGGTGTGAAAACTCAAAATTTGTTTTTTGCGTCATTAAACTATCATCTGATTGGCTGTCATTGTCCAATCAGCACTCTTTTTGAGCTGATGTTGCTGGTTAACTTCGGTATACAATAGCGTGTAGATACTCTTAATATGGACATAGTAGTGATAAGAAGGGAAATACGTGTATGAGTGAGGAGAACGACGTATGTGTATTGCTTCTTAGGTCGTCATGTCACAATATATATATATATATATATATATATATATATATATATATATGGGAGTACAAAGATGAAATCAATTAGACAGCATGTGGAGAAAAGTAGACAAACACGGGATGTAGTACTGGATGGATGTTTATTATAGGTAAGTGATGTCAAGGTTATAACGTTTCGGTCTCTTAGATCTTCAGGGCAGAGGACTGGGTTCTTGTGTTGAAGGATGCCGTTCTCATACTGACGAGAGTCTTGAGGTCGTAATTGGGGAGGGGGTGCTCAGTTTCTGATGCCTACTGGGAATGTTTAGTGGAGTTGTTATTTTTTTATTAGGTTTTGATGCTAGTGGGGTCATGGAGTGGAATTGGGGTGATTTGGTATGGGAAGAGGTCGCCAGTGTATCATAGCCGCTGTGTTTGCTGGAGATAGGATCTGGGTTATGTAAGAGTGGGGAATGGTAGATGGGAATTTATTATATGTGTGTGTGTTTATTTATTTATTATCTAGTTGTTTTTGCTAAGTATCGTGTTGATTTTTTACCCTATAGCTGTTGATGACGGCTTTGCCTAGGTGTGAGGAAATATTAAAGAAACCGGATCTGTAATTAACATTTGGTGTGTTACTTATGGCGCTGGCCTCGAAAATGTTTAATCTTAATCTTTTGTTGTGGATGTATGCAAGCATCGATGCGTTGTTAAATTTGAAGTTGTGTTTTAGATATGTGTTGGAATAAACAGTTGTTGTTGTCACCTAATTTAATGTTGCGTTTTCCCTACACTCTATCTTCAGCAAACCTAGCGTCTATGACACACTGAAAAACCCTTTCCACATCAAATCACCCCAATTCCACTCCATGACCCCACTAGCATCAACACTAAATAAAAAAATAACAACTCCCATTACTATCCTAAACATTCCCAGTAGGTATCAGAAACTGACCACCCCCTCCCCAATCATGACCTCAAGACTCTCGTTAGTATGAGAACGGCATCCTTCAACACAAGAACTCAGTCCTCTGTCCTGAAGAAGGTCTAAAAGAAATGCTATTTATTTTTAATAAAAACAAATACATTTATGAAATTGATTTTTATGTGTAATTTGTGTTTGCTGCTTTTCTTTAAGGCATTTAAAAACAAATGTTGAATCTTAGTCTTAAGTTTATAATTTTTTTAAACTCATAGGAGAAGCAAATTTGATGTTTTATATTACAAAATTAATGAACAGGTCATTTAGGAAGTTGTTAAGTAAAGTTAATATGAATAAATTTAATAATTCGATATTCTAATTTTTTAGATATCGAAAATGTTCTTATACTACTTATATTCTGTCTGTTTGAAAATGTTTGTATTTTTTTCATTCTACGTATATTCTCTGTTTGAAAATATCTATATTTTCTTGATTTTAGTTTAATTGTTAGAAAAACTTCGAAATTTTAAATGAGCCAAAATAAGAAGATTCCTTAATGACAACTTTGGGTTTTTTTTTGTTTTGTTTTTTTCATGTCTGAAGGATATGAAATAAATAGATTTTATACTTATTTCAAATGAATAATAGTAAAAGTTATTCCAAGTTTAAAAGTAAAACTTTTTCTAATTTCTTAAGATGACTATAGAAGTAATCGAGTGAAATCTCAAAACGGAAATAAATTGTCGGCCTCTAGTTTTCGACTATACCTGCCCGATGAAAAGGCTTTCAACATAGAACGCCATTAGCGCGATGTGAAATGCAAACAAACTTGTTCAGTATTTAAACTTGGAAAGCCGAGTCCTCTTTTTACGACGATAACCGTCACACAACGAGTGCCTCCCTACTGGTAACATATACTCAATGTTTTATTTATATGGTAATGAATAAGTTTGATTAGTAACTATTTATGCCTTACTGGCTTCAAAATTTGACCCTATGACCCTGAAATAGTATTGAGTCGAAAATGTTAACGTAATGATCAACTTTTGATCACTTTCTCGTGACGGTCTATAAATCTCAACAATAAATGTAATAAGTTACAACTAATGATTCGATATATTTAATTAGTCAAACCACTTTGCCGACATGCTCACATAAACATTGCTACTGGCAAGTAGTTGCATGTCTATGCAAGTGCGAAAATATTGATCAGAAAGAAATCAATACGTGGGACCGAGTAGGGGATTTAAAATTCACCTTCTCAAATATTATTATATGCCTTTGATGGAGAAGAGTATCAGTTTGTTGGGGACATGTAAAAAGAATGGGTCCGAGTGAGAAGGAAATAAAGTATTACGGCTAATTAGATTTAAATAGAAAGAATAAACACACCCTCTCTCTCTCTCTCTCTCTCTCTCTCTCTCTCTCTCTCTCTCTCTCTCTCTCTCTCTCTCTCTCACTCACTTTACATACGTACCTACCTACCTACCTACTTACCTACATGTATAAAAATGTCTATGAAAGCAAGTATATGTATTTGTCAGAGAGAGAAAGAGAAGATTGATTTTAACGGCATGTCAACCCATCTAGGGTTATTTAATGCCTAGAGGTTAGGGGTCGTGTTCATTGTATTTATTTTCCTCTTGTGTGGTCGTTTCTTAAGAGGTTTCTACACATTGTCTTATACGAATGATTTTTTAAACATATCTAGTTGACCAATAGATGGAGCCCTAACAAGTTCTTCTACTCCGGGCCAGAGCAGACCTGTGATTAATGACAATGAAGTGGTACTGCACACTCCTCAGGTCTCCAGAACTAGAGCCTGACCATCAGATGTAGTTTCATGTCATACGCAGGACACTCTTTTGATGAGGAGGGGTCTGACAGTACGGATTCCTTCGACTATCTCTTTATCGCCATCCGTTTCGACTTAGACAGGTGTTTGCGAGAAGTGCTAGATCATCCGTAATAGTTTCTTTTAGATATCGTCTGCATCTTGCCTTTTTAGTGTGAAACCATTTCAATGACGTTTTTAGAATGTAATCTAGACAGGTTATGAATGGAAATGGAAATTATTTTCAAAGTCAAAAGCATTTTAAGCGGACTGCTCTACCAAAAATCACGCTAAATTATATGGTTCTTGCTAAGTTGCGGGTACATACATATATAAAATCATAATTAGAATTTTATGCGAACACACACACTCACACACACACACAATCCCACAAACACACAATCCCCCCCCACACACACACATATATATATAGAGAGAGAGGGCACGATGAGTAAATTGCCACCATTGTGAATTATTAATTTTGCGCATGCGCTTTGGTTGTTATACAGCAAATTAGAGTCAGTTAGACACTGTGAGGAAATCAGCACCATAACATAATTCACTTCCTCCATAAATTTGGAAACGGTATACTCTGCTACTAGATATCCACCCTGAAAGCTTGGACTGTAGAATACACCAACTTCACCTTTGCAGAGGGATGAAATCAACCCAATGCGGCCACTTGTTGACCAAGGGTGGCAGCTCGTGATGCCTAAAGATAGAATGTCGGTGGCTGAGCAGTCCAGGACATGGAACACTCCACTTTGGTCCTTACCTGGACTAGAAGGGTGTATAAATCGGCTGACCACCTCGATCCTAGCACCTACATGACTGTGCCAACCATATTAACTTATTAGCAAACCCCTAACCCATTTTATCATAAATGTGCTAAAAGGTGGTGTCTGAGGGTTTTATTGTCCTGGATATGACGTCAAACTGCATCTAATAGTGAAGTTTCAATTCTGGAGCTCCGAGGTGTGGAATACCCCTTCATTGCCATTACTCCCAGGTCCACTCTGACCCGGAGTAGTACTACCTGTTAGCGTTCCATCGATGGGTCAATAAGAAAAATGATTTTTTTTAAATGTGTTTAAAAAATTGACTTTGAAAGTATTTTGAATACCATCAAGAATGGATAAAACAAAACGTCTTCGGCATAAAATAATCCAACACGCGTTGACATGCTGTAAAATCCAACCAGCCAACTTGACATTTACGCCTGAAGCTCCAATACAAATATTTCCCAGTGTTTGGGTGTCAATCTGGAAACATTGCAGAGGATTTGAAAAGAACTGGATGAATCCAATTGTGATTACGAAACAGCTCGGAAGTCTCACTCTAATCGATGAGAAAAAAACTCTTGAATTTGTTGCTGATATCCAGGTCATGATTTACAACGATCCCGCGAAGCTAATCAGATCCATAGCCAGGGACATAGGAGTGTTTGGGTTTCTTATCAGACAGGTAGTGCATTCACTATTTCTCATGAAAAGGTGACATTTTTATGACAGGCCATGGAGGACAAGAGGAAAGTCCGTGATGTAAAGTTCTGAACAAACTCAAGCATCTCTTCCAAACGAACAGGCTTTGTTTTTTCTCAGATAATAAAATTTTATATCGGGATCAAATGGTGAACTCAGAGAACAACCGTTGGCTTACTCTGTCCACACAAGATGTATTAAAAGCAAACACCCAGTCCATATCATGATGTTTGGGGTGGTCACAAGCGATAGTGGCGTTATGCCCCCATTCATCTCCCCACATGACATCAGACTCAAGACAGCGGCCTATATCAAGTGCACAGAGGGGTAGAACTGCCATGGATTGAGAAGGTGGCTGCTGGAAGACGCTACATTTTGGTAACAGGGCTCTTGGTTATACAACACAAGCAGCAGAATCCAGTGTTGGCTGTAAGAAAGTTACCGCGATCAGATCATTCCTACATACTAGCCGCCTAACTCCCCAGATTACAATCCTCTTGATTGTTATGTATGAAGTGCAGTTGAGTGAGAGACCAAAAAAACTCCGAGCAAAATTAAAGATTAAGTGAAAGGCAATAATAACGGCTGCATTTACCAATTTAAACAAGGAGACCGTCGGAAATCCTTGCAGGAGATTTCAAAGTCGTCTAAAGACCGTGGCTGAAGCCAGTGGCAATTTCTTTTAGATAATTTAATCTATAGTATTGAAATACTATAGATTAAATGATTTCATATTTTCATGTAATTTGGGTTAATATATCTGCTAAAGGAATATGTCAGAGTTATTTTAATATTGGCGTAATTTACACAACAATTTACCAATCGCATCTTATATATATATATATATATATATATATATATATATATATATATGTGTGTGTGTGTGTGTGTGTGTGTGTGTGTGTGTGTGTGTGTAATCATAGTTCATGAATTATAATCCATTGTAACTCATATGAGGGTCCACTTCATTTGTGGTCTCAAATCAATCAATAATCAATATCGGACTCAGAAATCTAAGCTATTTGCACGAAGAAGCAATATATTTAAAACTTTCATATAATCAATAACCTTGCAAGCTAACTACTATTACATTAGGAATAACTTACAAAAAGAAACTCTAATTATATTTACGCTGGGCTTTTTTAGTTTTCTCTCACAATTGATCCGTGTGCTGATGAATTTAATCAAGATCGTGTCTGCAGAGTTGGACTTTTGCATTTCAACGTAATTTAGATCTACGTCGTAACTATTTTAAGGTCTTTCGGTACAATTATAGTACAGACATTTCGCATCAAGTTGTTTTCTTTTTCTTCTACTTGATTGGTTCGTTGTGATAAAAACAATGGCATATTTTTTTCTTTCTCTTTCATCTTGTATTATTTGATAGCCTATCCTGACGAACACGGTCAAATGTTAGCCTACACATTCTCTGAATAAGAGCGTTATACAATGGCTACACATTGCGATCCATAGTTGTTACTGAAAGAAGAAAACATTTAAAAAAAAAACAGTGGCAACATCATGCCGATGCCAGTCAAAAAGTTTTGAGCGAGTTGCTATTCGATTTACGCCTATTGATTTTGGTGTCATTACCAAGGACACTAAACTGTATCTGATGGTCAGGCTCCAGTAGTGAAGATACCCCTTCATTGCTATTACTTGCAGGTCTACGGCATGGTAGAACTGTTAGCGTACCATCTATAGATCTGTGAAAAATATTTACATTGGATCGGGCCGTGTGAAAAAAATTCTCAAGAAACAACTACACAAAAAATGTTAATATAAATGTACAATTAACGCGATACCCACACCTATAGACATCAAATAACCCTATGCTGATTGACATGCCGTTAAAATCAATCAATCAAATTTTGTCGCACAGCTTGTTTACCATGAAACGGATGGAACTATATGTACAGAAAAAGGAATCTGAAGATTCCCCAAAAACAGTAATTTATTTAATTTTATTATCATCTCGTACAGTGTTTTTTTTTAAATTGAGGGTGCTGAGACCATATGGGTACAAAAATAGTGGGGGAGCGCAGACGCTACAAACGAGTCTTAAAATTTGTATTGTCCGATTGGGCATAAAAGCGCAAATTCGTATTTCTAGTTGCTGAAAATTCAGCAGCTACCCCAAAGATTTTCGCTTAACGTGGTTTCCATTGTTGTCTCAAAAGGCAGTCCAAATGTCGCTTCCTTTTAGACAACATTATCAATATGATGACGAAATTCAGATCGAAACCTGTCCGAAGGGACTTGCATGTATTTTTATCAAAATTCCCTTTCAATGGGACCACTAATTGGCCGTAAGTGGCGATCAGTGATGCTTATGGATATACTATCATTCTGGTAACTGAGCAGCCCATGACATAGCCATTACTTGGGCTAGATGGACCGATCAATCTGATGGTGACGTTGTCCTAGCACCTATGTGACTGTCCTGACTGCCTTACTCTTCTGGCAAACCCCAACCCCTTTTATCAGATATGTGCTAGAAGGCAGTGACTGAGAGTCTTATTGTACTAGGCATGATGTTAAACTGTATCTAGTGGTGAGATTCAAATTCTGGACATCTGAGGAGTGTAGAGTACACGTTCATTACCATTACTCCCAGCTCTGCTAGGGCCCAGAGTGGTAGTACCTATCAGGGTTCCATCTATGGGTTGAATAGTTAAAAAATATTTTTTGCATTTGAATATCCAACAAGAATGAATAAAGCAAAAGTCTAAGACATAAAATAACTCAAGGGTTTACATGTTTACAAACCAACTAACCAAAACAAATCTGTTATATAATAAAATTATTCAGATTAATTGATTGATTCTAACGGCATTTCAATCCACCTAGGTTTTATTTTATGGTCCATAGAATGTTAGTACCTAACTTTGGGTCAGATTGGGCCTGAGATTAATGGTAATAAAGAGGTACTCAATATTCTTCAGAGTTCAAGATCTGGAACTTCATCAGACCCAATTTAATGTTTCCAGAACACACTTTTTAAGGGATGCAGTCCGCGTGCTCTAAGACCTACTGACAAGAAAAAAAATAAATTAGAATTACAAAAAAGTAAAATTTATTCTTTTATTTTCCTTCTTAAGATGCATTGCTACATAACCATCGGCATTCTGTGCGTGTGTTAAAAAAATCTTAGATTGACATGATATCAAAAAGAATTTTTTGCAAATGAAATGCCAATTCCTACACTAATATCCATCACACGTACTGCGGAATGGTTCCCGGAAATCCTTTATGCGATAAGTTTTCTCTACAGAATGAACATCAATGTTTATTTCAGATATATATGGCAACTTTGCACAAGAAAGTAGGCGACAGAGTTAATTTTGTAATGCTAAGAAAAAAAATATAATCTAGAAAATGGAGATTTCTGGAACCAAGTAGATAAATAAACATGTCGCGCTGGATGGGACAAAACTGTATTCGCTAGATCTTTATTAAGGAAAATGGATGGCAGAACTAGACAAGTGCAATTGGCCAACATATATTGAAAACTGTTGAGATGTTGACAGTAGGGAAACAGTTGAATGTTCTTACATCAAACAAACACTTGTATTATCCATTAAGAGAAATGAACATTGTATTTCCGGAAATTAATAATAATAAAGAAACAAGTGCCCATCTATAGAAAATAAAAAACAAAAAACAAAAACAACTTCATCGCTTGAAATAATGGAAAAAGGTATCTTACGTAACATCAGCAAGGAATTCCTATTGAGCCCTTTTAAATAATGAAATCCTTCATACTTGTTCGATAATATCCAATTACATTTACACCGCCGTTTAATATACTATTCGTTTCTTTCTATTGTTAACTTATAAAATGATTGATTGATTTTACCAGCATGTCAACCTGTCTAGGGTTATTTTATGCTTAAAGGTTAGGGAATCGCGTTCAAGTATTTTGCAAGCTTGTAACTGCTTGTTTAAATCTCATCAGAAGTCAAGAATTAAGTTAAGAATCCGTTAATGTCTTCCCTAAATAGAAATTGGGTCTGAAAATATCAGTAGACGGAAGAATAAATGTGTTAAGCCCAAATAAGGAATTGACCTGTAAAATAAAGATCCAAGAAGAATACTATACACTCCCTACATTTACAGATACGGGTATGTAATTAGGTATGAAGAGAGCTGATTAAAGAATTACTCAAAATGTAAGAAAGTATTAATGTCTTCAAGTTAGATGATGTGATGCTAATAATCTTCTTAGTGGCATCCTTAGTCATACTCTAATATGCCTTTCATACACATTGTCACATTTCAAAGAAACCAAACCACATTTAAAATCATACTGACTACAGATTATAGACCAAATAACGGGAGAGTAAATTTAAATTAATTAAAGAAAAAATCTAATTTTTGAGGAAAGAGTAAGAGTAAAATGAAAGAAAAGAGTGTTCTTGAGAGACAGAGATTCTGCGAGTGACCTTTTGAAAATTGACCTCAGAGTGAGTCAGGTCAGTGCACTTGCTTTTAGGTTAGCTAATCACAGGTGAATGATTACTATTAATTAGGCTAACATAAATAAACCAGAAACTTCGAATTTTCAGGTCAAGTATAGAACTTTCCAAGGGGTACCAGGGGATTCAAAACCGGAAACCGATATGTTCCCCCGACATGATAGACGGAAGTAAAAGAATGACGAAGAGTTTGAAGTTGTCAGAATAGCGGTGACCCAAGAGGAGTCGATGTCAAGTTGACAGCTGGTGCCATAGGATGTTGGATAGTTAGAATGAAGGAGATTAATAATAGAAAAATTAGTCAGTCTTTCTCACTCTAACTGGACCACACACGCTGGCAGGTTAAAGGAATACAGCCTAATGTCTGAATTGAAAAATACCGAAACGTTCGCGAGTTGTTTTTACATGTCTGCCTTCGTGCCCTCCTGAGCGACCACATTGCATGAATGGTCTTGGTAGTTGACTACGCTACACAATGTTTTTTGGATTATTATGAAGTTTTTTGGAAAATGATACAAATCATCACTATCGTCATCAAAACGTGTCGACAGTTCGGATCCTCTCTCTCTCTCTCTCTCTCTCTCTCTCTCTCTCTCTCTCTCTCTCTCTCTCTCTCTCTCTCTCTCTCTCTCTCTCATCGCTCTTGATAAGTTCTCTATACGGCATCTAGTGTCGCCATAGAAATATCTGTCTCTATCGACCATCGCTCTTGAAAAGTCCTCTAAGTGACACCCAGACGTCGCACAGAACTGATAACCCAAAATGTTTGCTGGTTAATGACCATATGGAAATATGATATCTCTGATAAAACAAAACAAATTTCTTCAAAGTTGTAGCCGTGTCAGCACTTCTGTATAGTTGCACTATTGTACTCTAACGAAATTCTTGGAGAAAAGGCTGGATGATAACTATATAAGGATGCAGCGTGATGTTTTTCAACAAATCCTGAAAGCAGCATTCCACAAACAGCAACTATATGGCCATTTACCCTATCTTGCAAATCATATTTTTTTAAAAAAGGCTTGCAAGACATTCTGGGAACTGCTGGAGAAGTCAGTTATATTCGCCAACGTATATGTATTTACCAAACCTCTCCACACAAGCAGGATGCGAAACAAGATCAATTCTTATGTATTTACCAAATTCCTCGGCAATTTATTAGCAGAGTTTAACAAGTATAAATTCAGAGCTTTCCTTTTCCTAAACCGGTTGCAATACCAAGGTTAAAGAACCCAGCCTTCTCTACTATATACAGATATCGGGGAGAGAATACGCTGTATGTATTTTAAATAACCCTAGACGGATTGACATGCCGTTAAAATAAAGTTCTGATTTCTGGTTTCGTACAAAACTGTAAATGATCAAAGAATAGCAATTAAGAAAAGCAATAAGAAGAAAAAATTATAAAAACAAAATGGTTGCTACGAATACGGATATCGGCACACTTTAACTTGAAAATATAGTAACATTCAACTCATTGTTATTGCCCACACGATTTGAATTAGCCAATGACAAAGGGCTTAATTACTTTTTTTAATATCTCTAGCTTATTCATAGGGACTAAACATAAACACGGAGGCGCTCGTATCGTAAAGGTCATTGCCGTAGGGAATGCCTGAACTGTTTGAATTTCATATATATATCATTCGAAAATGTATGAAGCAAACTATTCTCTCTCCAGCTTTGGGTAAATAGTAGGGCAGAATGGACTCTTTAACGTTGGTATAGCAACCAGTCTAGGAGAAGAACAAATCTGAATTCAAACTAAACATTCACAGTCTATTCCTGTCCAAGATACGCTACATGAGTCGCGCTCCTCCCGCCAACCAAGTCAGATTATAGGATAAGTCCTAACTGTTTAAGAATACGAAAGATGCTATTGTTTCCAAAAGTTTATTGAGTCTATTCCGACTTTTAAATAGCACAAGGTCAACTTTAAAGTGGTTAGTATCCGTATGCACGTTAATCATATGTTAAGAACCTCTGCATGCGACTGTCAAGAACTTTCCTGGATGTGTGCGTTAGAGAAAAATCGATAAAAGAAAATTTCAAAGGTTGGTGTGAACTGTAGAAAAACACCGTAAAACGTGTAAAGATCTGACCTGGAACAATCTGAGATCAAAGTTTCTACGCTTATCATACACCAAATACTAAATTGAGAGTGGCTTTATAGATAGATAGATAGATAGATAGATAGATAGATAGAAACAGAAAATAGACAGATGAATGGATGGACGGACGGATAGTTAGATAGGTATAAACATTGACACAGATAGATAGTAACAGAATAAAATAGACAGATAGCCAGGCAGGTTAACAGACAGACAGACAGACAAACTGACAGACAGACTGACAAGTAGATAGATAGATAGTTAGATAGATAGATAGATAGATAAGTAAAAACTATCATAAACTAAACATATATAGTAGAATTTAGCAGGAACTCATGGGTAAGAAAGAATGTTTTTCTATTTCATTACACATTTCCATGTAAATAATAAAACCATACAAAGATGTATATTTACGCATATAAAATCTAAGAAAATACTAATATGTTCATATATTATGAAATTAGAATAATACTCGCGCTGAAAACATACAGACCCGCACACAACGTTCCTCCATTTTGATATTTCTAAGAGAAACCCACCCTTGTTCGTGAAGAAAGAAACGTATACTCATTCCTAATATATAACTGGACAAAACGCAACAATTCTATGAAAATATCCAGTAGACTGAACAAACCAGAATAGAGCTTACTGGGAATATAGTCCAGCAATTTATTTACAAACGAAGAAGTAATATAAAAAATAACTCTATATCCGCGGTTAAACAGGATCTTATGGGTGTTGATGTACTTTATCTCTAACCAGTAAAGGGCTTCATCATTTCTAGCATTGGTAGGCTTCATCATTTCTAGCACTGGGAGGCTTCATCATTTCTAGCACTGGGAGGCTTCATCATTTCTAGCACTGGAGGGATTCATCATATGTGGTACCGAATGGCTTCATCATATCGAAGAAATCATAAGATCTGGATATTAACAGGGAGTTTTAGGACGAAATGCTCTATCAAGTGTATCTATTTACCCAGCCCCTCTACAACAGATAGGATATGATATAAGGTAATTTTCTTTTAGTGGGATGAATTCAGACTTTCCCTTCTCCTAAACTGATCGTCTAACCAAGGCTAAAGAACCCAGTATATCCTACCCATAGCTGATGGAAGAATTGGTGGATTCATGCCTTCTAAATGCAAATACCCTCGTACATGATTTGACGATTCCATATCTTACGACGATAACCATTATGCTAAGTGCTCCATCAAACTACCCAGTGTAAGAAAACATTGGATAGTATAGCATAGGTCCATCAGCATGATAAATATTCAATGTATATATTAAGTATTTAAGAATGGTGAAAAGAAAACGACTGAATGATCTCAATCCCGTTGAAAATCTTTGAAGACAGATGAACTATGACACTTGGGAAAGGCTTCCTAGAAACATTTAAAGATTTGAACAAATTGCTAAAGAATGACAACATAAACTACCAGTTATAAAGTGTGGCTACAAGAAATATTTTGAGGAAACCATCTTTGCAAATGAGATATATTTTCAGTTTCTTCTTTGAAATTACTACAATTGAAACAATAACTTGCCCAAATCCTATTTGTAAATCATATTAAAATATTCTGATGAAAAGGCAGATTTGCCTTTATTTCTGAAATATTTGTACAGGTTATAAAGTTCACTCTTAATATAAAACTGCATTGTGACATAACGAGAATTTCTGATGGTGTTTAAAATTTATTAACAAGAAAAGTTTTGTTTTTGTAAGTCAGAGTTTCGTTAAAATGAAAAGCATTAAAACCAAAATGTTAGATAAAGGTTAATTCTCCTGAGTTTAAAAGTTCAGAAAAAGGTCAGCAAACTACTAAATTGATAAGTTTATTTAAACTGTCAAAAGTCCCAGGTGTGCCTTGCTTACGAGGAATCTCTGTGCATTTATATAACTTTTTTCTGAAGCCGAAAACTTGCACCAGTCGTCATCGAAATGTCAGAAGCCAAACGAAAGGGTTCAAGGTTGGTTTTTTTTTACTCCTCCACTCAATATGATCGGAGAACGCACTGTCTAATCATCCCCCTCTCGATGAAAGGGTTTTTTTTATTGGATAGCCAATGAAACCCGGTATGGCATGATTTGTAAATCAGAGATTTTTTAGGTTTACAAATTTTCTTCTATAAAATATAGATTCTGAGATTTTCTTGACAAATGGAGATCCAGAGCGTTTATCACATGCAAGTAACATCATGCGTGAACACGAGAACATATTTGTACGGGTTTGAATGAATGGAGATAGTAGCTACTGGATCACGTGACTGTACATTCACAGAGGATGTAGATCCTGTGTCAGTTGTATTTAGTTCTCCAAATCTAAAATAGATTTTATTTAGTGTAGGATGTTTATTCTTCTGTACTGCTTTTAACACACACACACACATATATATATATATATGTGTGTGTGTGTGTGTGTGTCTGTATCTGTGTCTGTGTCTGTGTCTGTTAGTGTGTGTGTGTGGACAGACGGACAAGGAGAGAACGAGTGAGAGAGGCAGATATACGGGGAATAAAGGGAGATAGAGATGATGTTTTAACAAATATATTAAGAGATTTTATCAAAAATGAAATGACAAAGATGTACACAAAGTGGGATACTGAATTGTGTTAAAGTTCTTTCTGACAATATCTTTTGCATATCTACTTAATAGGGTTGATATATCGTTCGCATATTATCATTATTACTTTATTATTTTAATGAAGGATTAAAAATCTAAATTAAAATCAAGTGTTATTCAGTGGATAAAACTCAAATATTAATTCATTTGTTCATGTTTTGTTGTCATTACAATATTTCGTAATAATCTTTTCAGCCATGAAACGAGAGTCTGAAGGCCGAATCCTTAAGTCACCTACAATAATTCGAGTAAACTTCAGATATACATGGAAATCAGCTGAATGGATTTGTAACACGTTCGTTCTTTAACTAGATTTTTCATGTCTATTCAAGCGTTTTATGATGATCATTAATCGTAGTAGGAATAGCATAATTTCAACCCATGTTACTTATACTGACTATCATTATTATGTATTTACTAATTGGTATTCTTATTATCTATATATTTATGTAAGATATTTGACTAATATTACTGAATTTTATCAGTGATTTCTTAACTTTATTTCCAGTTCTAAGAACTCAGGTTTCCTCATCATTATTATTATTTTATTTCACACTTTTTATATCAGGATTATGACTAGTTATCATCACCTGGCATGTATATCTATAACACACTCTCTCTCTCTCTCTCTCTCTCTCTCTCTCTCTCTCTCTCTCTCTCTCTCTCTCTCTCTCTCTCACACACACACACACACACACACACACACACACGCACTCACTCACACACACACACACACACAAACACAACTGTCCCTATTGTTCATCGCCCCTGGGAGTTCCTTCGCATGACATCGTTAGCCTACACTGGTGTGTCCATGTATACATGTCTACACAAGGATGTACTTACTTATCCAACATGTCTTATTCGTCTTAATCGCTTGTTAGCCAAGTAGCAGTACAGCTGCTTTTTGTGGGATTTTGCTTCCAAGATTTTTCTAAGACACCCGTATGTAGCTCCCATCTATATTTTTTCTAACCGTTCTGTAATATTGCCTCGAGATTTTTTGCTCGAACCCCTTGTACGATTCAACGAATAGTCAGGATCTAAAAAGTTGTAGATCGATTTCTACGAAACCCATTTTGGTTTTTCTAAGAATTTCTCTACTTTGAAATATGCTATTTTACTATCAGTAATTGTGACTCACAATGGACACCAAGTCACAGCAAAAGTAAACACTTTGCAAAACTCTACTGTTTTCTTGCCCATTTCAAAATTGTTGTCTAAATAGATTCAATTTTTCATCGGAAATGAACATATTCTACATAAGATCCTCTCGCTATCATTCCAACAATGATGGCTACATTGTTTATCTTTATTTACAAGATATTTTATATATTTTGCTAACTCCTCCGTCCCATGCAGGATGTAACACAATGTCAACTTGTAAGCGGAGTCAAGCTAATTTGAATTCAGAATGTTACTTCTTCTAGACTGGTTGCAAAACCAAGACTAAATGGCCCAATCTTCCCGGCTATTTACCCATAGCTGGAGAAAACATATGGATTTATCCCATTAGCGCGTACTGAAATACAAATAACATCGTTCTGGATTTAAATTCAAATCGCTAATTTCATTTTCTACGACACTAACTGTTACACTAGGCGCAACTCCATGATATTTAGTCTTGATACCAATTCAACCCCAAATGTGACATCCACATTTAAGAAATTCTTCATCGTATTTTGTAATTGATTAGATCTAATCAATCAGATTGGACAACATGATCAGTTTAATTTTCAAATTTCAGTTCTACATCTGATTTGTAATTTCGTCATTTATTTCCGTGTCAAAATATAAATTATTTTTCAAAACTCCTTGGGACCGTTCCAAGCACACAAACTGCAATTGGTATCAAATCATCTTCATATTTCATAGCTTTATCTACTCTCTAGCAAGATCCAAGTATTTGTCTATCTTTTCGTTTTCTTTCTTTTTTACTCGGTATTCCGCGGTAACGGCAAAATCCACAATATGATAATTTTTTCTCTTGATAATTAAAACTAGGAATGCCCTTCTGGTCGGCATTGGGTGGTCCGTTCGTATCTCAAAGTCCCAGATAATATTAGGGGTCTCATTTAATAATACGGATTCTAGTTTGTACATATACAATTTGTCAGTATGGTTAAATTTTAATTGTAATTGTACAATTCCCAGTGTATTTCCCACCCATTTGTACCTAATCTTGTATACTTTTTGTGCTAGTTTGCTTCATTTGCTTATGTGATTAACCGTTTTATCTTTGTCACCACACAACCTACAATTGCTATTCTTTTGCTTATCAATTTTTGCTTTATCATACATGGTACGAGGGGTAAATTGTCGCTACTTTGAATTATTAATTTCGCGCACGTGCTTCGTTTGTTCTAGGTTTTGTCTACTGTGCAGCCAACTATAGTCAGATGAGTATGATATGAGAGGAAAGCCGCACCAGAAGTTTGGAAACGGTATGTTGTACTAGTTGAAATTCATGCTGGAATCTCCAATACGAAGATTTCAGTGTTTGGGTGTCAATCTGAGGACAGTGCAGCGGATTTGTAAAGAGTTGGACGAGTCTAATGGTGATTACGAAGGCATGGTAGCTCTGATGTCTCACTCTGATAAGAAAAGAACTCCCGAATTTCTTGGTGAGTTCCAGGCCATGATTGACAATGATCCCATCAAGTCAATCAGGTCCATAAAAAGAGATTTAGGAATGTCCAAGTTTCTTATCAGGTCGTTGGGCATGAAGGGATTTACAAGATGTGAAATGGACAATTTTTATCACAGGCCATGAAGAACAAGTGGAAAAACTGCGCTGCAAAGTTTTTTAACAAATTCAAGCATTCCCTCCAACTGAACATGCTTTAAAAAAATTTCAGATGAGAAAATTTTATACTGGGATCAGATGGTGAACTCACAGAACAACTGTTTGGCTTACTCAGTTCCCACAAGATAGTAATGAAAAGTAAACTCCCAGTTCACACCATGGTGTTTGGTGTGGTCATTAGCGATGGTAACTTTATGCCTGTATTTATCTTCCCACATGGCCTCAGACTCAATACGGAGGCCTACAATAATTACATGGAGTAGGGAGTACTACCCTTGCTTGAGAGGGTGACTGCTGGAAGACCCTACGCCTGACAATAGGACTCTTTCAAGATATTTTCATGTAACTTTGGTAAATATATTTGATAAAGTGAGATGTCAGTGTTATTTTAATTTTTGCGTAATTAGATGACAATTTACCTATCGCAGCTTGTAATTGTTTTTATGGCATTATTTTGTGTTATTATTATTATTATTATTATTATTATTATTATTATTATTATTAGCTGAATATCTAAACTAGTTATAATGACATTAAATCTCTCCCTTCTATCAATCAATCAATCAATAGTCCATGCTCAGAGTTAATTAATACCTGAGATACCTGGTTGTCTCTTCTGCTGAACCCAAGTATATGATTTTTGCATATACTGCCCTAACCAGGGATTGAACTCTCAAGTGCCAGATACACTTTAACCAATGCTTAAATCCATTAAAGCAATGGCCCGTTAACCTGATAGTGACACAGATTTCTTTGACATTGTCGCTGGAGTCATACACGGAGATACATTAACACCATACATATTTATAATATGCCAATACTACGTACTCAGAACCCCATTAAATAAAAAAGGCTTCACCCTAAAAACGGCAAAACTCTGACGATATACCGCGCAGACTAGTACACAATAGAGGCATATTTTATTGGTAAAATGGATAGCAGTTTATGTTTAACGTTTTGAAAAAAATCTCTCTATCTTCTAAGTTTATGAAATTAGCACTCTAAAAATTATTAACAAGTTGTTCACTATGAGAAGAAGGACGACAAAAGTTTGCGTCGAAAATAACGTCTAGATCTTTCAGATTTCAAATTCTTGTTGTTGTTGCAATATTTAGGGAGAATATTTAGGCGGATCAAACGAGCCTGTCTCATGAAGCACCAATTAATATTCTACTACAAACGCTATTTTGTAGTCTTTTCACCAATAAAATCTGTTTCTACTGAAGAGAACTAGTTTCCCAAAGGGAGACTATCCATTATATTTGAATAAAGCAGCAGTGTAGGAGTAAGATTGATTGACATGTAGCAGAAACAAAGGTGACACCGGCATCTTAAAAAAAGCACCAATTAATTGGACGTGCTGGTAACAAAAGTTATTGAAGTTCTTCCGAGATACCTAACGGCCCGGAATCCATGATGGCTGCTACCAGTTGTTCAATCAATTCTCAACGATAAATGAAGAGATCTTCGCCGTCATTCTGACAGGGTGAAAAGTTCGTTTTCGTTCTCTCAAGATGGACATTTTAGACATCAGAAAAAAAACACTTCAAATTATGCAGAAAAATAACTCTTTAACTTTTTCCAAGAATAAATTTTTGGAATATTTTGAACAGCCATTAGTGATCATACCAACGCATAACGTATCTTCTGTGCAAAATGTTATTATAAGACAAATATATACTCATCACACAAACTGAACGGAAATATGTCTAGTCGGTGGGGCTTAGAATACGCTGACTGAATTCACTGCAGAGTATAAAGACTCTAACCCTCCACAAGGGGAGGTATTGAGTATGACACTAACCTGCATCTGATGGTTAGGCTCTATTGACTACCCCTTTATTGTCATTACTCCCAGGTTCAATCTGACCCGGAGTGGTTGTACTCATTAGGGTCCCATCTATGCGGGAAAAAATCTCTTAAGAAAAACTGCACAAGAAAATGTAAATATGAACGAACAATAAATGCAATTCCCTAATCTCTCGGCATAAAATAATTCAAGGCAGGTTGACATGCCATTGCAATATGATGAATTGATTGATTGATTGATTGATTGATTTAATGTCATTACAATTCGAGGAATCACGTTTCAATTTACATTTCTGTGTGGTTGTTTCTTAAGTGGTTTTTTTTTGCATACAGTCCAATTGAATACGAATAATTTTAAACAGATGTATTTTGACCCATAAATAGGAACCTAACGAATACAACCACTCCTTTTGGGGAGGTCTTACTCCTCTGCACCGTATTCTAAGCCCTTTGTCGGCTAGCAAAAATATCTATTTTACAAACGTTGTTATGATGTACATCGTAACTGTAAAAGAAAAATTTCCATAACAGAAAAAAGATTTAACAATTATATTATTATATCATTTTATGACGTTCATATTGTTCTGTAAAAGGTTTCATGAGTTGATTTTAGTTTTTTTAGTTTTATTTGTTTTTTTGTTTTTTGTTTTTGTTTTGCTATTTGCATTTTTTTGTTTGTTTCTTTGTTTTTTTATCTTTTTTGGTATTTAGTGAGTAGATTTTCAGTTTTTAAGGTTTTCCTTTATGCTTATTAGTTCAAACAAGCAACCTCATGAAATCTGTTATATTTCTATATCTTATCTGTATTTGCCGCATATTCGTGTTAGGAACAACTTATGAAGACTAATTCTTCACCTCAAAAATAGCGGATCGTTCATTATATGAGATGTGTCTTACCTTTTTGTGGCTAAAAACATGATATTATTCATCAAATGAAGTCGTTCATTACACGAGTATGTACGACACTTAAAATCATCCTTTCAAATCCTGTATTTTGGCGACTTTGTCAAGGTCCTAATTTTGTTAAGGTGGGAGAATTTAAGCTAATTTCACCAGTTATTGTTATGGTTGCATTAATTATACTACATTACCATCACCATCACAATACAATCCTGGGTTTCTGTTTATCTTATGTCTGTATTAAAATAAATGTTCGAGATATAAGTCAAATGAATTTTCAGATTTTCACTGATGAATTTTAGCAATATGTATCTCCATGTTATATAATTAATTTAATATAACTTTTTATCCAAGTGTTGATTTCTTCATTCTTTATTTTCCTATATAGCATTAATCGTCTATTCTTTATTTTATAGCTTTTATAATCAATTGTGAAAAAATTGCAATTAGAGCTATTTTATGCTATTTGTGGAAAAAGGACTGAAGGGCAAAATAAATTAATGATGTGGATTGCCTGGGAACAGTCAACGAATGTGGGGCACAACACTGATTGAGGTGTTTCAAAGAAGGTGACACCAGACTTGAAGACAAACCAAAATACGTTCTGCTGTGGAAGATGAGGTCTTACTTAAAATGGTTAAACACTAGCTAAACACAAGCACTCGTATATTGTCGGCAGAACTTGGTCCATGACAATGCATCATCATTTGATATCTCCATAAGCTCGGCCTTATGAACAAACACTGAAATCCAAAATAAGAAATAACTTCTTTTTTATACTCAACCTAGTATATATAAAAAATATTTAAATCACAATATTTATAGTGAGAAAATATGTTTGTGTCGCTGTTTAGCAAAAATACATGGCTTCATTATTATTCACTCATGTTCCTGTACTAATTTCGTTATATTGGTTGTTATTTTCATTAAATTACAAGTGGTGTACCCATACAATAGTACTGAAACAGCCACCGTTTAGGAAAACCCCATTTTATTTCAAAACCGAGCGATCAAAAGTCACTATGTTGAAAGTGTTTTTCCATCTAAGTAAGCGTGGTTTAGGCTCTGTAGCTGATTTTTCGAAAACTAAGGCCAAAGCTTCTATTTCCAAATAACACGCCCTTGTTGACCTGCATCATAGAATAAAACAGGAATTCTTCCAAACTGTAGCCGTGTCAACACTATTGTAGGGTTAAACCACTTGAACTTTAACGAAAGAGATAGCAACTATACAAGAATATTACGTGGTATGTTCAACAAATCCTTCAATCAGCTGTACTGCTACTTACCTACCATCTCACAAGTAAGACTAGCAAGACATGCTGGGCACTTCTGAAGAAGTAAGATGTTCTATGGACTCATACAAATGGAAACACCATTGTTGGCCGACCAGTACAAACTTACATTCATCAGCTCTGTGTGGACACTGGATGACGCCTAAAAGACATACTAAGAGTGATGTTTGATAGGGAATTTTAGAGAGAGAGAGAGAGAGAGAGAGAGAGAGAGAGAGAGAGAGAGATTCTGGAGAATCTGTGCAGCCTTTGATGGTGATTGTTATTATGATAGTGGTTATTTAACTCACAAGTAAAAAAATAATTATATGCAATAAGTATAATTTGATGAACTAATTCTCAGTCTAATTATTAACGTTTAATTAAATATGAATAATTGTTTTATGGAAAAAATCTTTTTCTTTTTCTTTTTTTCATGTTTGAAAATTTTAATTCTGGTGGAATATGGCTTCATGGCTTCCTGCTGATTATTGATTTTTTGTTTGTTTGTTTGTTTATTTTTTGCTTGTTGCTTTTTGTTGTTTTTTGTTGTTTTTTCTTTATTATCTTGTTTTGTTCTTTTGTTTTTTGTTAAAGACTCCTCTCTTGGTGTGAGATCCCCTTTTACCATAAGAAATAACATTTTTTTACATTAAAACCTCCGCATGAATTCACTACAATGTCACGTTAGCCATCACGCTACGTCCCCTCCCCACCGCCTTTGCTTTGTATCAACCATTTTGGCCACAGAGGACAGAAAAACTATTTCTAATTATTGATATCGATTATTTAGCCAGAGAATTTGCATTAAACAATCCATTATAAAAATAGTTAATGGAAATGTTTATACTGATTTTGTCTTCTGATAGAATTAATTACCGAATGTGAGATTCGGCGCACGAATGTCTCATTTCCTAATTGAACTGGCTTATACTCAATACCTTTTTATCAATGTAGTTAAATTGAGCAAACTTCATCGTTAATTTCGCGTATATTGTTAAATCAAGCGAATATACGTGAAAGTAAATTAGTTTTCTTATCTTGAATTGACAATTCTCTCAAATATGATGAATCACAAGAAATCGGAGCAATAATAGGCACAATAATAATAATAATAATAATCGTGCCAGAAAGCTGAAAATGCTGTAGAACATGTAATTGACGGTGATACTATTTATAGTTGGTGCGCTTGAAACGGTCCCCAATGGTCTGGAAAGGAAGGAAAAACCCAGACCATCCAGACTACAGGCACTTTTAAGATCAACTAAGATACACAGAAGAGTCATTGAGACCCGTGGAGACTCCAGTGAAATACCACCAGTTGATGTTGGTGTGAAAAACTCATAAGGAGTTATATTATAATAATAATAATAATATAATAATAATAATAATAATAATAATAATAATAATACTGCACTGCTGCAATCTGCCAGATTACTCAGAAGAGTCCTGGAGACTTGAGGAGACTTGCTGTCACTCAGACTCCAGTGAAAGACCATCAGCTAACACTGATGTGAAAACTCAAAAGGAGTAAATAATAATAATAATAATAATAATAATAATAATAATAATAATAATAATATTTTTTTTCTGGGTCAGGGCTCAGAACTTAAACAACCTCCTGGGTCAGGTATAACCACACTATACCACCTCATGAAAAATGTCTAAATAAATTATATCAGCCGTGGAACGCAGACTTCGGGTCTGTGGGACGCCATGGGCAGGTGCTCCTTGATGGCCAACATGGGGGACCCGGTCCGCATCCTGCGAATGTTGCTCAAACTTTTTTCAGATACTCAACACAAGATGATTCATCCCAGGAAAAAGAATAAATAATCAGTATACCAAGATATCAATCAGGGGGTAGATGATCAACCTTATATGCATGTAGGCTGCTGTTGTTTTTCTTGTTCTTCCAGATATTCATGGGAAAATGGTAGCTCAGCCGATAGACGACCCAGTGAGGTGGTAGCCGATAGACGACCAGTGAGGTGGTACCGATAGACGACCCAGTGAGGTGGTAGCCGAGACCCGACGACCAGTGAGGTGTAGCCGATAGACGACCCAGTGAGGTGGTAGCCGAGAGACGACCAGTGAGGTGGTAGCCGAGAGACGAGTGTTGAGGTGGTAGCCGAGAGACGACCCAGTGAGGTGGTAGCCGAGAGACAAAGAAAAGTGTGGACTAGAGAAAATAACACACAAGTACTCCATTGTTATTTTAAAAGCAACCCAACACAGAGAGGTTATAGAAAAAGAATGCTTCAGATTTGGAATGACAACAAGAATTTCAGCACAACCAGCCAAAGACTGGCAGACCAGGCAAGAATGATCCTGAATAAAAATTATTCTCTGATCTCGAGATAATAGAAATATGTGGACAGGAAAATCAAGAAATACAAACCGAACAAGAATCAACCAAACAAAATGAACATGCTAGCAACCAAAACCGTATACAACCTACCTTTACAACACAGGAACTAACACCAGAACAGAAAATGGATATAGAACTTATACAACAAATCATGAATGAGAACAAAAGTACATTACCATCCCTAAGAAACATAGAGTGGAAAAAGTCAAGAAAGAAACGGAAAAAATAAACAAAATATTAGCGAACATCCCAACAAACAATATCACTGAACTCAACAACCTTATCTATGCAGGAGCAAAACTAGTCTGTGATAGAATTGACGCACCCTTCGAAACACTAACACAAACAAAGAACCAAACAGAAACACAAAAGCTGGGTGGGAGTTCAGATTGGAAGAACAAATAAAAAAAACTACGACAACAAACAAATACGTTAAATAAAAACACAAATACACATGTAGCTAAAAAGGTTAAAAGACAACAGCAAATTAAGTTGGAAGAAGTAAAACAAAAGATATCGGCTATAGAAGGAAGACTCAAAAGATATCGAGAGAGAACTAAACAGTACAAACAAAATAGGACCTTCCAAAACAATGAAAAGAGATTTTATGAACAAATTGATGGAGCAAAAACAAACATTAGTGAACACCCAAATGCAACAGAAGCAGAAAAGTTCTGGAGTGATATATGGATGAGGAAAGAACATAATAAACAGTCAAAGTGGATAAGTGATATTAAGAATGAACTGATGGAAATTGAGGAAGGACCTGTTGCCAGTGTTCATGTAATTACGCTTAAATCAGTACTCAAGAAAGTAACAAATTGGAAAACACCAGGCCA
Source organism: Doryteuthis pealeii (assembly GCA_023376005.1). Lineage (NCBI taxonomy): Eukaryota > Metazoa > Mollusca > Cephalopoda > Myopsida > Loliginidae > Doryteuthis > Doryteuthis pealeii. Next base: position 36,561,088 of record CM042154.1, on the reverse strand, counting down.
TGATGGCATACATGGATTCTGGTTCAAAAAAATTTACGACTATCCACAAAAGAATGGCCCAGCAACTGAACAGATGCCTACAAGAAACGGAAATACCCGAATGGATGACAAAAGGAATAACTACACTAATCCAGAAAGACCCACAAAAAGGAAATGTCCCCAGCAATTATAGACCAATAACTTGTCTACCCATGATGTGGAAAATTCTAACTGCTGTTGTAAGAGAAGAAGTATACTTTTCACTCAATTGGCGGAAACTTCTCCCAGAAGAACAGAAAGGATGTCGCAAGGGAAAAAGAGGAACCCACGACTTACTCTATATAGACCAATACATTCTTAAAGAAGTCAAAAATAAACGGAAAATATTGCAATGGCCTGGATCGATTACAGAAAAGCCTATGACATGGTCCCACATACCTGGATTTTAGAATGCCTACAAATGTATAAAATTTCCAACAACATTATAAACTTCATTTAAAAAGCCATGGAAAACTGGCGAGTTCAATTAAAAGCTGGAAAACAATCCCTGGCAGAAGTAAAAATCCAAAGAGGTATCTTCCAAGGAGACTCATTATCACCACTACTCTTTATTATTGCAATGATGCCGCTAAACCATATACTGAAAAAATGTACCGGGGGGATACAAATTTAGTAATTCACAAGAAAAGATCAACCACCTTATGTACATGGATGACATTAAAATTTTTGCAAAAAATGAAAAAGAATTGGAGAGCCTAGTACAAACTATTAGGATATATAGCCAGGATATAGGGATGGAATTTGGAATCTAAAAATGTGCTATGCTTGTAATAAAAAGGGGTGAAAGAAAACTATTAAATGGAATACAACTACCAAATCAGGAAACTATAAAATCTCTTGATGAAAATGAAAGCTACAAATACTTAGGAATTTTGGAAGCGGACAATATCATGCAAGCAGAAATGAAAGGAAAAGTTAAAAAGGAATATCTCAGGAGAACTAGAAAACTTCTAGAAACGAAACTTAACAGCAGAAATCTGATCAAAGGAATTAATACCTGGGCTGTCCCCATTATAAGATACTCAGGACCATTCTTAAAATGGACAAAAGAAGAACTCAGACAGATAGACCAAAGGACGAGAAAATTAATGACCATGCACAAGGCTCTCCACCCTAGAGATGATAGAGATAGATTGTATGTGTCAAGAAAGGAAGGGAAGAGGTCTTGCCAACATAGAGGAATGCGTAGAAACCACAATCCAACAACTTGAAGATTACACAAGGAAGAGCAAAGACAAATTACTTATGGCGACCAACAATAGTAGAAACGGCAGATGGACAAACAGAAGAACGACAAAGACTAGAAAACAAAAATGGGAAGAAAAACAATTATATGGACGCTTCAAACGACAAATAGATGAGGTTGCACATCAAAAGACTTGGACATGGTTAAGAAAGGGAAACCTCAAAAGAGAAACAGAATCACTTATAATTGCTGCACAAAATAATGCCATAAGGACAAACTACATCAAAGCGAAAATTGATAAGACCCAACAAATAGTAAATGTAGACTTTGCGGTAATAGAGATGAGACTGTTAACCATATACTCTGCGAATGTAGCAAACTAGCACAACGAGAATACAAAACTAGACACGACTGGGTTGGGAAGGTGATCCACTGGGAATTATGCAAGAAATTAAATTTTGACCACACAACAAAATGGTATATGCATAAACCAGAATCTGTTCTTGAGAACGAAACGCACAAAATTCTCTGGGACTTTGAAATTAAAACGGATCACCTTATCCCAGCAAGAAGACCAGACCTAGTGTTGATTAACAAAAAAGAAAGAACTTGTCAACTGGTGGATTTTGCAGTGCCAGCGGATCACAGGGTGAAGTTAAAGGAAAATGAAAAAATTGACAAATATCTGGACCTTGCCAGAGAACTGAAAAAGTTATGGAATATGAAAGTGAAAGTTATACCAATTGTAGTTGGTGCACTTGGAACAGTCCCAAAAGCATTAGAAAAGGGTTTGGAAAGTTTGGATATCAGAGGAAGGATTGAAACCATTCAGAACACTGCACTGCTGCAATCTGCCAGAATACTCAGAAGAGTCCTGGAGACCTGAGGAGACTTGCTGTCACTCAGACTCCAGTGAAAGACCATCAGCTAACACTGATGTGAAAACTCAAAAGGAGTAAATAATAATAAATGTGCTATGCTAGTGATGAACAATGGGAAAGAGAAATGATGGACGGAATGCAATTACCAAATCACTTGGAGAAAAAGAAAGTTATAAATACTTAGGAATTTTAGAAGCGGACACCATCAATCAAAGAGAGATGAAAGGAAAAGTTTAAAAATAATACCTCAGGAGAACAAGAAAACTCCTAGAAACCAAGCTCTGCAGTAGAAATCTCATCAAAAGAATAAATACCTGGGTGATGATAAGATACTCACAAGATAATCATGACCATTCTTAAAATTTACAAAAAAGGAAAGATTGACCAAAAGACTAGAAAATTAATGACAATGCACAAAGCTTTACATCCTAGAGACGATAGAGATAGGCTATATGTATCAAGAAATGAAGATGTAAGATGTCTGGCCAATATAGAGGATTGCGTAGATGCCACAATCTAAGGATTCGAAGAATACACAAAAAAGAAAGATAACTGATGGCAGCCAATAAAAGCAGCTGCAATATATGGACAAACAGAAACAAGAAAACAGAAACGAGAAGAAAAACAATTATATGGATACTTCAAACGACTATTTGGGGAGGTTGCACATGAAAATGGTTAAGAAAAGGAAACTCGAGAGAAATCGAGTCACTCATTATTGCTGCTCAAAACAGTACCATAAGAACTACTTATATCAAAGCAAAAATTGATAAGACACAACAAAACAGCAAATGTACAGTGTATAGTGACAGAGTTGAAACCATATACACCAGATACACCACCACCACAGGCCGAGTCACTACTGCATAGCCTAGAGAAGGCTGCAAATAATATTGGCCTTCATGTAAACTCCGATAAAACAGAGTACATATGTTTCAAAAGGAAAGGAGACATAACCACACTCAACGGTAAGCCCCTTAAGCCAGTAGAACAATTCACATACCTAGGTGGTAATATCCTATCCACAGAAAGCGATGTAAATACACGAATAGGAAAAGCGTGGTCGGCCACAAACAAATTATCAGTAATATGGAAATCCGATCTCACTGACAAGCTAAAGCGACAATTCTTCCAGGCGGTGGTTGTATCAGTGTTGCTGTACGGATGCACCACATGGACCCTAACGAGGCGCCTTGAGAATAAGCTGGATGGGAGCTGCACAAGAATGCTGCGTGCAGTCCTGAATAAATCGTGGAAGCAGCACCCCACGACGAAACAGCTATATGGCCACTTGCCCCCCATCTCACAAACCATTCGAGTGAGACGGACAAGACATGCCGGGCACTGCTGGAGAAGCAAGGATGAGCTCATAAGTGATGTTCTCCTGTGGAAGCCAACACACGGACATGCTAGTGTGGGCCGCCCAGCAAGGACCTACATTGACCTACTAAGCAAAGACGCAGGTTGCTGCACAGAGGACCTCCCTGGGAAAATGAATGATAGGAAAGGTTGGCGAGAGATTGTCATGGATATCCGTGCTAATAGCGCGACATGATGATGATGATGAAACCATAAACCATGTATTACGCAAATGCAGCAAACTAGCACAACGAGAATACGAAGCTAGGCACGACTGGGTTGGAAAGGGGATCCACTGAGAATCATGCAAAAACCTAAATTTTGACTATACAACAAAATGGTATATGCATAGACCAGAATCTGTTCTTGACAATGAAACGCATAAAATTCTCTGGGATTTTGAGATTAAGACGGATAGCCTTATCCCAGCCAGACCAGACCTAGTATTGATAAACAAAAAAAGAGAACTTGTTAACTGGTAGATTTTGCAGTTCCAGCAGATCACAGGGTGAAGATGAAAGAAAATGAAAAGATAAACAAATACCTGGACTTTGCTAGAGAATTGAAAGAAGAGTGTGGAATATAAGGGTGGAAGTGATACCAATTGTAGTTGGTGCACTTGGATCAGTCCCCAAACGCTTAGAAAATAGACTTGAGGAATTGGAAATCAGAGGAGGAATTGAGACCATCCAAACAACAGCATTGTTGAAATCAGCTAGAATACTCAGAAGAGTCCTGGAAACCTGAGGAGACTTGCCACTCAAACTTCAGTGAAAGACCATCAGCTAACGCTGGTGTGAAAAACTAATAATAATAATAATAATAATAATAATAATAATAATAATAATAATAATAATAATAGGCTATGCTCATAATGAAAGGGGGAAAAGAAACAGCGGAGGGAATAGAAATACCAAATCAGGAAAATATAAGGACACTTGGAGAAATAAGAGAATTACAAGTATTTGGGAATACTGGAAGCGGGCACCATCTAACAAACAGAGATGAAAGAGAATGTAAGAAAAGAGTACATCAAAAGAAAAAAAACTTCTAGAAACTAAGCTCTGCAGTAGAAATCTCATCGAAGGAATAAATACCTGGGATGTCCCTCTTGTGAGATACTCTGGATCATTCTTAAAATGGTCCAGGGAGAAATCTGACAGATGGACCAAAGGACAAGTAAACTGGTATAAATGCATAAGGCATTACACCCAAGGGATGAAGTGGACAGACTATACGCACCAAGAAAAAAGGAGGAAGAGGTTTCGCCAACATTGAAGATTGTGTAGATATGACACTTCGATGACTTTAAGAATACACTAAAATAGCAAAGAAAGACTAATGACAACAGACACTAACAGCAATTGCAACATATAGACAAACAGAAGAAGAACAAAAACTACAAAACAGAAATGGAAAGAAAACCAAGTATATGGATCCTTCAAGTGACAAACTGGAGAGATTGTACACGAGAAGCCGGGATATGGCTAAGAAAAGAGAAACTGAATCTCTCATAATTTTGCAGTACAATACAATGCCATAAGAACAAATTATACCAAAGCAAAAATAGATAAGGCGCAATAGAATAGCAATTGTAGGGTGTATAGAGACAAAGACGAAGCACTAAATCATATAACAAGTGAATGCAGCAAACTAGCACAAAGAGGTTACAAGTTTTGACACGACTGAGAATTGTGCAAGAAATTAAATTTTCATCATTCAAATGGTATATGTATAAACCGGAATCTCTCCTAGAGAATGAGATGCATAAGATTCTCGGAACTTTGAGATTCGGACGGCTCACCTAATCCCGGTCATGCGACCAGACCTAATGGTAATTAACAAGAAAAAGAAAGCTTGGATTTTGCCTTACTGGTGGATCACAGACAAATACTTTGACCTTGCTAGAGAAGTGAGAAGATGTTGAACATGAAGGTGAAGGTCGTACTAATGGTTGTTGGTGAGCTTGGAATGGTCCCCAAGAGTTTGGAAAAGAGTCTGCATGAATTGGAGGAAGAATAGAGACCATCCAAATAATAACATTGTTAAGACCGGCTAAAATGCCAGAAGAGTCCTGGAGACCTGGGGAAATATATAAATAAATCCACACCAAACGAGAAAGTTGTGATTTGATTTCCTTTTTAATCACATATCAACTTTCGCGGGTTATTTAATGTCAAATCTATCATTGTAGAGGAATAGAAGTAGTACTATTTAAATCATAGCTCAAGGGATGAAGGGCTTCATACCTTTCTCAAGATTATTAGTTCAAATGTGAATGTATTAGCGTGACTGGAGATTGAAATCACTTACTACGATGTTGCATTTCAGCGCATAAGAAGAAAAATAGCTTAATACATAGTTAAGGAATCGCCCCATTAGTGGAACACTGACTGTACCCCCTGCAGAGGGGTAATTTATACCAAAGGGGTGTCTTGGGCATGATACTAGACTGTATCTGATGGTGAGGCTTTAGTTCTGAATATCTGGGGAGTGTGAAGTGTCCCTTTATTGTTATATCCACTATGACCTGAAGTGGTAGTATCTATTAGGCTCTACTCTATGGGTCAATACATCTGTTTAAAAAGTATTCGCATTCAATAAGACCGTGTGAGAAAAATCTCTTAATAAACAACTACACAAAATATCTAAATATGAACGAAACAATGAATGGGATTCCCTAACCTTATGGTATAGAATAACCCCAGTTGACATGTTAAAAAAAACAATCAATGAGCAATAAGTTTTTTTAAACTGTAATATTTAGCAAAGAGATAATGTGATAAAGGAGGTTTAATCAAACAATGAATTGTGTGTAATTAAAAAGAACAAGAACAAAGTAAACTCATGGTTGTATATTTCATTGTTTTTCCAATGTACAGAATTCTTTATATTCTGGTGCGTACTTTATTTGTAAAATGATATTTCAGTAGTCTATCCTTTACTGTTTTAAGCCCATTTTCTTCATGTATTGTGTTATTTGTTTGTAGGTAAATTGTTGTGGATAATGTTACAATCGTTACTTTTGGGAGATCTACAGAGTCCGGTTTCAGAAAAATTAGAGAATTGGAAAAGACCACATTTCGCTTGAAGCAAAAAAAGGTCTTCAGGTTGAAGAAGACGTGATCAAATATCTTATCTTGTTTTGTTTGGGAGGGGTTGGGAGGGTCTTGGGGGGCATAAGACAGAAGTATCTTGAGACGTGAGTGTAATGCCTGTCTAGTTGAATGAAGAAATGAAGTATTGTTTTGTTTTAATGGACGCCAGTAAATTCTTTAGCAATATTATGAATTGTTTGTTGCTTTATTATGATTCTTGCATAACTTGTGCCTAGAGAGAGAGGGGAACGAAATACGATAGTTCACACACAAACACGCACACAAATGCTATATCTACACCTCAAACCAGCATCAATTACCTACGCGTTTATACCTGATCTCACACCCACCAAAAAATGATTGAACACAGAATCAACCCAGCACTCCACAACATAAGAGCACCTAAGTCCTTTAAAAAATGCTCGAACTAAGACAGAAGTATTATTCATTCGTAAATACATCCTCTGAGTATTTGTTTTTTCATATTTTTATACTTAGATACCGTTGGATCTATTTCCATTTTCTTATATATACAGAATCGTTTTTTTTTGATTAAAAGATCAGATCCATGGATCTCAATTACGAACTATGAGTGTTGAGGTGCTACTGAAGAAAAAAAAAGATTTTTTATGATTATGGCTAAAAAAAACAGATCCATGAACTATTGCGAGATGCTACAGAAGTTGTTTTTTTATGAAGAGGGGGATAGAGGAAAAAAACAACGGAGGTAGGGATGAACAATGTAAAAAAAATTCTTACCTGGAAGCTGCATAAGAATGCAGCGTGCAATCTGAAGCAAAACGTGGAAAAAATCACGAGAAAACAACTGTACGGCCACTTGCCCCATATCACAAAAACCATCCGTGTAAAACAAAGAAGACACGCTGGACACTCCTGGAGAAGCAAGGATGAACTTGCGACGTTCTTCTATGGAAGCCAGCACATGGGCACGCTAGTGTGGTCGTCCAGCAAAGACTTGACTAGCTCTGTACGGATACCGGATGCTGCGCAGAGGACCTTCCGAGTGCAATGAATGATAGGAACGGTTGACATGATGATGATTATGCCAATAAAAAGTACGTATCTAATCCTGACCAAATCTTAAAATCTAACGAGATTTTGTTACATATATTTGATTACAATTTAATTATTTGGTGGAGTTTTATAGACAGCATCATTTGTTGGTTTTAATATTTTTTATTATTTTTCTTTGAAATGCAATCTCTTCTTTTCTTCCTGACTTTTACTTTACTTACAGAACACTTAAAGTACTTTATACACTTTGAAATAACGTTTTTTCTTTCCACTATTTATGATCTGCACAAACCTGAAAAGTATTCTTTTATATTCATTATTTTTAATAAACAGTGGCAAAATTAATCCAGTAAAATTTAGAATAAGTCAATTGTAGTAAATATTCTCCATCCGTGTATGATTCTTTTAAAAAAATTTGTTGGTGCTTGTGTTAATGTATTATCCTTAATTACCGGCAACAAGGGAGACAACTCAGGGTTTGAGTTACGGACTTACTCGAAATTTCTCAAAATGTATTAATCATTTTTAATTTACGATTTTGCAAAGTTATGGAAGCCTAGATGTGTGAAAATTTCCTACAAAAAGTTACACGACGTAACCAAAACATGGAAAAAAAATAACAACACAACAAGGATACGCCTACTGAACAGCTGATTCAAGCCTAGACTAAAATCCCAATATTTTGAGAAAAAAAAAGTGGAATAAATTATGTTCCTTTAGTCTTCCGGTTCGAAAAAAAACTATCGCTAGTAATAATTTTTAAAATATATAAAAATCTCGAAAAATATGTTGCGCAAAATTGCACATTTTTAAACTTACATTTTTGTATAGATTTAATAGAGCTTGATTTATGGTGTGAATATCATTTTAGACATAGATATTTCCAGACGTTTACAATTCACTATCAAATTTTTGAATGAATAAAAATAGGCCAATTGAATAAGAAAAATACTTTGTGTATCAAAGAAAAATATCATATTTAAAAATAAAGAATAAATTGTTTTTGGAGTTTTAAGAGAATAACTTTTAAAATTTCAAATCACTTTTTCGGGTATTGAATTTTTATTTTTGACTTTTTTATTTGTTGTTGAGGATTTTATCTCTCTAGAAATATAAAAGTTAGGGACCGGAATTTTTTTTTTCAAATTAACAAAGGTTACCACCCACCTAAATTTCTGAATTGATATAAAAAAAACTTTTTTGCAATATATATATATATATATATATATATATATATATATATATGTGTGTGTGTGTGTGTGTGTGTGTGTGTGTGTGTGTGTGTGTGTGTGTGTAGCCGTACGGCCACTGAACTCCTATCTCACAAACCATCCAATGAGAGGAACAAGACATGCTGGACACTGCTGGAGAAGGAAGGATTAACTCACAAGTGATGTTTTCCTATGAACACTTACACATGGAAACACCATTTTTGGTCGACCAATAAAAACTCACATCCATCAATTCAGGATGACACTGAATTTCATGCGAGGACTTGCCAGAAGCCATGACCGATTGAGCTGGGTGGCGAGAGAGAGGGGGGTATGGGAATTCGTGTTATCATCACATCATATATACATATTATCATTTCATCAAATATAGTTTGCCATATTTACAAATAAAGAGTGATCAATATCAATGATAGAACATATATAAGTTTGGATATAGTAGACATAAAGTCAACGGTGCTTGGTAACTGTCTGTTTCTCGCTTATAAGTTCCTCGGGCCAGTTCCTGAGGAACGCATAGGCCATAAACTAACAATTACCAAGCGCCGTTTATTCAATATTTTCTTCTGTTAATTGACTTATTTTAAGATTTATCTCCGAGATTTTTGCTTATATTCATATTCATGAAGATAAAACCAAACAATCAAAAATCAATAATACTAAGCACACATTTATTAAAATCAACTTTTTAATATCAATATGCAAATTAGCTTCCTATTCACGATGTAAACCGGTATTTTGTTGTATATATATAGATAAAATTGCATGTTATTAGTATGTAGATATGGCCCAACAGTATTAATAATGTAAAACAATTTTATTAATAATGGAGTTTTAAATAAAAAATCATGGAGAATGTGACGTAAATAACAAGGGGAATTCTGACATGACCAGTGACAGAGTTTCGGTTACAGGCAGAAAAACATCGCAATCTCTATTATAATCAATGACATACTGCTTAGGCTATGCAATGCAGTATATAGACAAAATAGAATAGATAAATGGACAAAAGGATGCATCCTCCCATTCCCCAAAAAGGGAGACCTAGGAACCGCTAAAAACTACAGAGGCATAACTCTTACAGCTATTGCAGCTAAGATATATAATGCCCTCTTCTTAATCGCATCCGACCAGAAACAGAGAAAATCCTTAGGAAAAACCAAAACGGATTCCGTAGAAATCGATCCACAATCTCACGACGTGTCATAGAAGGGGTTTGAGCAAAGAATCTAGAGACAACGCTGCTATTCTTAGATTTTTCCAAGGCATTTGATTCTATACACAGAGGGAAAATGGAACAAATACTACTAGCATACGGGCTCCCCAAAGAAACGGTTGCCGCTATAATGATGCTCTACAAGGACATTAAAGCAATGGTATGCTCACCTGATGACGACTCAGATTTCTTTGACATCGCCGCTGGAGTCCTACAAGGAGATACATTAGCACCATATATATTTATAATATGCCTAGACTATGTACTCCAAACATCATTAGATACTATAAAAGAAGAAGGCTTCACACTAAAAAAGGCAAGAAGCAGGCAATCCCACACAGACTATCGCAGATGCGACTACGCTGATGACCTTACACTTCTTGCAGATACACCGGCACAGGCCGAGTCACTACTGCATAGCCTGGAGAAGGCAGCAAAGAATATTGGCCTATATGTGAACTCCGATAAAACTGAGTTCATATGTTTCAAAAGGAAAGGAGACATATTCACACTCAACGGAAAACCTCTTAAGCAAATAGAACAATTCACATAGCTAGGTAGTAATATCTCATCCACAGAAAGCGATGTAAATACACGAATAGGAAAAGCGTGGTCGGACACAAACAAATTATTAGTAATATGGAAATCCGATTTCACTGACAAGTTAAAGCGACAATTCTTCCAGGCTGTGGTTATATCAGTGCTGCTGTATGGCTGCACCACCTGGACCCTAACGAGGTGCCTTGAGAAAAAGCTGGATGGGAGCTGCACAAGAATGATGCGTGCAGTCTTGAACAAATCGTGGAAACAGCACCCCACGAGGAAACAGCTGTATGGTCACCTGCCCCCCCCCATCTCACAAACCATTCGAAAGAGACGGACAAGGCATGCTAGACACTGCTGGAGAAGCAAGGACGAGTTCATAAGCGACGTTCTCCTGTGGAAGCCAACACACAGACATGCTAGTGTAGGCCGCCCACCAAAGACCTACATTGACTAACTATGCAAAGATGATGGATGCTGCGTGGAGGACCTCCCTGGGACAATGAATGATAGGGAAGGTTGGCGAGAGATTGTCATGGATATCTGTGCTAATTGCGGGACATGATGATATATATATATATATATATGCGTATGTGTGTGTGTGTGTGTGTGTGTGCGTGTGCGTGTATGTGTGTATGTGGGGTTTTTTTTCATCGGATTTTCTTGTAAGCATGTTTTTATTGAATGTTATTTCGTGTTTAGCTTTTTATTCAATTTTTCTTTTTTTTTTTGCGAACGGATGTTGCAACGGTGGTTGTAGGCAGTTTTAAAATGATCCAAAAGTTTGTTAATCAAGTCTGAGTACGGATACTTTCTGTTATCTTTGGTCATTTCCGAAAATTCAGGTGCTCCTATATTATTGGAATCTGGATTGTTTTTAGGTGGGCGCGACGTCATGGCCAACGCGTTCGACTCTGACATCGCGGAAAAGAAAAGCTTTGTGATTTTCATTAGAATATACACACGCTATATATATATATATATATATATATATATATATATTATCTGAATTCTTATAAAGTTTTTAAAAACATTTTAGGAATCTTCTACAATGAACGCGATTTTTCTTTTTTTTCACTCTCATGACGTCAACAAAATTTGGAAAAAAGACAAACGCTGTTAATGATAAACAAATTTGTCACATTTTTCATTTTTTTTTTTCACTTGAAAATAACATTTCTTTGCGGAGCTTCATCATTTTAATATATATATATATATATATATATATATATATATATATATATATATATATACAAAATCAAATGTTCATGTATGTACAACGTTGTAGGGTTCACAAACGTTCTCTCTCTTCTCTAACTCTAAATGTAGTTTCCTCTCCGACTGCATGATGGTTAAAAACTGTCTCTCTGCATGGAGATGCGGCCCTCTCTCTCTCTATATATATATATATATCAAAAAGTCATTAAAAAGTCATTATTCTTAATTCTGGTTGTTTTTACATTACAAATCTAATACCTGCATGTTACTTTCTTAGATCTAGATTATATATATATATATATATATATATATATATATATATATATATGTGTGTGTGTGTGTGTGTGTGTGTGTGTGTGTGTGTGTGTGTAAATAAGAGAAAAAACAACGTATTCCCAAAATACAATTTTTCTAGGTGGTGAAGTCGACATTAAAACGTTTCGGTTTTTCATAAAACCTTCATTAGGGTGAATAATGTGTTGTCTAAACAGTGATGGAAATATTTTCAAAATGAAACGAGAGATGAGAAAGTATTAGAGAAAAATGTCCTTTTTCTGTTAAAAGAATTCTTTTTTTTTTAATCATTTCTCTTTTTTTAATGTCTTGTGATTTGAGTAAAAATGTAAATGAACAGGGCCAAATGCACATGAGGCTTTTCCTCGGTGTAAAATACAGACATTTTACTTAAGACGATTTAACGTCGACTTTAACATCTAAAGATAAATTTATATTTTTGGAATACTTTGATTATTTCTTGTTTCTACATACGGTCAGATTTATTTCCATATTTTACCACACACACACACACACACACACACACACACACATATATATATATATATATATATATATATATATATATAGAGAGAGAGAGAGAGAGAGAGACAGAGAGACAGATTAGTTCCCTACGAATATTTTTCCATTCTTCACAACAAAATTCCTTTAGTACATGTAAGTTTTGTGGATTCCTTCTTTGAATTTTCTCACTCCATGTATTTTCAATCGGGTTGAGATCTGGAGGTTGACTTGGCCATTTTAGAACGTCTGTTCTTTTTTGAACCTCACCATGATTTGCAGTATTGCTTGAATCGTTGTCTTGTTGAAAGACCCCATCTGGTTTCAAGTCCAGCGAATGTGCACCCTGACATAAATTTCTTTCCAAAATATCCCTATAATATGCTCCATTAATCCGCCCTTCTATTATATCAATGTTACCGACACCTAGGACACTGAAGCAATCCCAGATTATGATTGATCTGCCTTCAAATTTTTTTGTTGGGATAGTATACCTTTGCCACAGCATTTTTGCTAAAACTTTCAATTTTCATTTCCTCTTAACAAGGCACAATTTCCCAAAACACTGCAGGTTTGAATCAATTCCCGTTTACAAAATCCAGTCTAGCAAGAACATGTTTTTCCTTAAGAAGTGTTTTTTTCCTTCGAGTCTTCGAAAATAATGTCGTATCGACAAAGTGGACGACTAATTATATCTATGCTCACTTTTACTCAACTTACTTTTAGTCCTTACTGAAGTTCTTTAACTCGGCGCTCGTTGCCAACTCTTATCGCAAATAATGTTACCGTAGTTTCTGTTATCTTTCTAGGACGACCAGAGCTTTTGAAGGGGATGAATGGAATGACGCGTCTTTTAGTGACGAACTATCATACCATCTGAACTTAATGATATCTTCCTATACGTAAACAATACGTATCAATTACTTTGATTCTCCCTATTTTATCAATGTTTAAATAATGGTTGACAGAAAGAGAATGGTTGACAGAAAGTGAATGGCGCAATACTTTCAATCATTCCTAAAAGTAATCATAGAACTAATATGCAATGTTCTAAAAAACAAAACTATTCTAATTTTGAACATTCTAGTAAAATTTGAACAATTTTATAGAAAATTTGCTGCTGTAAATATAAAAAAATTATGTTGTAAACTTTTGCGCAACTAAATGTCAGTTTTTCTTCGTTGGATACTTTTTTGAAGTTTTTTTTTTAAATCTTATTGTTCTACTGAATACCTAAATATATGATAAGTAAATTTAATTAATCTAATTCTATCAGAAATACCTAAAAAAACATTTTGTAAAGTATTGTAAACATTTGTCTATCATTCTATTTATATATATATATATATATATATATATATATATATATATATATATATATATAATCTGACATTGATAATATTATTTGCTATATCTATATGCAAACAGTTCACAATATCATTAATAGAGCATAAATATATAAGTTAGGGTAGCGAATACATAAAGTATGGTAACTGATGGTTTCTTGACTATGCGATTTTGAAAATCGCATAGGTGAGAAACTGGCAGCGTCGTTGACTTTATGTCTACGCAACCCTAACTTATATATATATATATATATATATATATATATATATATATATATATATATATATGTGTGTGTGTGTGTGTGTGTGTGTGTGTGTGTGTGTGTGTGTGCGTGCGCGCGCGCACTTACCTACGTGTGTGTGTGCGTACATGTGTGTGAGTGTTGTCCTAATTTCTGATTAGTATTGTTTTTAATATTAAACATACAATGTTTTTATGTATTGCTACGCCTCTGATAAAGATTGTAGTTGGCTTCTTAAAACGATATACAATTGAAATCATTTACTCACAAAAACGATCAATATTCATTTCTTTCTCCCTCTCTTGCCTGATTCACCTAAATAAATTTAGCTTAATTATATTCCAATATCACACAGTAATAATTGTATCCGTCTTTTCATTAAAGATTGTATAATACTGCTTATTCTATTATCTTCAAAATATAATTGTGTTCACTCCTTTTGTTATTAGTTTTCAAAATAGAAAAAAAGAATTATTTCATTTATGACTATTTGCACTGTATATTAAAGAGAGACATTAATTGAAAATATAATCAATATCAGAATGCAAATTACTCTCATTAATTTTAATTGATGTGTTTTCTTTTTAATGTTCTAATCTCTATGAAATCTTAATTTGCGTTGATCTCTCTGAGAAAATAAATCAGGAATTCATCCAAGCTGTAGCCGTTTCAGTACTACTCGATGATTGCACCATCTGCATTTTAATGAACGCCTGGATAAAAAGTTACATGGAAACTTAACAGGTATGTTGCATTCTGTTTTGAACAAATCCTGAAAGCACCACTCTACAAAAGAGAAGGTAGACGGTGTACCTCCAACTCATAGACTCATCAAAGCGTTTTGACAGTATGGATTCCCTTTACTCTCTCTCTCTCTCTCTCTCTCTCTATATATATATATATATATATATATATATATATATATATATATATATATATCCGTCCTTATCAGTAATCAGTCTTAACATGTTTTCTAGACATCATCCCGTGTTTTTGTTGGTCGGCAAACACTGTGTGTCCGTAGAAGAACGTCACTTATGAGTTTACTCTTACTTTTCTAGCATGTCTTACTCATCTTATGTGAATTGTTTGTGAGATGGAAGGTAAGTTGCCGAACACTTTATATATTTAGGGTAATGCTTCCAGGATTTGTTCAAAACAGCACGCAGCATTCTTGTATAGTTCTCTTCGAGCTTTTTCTCCATACGTTTAGTTAGAGTCCAAGTGGTGAATCCAAACGATGAATCAAAGAGAAAGACCAACGAAGACTGAGAAGATTATCAGCAGATAAAACTAGTCATGAACTGAGGAAATTGAAACAACCGATTTTGTTCAAATTGAGAGAAAATCTTTGTCATCAATTCAAAAAAGTAAATATTTGTGTGACAGCCAAAAAAAAACAACTTTCAATAAAAGAAAAGGCACGACACAAATCCAATCAAACAAGATGAGAGACAAGTAGAAATCATCAACACCAGATTTAATAATTTAGGAAATAAAAATATTCCTGAGAATATGATAATTCAATTATTACAATGTTTGATATGTTTACTTAAGAGCTATTGCTAAATACTTCAATATGTATAAGATATAATAATCTTGATTTAACTCTCTCTCTCTCTCTCTCTCTCTCTCTCTCTCTCTCTCTCTCTCTCTCTCTCTCTCTCTCTCTCTCTCTCTTACTTTTATTGACAACAATATATCATACCCAAAGCCTGACATGATTAGAAATCATAAAAATAGTTCTCACGTACTAAACTTTAAAGAATTAAAACTATTCATTGACATGAGCAAATAGCATGATAAAATATGTATAAACGATCTGTCCATTTACAGATAATATATTTTGCCTACTATCAAGTTTTTTTACTTTTTTTCTTGGTTCATCATAAAATCTCAACATCATATCAAAATTCGACCCGTAGACAAAGAATACAGAATATCCAAACTGAAAATTTAACAAAAGAGAGAATAGTTTTAATATAATTTATGAAATTGTAATGACGAAGCAGACCTACCTGACTCAAAACGGTTCCGGTGCATGGCTTGCAGGGAGAAAATGTAGCGAAGAAGAAAGGAATGTGGTCGGGGCGGTGTGTCGTGGAGTCCAGTCGGAGTGAGAAATGTTGAAAAGTTGGAAGGGGGCAGAGAAGACATTTTTATTGATATTGAAAGGCACTTTGGGTAATGGCCCATGGTGCATTTCAACTCCTGCTTTCACCATAAAAGTGGCCCATTTTGGGCAGAGAGGGTGTGGCTATTTTTTGCGTGCTTTAGTGACACGGCGTTTTGTATCAAGAAAGAAGGAAAGAAGACATAATCTATTTCGGCCAAATTATGGACAAGGTGTTTGATTACAGACTAATCCCGGAGTTTGGTGGGTCTCCCTCCGATGAACCCATCATCGAATGGATTCAGCGTGTGGAGATGATCTGCGAACTCTGCAAAAGGACAGATACCGAGCTGATCCTACCGTTGCGCCTGCGAGGTGGAGCTCTCGCTGTATATAGACAATTGAGCAAAGGGGAGAAGACTGATTATCAGCGAATAAAACAGGCTCTGATAAAAGCCTACGCTCCTGACTCATTCGGTGCATATGATCGATTCGTGGCCCGGCGACTTCAGCCTGGTGAAATCGTGAACGAGTATTTGGCTGAATTACAACGGCTGGACCAACTCGTGGGGAAGCGACGAATGATTTGTGCATTCGTTTCTGGACTGCCGCAGGACGTGCGTCGATTGTTGCGCGCGTCATCGCGCATGGATAACATGACGATGTCTCCCATCGTCATGTCATCCATGCGCGATGACGCGCGCAACAATCGACGCACGTCCTGCGGCAGTCCAGAAACGATAGTGGATCGGGTACGGGCCGTTATGGCCGACACTGAACAGCCCGAGGAGATCGTTGCTGCTACTAAACCTGCCCCTGTGCCAGCCGAGGCCCGAAGGAACGAAGTTGTGTGCTACAAGTGCTCCGGTCCCAATCATCTGTCAAGGGACTGCTTGCAAGGACGCTCGGATGCAGCCTTTGAACAACCATCTCGGCGTCTCCGTACGATCCGATGTTTTCGGTGTAAAAAGACCGGCCATATTGCTTCGGAGTGTTCGGGAAACGGCATGGGGGAGAAGTAATCAGCGTCAGCTTGCTCCCCAGAGAAAAGAAGAATGAGGCGCTGCCAACACTTGATGTTCATGTCAACGGGAGAATATGCACAGCCCTGGTGGACACTGGGTGTACACGGACGCTGGCCAGCAGATTTGTGTGTGACGCCTGGAGGCTCGGACAAGCTAGTGTGCTGACAGCAGACGGAAAAATGTTTAATTGCTGCGGGCGAAGCCGACTTCGGCTCACTGTGGGCAATGCTGAGCCGGTGCATCTTAATGCACTTGTTGTGAATCGGCAGCTGTTGGGGTTTGACCTCATACTGGGGAACGATGCCATCAGAGCTTTAGGTGGTATGACCATTACACCATCAGGAACTGTGAGCTTTGGTGGGTATGAAGCGAATGTATGCGCTGCGATCCAAATTGATGAGCCGGATTTTCGCGTGGATTTCGACGAAAGGATGAACCGATGGATCGTTAAATGGAAATGGTCCGGAGGACGAGCTCCAGAGCTTCTGGACAATAAGATACCGGAGTACCAAGTTCCAAAACATGCCAGAGAGAGCTACGAAACCGAGCTTCACAAGTGGATTGAAAATGGCTGGTTGTTGTCCTACCCCGAAGAGAGACTTGGCCCACCTGAGGGACTGGTTCCACTAATGGCCGTAATTTAGCACAATAAGCGTAAGGTGCGCTCTGTCATGGATTACAGAGAGCTAAACGAACATGTGGACGCATTTACGGCTAATGCTGACGTGTGCGCGGCCACGTTGAGGGAATGGCGCAAGAAGGGCGCAAATGTGTCATTGCTTGATCTGAAGCGAGCATATCTTCAGATCGGCATTGACGAGTCTTTGTGGCCTTATCAGACTGTGATATTTGGGGGCCAAAGGTATTGCCTCACCCGGCTAGATTTTGGCCTCAATGTGGCGCCTCTCATCATGAAGTCTGTTGTTGAAGCCGTTATGTCTCGAGATCCAACCATCAGGAGCGCCACGTCGGCATACATCGATGATATTTTCATTAATGAAGATCTAGTCTCTACAGCTCGGGTGAGGGCGCACCTGTCTGAGTACGGCCTGATTTGCAAGGATCCAGAGCGACTACAGGATGGTGCCAAAGTCCTTGGTCTGCAGGTCGGGGGGGAAAAAGGTGTTCTTCGATGGAAGCGGGGGAGTGAAGTTCCCGATGTTCCCCAGGTCATTACTCGCCGAAACACATTTTCCCTGTGTGGGAGACTTGTGGGGTATTTTCCTGTTTGTGGCTGGCTTAGAGTGTCTGCTGGATTTATCAAACGTCGGGCGAGTGCGGTATCGGTTGGTTGGGACACTGAGCTTGCTGATCCTCTACTGAAGAAGATGCTACAAGATACAGTCACCCGGGTTAAGCGGGGTGATCCGGTTAAGGGAGTGTGGTGTACCGCCGGCCTGGAGATGAATTTGTGGGTTGACGCCAGCTCACTTGCTACGGGGGTGTTATTAGACGACAATGGAACCGTAATTGAAGATGCGTGCTGGTTGCGCCCTGACAATGACTCCCATCACATTAATTTGGCCGAACTCGATGCGGTGGTGAAGGGTGTCAACCTTGCGCTTCAATGGCAGGGAAAAGTACTTCACATCAAAACTGATTCCCTGTGTACGTACCATTAGCTCAATAACAGTTTGAGTGGAAAGTCAAAGGTACGCACCAAAGCGGCTGCGGAGATGTTGGTCAAGAGGAGGTTATACACCCTCTCACAATTGATCAAAGAGTACGAATTGACCGTAGACGTGACGCTGGTAAGGTCAGAGCATAACAGAGCCGACGAACTGACGAGAGTACCGCAACACTGGTTCAAGGCTATGAAAAAGGGGGAGGAATTGGCGCCGGATGTCTGTGCCACTGCTCTGAGTAAACATCAGATATTGAGTATTCACCGGCAGAGCGGGCACCCCGGAGTAAGACGGACAACCTATTTTGTGCGGCGAGTTGGCCCGTCAACAACAAAGGCAGACGTGAGATCTGTAGTGCGATCCTGTGTGGACTGTCAAACCATCGACCTAGCACCGGTACATTGGAGGAAGGGAAAATTAGACGTGGATACTAATTGGAGCCGGCTGGGAATGGATATTACCCACTATGGGGGTAGACACTACCTGAGCCTCATCGACTGCGGACCCTCTCGATTTGCTATTTGGCGTTCAATTCGGTGTCAGGATTCTGATACAGTGGCTCGTCACTTGGAGGCAATCTTTTGCGAGCGGGGTCCACCAGTCTAAATACTTACCGATAATGACACTGCCTTTACCAGCAGGAGATTTCGAACTTTTCTTGGGGAATGGGGAGTGCGATTGCGTCTCCGATGCGCGTACGTGCCGTCCGGAAACGGGATTGTTGAACGGTGTCATAGGACGATCAAGACAATCGCGGCCAGGAAGCAGTGTACCATCCAAGAAGCTGTGTACTGGTATAGCGTGACACCCAAAGACGATGTTTCGTCGTCTTCAGCACCGGCCAATCGTATACACCAGTACAATGTCAGGGTCAGGGGAATTGATGCCACTCTCCCGTCCGAATTGCAACAGGAACACGGAATGTACCAGGTAGGGGACTATGTTTGGGTCAAGGTTCCGAATGGCAGGTGCACTACACGATCAAAAATAGGTCGTGTGACCGGAGTTAACAGTCAGCAATCCGTAACGGTTGATGGAACTCCACGCCATGTCAGACATTTGCGCCTCTGTTCAAAACCTTGCTCTTTGGAAGATGAGAGTTCCTCTGAAGAAAGTATGAGGCTTATCCAGGTGGGATCCCCCTCATCAGAATCGTGTGCTGCCAGTGATTCCTCGGATGAATCCTCTGCAGACGAGCCGAGACTGGGACGTCAGTCCCATGCCAACGAGAGACAAGAGATTGGCGCTGGGAAGCATTGTGATCAACAAGGAAGGCAAAACAGTGTCACTCGCTCGGGATATGCACAACAGCCACCCGACGTCGAAACGCGCTCAGACGACCCGGATTTGCCAAACCAACTCACTGTTGGAGCCCGTTGCGATCGGGAGGACGATCAACCAGGCCCTGTCCCTCTCCGGAGGAGTACACGTCGAAAACGTCCTGCTCACGGTTGTACTTTTTGTGATCCTGAGATCAGGGGGGAATGTAATGACGAGGCAAACCTACCTGACTCAAAACGGTTCCGGTGCATGGCTTGCAGGGAGAAAATGTAGCGAAGAAGAAAGGAATGTGGTCGGGGCGGTGTGTCGTGGAGTCTGGTCGGAGTGAGAAATGTTGAAAAGTTGGAAGGGGGCAGAGAAGACATTTTTATTGATATTGAAAGGCACTATGGGTAATGGCCCATGGTGCATTGCAACTCCTGCTTTCACCATAAAAGTGGCCCATTTTGGGCAGAGAGGGTGTGGTGATTTTTTGCGTGCTTTAGTGACACGGCGTTTTGTATCAAGAAAGAAGGAAAGAAGACATAGAAATATATTAAACGAATAAAATGTATTTAACGAGTATATCAAGTGATGTACTTAAAGAATATATTAAACAAGTTAATTGATTAGTTGATTGATAGATTTTAAAGGCATGTCAATGTGTCCAGGATTATTTCATACCTAAAGATTAGGGAATTGCGTTCATTGTTTGATCATATTTACATTATTCCTGGAGTTGTATCTTTAGAGATTTTTTGCACACCATTCTATTAAATAGGAATAATTTTTAAACATATCTATTTTACTCCTAGATTCAACCCTAACAAGTTCTACCACTCCGTGTCAGAGTGAACCTGGGAGTAATGTCAATGAAGCGGTACTCTACATTCCCAAGAGCTCCAGAGATGGAGCCTTACCATCATATGCATTGGTGGCATACCCAAGACATTGCTTGCTGGGTCTTACCCTTTTACGGGGGATAGAGTGTACGCATTCTCAACTCCACTGATAGGTTGGGGGGAAGGTCCAGAGTTCCAAGCTGGTGATGCGTAGCAGAACAACTATGTAGGAAATTACGAAAAATAGCCCAAAGATGATTAATGTCAAAAACCCACTGATAGTAGCCGGCTAAAAAGACATCTGTCAATTAGCCGAAGGTGTTAATGAGAAATTCACTTACTCGTCATTGATAAGAAGGCTATCTCGGTTGTTGTATGTTATCTAAAATAGACCACGTGAGTAGTTGCAATTTCAACACAACTCAATTATAGACTACCTTGGAACAAGTCTATATTGATATAGACGCATGACAACTCTAGGACCTTGTAGAATCCATGTTGTGTCATGTTATCCCTATCACCATTATGACATGCCGACAACATTGTTTCCTTCGACTCTATCGCCATCCGATCAGCCACCCCTCTTGGTAAATTTAGACGGTATCCAGTATTTGCACACAGCTGATGAATATAAGTTTTTCTTGGTCGACTAATACTGATGAGACAATGTGTAATAGTCAATAGGATAACGTCGCTTGTGAGTTCGTCCTTATTTCACTAGCATGTGCTCAACATGTCTTGCTCATCTTACTTTGGTGGTTTGTAAGATGGAAGGTAAACTGCCGTACATCCGCTGTTTTCAAGGGTTCAGCTTCCAGGATTTGTTCAAACGGCACGCAGCATCTTTATGTAGTCCCCATCTAGTTTTTTCTATTATGGATTCCTGCACATTGTCCGGATAGTCAGCCAAATACTATGGTGAATCAAAAGTTTTGCAATATTTTGGTCATGTGAGGAACAATTCGACTAAGTCATGAAGGTGGTGAAACACACTGGATTGTGGGATGACAAGCTCGCCTGATAATCTCCGAGTTCTACTCGCCGGATTTGTCTTTGAGCACAATCTTAGAATCCACGGCTTGATGACTACGTGATCTTACATGAGTGAAATTTCTTGAACTATCTGTTTACTGTACCTTCATCTTTCACACACGAATATTTTTGGTTAATTCGGCGGTGTTTATGCTCCAGTTCATATGAATGTCAAGTGAATGCTTCCTAATTAGACTACGTTGCACTGTACCGTTTTCAAACACGGAGTGAAGCAATACACGTGTCAGCGCACCAACTACCTCAATGCTACCAACCCCCAGAGGGTACCCTTCACAGATTGAACTGCTTCGGTCACGTGAATATACGCCCTGGAAATTAGCAAGTAGCAAAATATTGCAGAACTTTTGACTCACTCTAGTATAATCTTATATATCCCAGATTATCTAGCTGGAACTGGTAAAATTCTGACCTTTTGTTAAACATCTTGACACACAGCCCTTAAAATAACCAGATCCCAGAACCACTTGAACCTCTCCGGTAAAATAGGTTGAATTGGTGTCTTACTTTCTACTGCGACCCTCTCCAATACTGTAAAAGGAAATATTTCTATATTGCGCTATTTGATTTATTATCATTATCATCATTTTCTAGCCACACTCTCTTTAACTGTTCGCATCCCTAATTACAATGCAAATGTTATATACCGAGAGGAAAAGAGGAGAAATCGATTATATCTTTCCTCGAGTAAATGCTGGTTTTTATTTTCATCTCTTTTCGTGTGTCCTCCTGTACCTCCTATTTTAGTATCAGTCTGTTTCTCCTTTCTTTCTCTCTGTCTCTCTCTTTATCTCTCTGTCTCTGTCTCAGTATTTTTCTGTCTCTGTCTCTCTTTCTCTCTCTCTCTCTCTCTCTCTCTCTCTCTATATATATATATATATATATATATATATATATAATATATATATATATATACATGGGGGAGCGTGTGTGCATGTATATTTATATATATATATATGTTGTGTGTGTGTGTGTGTGTGCGTGCGTGTGTGTGTGCATGTGTTTGTGTGAGTGAGTGCATTTACCCAGCTCCCCCACCACGTGGATGATGTCAATTTTTATGCTAAGTATAGTTGGTTTGACTTTAGTTTTCCTTTTCCTAGAGTAGTTGCCTAATCTAAGCTAAATAAACCAGTCCGACTAACTACTTACACATAGCTTGGAAAAAATCATGGATACATGCCTTTCCCAAGGGCATTAGCGCCAAGTACAACATGATCAGCTTTGTCCAGGATTTGAACTCGGGTCACCGACAATAACAATTACGCTAAGCGTGCCTTCTACGTGTAAGTGTGTGTGTGTGTGTGTGTGTGTGTGTGTGTTTCTTTTTTTCTCTTTTATTCCCTAGCTACAAAGTTATGTGTATGTGTGTTTGATGTTTTCACCGTTATTGTTTTCTTTTTCTCTTTTTCTCTTTTATAGTTTTATACATTTATTTGGAAGACACCCACTTTTTTTTTTGTTTTTCTCCATTTTATGGACAGTTAAAGGCAAAACAAAATCTACTTTTTTATTGATTCTTCTTTGCCTTCGTATGACATTAAACTGATTCCAAATGGATTTAACATAAAACTTAATGGCACTGCCATGAAATAGGCGGGACAGATTTGGGGCGACATATAAACACATAAATAAACACATAAAGAAATCAAGCAGTCACGGATAATTCACTTCTTCTGGGCTTAACATATACCTTCCAAAAAAAAGACAGGTGTTCTTAATACAGATATATGAAGATTAGTTTTTCTTGCACACTTTCTTCTGTGGAAACCACGTTTGTCATCTAGAAAATACGCTTTTCCTTTTCTCTTTCACTTTAGAGCCGTTTCTTCAACTAAATGTCTGCTTTTTTTCTTTCCCTTTACCCCATGAGGTCTGCATCAGTCGTCTTTGCCGACTGACATCGATTTCCTCTAGATTGATATCCTAGGCCGTGGCACCACTTGTGACTCCACTCCCAAGCCAGATCAACAGCCGTTAGTGTCGTCTTATTGTTATTGGCTATACTATTGGTCGTCTGCATGTGAACCCATCACGTTCTTTCTACTGATCAAGGGGTGGTCAAGACTTACAATTTATCGGCAAATAACGAACAATACACCAGATTATTTGATCCCATTTCGAGTGAGCTATGTGACAGAGAAAAGAAACTTTTGATCTTACTTATTAAGTTAAACTTAACTTACCTTCCAGGTGCTAATTTAACTTATCCTCTTCCCAATTAATGCTGCAATGCCTTTCCGTTTTACGTTGATTATATCACCTGCAGACCCCCCCCCCGACACACACACACATTCACAAATGTTCAATATGTCCTGGATAGGACACTAAACTGCATCATGGTGGGGATCCTGTTCATGAGATCATGAGAGTGTAGATTACCCCTTCATTGCCATTACTCCCAGGTTCAAATTGATAGTGATACTATGTGCAAGGGTGCCAGTATATCTCAAATAGAGCTGTTTCAAAATGATTCGTATTCAATAGGCCATGTGCAAAAAAAATCTCCTAAGGAACAACTACACAAATATCTAAACGATACTATGCTAAAAGATCTCGTTGTACCATTTATGCTTTGTTACGATAACGTAAATACACAATTAGTATCATCATCATCATCATCATCATCATCAAGGCGTGCTGAGCAGCGTTCATAAGATTGATCTTATATATATTTCTCAGGATTTTCTTAATTTGTGCATCCGCATTATTAATCGTACCAAACGTACCTATTACATCCAGAATGGTGGTTGTGTTTAAATAACAGTGCGGAGACAATAATTATCTCCCTTGGAAAGTGGGTGTGAGAATTAAGGAAATGTGTGGCGGAAACTAACATTATGATCATTCAGTGATCAGAGATAACCTATGCAGTCCAGATAAGGAAATAGGGAAAACAGATGATCGATACGGGTGTAGAGGATTTCGAGACATTAGAGCAAGGACCTAAACCTGGGAGTTAGTCAGGTCGATCGATGGATAAAGTTGAAATGATCTGGCTGCCACTTGAGGTGAAGTGAATAACCACCACCCACACGACAGAACCTGCATGTATGCAAACCACTGGTGACCGGTATGGATTTGCTTAAGAAAAATAAAATCCTAACACTAAAAGTTAAGTTGTGCTTTTATTATGTTTTCTTCACCAACCAACAAATAGCCATCACTGACATGGCGGTCTGCCGCTGACCACATTACAAACATACGTTTGAAAGTGGTCATCACGCTACAAACAATCATTTGGTGATAACACCACAATAGAGTAGATAAATGGTCAATAGTTTTCACAGTCTTTCTAAAAACAATTTGGATGTTCCAGTTTCTTTAGACCTGACACAAAGATGTACAAAGTAAAGTCCTAGCAGTCATGCAACTGGAGATGCTTATTAAATTATCGCTAACTTACAATTATTAAGAAAATACTTAGAAAGGCGTTTTTATTAACATTTAGCAATTAGATGATTAGCAGTTCTACCTATTATGAGGAATCAATATATAATTTCTGAAAACACTTTTTGAAATGAAAGATGATGTTAAAGAATGTAACTTTGATCCACGGCGTATGTATCTAGCCAAACCCTCCACTAACAGTAGGATGTAACACAAGGTCATTTTAAGCGGAGTTGAACAGCTTTTATCCTTCTATAACATGATTTAACAGGAGAGTTATCCTTCTCTTAGATTGGTTGCCATATAAAGTTTAAAGAACTCAGTGTATCTTACTATCTTCCTTTAGCTGGAGGGAGAATAGTTGGATTCCTACATTTTCCAGTGGTATTAGCGCTATGTGAAATCCAAAAAACTTGGTCTAGTACTTGAACTCGGGTTGCCGTGTTTATTTCCTCCGGCGAAAACCGTTTACACAACGACCCAGGACATGATGTGAATATTTCTTAGATGGAGTGGCATGCCAACCATTTGACCACTCTTCAGACCTAGAAACCAGTATCTACAAAGATATTAAAATGTCACTTTTGCATGTAGCGGGCTATGTTACACGAAAAATTAACACGGAGAGGCATTTTATTGTCAGGACAATGGAAATCTTTTAAAATGAATATATTGTTACGACTTTAAAATCCTAGTGAATACATACAGTTTAATGCGCATTTTGTTCTTTTTTCTTCTGTTTTAAGATATCTCAAGTTACCGAAATAAAGGTTTGAAGAAATTCTTTTGCAAATACTTGAATGAGTCACAAGTTTTACAATATTATGGTAACGTGTGGCACAATTCGACAGTTCCGGATATTTTTGTCGAGTTTGTTAAAGTGACGAATCACTCTGGACTGTGAGATGACGAATTCGATTTATACTCTTCAGGAGCTACTCGTCGGATTTACCTCAATGGCTTCGAAATCCACGGTTTTAGGCCAACCAAAACTTGTTGAACCATCTGGTTACTGTACTATGATCAACTACTCCTTAATCTTTCGCAAAACAACTTTTTTTATTAGCTTCTGAGACGCTATGACCCAATTCGAACGCATATGTTCCCGAATTAGACTACGTTATACACTAATGTGCAACTCTCAAATCACACATGGAGTGGAGCAATACACAAGGTGTTAGCACACCAACTACCACGTATGATGTCTATATTTCACTGCTGCTGGGCCAAGGATATGCTACTGTAAGTGCTCGATGTCCACACTTAATGAGGAGAGTACTGAGAAGGAGAGAAATAATCAAATTACCAGCTAGGAATTATAAGCATTTTTTAGATATGGGGTGCTCAAACACTTCATAGACTAACACATGGTTAAACCAATAATTTATTTAAATCGATAGACAAATTCCTTTGATTTCAACCAAAATTCCGAAATATTTGAAATTATCTGTACATTATTTTTATACTATAACAGGTCATATTCTTATTCTTAAATTTATATTCATTTTTGTTCATATTGGAAAAAGAATATACCTGTTAGACTTTATTGGCTATTTGACAATGGGAAATATATTTAGTCATTTCCTACTTACTAGGTTCTAATATTAACATTAGTGTGTCTATTGATACACTAACGCTGGGAAAACCTGTCGAACTCATACAAACAATATAGAATATTTAATAGTTACATACATTTAAACATAAAACAAGTGTTGCAATAATTAACACCTTGTCCCAAAAAGATAAATTACATTGTTCCACAAACAAACAGTGTAAAAGGATAGTCACTAGAATGGTGAAAGTCTTACTGGTCTATGATTGCTTTCATGACGTACTTCATGATATTGTTATACTGTACCCCGCCAGAGTTGGAGACAAAGTTCTCTATTCAATAAACAGGGGTTAGAAAACACTCCTTTTCCCTTAGAATTCAGGACACAAAAATAGAAAGATTAGGGAGTCTGAATTCCCGTGTGACTAGCGGACACGTAACATGGGAAGAAACGCCCACAATCTAATGGAAGGTAATTATTTTTGTCTCCCTGTAGCCACACTTACAAAATAAATGATCATTTTTGTTGTTTATTTTCGCAAAAAACCTTTTGCATCTGCGTCGATGTTTGTTTGATGTTTGTTTCTAAGATTGATGAGCTCTCTATTTCATGCTGACAAGCCAACAAAATTATCGGTTTTTAGATTCGCAATTTTAAACCAAATGAGAAAGAAAATGCTGTTTTGCATTCCAAACATATTGCACAGAATTTTCAAAATAGATAACAAAATACACATTAGAATAATAATATAGAAAGAAATTTACCTTGGGATAAAAATAATAATTTCACCTTTTAACTAAAAGAAAATATGGTAGTGTGAATATGACATAACGCGATTGATATATATATATATATATATATATATATATATATATATATATATATATATATACTAGCAAAATTACCTGGTTCATGACTGGACTAAAAAAACCATGAACATCAGGGAGTGAGGGAGAAAGGAAGAAATTTTTTTTTTAAATTCGCTGAAAATGTGTATATTACAATATTGGTTTATTTTAGGAATTTCTTTCTTTTTTTTTTACATCTAAAACATTATTTTAAAATGTGATCCTAAACTTGTGAGTGTTTTGACATAATTTTATTTTTATAAAAACGTTTTTATACATATGACAAAAACTTAGATTTTACCCCTAAAAAAGTAACAATTAAAAAGGAGCTAAGTGTTAAATGCGTGTCCTTATTTACCTCTATCGACTGTAATTTATCTTTTTGGGACAAGGTGTTAATTATTGCAACACTTCTGTTAGCACGCTACTCTGATTGATCCATTACTATTGAATACTGACTGCATCTCTGCTGAGGAGTAAAAACTCATCCAATTAGGCCATGGATGGTGACCCGTGTCCTGGATAGGACGATAATTGCACCTAGTGTTGAAGTTCTCTTTCTGGAGTTCTGGGAGGTGTTGAGGATCCCTTCATTACCATCACTCCCAAGTCCACTTTGATCCTCGTTTATTTTAGGAAACATTTTTAATATTAAATGCGTCACATTGTGG
Organism: Doryteuthis pealeii; assembly: GCA_023376005.1. Lineage (NCBI taxonomy): Eukaryota > Metazoa > Mollusca > Cephalopoda > Myopsida > Loliginidae > Doryteuthis > Doryteuthis pealeii. Next base: position 36,532,524 of record CM042154.1, on the reverse strand, counting down.
TGTAATGGCTTGCAAGTTACTCTTACATATCCATTACTACTGAATTGTGAGTTCGATACTCGCTAGATGCCCTTTACCTGAGATCTGGTCATATCCTACCTATGACGAAAGAGTTGGGTAAAGAAAAGGACGCCCTATCATTGTGTAGTGGTTAGCAAGGTAGTCTCGTAAATCCATTACTACTGAATAGTGTGTTCAATGCTTGCTGGATGCCAAATATTTACGAACTTTTGTCACATCTTACGCTTGATAAACAGTTTTTGGTAAATAAGGCATCACATCGTGGAATAATGGTTAGCACGCTACTCTGATTGATCCATTACTATTGAATAGTGAGTTCGATACTCACTGGTGCTCCATTGTGTCCCATCCGTGATGAACGGGTTGGGTAAATACCTACATTGAAATATCTTAAAATGTAAGCCTAAACTCGTAATTGGTTTGAAACAATTCTATTTTTCTAAATGCTAGTTATTCCTTGCCTGTTGAGTTACAATGATAGAAAATGTATTCTTTGAATCCATTCTGGTTTTTACCCTATTAAAATGTAACAATAAAAAGAAGCTAAGAATTGATAATTAAAAATTGTTTGGTTTACATTTAAAATAGTGTTTTGGTTCTTTAAAAAAGGTATCCCTTGGTTTGATTCATTACAACTGAATTGCGAGTTCGTTTCTCGCTGCATGCCCAATTCTTGCGTCTCTGAGTCAAATCCTACTCGTTGCGAACGGGTTGGGTAAATAAGGGAGGCGTTCCATTGTCGCAGTTCCATTACTACTGAATAGCGTGTGCGATCATCACTGGATGCCTCGTACTTGTGGTCTTATGTAAATACCTCTATTATTTTTTAAATAGTTAACCCTAAGATCATGGGAAGTTTGGAACAATTTTATTTTCCTAAAGGTTACTTAATTGTCAGTTGAGTTACAGTAATGAATATGTTCGTTTAACGTAAAAAAGATGTAAAATAAAAATCTAAAAAAAAACAGGTGAGAACTTGATTCTTCTATCCTATCAGTTCCGAAGCTGAACACATATGTACACATGGGGGTGGGGGTGTTGGATTGAAACTTTATTTACAAAATTAACAATTCAATGATGTAAATATATATATAAGTGGAGAAAATTTTTGAATATTAATGTGTAGAAATGAGAAAAATGTTAATTGATAAAATGTTTAACATACAATACACACACACACACATATATATATATATATATATATATATATATATATATATATATACATATACACGCATATATACATATATATATACATATACATACGCATGCATAGACATATTATGTTGTGTTATTATTATGGTATGTCTATGCATGCGTATGTATATGTATATATATATGTATATATGTGTGTATATGCATATATATATTTATATATATATATATGACTTTAATTAAGCACATAATCTCCCAATATATATATATATATATATATATATATATATATATATATGCAGATGTATTGTTTGTCTATATATATATATATATATATATATATATATATATATATGTGTGTGTGTGTGTGTGTGTATAAGTATGTTAAACATTTTATCAATTGACATTTTTCTCATTTCTACACATTAATATTCATATGAAATACGTCATGAATTTTTTTAAACATTTATTCGTGGAGAATTCACGTTCGACATTCGACGGTTTCTGATCATTAATTTTCGCTTTCACATGCAATGATCGCGTCATCGGTTTTCATCTATAAACGCCAAGTAAATAACGCTAAATAACCTTTTATTACACATTCAACATACACTGAACATCTTTCATCTTTTACTCAAACAAATTTTCAATGTCCTGAAGAAGGTTTTATTTCTTTTTTAAACTGAAATACTTAAGTATTGACATACAGAGTTTCCATCATTCATGACATCCTGTGTTTGTTCTCTTTAAAAATTTTCTCCACATACTGTCGGATTAATTTCCTCATCTTACTTCCATATATATATATATATATCTAGTAGTAGTAGTAGTAGTAGTAGTAGTAGTTAGAACTGATTCCCCGCACGAGATAAAATGTGTATGTATGTATGTATGTATGTATGTAGTTTCAAATGACAAGATATGAAGAAAAAGTGGAAATAAATTCGTTTTGTGTATTTTCAAATGACAAGATGAAATTTGAAAATACACAAAACGAATTTATTTCCACTTTTTCTTCATATCTTGTCATTTGAAGATACATACATACATGCATACACACACACACACACACACACACATATATATATATATATATATATATATATATATATATATATATATATATAATAGTAATAATTAGTACGAGCTAAAATGTCAGAAGAGAAAGGTTCACCGGTCGAAATAATGATGCCAGCAATAGAAAAACTAAAGAATCGAAATGATGTATCTGAGAACTTGATCCTACAGTCTAATGTGGAAGGGAGAGGCGTAAATAAAAACTGGAAAGATTACGTGACTAAAAAATATTAGAGTCAAAGGACTTTCCTACCAGGAGTGAAATTGTTTTAATCAACCAAGTACCAAAAAAAACTAGTCTCACTTTCTTAGGCTGGGTTGACACGTTTTTCAAAGAGGCAAAATTCTTTATTAAACCTTCAAAGAAATCCAGATCAGCACTTTTCATTCGGCGAAATCGCAGAAAATTAACCCCCCTTTGTCGAATGGTCCAACATCTTGTAATCGTAGGACGATTCATATGCAACTTAGCCATTGACAAACGGGCATTTTACTTACTTTACTTTTACTTACTGTGAAGAGTTGTAGAAATTGATTGATTTTGGTTAAATTAATGAATTATATCAATTAATCAGTAAAAATTAATAAAACGTTTGCGTTTCCTGATTATAATCATATTAAGGTGTATGCGAGATTTCAATACTCAACGGCATCTCTTTTCTATTTATAAGACGACACGCATGCACCACGACATTCCTTTATATATAGAGAGAGATGGTGAGAGAGAGAGAGAGAAGTGTACAAAAATATCAACATTTCTATGTGGTTTTCTTTATGATATCATGATTTTAAAGTCTCCATCTATTCACTATCCCTGTTTACTCATTATTGTAATATCAGTTCTGTTTTTCTAAAAAAAAAAATATGTTTTAATTACCTGTGAGAGAATTTGATGTTAGGAATGGGGAACATGTGGAGACCTATATCAAATATTTGCTCCCATAAGGGTGTTAACATTTTAAATCAATATATATATATATATATATATATATATATATATATATATATATATATATATATATGGAGGGTTGTTTGTGTTCTGTTTTTCTTTTTGGCGAACGAGATGTCGCAACTGTGGTTGTGAGCAGTTTAAAAAGTCATCAAAGTGTCATCCATGTAATGGTATTTTCCACCATAGGTCATTTTCAAGGACGTGGCTTCTCCTATGTTGACTACTCCATTGAATCTGTGTTCATAAAAGTTTTAGGTGGATGTGACGCCATGTATGAACGAATAGTCCATTTTTGCCGCTGGGTAAATTTGTTTTGGCTTTTTGTTTAAACTCCGTAGCTGGGTCAAAAGCTACAATCTCAGCAGAGACGCATCCCTTGTTGATCTGCCCTGAAGGCCAATGGGTTTCGATGTTTGATTTAATTTCTAATTGTGTTAATCTTTCGGTAGTTGTTGTTGTTATCTCATAAATATACGACAACCTTAGAGATGAGTAGTAGTAATTTCCTAACTGAACTGTTTGATTCTGACCTTTTATCTATGAGTTTCATCCGCCCAGCATCAGGTAAACTGTTGACCCGCTTTTGCGATCATTCGTTTTGTTTTACATCAACCATGCTGTTTCCTATGGTTTCCAATTATATACGCTAGTATAGCGCGTATCATACTCCTCATTTCTTGGATCTGATATCCAGTGACAAGCTGGGGCAGGATTAATGAAATGTTTGTTTAAAGCGGATTTTGATCTCCCCGATTTGAACGTAGTTTTATTGCCATGGAGTTAAGTTTCTCCGCTTGCTACACAGTAGGGGTATGATCATGTGAGTTTTCCTTCTAGGGAGTGAGGGGAATATGCCTTTAACATTTCCAAGATCTAACTTCGTATAAGTCTATATGTCCCTTCTTTCATATTTGTTCAAGTATTAAAATTTTCTGAAAAAACATTCTTAGAAAATATAGACTTTTTAGCCTTTAAATCAAAACTAATATCTTTCTCGAAAGTAACTATGGTGTTTCAAATAACAAAAATATATTTTACCGTTTGTGAGACTATTTCATTCGTCCATGCTTTAGGAGGAAAAATCTTTCACTCCTCCTCCCTTCTTAGACTATTTGGATGGAATTTGACTAATATATTATTTGTAATTGATAGGATTATGTGCAAACTAGGTTGCCATTCCATTAAAGATATCATACCAATATATTAAACTAGGATAGACTTTCATTAAACTAGTTTATCATTCCATTAAAACCATGCTAACATTTCATTAAACAAGGTTACTTCGAGTTAGCTTAACATTCAATTAAAGGTCTGCTATCTATTCCATGCCATGCCATTAAGCGTGGCTCCATTAAACTGGGTTACCATTCCAATAAAGCTATGTTATCATTCCATTAAACTAGGTTACCAGTTAACCATATATATAATTCCATTAAACTAGATTATTATTCCATTAGAGATAACTTGCCATTAAAGCTATGCCACCATTCAATTAAAGTTACGCTACCATTTCATTCAACCTAGGGTTACATTCCATTAAAGCTATATACCATCTTTTTGAACTCGGTTAATATTCCGTTAAAATGGGTTACCATTCCATTAAAGCCATGGTACCCTTCAATTAAAGATATGTTACCATTCCATTAAAGTAGGTTAACGTTCCATTAATCTGGATTTCCCTTAAACTAAATTCTTTCTTAAGAGTTTTTTGCTGATTTATTTATTTATTTTTCACACAAACCCGAATAATGTTTTAGCAGATATAGTCAGAATATTATATGTACCACCGACAAGGCTGCTCAATTTTTATTTTGAATTCAGCCCGTCAATACACCGAAATTTTTCACACTTAATTTCCCCCATATTTGACAGTGGAGACGGTTTGTTCTCGCAAGATAACATAACGCGTAGGTAACACGAAACTTGTTTCTTGAACATTTGGAAAACTTCCAAGTTTTTGCTTTGGTTTTCGCAAAAGGTTCAATTCACTCGATTTCCTGCAATCACTAACAAAACAACCCTGGAAAGGCTACACCGAGTAAAGGACTGGCAGCGATGCAACCGGAGTCTGGGTGTAGGTGGGCATATGGTGTATTAAATCTCTCTTTCTTTCTTTCTTTCTCTCTCTCTCTCTCTCTCTCTCTCTCTCTCTTTCTTCTCTCTCTCTCTCTCTCTTCTATATTTTCATTATGTTCGATTGAAATAGATTAGCGGTATCGCTTCCGTGTGCTCGCCCCTTCTCTCTATTTTTCCCCTACTCCCTTTCTTTCTTTCTTTCTTATTATTTTTGTAGCATTCCTTTTTCTTCTTTTATAATAATAAAAATGGAATGGTCCATTATTTAGCTGAGGTGACGACACTCATAAGAAATAAGAATTCGACGGATAAGCTACGTCAGATAATCTGGATTTAGATTTCTGCATTTCATCTTGGACGATTTGGACATTATCACTTTTAACCAGGGGATGTTACAAGATGATAACTGTCGGACTTTTAAGGAACACGAGTATTAATATATAGATTAGTAACTGTATTTATTATTACTAGCAAGAATATGTGCCCTCCGGGCGTAAATTTTAATGTAATAAAGTATATTAAATAAGAAGGACTAACGAAATTAAATGAGAACGCACATATAAAGATAACACTTATTTTAATTATATTTTAATTGGTTTCTATATAAAATCATTCATAGGATTGATTTTAATACCTTGTAGAATAATACATTAATATTAGAGATCAATAACACCAAGTAATTATTTATTTTTGTTAAAACCAGCATGTAAATTAACCACACCATATATTATGTAAACCTTTAAATCTTAAAAAAAACATTGCAGTATTTTAACTGTTTGGAGGCAAATCTAACTCTGACTTTCATAGAGACATTTATCCTAAGTATTATGATATAAACAGTGACGCTGTTTCGGTTACAGATGGACAGGTACTAATCCTTCATTATAAGATTCGTATTCAATAGGACCACGTGCAAAAATCTTTTTTAAAAACTACTACACAAGAAAGGTAAATATAAACATACAATGGACGCGATTCCCTAACTTCTAGACATAAAATTTCCCATAAAATAAAACAAGTTGACATGCCATTAAAATCAATGAGTAAATCAACTGTCGGTCCCAAATAACTGGACGCATTAACCATGTGACAGAGTGTCAGTATTCTACAATCTGATGACAATGTTCTCTGATACAGTAAGTGATGACATAGTATCAGTAATATTGTCATTGTTGCTTAACGATTACAAAATCCGATGTAATGTAGTGTAACTTAGGCAGATTGATTTTGACGGCTTTAATATGAAGATATATCAAAATTTTAAAAAAGCTTCAAAATCTTTAATGATGGTTCTTTCGTTGCCATGAGAGAGTAAATAACCAGTAATTTTCTTGTTCATCTAAAACTATCATTTAACTATTATTGCGAAATATATTTCAGAACAAGCACACTTAATTAACCCGATCTAAATTTAAAAAATTGATTACGAATATTAGGTTATTTTCCTTTATTCTTTTTTATGTTCTTTTTTTTTATCTTAATATTGAATATAAAAGAAAAAATACATTTGTTTTTCAGTTTATCGTTTCTTTATCATTTTTTGTTTGTTTTTGTTGTTTTTGTTTTTTGTTTTTCTGTTGAATTTGAGCGTAACTGAATTTACAGTGGTGGAATATCCCGAGGGGGGAAACTGATGCGGTGAAATTTACCGGTAACAATTTGAATACAGTCCCATAAAATAAAAGGAAATGAAGTGTAGAAAAAATAGATTTGATGGTCATGCGCTCAATAAAATATGAATAGGTTTTAATGTGTTCAGTGATATTTTATAATAATATAACATATCATAATGATATAACTTTTTGCTCCGTGATTGAGATCCTTCGATTTCCTTTTATGTCGAATGGAGAGAAAGGGTCAACAAGTGGCAAGTAATATTGGGGAATACATCAAAGAAGGAACATGAAATGATTAATCAGAAGAATGAGAATTAGTTTCGAAACAGAACTAATAATCTAATAAAGGCGATGGTCATGTACAAAGTATCAATAATAATGGACTCTGGCTCATTCATAGACTGGACAGGGGAATCAATAGATTTATTTGTAAAAAAAATAATGAGGATGCAAAATACTCCACTCCAGGAATGGGTGACAGAATATAAGGGGAAAATAATATGAGAAAGAAGACTTTTCCGTATTAAAAATTGTTCAGAGATCTTGAATGGGATTTGCAAAAGAAAGCAGAAGACAAATGAAAACAGAACGTAAAAGTGATTATAAAACGAAAATCCCGGAAATACAACAAAAAAAAATAAAGGAAGTAAGAAAGCTTCAATGAAGAAGCATGTAGATATAATCACAGACAACTGAACAATATGGATGCGCATAGAACACCTTAACTAAAAGAATAAGTTTTACATCACTGTAGCACAGAAAAATTACTTCAGGATCAAAGAAAAAATGGGAATAATACAGAAAAGCAACAAATGTCGATTTTTGTGAATGAAAATACAAGACTGTAAACCAAACCGTGAATAAATATATCATAGCAAGTACGGGTTGAGAAAGAATAATATTTTCCGGCTAATGAAAGTTTTTGTGGCTGACATTTCACTTTAAAGTCAAAATTACACTTTTTAGTTGGGCTAGCTTGAAAATAAAATCATCTAAAAATTGCAGTAATAAAAGTAAAAAAAAAAAAAGAAAGATCTTCTATCCGTGAAAGTAGTGCTGAGCCACGCTCGTTGCTGCACTACCTATTACTGGTCGCCGGAAAATACGTATTCAAACGACTAAAATTCAAATTTCACCAGTGGAATCTGTGTGATATTTTAACATTCATCGCCAGTTATGTGGTAATACTAACTGAAGGGTGGCTTCTCACAGACGCATTTCTGTTGAGGTGTATCAAATAAGTTGCTACCATATTACAATGAAACATCTAAACGACTGCCAATTTCCAAATGCAGTGTCGAAAGCTTTAGGTCTAGTTGGTTATTATTTCTTCAAAAGTCTATCGACTGAATGCTGTTAGGTTGGATCACGGGTTTTTCCTACACTAACTTCCTTTACTGTCTGTCATGCTGATTATTATTGTTTATGTTCTTCTGATTTTAGCCATTTTGTCTTGGATTCATTTTAGATTCTTTTCTAAAATTTAGTTAATTCTATCTATGCTTTAAGATTTTGTACTTTTGCGTTAGTTGGATTTGTTTTATTACATAAAAAATAAGGGATATAAAAAATCATACCGATTTTTTATATCCCTTATTTTTTTAATCGCTAAGAATTCGCGTATATTTTAATACGCGAATTCTTAGCGATTAAAAAGGATTTTATTTTAAGAATTGATTTTTTTTTAATTTATATTGAGAATATTTTAAAGGTAACTTATCTCCTAGATGTTTTGAAACAATTTTTCTAAAACTTTTTTGTACATATGACAAATTTAAATTCAGTTCTTAATTGCTTTTTGAGTTAAATTGATAAAATGTATTAGTTTATTTCCTTTTTGATCTCGAAAAGTAACTAAGAAACTAATAACTAAACATTAGCTTATTGTAGGCGGAATATTTTGCGTATTACTTTAAAAGAAATTATCTTATGAAGAGGTTTTTTTTCCAAAATGGTTTGAGTTACACTGATTAAAAACGGCTATATTTTATTCTAAGATATATGAAAGTATTCGTAAAAAATAGAATATAATAAAAAGTTGGGTTATCGATAAAAATGGTTTCGTTTAATTCTTTTATTTTGTTTGAATATTTAAAGATTTTGTATTAGAATTTTTTTTTTTTTTTTTTTTTTTGGTTTACATTAAAAAAACGATAATTTATTAAACTACAAAACCATTATCGAAAATGCATTTGATTCAAATTTTGCCTTTGGAATTTAAACATGAACTGTCCGTAATTTTGTAATATTAACTGAATCAAAACGCAGAACGATTGTATACTATTAACAAAAAGGGAACATAAGCTTTTTATTATAAAAAAATAAAAATGTAGCATATGGCCAAAGAGTGGGTCGATCTGGATTCCTCTATCCAATCAGCAACTTCCGTCGACTCCGTCAGACGTATTCAAAATGCTTTCAATCAACGGGCACCAAGACACGCCAGTCACTACATGAGATCCGAAGCTGAATCCATATGTACACATTGGGGGGAGGTAATGATTGAAACTTTATTTACAAAATTAAAAATCCGAAGATATATATATATATATATATATATTATATATATATATATATATATATAAAGAAAAATGGAAGTAAATCCGTTATGTGTATTTTCAAATGACAAGATATGAAGAAAAAGTGGAAATAAATTCGTTTTGTGTATTTTCAAATGACAAGATGAAATTTGAAAATACACAAAACGAATTTATTTCCACTTTTTCTTCATATCTTGTCATTTGAAGATACATACATACATGCATACACACACACACACACACACACATACATACATATATATATATATATATATATATATATATATATATAATAGTAATAATTAGTACGAGCTAAAATGTCAGAAGAGAAAGGTTCACCGGTCGAAATAATGATGCCAGCAATAGAAAAACTGACGAATCGAAATGATGTATCTGAGAATTTGATCCTATAGTCTAATGTGGAAGGGAGAGGCGTAAATAAAAACTGGAAAGATTACGTGACTAAAAAATATTAGAGTCAAAGGACTTTCCTACCAGGAGTGAAATTGTTTTAATCAACCAAGTACCAAAAAAAAACTAGTCTCACTTTCTTAGGCTGAGTTGACACGTTTTTCAAAGAGGCAAAATTCTTTATTAAACCTACAAGATCCATAAAGAAATCCAGATCAGCACTTTTCACTGGACACAATCGTGGAACATTAACCCTCTTTTGTCGAATGGTACGTCATCTTATAATCGGATGACGATTCATACGCAAATTAACCTTTGGCAAACGTGCATTTTTACTTACTTTACTTTTACTTACTGTGAAGAGTTGTAGAAATTGATTGATTTTTTTTTAATTATTTAATTATATTATTTAATCAGTAAAAATCACTAAAACTAAATGTTGTGCATTTTTTAACTATAAGCTTGCTAAGGAGTATGCTAGATTTCAATGCCGAATGTCATCTATTTTCTGAGTTATAAGACGACGCACGCGTACCACGACATTCCTTTATATATATAGATACACTTATGTGTATATTTAATGTGTAATGTATATATATAATGTTTACACATGTGTATATAATGTATGATGTGTATGTGTGCAAGTAAATATATGCATATAATCTATTTGTATGTGGGTGGGTATGTGTATGCATGAGTATATGATGTGTAATTTGTATAGGTGTGCGTATATATATATATATATATATATATATATATATATATATGTGTGTGTGTGTGTGTGTGTGTGTGTGTGTGTGTGTGTGTGTGTGTGTTTGTTTGTGAGTGCATATGGGTGTGTGTTTCCCATAGAGAAAGTTGGCAGTGCATCATTTCCTGCTTCACAGAGGATTCCGAACACTTTGGGTTAAAAGTCTGCTTGGGGGAGACGGAGGTACTCTACCCACCTGCATCTCGGGAAGAGTACCACTCTCACCACCCTCACCAATGGCGTGACTGACTTGAAGTGAACAACAGGCTGGCAAAGGCGAGCAGTGCTTTTCACAAACTGTACAAATCACGTGTGACAAAACAGATACCTGAAGAAGAGCACAAAGATCAGTGTTTATAGAGCCATAGTCCTTGCTACCCTTTTGTATAACTCATAGTCGTAGGTCACGGCTTATGACTCCTTGATTGGTGGTTCATCCTTAACATCCACTGGAGTGACTTCATTACCAATATTGAAGTCATTGAACAGACGAAGATTAGCAGCAGCGAGGCCATGTCACGCGTGACAAGATGCGTCTCCAGAATTGGGAATCAACGCCTGTCCAAGATCACATTGTACGACGATCTCTTCATTTTCCATCGTGACAGATGGACACAAAATAAGAGATACAAGGACAACTTGAAAAAAATCCTTAGTACCTATCAGATCCGTGGTGAAAATCGAGACGCCTGGTGTCTCACCACTAACCATATTGTCTACTCCTTTAAAAACACACGTACGGCCACTCTGAAGGACAAAAAGCACCGGAGGAAGAACTAAAACACTATGCCATAAAACTATGGCCAGATCATCAACTACAGGCCTCGTACTGATCTTATCAGCCAAGAACATACTTGAAACCTGCCTAGCCATGATGATGCATATATATGTGTGTTCATGTATGTATTATATGTGTGTGAATATATGTGTTTATATGTAGTATATGTTTATATGTGTATATATATGTTTGTATATATATGTGTGGGTATATATATATATATATATATATATGTGTGTGTGTGTGTGTGTGTGTATATATGTGTATATATATATATGTGTGTGTATATATATATATATATATATATATATATATATATATGTGTGTGTGTGTGTGTGTGTGTGTGTGTGTACAGTTAAGGGAAAACATATTCGTTTACTTTAAAAGATTGGTATTTTCTAATTTAAAATGTATGATACATTCTGATATCTACACAACATCATAATCTTAACTATTTAAAAAGCTTAATGAAATGCGAGTTTAATTCAATTACAAAAGCAATAACGAAAATTGGGTGAAAAAAGTATTCGTTCAAAATCATAAATTGCATTTCATACTTTTTTTACATAGCTATTATTAATTTTTACTGCTAAAAATCGTTTCTTATAAGTGCTATGTTTGAGTATTTACGACCATCCTATTCAACTCATCGATTTTCTTTGGGGTCCTTTGATGAATCTTTGCTTCAACGTTTTTTATAAATTCTCAATTGGATTCGGATCTGGAGACTAACTTGGCCACAGTAGAACATCGACATTGTTGTCTGCTAACCACCTCTGAGTGCTTTTTGCTGAATTTTTAAAATATTTATCCTGTGGCAATACCCATCGTTTATGTAGTCTAAACTTCTTCACAGAAACGAATAGTTTTTTATTCAAAATGTCTTGATATATAAATCTGCTGTCATTTTTTTCTATTATTGAGATTCGATGAGAAGCATCCCCAACTCATTATACTACCCACTCCAAACTTCATTGTTGGCAAAATGTTTTTAGGTTTATACGCTATACCATATTTTCGTCAAACATGTGCTGTAGCATTATGTCCAAATAATTCAATATCATAGAATGAATCAGGTTTGTTTTCATGCTCTTAGACGAATTTCAGACAAACAACTCTATGTCTTTTCAGCATCAACGATGTCTTTCTTGGAAAACAAGACTTGAGTTCATATCTATGAAATTCATTACTGATTGTTTTTTATTTTGTTTTTGTTTTTTTTGTAACAGAAACTTCTGAAGCTTTCGTGTCTTGTATCTTTCTCCATTGGATATTGTTTTATTCTTTTCAGTATTTCTTAATGCTCTCTGTGAGATTTTCGAGGTTTACCTGATTGGAGAAGATTTTCGAGGTTTACCTGACTGGAGAAGATTTTCAATGTTCCCTACTTTCTTCCATTTTAAAATTAAAGAGCCAATAGTGCTTGCAGGAATGCTTAAATTACGCTTGTTGCTCATACTATCACCATAAATCTTTAAATTTTCTTTCTTTTGACACGTATAAATTTCTTTTGTCTTCACCATGACAATTCCCTTGAATGACTATTGCAACATGAAATCTGATACTATTTCTGGTATTTCTACAATAATGGTAATTATAGATATAAATGGAACTATCTAAAACATTTGTAAACCATTAACGTCCATAATTTGAAAAATATTTGCATAAAAGAATGGTCTCAAATACCCAAACATAAGAAACTATCGGAAATGATTGTTTGTTGTAAAACTTAATAATGGCTATGCAACAAAGTAGTAAATGTAATTTATGATTTTGAACGAATACTTTTTCACCCCCTTTTTCGTTATTCCTTTTATAATTGAAATAAAATTGCATTTCCGTAACTTTTGTTTGTATAATAGCGAAGTATATGTTGTTAGACAGATGTTGTGTAAATGCCAGAGTGTTTCACCCATGTTAAGTTAGAAAATACTCATTTTCTTTTTAAATGAAGGAATACATTTTTACATGTATATATGATTTTTGTAGGTTTGTACATTAGATCGACGATTTTACATTGCCTGTAATTTTTTTATTTCTATAAATTATTTTTTTGCGGAAATTATATTTTATTCAAACAAATATTACTGAATTGGCATTTTGTCGAAACTAATTTTTGTCTTTTTTTATTTCTATTCTATTTTAGTTTTCACTTATGTCTCAAAATAATTTTAATTATTCCAATCGCAAAACAAAAAGAAAACTCAAGTTCGCATTGTAAAGAAACAAACAAAACAAAACTTTGAAATGTGTGATAGTGTTTTTTACTTGTCCAATTGAATTTATTTGCCGAATTTCATATTTTTCCAATGTTTAAAAATCTTATTTAGAATCTAAGAAAAATATATATATATATATAAAGCGGCTTTTTTCCATCAGAGTAAAATGTTCTCTCTTAATGGCCCATTCACTCCAGTGAATAAACAAGTAAAAAGGTAAAGAAGTAAGCAATAATAGATCAGGGTTAAAATAGGTAATATGCATTACGCAATATTTTATGTGGATCTGTAATATGTGGATATGTAATCTATGTGGAGAGAAGAAATTCTTTCTCTTTTGCATAAATGTATGATCGTAGCAAACCTATGACGAAGTGACCACGCTATCTACAGGGCCAAGTGCAAAACAATGCTATGCACTTCAAATTTGCTAGTAATAATGAAGTCAAAAACCGTCAGAAAAGATGTTTATCTATCAATTTTCACTGTTCACACATTAGTTAATGTTTTATGAGAAGAATCCAATTTTTTATTGTAGTCGTTTTATTCATTTTTTAATAGTAAAACGCACAGTCAAAACTTTTAAGTTTTAATTTTTCTTTTACTTACAGAAAATAATCATAAATTCATTAGTTATTTTTTTCTAACAGATTGTAACTTGTAAGTTTTGCTTATATTATATAAACATATTATTAAAGAGTCGAATATCCAATCATTTTGAGATTGAAGAAAGTTTAAAAAGCATAGGGATTGAACTCACAACTTCGAGGTTATGAGTAATTTTGTTGTTTTGGGGTATTTCTTTTAAATAGATATGTTATCCCTGTTAATTAGAATGGTTCGGCTAGTGAAAAGATATAAAATCCAAGGTAGTTTCTTTTTACGGAGTATTTTTCTCTGTTGCCACTCAGCGGTGAAGCCCATCATCTTTTCTGGTGATTAGCCTGTTACTGAGATAAATGAGCGAGTTGGAATATAGAGGGGGGAGAAAAGTTAACTTTGGGTTAATCTATACCGAAATCGTGTTTGTTTTATTAATTATTATTGGGAATTCAATTTCTTTAAACTCATTTTTAAACTCATTTTTATCCATAGATGGAACCCTAAAAGGTACTACCAATATGGTTCAGAGTGGACCTGGGAGTAATGACAATGAAGGCATACTCCACAATTCCCAGACCTCCAGAATTGGAACCTCGCCACTAGATGCAGTCTAACCTTATACCCAGGACACTAAGTTCCCCAGCCACCATTTTTTATCACATATACGATAAAAAGGGATGGAGGTTTGCCATAAGAGATATATGGTAGTGACAATCATATATATTCTGCAACTCCAGCCAACAGAGAGGACACTTGTTTAATACTTATCTCCTTTTGTTAAAATAAATTAAACGATTATTCTTTATTACTTTAACGCAACAAGCAATTAAGAAAAACAAGCAATTAAGAACTGAATTTAAGTTTTTGTCATAAGTACAAAAAGGTTTTTAGAAAAATAAAAAAATGTTTAAAAACACTCACATTTCTAGAATCACATTTCTAGGATTTATATATATATATATATATATATATATAAATATATACGTATGTGTGTGTGTGTGTGTGTGTGTGTGTGTGTGTGTGTGTGTGTGTGTGTGTGTGTGTTATCATTGATATCTAGTTTGTTTATCCTTTCATACATATCTTCGTTTTTCTCTGTTATTAAATGAGTGTTAACTTATTTACAGTTGCGTGAGAGAGGATATATTGATCGGCACACAGGCAAATGAAAATTTTTGTAGCTTGTGACCTTTTCCTATTGACTTGCCCGTCGACCAATTCAATATTAATTTTTATCATGATTAAAATTGAGTGCTTTATAATTTTCATTCTATTGTCCTATGAAATAAAATTGCTGATCAATTTTTTTTTGTCTGGAGGTTTTATATGATTAATTTACTTGTTTTTAACATATTTTCTATTTTACAAATTTTCTGAAAATAATTTACCAAATCTGTCAAGGATTTTTAAAAGTATCTGCCTGCGAAAGGGTTAAATTCTGTATATATTGGTAAATTATTTCAGTGTTGTTAGTTGTGACAAGATTTATTTTAAAAGAAAGGAAAGAAAATCCTTATGTGTTGTCCAATAAAACCAAACTAAAAATGCCTCCCTGATTGCTGCAATATGTGTTCATGAAAGCCTGTTTGGTTCGAAAAAGCCCGCTTAAAATTACACGGCTGAGAAACATACACCGTGTCAGTGAATTAATTGGATTCTTTCGACATGCAACTAGACAATTTGCAAACAATTGATCTTTCATTTTGAACAGCAAAAACAAACGTAGCGGTTATAAATGTAAAAAAGGGTGGGAATTAACTACCAACGTTCGTCTCAAGAATTTGTCACTTATCTTCTGTGTGTCACAGCATTGTTCCATCAACTTTTTTTTCCTTTTTATGTTTCTATTTTTAACATTTTAACATTTTAACTCGGTCTTTATTCTATTTGTTGCTTTTCTCTATTTATTTTTTCTTTTCAAACAAACTTTCTGATCGAATTTCTGATCTTTCACTTCCTGTCTGTTTGGTATCTTTTTTTTTTCAATGTGTTTATCATTTTCTACCATTCCATTAATTCTTTCTGGTGTATTTTTCTTTATATTCATTTCTTCAACTTCTGTGTCTATGTTCCAGTACAAATTCTTTTTTTATAGTTAGAATCTTATATATGAACTCACACGTTTACAGGAACTATTCTCTTCACTTCTGATTCGTTTTTTCTTCCCACCCACCCACCTCTCTCTCTCTCTCTCTCTCTCTCTCTCTCTCTCTCTCTCTCTCTCTCTCTCTCTCTCTCTCTTTCACGTTAGTCTTTTCTTCCTGTTTATTATCCCGATTTTCTTTCCTCGTTATTAGATTTTCTTTATGCCTTTCTTCCATTCGTTTATTTTCTTTCCCTTCACAAATGATCAATTTATTCTTTTTTAATTTTCTTCTTGTTTGTCATTCTTCTACTTTATTTTAGTTTTCCCTTCATCTCTTTTGTTTTTAAAACATTTTTAGTTTTAACGGCGACATTAGTGTATGAATACAAAGTACTGGTGAATTAACATTTTTAAGCCACAATTTGATTTCAATTTAAAATTGCTCTGTCAGCAAGTCTTAGAATACACTAGCTGTATATCCTGAAGAGTGGTCAGACCCTCGCCCCAAAGGTATGACTCTAAACTGCATCTAATGATGAGGCTCAAGTTCTGAAGATTTGGGGAATGTGGAGTACCCCTCATCGCCATTACTCATAAGTTCCTTCTGTCCCGGAGTGGTAGAACCCATTAGGGTAGCATCTATAGGTCAAATAGATTTTTTTAAAGATTATTCAATGGAAACAGTGTGCAATAAAGATCTTGAGAAACAACTATACAAATGTTCAAACATGAACGTGATTCTCTAACCTCTAGGCATAAAATATACCTAGATGGGTTGCTGCTAAATCAATTTCCTTTTTTAAACATTTTTACCTCTTAACTGTGTCTTCATTATATGAATTCAAAGTGGCTTTGACTTCAACTTAAGCTGAAAGCAACCAGTTTACGATTAGATAATCAGATTTCCCCTTCTTTCTGAAGTGAAGTCAACCATAATTGCCTCACCCTGGATCCGCTACCTAACTACCTACACATATATAGATGTAAAAGGTTACATTTTACATAGCACTAACCCCCTTGGTGAAGGTATGAATCGAACTATTCTCCCCCCAGCTATGGGTAAAATAATAGGTTCTCTACTCTTGGTACGGCAACTGATCTAAAAGAAGGAAAACTCTGAATTCAAGCTTGTTAAACTCCGCTTAAAAATTGATCTTGTGTTGCATCCCACTCGTGTAAGAGGTTAGTAAATACATATATATTTAAAAGAGCTCTACCCTAACTGACCTCAGCTGTGTTATTTTCATTAAAGCTGAAAGTCAAGCTATTACCTCATTCATCTTTCACTACACTTTCGTAATTCTTTTTTTTTTCTTTTTTGCTTGATTCTACCTTTTATCCGGCTCTTCTAAAAAGACATTTTTTATCAGCTGTTTGTATTCGTTTTTTTTTTAATTTTATATATTGTTCTCATTTTCTTTTCTGTTTTCTTTTCTCTCTTTGTCTCTTTTGTAATTATAAATGTCTCTCATTTTTATGATTGATTGATTTTAACGGCATGTCAACCTAGACTAGGGTTATTTTAGGTTTGGGAATCGCGTTCCTTTTACGTTCACATTTACATTTTCTGATTTTTGTTCGAATAAGAATAAATTCTAAAGCCATTTGTTTAATCCATAGATGGGAACCTAATTGGAATTTCCACTCAGTCAGTGGACCTGGGATTAATCATTTTTTAATCATTTCTCTCTTCCACTTTTTTTGTTATAAGTCTATCTTCATATATTTATTTTATTTGACTTCTTTTTGTGTGTGCCCGACCTCTCTCTCTCTCTCTCTCTCTCTCTCTCTCTATATATATATATATATATATATATATATATATATATATATATATATATATATATATATATATATATATCTTGGCTTGGTTTTCTTTGTTTTCACTATTCCAAAGTTTTGTGTTTATCTTTCCTTTCATTTTTTTTCAGGTGTCCCCCTTCCACATTAATTGGATTCAATCCTTTCTTTCTGCTTAAATTCACTTGCATACAACCGATTTAATATTTATTTCTCATCTTTAAATCATACTTTCCCTGTGGCAGAGCTTCAAATACGCCGACTGTATCCTTGCAATGGGTTTTGACCCCTCCCCCTAAAAAAGGGTATCCAAGCTGCATCTGATGGCGAGGATCCAATTCTAGAGAGTGTGACTCAGTGTGGTAGTACCTGTTAGGGTCTCATCTATAGTCAAATAGATCTGATTGAAAAATTATTTATATTTGTCCGTGTGCAAAAAAAAAAAAGAAACTACACAAAAAATGTAAATATGAACGTACAATGAACATAATTCCCTAACCACGAAGTATACGGATTGACATGCCGTTAAAATTAATCAATCAATAAATGTTGTGGGGTTTTAAGGGTAGAAAATAAGACAAACGACTGGTAACAATGTATATAAATGTATTGAACAAAAGAAGTAGAAATTTACAGCCAAGAAAATGGAGATTGCGTCCGACCAATACAGTTACTAGCTGACTCGCATTTGCTTCGCCTCAAGCCACAATTGTTCCTATTACTTATAGTAGCCGTCGGGCATTCCATTTATGTCAATAGGTTATATAACCTATGACAGTAAATCAGCCAAATGTTCTGAAAAACAATGATAAATAAAAATGTCCATTTTAGACAGCTTGTATTATTTGCATTTTAATAATAATGAAGGCATTTGCTCACACTCCCCCATCTTCTATTTTGTTGGAGAGTTCATATGATGCACAAATACTTCGAAGATTAGTCAATGAAACTGCCTAGTGCCCAGGTCACGTGAAGTTTGCCATGCTCATCAGTGTAGACTCATGGGAGCTTAGTGATCAAGTTCAGTGTAATTTTTGTTGTTTTGATTAACTCCATAATAGCAATTTACAATCACACAGAAAAGAGAACTCAAGAGAGGGAAATAAATGCCTGTTTGTAAGCGCCATTATAATTATTGACATTTCCGGTCAACTTGACATTCAATTTATTAATTTAATCCCAACGAATCCATCGCCTGCCAACTTTTCCATTTCCATAGTCTCAATGTAATGATGAGAATATTAATAACACTTTTCAACTCATGTCTAGTAATGTGACGTTCACTACTCAATCAGGGATACATTACTAAATTTTGATACTTTGATTTATCTTTCCACATTTGTGATAAATATATATATATATATATATTATATATATATATATATAGTGTGTGTGTGTGTGTGTGTGTGTGTGTGTGTGTGTGTGTGTGTGATTACAGATGTAACGGGTAAGTTATCAGTATTTTAAAATGATTTTGCACTTTGCTGTTTCAGGTTTTCTCTACTGTGCAGCAAACGTGTTAGTTGAGCATTGTATGTGAGATCAGCATAATGACACAATTCACTCCTCCAGAAATTTGGAAATGGTATACTGTGCGGCAATGCATTCACGCCAGAAGCTCCAATACGAAGATTTCACAGTGTCTGTGTGTCAATCTGAGGACAGCACAGAGGGTTCAAAAAGAGTTGGTGAGTCCAATGGTGATTACGAAGGTGTGGCAGCTCGGAAGCCTCACTCTGATCGTTCTGAATTTGTTGCTGAGATCTAGGTCATGATTGACCTTCTCGGCAAGTCTATCAGGTCCATAGCGAGGGACATGGGAGTGTCTGGGTTTCTTATCAAGCATGTAGTGCATTAAGACATTCGCTATTTCTTATACAAGTTCAGAAAGGGACATTTTTATCAAAGACCATGAAGAAAAAGAGGAAAGATCGCACTGCAAAGCTTTTCAACAAACTCAAGCATGCTATCCAACTGAACATGCTTTGCTTTTTCTAAGACGAGAAAAATTTCTGCCAGAATCAGATGGCGAAATCACAGAACAACTGTTTGTTTTCTCTGTTCCCAGATGAAGTATCGATAGTGATGAAAACCAAACACCCAATCCACATCATTGTGGAGTGGTAACGAGCGATGGTGACGATATGCCTCCATCTTCCAACATGGTCTCACACTCAACCCGGAGCCGAACATCAAGTTCCTGAGGGAGGTAGTGCTGCTCTGGATCGGAAAGGTGGCTTCTGAATGGTCCTACATCTGGTAATAGGACTCTGCTATGCCACACAAAAATAAATAAAATAATTAATGTTTTTCAAAATTGTAAGATCAAAAGAATCATTAGAAAGCTTTGGAAAAAAACAATATTGAACTTGAAAATGATAAGGATTCTGTTATATTTAATGTAATTTGTTTGAATGAAAATATGCTGTCCAAACACACCTATACACACATATATATATATATATATATATATATATACATATATATATATATATATATATGTGTGTGTGTGTGTGTGTGTGTGTGTGTGTGTGTGTGCGCACTATCTGTCAGCGCACCAACTACCACGCTACTACCAATCGCAGCTGCTATCTACCAAGATTTGAACTGATTTTGTCACGTGATATACACACCACAAACTAGCACGTACCAAAATATTGCAAAACTTTTGACCATAAAATGTCGAACAACCATTTCTTAGTTGTAAAAACATTGTATGGTCGCCAATTTTCTAGTTTCTTGATCTAAGTTTCTTGACTTCTCTGTTGTCTATTAAAAAATCTTGAATATTCTGAATACAACATATGTTTATGTCTTTGATAATGTTTTATTGCTCTGGAAACACCATCCAGAATCTTGTTCTGCTGGTTTGGGTTTTTTTTATTTCGTGGATATTCTGAAACATTTATGGCGTTGTTCTTTTAATGGTCTGATGATTTTTTTTTCGTTGGGTTATTAAATTCATCCTGGTGTTCTTTTTTTTTTTTGCGTGCATCCCCGCTACTACTTATTTATTTCCTTTCTCCAATTTAATTGTCTGTTTGGATAAATGCTTCCATTTTTTTTTTTTTTTTTGCTGCTGCTATATAATAATAATAATATATTGCTCGCTTAAATGCAGTGTACTATTTTGAGAACAGAAAGGAACAAATGGCATATTCTCTCTCTCTCTCTCTCTCTCTCTCTCTCTCTCTCTCTCTCTCTCTCTCTCTCTCTCTCTCTCTCTCTCTCATATATATATATATATATATATATATATATATATATATATATATATATATTATAGATAATATGGGTGATATATTCATTAGTAAACAGTATTCAATATCATTGATAGAGCATTTGTATTTAAGTTAAAGTAGCTTGGATATGGAATCAACGTCGCCTGGTTACTGTCAGGTAACCTATATATATATATATATATATATATATATATATATATATATATATATATATATATATATACTAGAAAGATGTTAACCGTTGGGTCACCCATTAAGTTCGTGTTAGATTGTTGGAAAAATCACATGATAATATTATTTCGTCAATTTAAAGTTTTCCAAAACTGTCCAAATAAGTTATTTAACAGGAGAAAACATTTTTAGATGACTAAAGGAAAAACAAGAGAAGGGTCACTTGGTGAGTTAATTACAGGTAATTATGATTTTATTCACGGTTATAATAAAGGATTTATATTTTTTAAATGTAAGTTTAAGGAATCTTCAAAGAAAACAATTTAAATTGTTGAGAACTTACTTTTGATATTTTATGTAAATATTCTTTTAAGAAAAGGGGTAGATATAGTATCAAAAATTGGTTATTGGTCATGTTAAGGGATTATCCTGAGAATATTATTGACAATTGTAACCCTGACCAAAGTGAAAGAAAAAAGTACTTTGATAGGCAAAAAAATTGAAATATTGGAACTACAATCTTCAACACAATATTCCTGGCTGATAGTCCATCCTTCAAGAAAATCCTTACATTTTCCTTTCGTTTACCCCGACAACATATAGTTGTCCATTAAGGATTTAAGAATTGTAACCTTTCCCATAGGAAAAAAGGTTGCAAATTAACATAAAACATTACCACACAAAATAGTTTTCTTCAAAACTTTGTCCTCATTTGAGGAAATTAATTTTATAGACTAAAATAATCGTTATTATTTCGGTGTTAAGGAGGTCAAATTAAATCTGGGTCTTGAAAAAAATAAATGTCGCAAATACGTTTAATAGATTTTTTTTAAATGCACCATCCATAATTTTATCAATAAATAAAAGAAAAGTTTTTAAATTAAACTCTGTCAAATATTTTATTTAAAATACAAATAATCTTATTTTATTTAGATATTCAATCCTATTATCTCCCTTTAACCTATTTTTTTATATTAAAATAGACTTAAAATGCATTAATAATCACTGTTTTTATTTTCAAAGTTATTGCCTTTCATTTACAAGGCTGTGGTGTTTACGTGCTAATCTAGGAACTTGATTTATTCTGCATTCTGTTGGCTTTTAGGTAAGTTTATTACTTTTATTGTATTTTTCTAATTTTATTTTCAATTTTAATTTGAAAATTTTCATTCAATTTGTGCAATTTCTGATAATATCGTACAATACTTTTTTCAGATATTTCAATAAAAATGTTAGAAAAATCCACTTGCAATATTGAATTAATCAGGAGTGATGTTTCATCCAATGCCTTTTTCTTAGACTTACTGGCTATGGGCCATTTCAAACCTAGTATTGATATGAAAAATATATTTGATAAATGCAAAATCGATAGAGCAAAGGCAAGGATGAAATCAAATGGCCATCAAAGGCATTGAAGCTGTTCTTCTAGACAACACCAATAAAAATACAGGCCGTAAGGCTGGACTTCTAACACTTAGAGAGAAAAAGATACAGGGAACTGTGCACACCATTAGTTGCACCCTGCGTCAAAATTAACTTTCCCCTAGAGCTATTTTCAGTTATGTTGATGGTACTACGAGAAGTCCTACGGTATTCACTGGTTCCCAAGGTAAATTGGGTGGAAATGCTTACCATGACTTACCCCAAATAACATTTACAGCAGTTGGTAGTCCTCTGGATACTTCTTGTTTTACTACCAAGGAAATAGATGAGCTTAGCGGTGACCAGAAACTTCCCTTGGAATATACAGTAGGTATTTCTAGTGGAAAGGCGGACCTTAAATTTGCTGGATAGAAAATTACACCTATAAATCATGCAAGATCGTTGACTTTGGTCATTAAATTAATGTGTTTATGGACTCGCGGTACTTACCCACAATAAATGTCTGCCAGACTTCACAGACTTAAGTTCATCATTGAAGTATAAGCAGTTGGCTAGTTTGAAACCAAAAAGTTCCGTAATCAGCAAATGTATATTTTCAATATGATCAAAAGGATCAGCCACTTTAAATCCAACACTTTACATTGAAAAATATTCCGTATAAAGCTTTTTGCTTTACCGCCTGAAAATAATGTGTACTCAACGGGGAAGTCAGATGAACTGGAAGTGAGGGAAGTAAATATTAGGTAAGTAAACATCTACTTATATACAACTAACTAAACAGGTTATGTCGATTTATAGAATTATTTTAAAGTTCTGTTCTAATTTCATCATAAAAATTAAAACAAGTAGGATTACATTTTTAAGTTAACTCAATAAATTAACTTTTATATTCTTTCAAGAGTGAACCACTAGCCAATAAAAGATTAAAAAATAACTACAATCAATTTTGGAGCTACATATTGGTCCTACTTGATTAAACTTTCGCAAAGTGGAGTTTGAGAACCCACATTTACGGAAGGATTTTCAGAAAATTAACTTCTGGAAGCCTCGATGACTGGCACTGTGACCCCCACATTCTCAAATTGTAGAAATGACAGTTAAGTTAACAACAGAAGCTTCTCAATCAGTGTATGGGCTTGAAGCAGGACACAAATTTTGTGTCATAAAACAAGATCATCATTTGTTTCTAAAGGCTCTTACATGGAGCAATTTGATATGTTAAACAATAATCACCATTAAGTTGGTCAAATCTTCCCAATAGGTTTTTCGAGGGATATTCTAGATAAAATCATCCCTTAATTTGTGCCTAGAAACATCCACATTTCTGGGTTTTTTTTCTTTTGCTTTATTTTTAACGTAAAAAAGCATGTTTTTTCAATGTTTTTAGATGTTATGACTGTTTTCGTTTTATTCTAGTAGATTAAAATGACAATGTTGCTTGGTTTAAATACTGAAATTGTAAAATTTTCTAACCAATTTTCAGGCCAAATGTTGAAAAAAGAGGATTTTTGGTGCATTTTAGCAGACGACATTTGATGCTAATTCCCCAAACAATGGTGCAAGTTATAGATCTAATTATCTTAATAAAAATTATAGATCTAATTATCTTAATAAAAGTTATAGATCTAATTATCTTAATAAAAGTCACAACTGTTCGAGAGAACTTGATATTTAAAAAAGTAAAAAATCAAAATACCCTATTGTCCATGCTGAAATACTGGTTTCCTAAGATAAAAAAAACACATTTTCCATGGTTTGTGCTTGATGAATTGTCATTGAAAAACAAGATTGAATTGGAAACTGGATCCGTTGTCAAACTTCTGCCAAACTAAGTGTTATTCTCGGAATCATAACAATATTATTTTTGAATGTCACAATGATGATTTTTGCAACGTCATACATTTCTTCAACATCCTTGTTTCATTGCAGAGTTTTGGTTTATTCTAGTTTCTCATCCCTTTTGGAGATTCCTTTTTCAATTGCAATGAATGTGACCGTAATCCAGAGATCTCAATTAAATTTAGAAATTCTGTAGGAAAATGAAAAACGTTAAATCCTTTATTAATGATATTGAAAGAACAATCTTCTCCGTTATTCCTTTCTTTCGAAAGGGTCCAAAAATTCAAGGTAATATCAATCCTTTGCAAGTCTCTCCAGCAAACGAAATGCAATTCCTTTCGTAACCGAACACGCCACTCTCACTTCAAATAGCAGTTGTCAGATTTCACTTGCCGTCCAAACACTTTCTTCCTCACTCGCCCTGTCAGCGACAGTCCGTCTTTATTTCTGCTCGTTCGGCTGCGCTTATGCAGATTCAGATATACTTTATTTGGGTCTCTACTAACAACACCTCAGGTACGAGGAGGTAGCGAGTTCGAGTATCCGTAGCCGCTCACCACACTCTTCCCGCTCGCAGAGGCCAAACATATCATGACGCGTTTTTTTTGTGGGGGCTGGGAATCCGCTTCTTCATAGGGCTGCCTTTCAGTCTCGTCACACTCCCCCGTGATCTGATGATCGCATAGATGACAAACTGGGGCGGGTCTCTTGATTCTAGCGCTCCTTCGCGGTAATGGTACATCCACCTCGGTCGACTCGTCTGCAGAAATGTCATCTGTTGTATCCGCATTGTTTACTTCAAGGGGATCACTACGCGCTTCATTGATGGTGATCACCCTTGCACTCCGAGTTGAAAGTTCGATGTCACTCCCACTTTCCGAAGTATTCGAGCCTATGACGGGGCGCAGGTCCCTTACATGGCGGGGCATCCCGTCGACTAGGACGTTCTGTGGGCTGATCACACTTGTGACGCGTCCACGTGTATAAGGGGACGTGCATCGTCCGGTTGGGGTCTTTACCCAGACACGATCGCCCACATCGTATCCAACATGCTGTTGGCTGGGCTTATCTGGAGTGGGTGCATCGATACCCTTCAGTCGGACACGATAACGATGAATCAGGCTGGCAGGGGCAGTCAGCGGCGACACACTATCCTTAGGGGTGACATTGTACCAATAAACTGCTTCCATTATGGTGCACTCCCCATTCACCCAGAAAGTCCCCGAAGACCTTGCTGCGAAATGCTGTGCCATTGTCAACGAGTATTTCAACCGGCGCCCCACTCGCAGAACAGGCCTTCCAAGTGGTTGATGATGCTTGCTGCGTCTTGTCGTCTCAAATGACGCCAGATCGAAAACGGTGCGGGCCCGCAGTCAATGAGCGACAGATAGTGTCTACCTTGGTAGTGGGTCACACCCATTCCCACTCGAAACCAAGTGTCGCTCACGTCCAGCCTACCCTTCTGCCAACGCGTGGATGGTGGGTCAATCGTCTGGCACTTCTCATAATTTCTTACCACAGCCCTCAACGACGCTTTAGAAACTGTGGGATAAACCTGCCTGATGAAGTACAGGGTTCGCCTTATGCCGGGGTGGCCGCTTCGGTGATGTATGGACCTTATGCGGTCAGAGTCGTGCTCGCTTGGCGATACAGCACTTGCACAGTACGGAGGTTCAACCGTCTTCTTAATAAGATCAAGCCATCGCTGTGACACTCTCGTCAAACTATCCGCTCGGTTATGTTCAGACCTCACCAGGGTCACATCTACAGACAGTCCATATTCTCTGACCAAGCTTGCGAGTGCATCAAGCCGCCGTCTGATTAGTATCTCACTTGCTGCCTTGGTGCGCACCCTAGCCTTCCCAGTGAGGGTGTCTGTAATCCATTTGTGTACACAGGCGGAGTCAGTGTGAATATGCAATACAGTCGCTTTCCACATCAATGCCATGTTCACACCTTTTAGCACAGCATCAAGCTCTGCCAAGTTAATGTGTTGCGAATCCCTTTCTTTTCGCATCCAGCTCGCATCCTCCACAGTAGATCCCTCGTGCTCCAATGATACCCCAATGTCTAGGGAGCTTGCATCAACCCAAACGTCGAGCTCAGAATCATCAACACACCACTTTCCTCGCACGGGGTTTTCTTGGCGCACTCTTTCGACGACTTCCTTTATCATTGTTGCCAAAGGAACATCGGTCACCTTGTCATCCCAACCTTTTGTTATGTCTGCCGCTCTCATCTTGATGAATGCTGCAGCCACTCTGAGCTATTTAACTACTGGAAGTGCCCGACTAGCTTTCCACAAAATAAGAACACACTGCGTTGGGTAAGAACACGTGGCACGCTCGGGACCTCGTTCCCATATCAGCATATTGCCTTCTTACCGAACTGTCAAGCCAAGCACTCGCGTCCCGTTTTGCAGTCGTTCCGGTTCTTTGCTCGCCAGTCCAAAGTTAGCCAAATGTTGCCTCACCCTGGTGGCAGAAGCTATGACAAAAACGTCGTCGATATATGTCGAAGTTGCTTGCCGGATAGCGTCATCTTTCGAAAGTGTGGCCTCAACAATAGATCGCATGAGGGTGCCACATTGAGACCAAAACCCATGTGCGATAAGCAGTACCTTTTTCCTTCGAAGATAACTGCCTGGTACGGCCACAAGGATTTGTGCACACGCACTTGTAAGTAAGCCCTTCGGAGATCAAGCAACGAAACGTTGGAGCCTTTCTTTCTCCACTCTCTTAACTTTTGGGCACAGACGTCGCATTTGCCGTGTAGGCGTCGACGTACCCATTCAATTCACGAAAGTCTAACACCGGGCGCACCTTAGACTTATTCTGTTGAAAGACGGCCATTAATGGAATCAGGTCTTTTAGGGGACCAAGTTCCTCCTCTGAATAGGGAAGCAGCCATCCATTGTTTAGCCACGTTTCCAGCTCATGGCGGTACTCCTGTCAAACTTGAGCGGACATAGGATATTCATGCACCTTATTCGTAAGTCAATTGGGTGGCTGGTTGCCTGACCAGTTCCACGACACTGTCCGAGCCCTGGTCTGCTCATTGAACTTGCCGCTGAAGTCTGGTTCCTCTATTTTAATCACGGCACATCCGTTGCGGTGCCACTGAACTCGGGGATAAGCCGAATGTCGAATTGTGTAGATACCATGGTTCCAATACAGCCGAAATAGCTTCTTTCGAAAGGGTCCAAAAATTCAAGGTAATATCAATCCTTTGCAAGTCTCTCCAGCAAACGAAATGCAATTCCTTTCGTAACTGAACACGCCACTCTCACTTCAAATAGCAGTTGTCAGATTTCACTTGCCGTCCAAACACTTTCTTCCTCACTCGCCCTGTCAGCGACAGTCCGTCTTTATTTCTGCTCGTTCGGCTGCGCTTATGCAAATTCGGATATACTTTATTTGGGTCTCTACTAACAACACCTCAGGTACGAGGAGGTAGCAGCCGCTCGCCACACTCTTCCCCTCGCAGAGGCCAAACATATCCTGACGCGCTTTGTTTCTGGGGGCTGGGAATCCGCTTGTTCATAGGAATCCCTTTCAGTCTCGTCACATCCTTGGAATACAACAATTGGAGAATATTTCAGGATTGTCAAATGTTGAATTGATGAAATCAATAGATTCCTTGATTTTTGTTCCTCTTGCATTTCTATTTTATTTTTAGATTCTTATGAATTTTATCTTCTCCAACATTCAATTAGAATTG
The DNA here is from genome assembly GCA_023376005.1 of Doryteuthis pealeii. Taxonomy (NCBI): domain Eukaryota; kingdom Metazoa; phylum Mollusca; class Cephalopoda; order Myopsida; family Loliginidae; genus Doryteuthis; species Doryteuthis pealeii. Next base: position 36,504,084 of record CM042154.1, on the reverse strand, counting down.
GAAATAACTTCTCTTTCACTCAACCGCATACTTGTCTTTAAATAAAACTTATGGAACCTTCTCCATAGATATGATTTTTTTTATACAGAAATTGATCACATCGGTAATCAGTCCCTTTTTTGACAACTGGAAATGATTACCAAAAATCACCACAGCAAATCTCGTAGTGATTTATCCATAATTTCATAGTTTTCCCTCCTAATCATCGGACAATCATTCCAGAAAATAATTTTTGATCTTCTTATCAAATCCGATGTATTGGAAGGTTTCTCGTAATTCCGCACTAAATTCTCAACAACTACCGATACAAAAGATTGCCCATGGGTACCACACCAGCCAGCAAGGCATTCCGAGCAAAAATTATCGAGCAATTTCAAGGGGTTAATATTATTAAGGGGTCAGTATTATCCAAGATGACTGCCTGGTGGAGGGAATTGGAAACAACCCAGACCAAGCCATCAATAACCACAACCAGAACCTGCGAGGATTCTTGCAAAGATGCAGAGAAAAAAGCATCAAGATTAACCTGGACAAATGCAAATTCCTCACGGAGGAAGTTACCTACATGGGTCATACATTGACTAATGCAGTCTGACGACGAAAAATACGGGCGATCACAGTATTCCCAGCACCTCACGATTTGCATCATTTGAGACGTTTCATAGGAATGGTCAAATACCTCTCGAAATTTGACCATTCACTGACAACAAAATGTGAACCTCTAAACAGGTTAACACAGAAGGACCAGATCTTCCAATGGGCAGAGGTGCAACAAAAAACATTTGAAGATATTAAGAAGGTTATAGCAAACACGCCTATCTTAGCATATTACGACTTAGAGAAACCAGTCACGATACAGACTGACATGTCTGATGTAGGTATAGGAGCTGTTCTCCTACAGAATGGGAAACCAGTGTCATGTGCATCAAGGGTCTGGAATGGCTATGAAAAGAACTATGCACCAATTAAAAAAGAGATGAGAGCCGTTGTGTTTGGATTACACAAGTTCAGCGACTATTACTATAGAAGACATGTAACAATAGAGTCAGACCATAAGCCAATAGAAGCAATCAGCAACAAGTCTCTAAGTGAAGCACCAAAGAGACTATTGAGAATGATGCTCTCAATACAAAAATTCGATTACAATATAACCTACAGGAAGGGCAGCGACGTAATCATTGCTGATGCTCTTTCACGAGCCCCAGTAGAGGATGATAAATTCCAGTTTCACTTCAGTGAAGTGAACTTGTTAGAAATCCTTGCTGTAAGCGAGCAGACTAGAGACAGGCTAATCAAAGCCACTAAGGAAGATGAAGATCTACAAAAGAGCATAGAACTGATCAAACAAGGCTTCCCAATGCGATACAAAACCATTGAACCTCAGTTGAAGCACTTATACAAATTCAAAGACTACCTGTCAACCAAGGATGCTTTGATATTTTACAAAAACAGAGTCTTTATACCTGCCCCAATGAGAGATGATATGAAGAAGAAGACACACACAAGCCACCTAGCTGTTGATAGCAACATGAGACGAGCCCTAGACACAGTATTCTGGCCTGGAATGAGGCATGAACTTCAAGAGTGTTACATGAATTGTGAACAATGCAGCAGATATTATGCAAGAAACAGCAAAGAAATAATGATCACAAGAACAGTGCCAGAATACCCATTCCAACGTCTTGATACCATGACACTAGATGTAAGGAAATATCTAGTGTGCGTGGATTATTTCTCAAACTATACCATGGTTGATCAACTCCAAGGAACATCATCCGTTTGCACAATCAAACTGATGAGGAAACACTTCATGAGGCATGGCATTCCAGAAGGAGTTGTAAGCGATGGGGATTCTGAATTTGACAACCAAATGATGAAGGAACTTGCCCAAAAATACGGATTCAAATGAAATCCCAGCTCACCAGAGATGCCAAATTCCAACAGAATGGCAGAATCAGCGGTCAAACAAATAAAAGGCATTATTAAAAAATACAACAATGAAAACAGTGACCCTTGCCTAGCCATACTAGAGTTTACTAATACGCCATCAAAACCCATGGGAATGTCTCCAGCTCAGAGATTCGTCGGGAGACAACTGAGAAGCATATTGCCAACGATGAAGAAATGCCTATCCCCACCCAATGCGGAAGAAACAAAAACCAAAATACGAAAGGCAAAACAACAACAAAAGAAACAATATGATAAGAACGACCATGACCTGGCAGAATTAAAAAAGGGTGACCAAGTGACTGTACAGCCATACGGCAATGGCCAATATTGGAAAAGAGCGATCATAATATAAAAAATTGAATTCATGTGATACATGATCGAACTGGAAAATGGGAAAAGACTAGTGAGAAACAGAATACATTTAAGACTCACAAATAGAGAAATATGACAGGAACAAACTGTAGACATAATATCACCAGCAACGACAGTGAAAAGAAAACCAAACAACAGCAACTAGACATGGCTGAAAGACAGCCACGTCTGAAAGGAGCCATTGCAGGCAAGACACATAACCGCTATGGTAAATGGAAACTCACATAAAAATAAACATTTCAGACTTTTGTATGTATGGGGGATGATTTATATACATAAGCGGCCCCAATATCGGTAATGCCTTAAGGGGCTTTTGACTGTGGAGCAATCCTTGAAATAACGTAGACAAATGAACACGTATATTTATATACACGCGTCTCGGAGATATTCCTGCCGAACACCATCCACACCACAGCATTATTAAAATCGGATAGAATACTTAGATTCCCGAGAAACTTGTTGTCACTCAGACTCCAGTAAAAAACACCAATTAGAAGTGGTGTAAAAACTCACAAGGAGTACAATAATAGTACAGAGACATTAGAAAGTTGTGGAACATGAAGATGAAGGTATACCAATTGTAGCTGGAACGCTTGGAATGGTCTGCAAAAGTTTTTAAAAGTCTGGGGGAATTGAAAATCAGAGGAAGAATCGAGACCAGCCAACACTGTTAAGATCAGTTTTAATACTTAAGTCCTTGAGATGTCAAGACACTCTCTGTCACTCAGATTTTCAGTGAAAAATTGCCAATTAAAACGTGTGCGAAAAATTCGCATAGAATGAAAATAATAACTTTAAACTGAGATTGTAAAATAATGTTTTAAAGTAGAAATAATATTCTTTTCTCAACATGCTAATATTTTGGATAACTTGACTGATCTTTAATAAACCAATGTACCAGTTTGTAGATGTCTTCCCATTAATGATGTCATAGCATCTTTGAAAAGAAAAAAATACCAGAAAAAGATACGCCATCTGCAGATTTCTACGTCAAGTAAAATTTTATCAGAAATCTTCAGGATTATTAAATATGCCAGAATTTAGTCGGCTATTGAACTCTAGTGCATAGAATATATAGGTAAATGCTTGTACAGAATTCAATTAAATATATTTTTTATTAACCGATTACTATTTAATAATGACCTGTGTGACGTTTGATATTAAAGGTTACAATATAGTCTGTAAATTATAGATATGAAATCGGTACTCAGACGAACTGAAGGATTTATTCAATTAATGACAAACCAAACGTTATTTTTTATTTAAGGATGAAAAACTACCGCACCGCTTCATAATGCAACATTCAGTGTAAATATGCTGAATAACGGCTGTTCTTTATAATAATAGAGTAAGTCTAAATATTTGCAACATTTTAGCACGTGCTAGTTTGCGGTGCGTATATCAAGTGACCGAAGCAATTAAAACCATGCAAGGTAACCCAATATGGACGGTAGTATCCAGGTAGTTGTGTATTGCTTCACTCTGAGTGTGATTTAAAAATTGCACAGATGAACGTGCAACGTAGTCTAATTCAGGAACTTATGCTTTACTGGGCCATAACACTATGTAAGCAACCAAAAGCATTTTTGTGCGGAAGGTGAAAGCGCCGTTGATCCTAGCATTGTAACCAAGAACCTGGACGACCAGGCATGGTCAGGTAAACCTAAAACCATGCATTCGAAGACTGTATCCAAGCCATAGAGACATATCAGGCGAGTATCAGGCGAACTCAGCATCTCACAGTTCAGTGTGGTTCGTCACCTTCACTGAATTGTGTTCCTCACGTTACTAAAATATTGCAAAACTTTTGACTCATTCAAGTACGCCGAACATACAGAGCTTGCATAACAAAAATAAGATTTTAAAAATGTTAGCATTATTTTCATATATAACTAAAACAATCACGAGATTTTATTTAATAAAATATGTTCATAATGATATTTCATTAAAAACTAGAAAAAGAAAGATGAATACATGAAACGTAGAAATGAATCTTTTCACTTTTAATGCTCCTAACAACGGTATTGATATCCAAGTTAATAGTATTCTCGAGTGCCTACGATTTCCTTTAATTATAGCTGTGTGTTGTTGTTGTTGTTGTTTTTGTTGTTGTTGTTTTTGGAGGGGGTAAAAAGGCCATTGGTTTGAGCAATAAATGAAAGAATGAGCTTTCAAGCAAATTGCAAATAACTAATAGTGAAGATTAAATCAATACACAAGTAACTATCAATCGACTTTTAAGGACACAGAGGAGAAAAATGGAACTAAAATATGAAGAGGCATGCCTTGACCTGGCAAATAAAATACGAACATATGTTTGATTTCATGTCGTCATTCGGAACAACTGCTGTTTCCCGAGCAACAACATCTTTAAATAAATAAAGACATTGATATGGCAGAGAAGACTGAAGGGAAAGCAAACATGGACAAAAGCAACGAAAAACCATTGACGTTCGAGACTCTTATATGCGTACAATCCTTACAAAAGAAAACTTGGATATATCGCTGCACAGATTGAAGGTCATAATAGAATAACACTTTGGCCTAAAATCTTTTAACGGCATGTCAATCCGTCTAGGGTTAGGTTATGCCTAGAGCGGTTGTTTCACACACGGTCCTATTGAGTACGAATACTTTTTAAAGAGATTTATTTGACCTGTAAGATTCAATGTTATTATTGAAACAAACAAACTCCGACACGCTGTGTTGGACATAACATTATATATATTAAACAGCACAGAAATAAGACATAAAAAACAGATACAATGAAATACATGTACATGAACATGAGCATACATTAAGGCATACAGGTACAATAAGAATGTACACAACAGTAAAGATATAGGACTAAGGATAGTCCATGCAGTAAAATTCACTTACTAGTGATGGGGGGTAGAAGCCCCCACCGAGAAAGGGGTAGACAGTTCTAGTCCATGTGAGTTCGTTCGAGAAGAAGCACAAAAGAGGCAGAAGAGTTTGAACTTTGCGCTTAAATACCAGACCTCCCTGGTGGTCTTACGGAAACCCAGCGGGAAGATAACTCTTCCAGGCAAAGGGAAGATAATCCCAACAGACCCATCGATATGACCCTAACAGGTTCTATCACTTCGAGTCAAAGTAGTTCTGGGAGTAATAGCAATGAAGGGGTACTCCCTAGAACTTGAGTCTCACTATCAGATGCTGTTTAGTGTCATATCCAGGACATTTCTTTTCGGAGGTATTACTCTTCTGCAGCGGATACATTCAACGTATTCTAAACCCCGCCGACATGGCGGCTAAAATCATAGTTATAAAATGGGTATTATTTATTGATTCAATCAATGTAACTATTTGATGATAATTGACTGAAATTTTTCAGAATTCCTAGTTCATAGTAATTTGCTACCGAATCGGTAAGTCTTCCTCATTTAAACTGAATAGAATTATTAAACGAGGCCTCATGATTTTGTCCATATATATCTAAAATAGCTGACAAATCTACATTTACTCATTCAATATTAAAATATTTTCCTATGCACGAGTATAATTATCTACATGCAAATATCATCATCAAGGCGTGCTGACAACACAGATTGCTTCAAATATCTCTCTCGCCATCCGTCCCTAGGAGAATATCGCTTATTGCCCCAGCAGTGCTCAGTATGTTCTCCAAATATTTAATTATTAGTGTTGCAGTCATACAGTAGTACTTACATGGTTCCAAATTCCCGTCTTAGCAATATCTAAACTCTTGCAAGCGATGTTAATATACTCATAGGTAAAGCATAGACTGCTGTCGACAGGTTATTGACCAGAGTATCTGATCCCTCTGATAAAATAAGACGCCGATTCTGTAACTTTGTAATTACTACTGTATGACAGAACTCTAACGAAACGCCAGGAAAAAAGGCCAGGTGGAAGCTACACAAGGATTATGTGTGGTTTTGAGTAAATCCTGGAAGCAGCACCCTAAAAATAGCACCTGTACGGCCGCTTACCTCTCATCTCGCAAACCATCCAAAAAAGACGTTTTTCTGTCTGTGGACTTCTACACCTGGGCACTCAGCAAAGAATTATATTCATCACTTCTTTGCTGACACTGGGTGCTATCAATACTAATAGGGATAGATGGTGAGAGAGACAAAGGAAATTGTACTGGCGGCCAGGGGAGGATCTTCCATGAAACTAATGAATAAGTTTCAGGGTTCCTAAGCCCCAGATGTAATTTTACAGCGCTTTGCTTTAAATGTTTCGAAATACTGTGTGAAAAAAAACATTTAGAAAATAATATTCAATACAAAATAATAGTTAAAATAAAAAAGATTATTAGATTTGCAAACCTTCTCATAACAGTTCAGCCCTCCAAAAATGTAGACCCACCATTACTGTTGGCACGCCTTGATGATGATTCATCTGTATCAAAGTTAGCATTACCCTATCTAACAGAATCATTCTCTCGTTGTAACTTTAGTCTCACCTCTACTTATATTGATTATAGCAGAGGGCAACATTGTGAAAGTCACTCAATTTCCAGACATCAAGGTGTAAAGAGAAACTAAACCGGATTAATGATGTGACAAACATTCTTCCGTATTCTTTACAAATCCAAGTTAAACTTTCGATTATTTATTTCTAGGGTTGTTCGCCCAAGCTGAAGAAATATGTAGTTAATATTTTCTCCAAACAATGTAAATATCACAAAGATACAGTTCTGCTCACCATTACTGAGTACTTTATATCAACGGCATGTCAACACATCTAGGGTTATTTTATGCCTAGAAATTAAAGAATCGTGTTCATTATATGCTCATATTTACATTTTTGCTTCAGAAGATTTATCAAACAGTTATATGATATCAAATATTCCTAATATAAATAATTTGCATAGTTGTATTATTTCAAGTATTCTGATCTAATTCTAAGTAATTTCAAGTAATTATTTCTATTTGATAATAGTCATTTGTTTACACACATTCATATGGTTTCATATAACTAATAGTAATCCTTAGTAAACAAGTATATCTTCAATTAACTATTCTTAATACATATAGTTTATGGTTATATGGATCAAATATAGCTAAAGGTTGTATAGATGACTGGCTGATTTTAACGACACTTCAACCCATCTAGGGTTATTTTATGCTTAAAGGTTAGGGAATTGTTTTCATCGTCACATTCACGCTTCCGGTGTGAATGACAAGCAGTACAGCTTGCCATTTCGAAATTTCTGGAGGAGTGAATTGCGTCATGGTGCTGCATTCATCACAGACGGTGCCCAACTGAATTGAGGTTGCTGCACATTAGACAAAACCTGAAACAAGTAAAGCACATGCGCGGAATTAACAATTTAAAATACAGACAACTTACCCATCGTACCCTGTACAATAGATGAATAGTTAGACTTTCCTATGATAAATTGTCAACGCCCACATTATTAGATTTATCTAATGAATGAAAATGTTATTATTAACAAAACTTTGATGTTAATAAAATCACTGCTCTGTCTGTATCTCATGCAGAGAGGTAAACCCCCAGCCCCCAAAAATAGTATTCTGTATATGACACTAAACTACATCTGGTAGAAAGGCTCCAGTTCCAGAGTGGAATACCCCATCATTATCATTACTCCTAGGTGCACATTGACCCGTAGGGATGTTGCCTGCTAGAGTTCCATCTATAAGTCAAAAAGATATGTGTGCAAATTATTTGTATCAGATAGGAATAAGGGATATCATATAAACATGTGCAAAAGAACTTAAGAAACTACACAAAACATAGAAATATACAATGTACGCAATGCAATCAATCAATTTACGGGGATGTATAAAAAATATTGAAACAACATATGCGGATAAGTGGACAACCAAAAATACCCTTAATCTTGTTATGTTTTTTTAATTTCTTTTTGGAGAATTTATATTTATTTATCCTAACTCATCATATAATTTGTAAATAAAACAAATCGCTGTCATTGAGGTGTTTAAGTGTAGGAGTTCCTGGGGCATATTGTCGTAAGTGGTGAGAGATGAATATCTTTTTTGTGCAACGTGAGGTCAGTGAATGGAAACCAGCTATGGAATACATTATGAAAACGACAACTACTCCCTTTTACCAATACCTCCAAAAATACTTAGGCTTCAAATGTATTTATATTTTTGTTCAATAAAATGAGTTGAGATGGTATGTCCTATTTGGCACACATGTATTTGCTCCAAATAACTGCATATGTTTCTCTCTGTAAATAGAGTAATGGCAATGAAAGGGTATTCCACACTCCCCCCCCCCAAGAAAATCTCCATAACTATCAGATGTAATTTACTGCCATACTCAGAATATCATTTCTTTTGTGGGGGTTAGGATCGTATGCTCCACCGATGGAACGGACTACTTTCTGTGGAGTCTGAAACTGTTTTGTCAGTGGGAAGAAAACTGTCAACGTCATTGGCAGTGTTCTTTACAATTGTAGCTTATCGTTCATTGGATGTTTTGTACAAACTGCACATATTTGTTATTATTGGTGTTGGTGTTGGTGGTGTTGCTGCTGCTGCTGCTGCTACTACTGCTACTGCTACTCCGTTTCTGTTGCATTCGCTTTGCAGTAGAAGGGGACATAATAAATGCAGATCGATGTTTCTATGGCATTGTTAAAACATTTTGTTTTACAATTTGGTAATGATGAAAAGATGTGAGTACAGAAGGTCTCATTTTTAATATCAGGACATATGGATGTGCAAAAAGAGGGAGCAGGATAAGATTGCAAAAGTGAAAGAAGATAAGTCTACCATTAATCTACAATATATTAAAATTGCCAAAAGAAAGCAACAAGTTGGATAATATGGTAGTTGAAGTTTTGGTTTTAATTTCAAGAAAAATAGCATAAGGTTAGTCGTAAAAATTGTAATTATTTAGTTTGTATTAGAAATATTTTCACATTCAGACCGTGCTCTGGATTACTGTTATAAAAAACTTAAATTGATTAAACCAACCTGTCGGTGAGGTTTATAATATGCTGACTATACAGACTGTAAAAAACGTGGCTTATTCTCGATATGATATTAAACTGCATCTTATGGTAAGGGTCCTGATATCTGGAAAGTACAACTCTGGATTCTTCGTCTACGGGACGAATTTTAATATGATGTTGACATTTTATGATGAACCAAGAAACTTAGTGTCAGCAAACTTGATAGCAGACGAAATATATTATCTGTAAATGGACAGATCGTTTATACATAGTCTAGCATGCTATTTGCTCATGTCCATGAATAGTTTTAATTCTTGAAAGTTTAGTACGTGAGAACTATTTTTATGATTTTTAATGCCTTACATGGGTTCGGGTATGATATCTTGTTGTCAATAAATTCGTTTTAAAATAAAATCAATAGGATAAAATATATAATGCATATTATCTAATTTATTCTCAGGAAGATTTTCATTTCACAAATTAGTTTTAGTTAATCTGGTGAGAACAATTTAATGAACAAGTAAAAACAGTTAAAATAGTTTGAAATATAAATTTAAACAGAAGTACTATATCAAGAAATTTTAGTGAATTAAACCATAATCACTTAAAGTCTTTAACCACTCGGCCATCGTCACCTACAAACTGGGAGAACATTTTAACTGATAAATACACACATCTATATGTAAAGGCCACCAGAGGGTGCTCCATCCCTTTTATAGGAGAGCGTATATATATATATATATATATATATATATATATATATATATATATATATATATATATATATATACCGCCTGACGTTAAACAACTACGCTTGGACAAAGCTAACATATATGCATATAGTCATCCACAGACAATGTGTTTCGACGTATCGCGTCTCCTCCGTGTGGCTAGGCTTCGCAGGCTGCCTCCAGCCAGGATCGAAACCCGAAGGATTTATCATCAGTCAGGGTTTTTAACCACTAGGCCGTCATCAGCACCTACAAGTGAATGAGAATATATGTCAATGTCACCAGAGAGCTCATATCCGTTTAATAGGAGAGCATTGCTTTAAAATTAGGCTGACTATGTCGAACGCTTTCGTAAATCTATGAATGCAATGTAAAGTGACATCTGCTGCTCCTGACACTTTTCCTGCAGCTGACGTAGAGAGAAGATCATGTCTACTGTTGACCGGTTAGAACGGAAACCATACTGGGACACTGCGTAGATGTGAGAAGCAAGAGTCTGTAGGCGTGCCAGTGAAACGCGAGCAAAAACTTTTCCAATGATGCTCGGTAATTGTTGCAGTCGCTCCGGTCTCCTTTATTCTTGTATAGAATGACAATGATAGAATCCTGCATGTCCCGAGGGATGTGTCCTTTTTCCCGGCAGCTACAAAGTAGATCATGTAATGGTTGAAGCAACGCCGTTTTCCTGCTCTTCAATACTTCTGATCGTTGCCACCACTGCCGGTTACCTTTCTATTAGCGAGGCGGTCGATGGCTTTACTGAGTTTTTCCACGGAGTTCTTCTCTTGTCCATTTTATTATTATTATTATTATTATTATTATTATTATTATTATTATTATTAAATGAAAAAGAAAAAAAGAAAAAAGAAAATGGCACAACTCACAACTTAAGTTCTACAATATTTTGATCATCAGGTAAATGTTGGTGGTTAAACACAGATATGACGGTAACGTGATCTCCCTCCTCAATTATTAAACTTCCTTAATGACGAGACTACGTCACGTGACCAAAGGATTAATCAAGTGATTAATCCCCAACACTTTCCTGATGATCAAGAGATTGTGAAGCTTCAAGTTGTGAATTGGGCAATTATTTTTTTATCTTTAATAATAATAATAATAATAATAATAATAATAATAATAATAATAATATATATTGACCCTCCGATAGTCTTCGATTGAGTACAATTTCTAGTAGTCTGGGTGGGCAGCCAATCTTCTGCAACAAGTCTAAAGACAGTCTCTTTAGACTGTTGCAGAAGATTTGCTGACCACCCAGACTACTAGAAATCATCACTTCCTTCCATGCAGATACGCACAGCACAGTCTGTTTTAATGGTACAACATCTGAGGCATTTCCAGTCAACAGCAGAGTGAAGCAGGGCTATGTCCTTGCGCCTACACTGTTCGGAGTCTTTTTCTCTATGCTTCTTCAGTATGCCTTCATAGACTGCAGTGAAGGAATTTACATTCACACAAGAGCAGACGGAAAGTTATTCAATATTGCTCGTCTTCGTGCCAAGAGTAAAGTCAAGAGGGTTCTCATTCATGAAATGCTATTTGCTGACGACGCAGCTTTGACGTGTGAAGAAGGCCTGCAACAGATTGTCAGTCGCCTCACACATGCTTGTAAGGAGTTCGGACTTTCCATAAGTCTAAGTAAGACCAAAGTCATGGCACAAAACGTAGACACTCCTCTAAACATCAATATTGATGGGTGCAACCTTGAAGCCGGAGAAATGTTCAAGTACCTCGGGCCCACCATCTCAAACTCAGTCTCCATTGATTCCGAAGTCAACAACAGAATAGCGAAAGCAGCTGCACTTATGACCAAACTGAGCCAGAGGCTCTGGAATAATGCTAGTCTCACTAAGAAAACCAAACTGCACGTCTACAAAGCTTGCATTATCCATACACTCCTCTACAGTAGTGAAGTGTGGACAACATATGCAAGACACGAAAGGAAACTAAACAATTTCCAACTCCGGTGTCTACGGCGTATTCTGCACATCCACTGGCAAGATAAAGTAATTAACTCAGACGTGCTAGATTGCGCCAACATGAACAGCATGTTCTCCATCCTCTGTGAGAGACGCCTTCGCTGGCTTGGGCATGTGAGGGGGATGGAAAATGGCCGCTTACCAAAAAGATTTTTTGTATGGTGAATTAGTAAAAGGCTTCCGATCGGTAGGTTGACCACACCTACACTTTAAAGATGTCTGCAGGAGGGACATAAAGATATGCCAACACGTAAACCAACACGTGGGAGGTAGATGCAGAAAATCGAGCGGCCTGTTGCTTTAACGTTAAGCAAAACACGAAGAGGATTGAGGTGGAAAGGAGAGTTGCCTCGTCAGAAAAGAGAACCGGAAAGAGAGAGAAAAAAACAGCAATCCCAGAAAGCATTACAGTTTGTGTGCAATTAGTGCACCAAAGACTGTCACTCAGGGAAAAGCCTGCACAGCCACTTTCACAGATGCAGATTTTTTTATATATTTATATTTTTGAATCTACGCCATCGTCCGTAGTGGAAGGAAAGGTGTCAACAGTAACAACAACAACAGTAATAACAACAACTCAGATCAAGAAAGTAGCAAATTGGAAAACACCAGGATATGATGGCATACAGGGATTCTGGTTTAAAAAAAATTACTTCTATCCACAAAAGAATGGCTACAAGAAACAGAAATACCTGAATGGATGACAAAAGGGATAACTACCCTAATCTAGAAAGACCCACAAAAAGGAAACATCCCAAGCAATTATAGACCGATAACTTGTCTACCCATGATGTGGAAAATATTAACTGCAGTAATAAAAGAAGAAATATACTTTTCACTCAATTGGCGAAAACTTTTCCCAGAGGAACAGAAAGGATGCCGCAAAGGAAAAAGAGGAACACATGACTTGCTTTATATAGACCAACACATGCTTAAAGAAGTTTAAAATAGGCGGAAAATATTGCAATGTCATGGATCGACTACAAAAAGGCTTATGACATGGTGCCACATACCTGGATTTTACAATGTCTAAAAATGTACAAAATTTCCAACAACATCATAAATTTCATTGAAAAAGCCATGGAAAACTGGAGAGTCCAATTAAAAGCCGGAGGGAAATCCCTGACAGAAGTAAAAATCCAAAGAGGTATTTTCCAAGGAGACTCATTATCACCACTACTATTTATTATAGCAATGATGCCACTAAATCATATACTTAAAAAATGTACAGAGGGTACAAATTCTAACTCACAAGAAAAGATAAACCACCTTATGTACATGGATGACATTATTTTTTGCAAAAAATGAAAAAGAATTGGAAACCCTAGTACAAACTATTAGAATATATAGCCAGGATATAGGGATGAATTCGGAATTGAAAAATGTGCTATGCTAGTAATAAAACGGGGTGAAAGAAAATTAATGGACGAAATACAACTGCAAAATCAGGACACTATAAAATCACTTGAAGAAAATGAAAATTACAAATACTTAGGAATTTTAGAAGCGGACAATATCAAGCAAGCATGAAATTAAAGAAAAGGTTAAAAAAAGAATACCTCAGGAGAACAAGAAACCTCCCAGAAACCAAACTCAACAGCAGAAATCTGATCAAAGGGATTGATACATGGGCTGTCCCCATTATAAGATGTTCTGGGTCATTCTTAAAATGGACAAAAGAAAATTAATGACCATGCACAAGGCTCTACACCCTAGAGACGATAGAGATGGACTATATGTATCAAGAAAGGAAGGGGGAAGAGGTCTTGCCAACATAGAGGACAGCGTAGTGGCCACAATCCAACAACTCGTAGACTACACAAAAAAGAGCAAAGACAGAGTACTTATGGCAGCCAACAATAGTAGATGTGACATATGGACAAACAGAAAAACAACAAAAACTAGAAAACAAAAATGGGAAGAAAAACAATTATATGGACACTTCAAACGACAAATCAGAGAGGTTGTACATGAAAAGATTTGGGCATGGTTAAGAAAAGGAAACCTCAAAAGAGAAACTAAATCACTAATAATTGCCATAAGGACAAACTATATCAAAGCAAAAATTGATAAGACCCAACAAAATAGTAAATGTAGACTATGCGGTGACAGAGATGAGACTGTAAACCATGTACTATGCGAATGTAACAAACTAGTACAACGGGGGTACAAAACTAGACACGACAGGGTTGGGAAGGTGATCCACTGGGAATTATGCAAAAAATTAAATTTTGACCATACAACAAAATGGTATATGCATAAACCAGAATCTGTTATTGAGAACGAGAATTGAAACCATTCAGAACACTGAACTGCTGCAATCTGCCAGAATACTCAGAAGAGTACTGGAAACCTGAGGAGACTTGTTGCCACTCAGACTCCAGTGAAGGGCCATCAGCTAACGCTGATGGGAAAAACTCAAAAGAAGTGAATAATAATAATAATAATAATAATAATAATAATAATAATAATAATAATAATCTTAAAATGGACAAAGGAAGAACTCCGAAAGATAGAGCAAAAGACAAGATAATTAATGACCATGCCACCGAGAGATGATAGAGACAGACAAGAAAGGAAGGTGGCAGAAGTCTCGGAAACATTGAGGATTGTGTAGATGCCACAATCCAAGGACTTGAAGAATACACAAAAGCAAGGAAAGATTAATTACGGAAGCCAATATCAGCTTTTGCAACATATGGACAAGCAGAAAAACAAGAAAACAGAAATGGGAAGAAAAACAATTATATGCATACTTCGAAGCGACAAATTGCAATTGAAAAGACCAGGACATGGTTAAGAAAAGGAAACCTCAAGAGAGAAACCGAATAACCCATAATTGCAACAAAAACAATGCCATAAAAACAAATTATATCAAAGTAAAAATAGATAATACACAATAGAACAGCAAATGTAGAGCGTATGTGGAGACAGAGATGAGACAATCAGCCATGTATTAAGCGAATGCAGCAAACTAGTACAACAAAAACTCGGCAAAACTAGGTTGAAAAGGTGATCCACTGGGAATTGTGCAAGAAAATAAATTTTGACCATACAACAAAATGGTATATGCATCAACTAAAACCTGTTCTTGAAAATGAAACACGTGAAATTTTCTGGGACTTTGAAATAAAGACGGGTCACCTTATCCCAGCCAGAAGGTCAGGCCTAGTATTGATTACAAAGAAAAGGAGAACTTGTCAACTGGTAGATTTTGCAGTTCCAACAGATCAAACACCTTTACTTTGCTAGAGAATTAAAAAAGCTGTAGAATATGAGGGGGAAGTGATACCAATTGTAGTTGGTGTATCTGGAACGGCCCTAAAAGCTTAGAAAAGTCACTAGAGCAACTGGAAATCAGAGGAAGAATTGAGACCATACAGACAACAGCATTGTTGAAATCAATTAAAATACTCAGAAGAGTCTTGGAAACCTGAGGAGACTTATTGTCCCTCATATTTTAGTGAATGGCCATCAGCTAACTCTGGTATGAAAAACTCTTAGGAGTGAAATAATAATAATAATAATAATAATAATAATAATAATAATAATAATAATAATAATTTTGGACTTTCAGATTAAGCCGGATCAGCTTATTTCAGCCAGAAGACCAAACCTGGTATTGATTAACAAAAAATGTGAACTTGTCGACTGGTAGATTTTACAGTTCCAGCAGATCATATGGTGAAGACGAATGAAAACGAAAAGATAGACAAGTACCTGGATTTGCCAGAGTTGGATTGAGACCATCCAGACAATATTATTGCTGAAATCGGCTAGAATACTCAGAAGAGTCCTGGAGACCCGAGGTGACTTGTAGTCACTCAAACTCCAGGGAAAGACCCTCAGCTAACGCTGGTGGGAATAACTCACGAGTGAAAATAATAATAATAATAATAATAATAATAATAAAATAATAATAAGAAGAAGAAGAAGAAGAAGAAGAAGAAGAAGAAGAAGAAGAAGAAGAAGAAGAAGAAGAAGATCTCATCACGTGGATTTTGTCGATAGACAAATACTTGGACCTTGCCGAGAACTGACAAGATAAACAAGGAAGAAAACAAGGAAGAAAAACCTAACAGACACATTATGTACATAGATGATATCAGGATTTCTTTCAAAAATGAAAAAGAACTAGAAGCCCTTGTACATGCCATAATAATATACAGCCAAGATATTGGAATAGAATTCGGCATCGATACGTGTGCTATGCTCATAATGAAAATAGGGTGGAAAGAAACAGCGGAGAGAACACAGTTACCGAATCGGGAAAAAAATAAGGACACTTGGTGAAAAAGAGAATTATAAGTCACTTAGGAACACGCAAAGCGAACAAGTGAGAAATAGTACCTCAGAAGAAATTTAAAAAACTTCTAGAAACCAAGCTCTGCAGCAGAAATCTCGTCAATGGAATAAATACCTAGACTGTCTCCCATGTAAGATACTCTGGACCTGGTCTTAAAATGGACAAGAGAGGAACTCCAATAGATGAACCAAGGGACAAAGAAACTTATGACAAACTATCTCAAGGCAAAAATAGATAAGACGCAGCAGAATACCAAGTGTAGAATGTGTGGAGACGAAGACGAAACGGTTGTTCATATGATAAGCGAATGCAGCAAACTAACACAAAGAGAGTACAAGATCTTTACAGAGGACTGAAAAGGCTTTGGAATATGAAGGAAGCAGTGATAACAATTGTAATTGGATCCCTTGGAACGGTCCATAAAGGCTTGAAAAAAGATTGGGGCAACTAAGGATCAGAAGAAGAATGGAAACCATCGAGACTCCAGCATTTTTAGAATCGAATAATAAGAAGAGTCCTAGAGATTTGAGGAGACTTGCTGTCACTCAGACTTCAGTGAAAAATCACCAGTAAAATCTGATATGAAATCATGCAAGAGGTGAAATAATAATAATAATAATAATAATAATAATAATAATAAATCTAGACTCCAGCATTGTTGAGATCGGCTGGTATACTCAGAAGAGTTCTGGAGACCTGAGAAGACTTGCTGTCACTCAGCCTCTAGTGAACCACCAGCTACGGCAGGTGTGAAAACCTCATAATAATAATATATTATATGTGCCAAGAAAAGAAGGGGAAACGGTCTCGCCAACATGGAAGAGTGTGTAGATGCTACAATCCGAGCAGATGAAGAATGCACTAATAAAAGTAAGGAAAGACTACTTGCAGCAGACAGAAAAGGCAATTGCAAAATATTGACAAGCAGAAATACATCTAAAGCTAGAAAATCGATATGGGAAGAAAACACCTATAATGATACTTCAGGCGGTAGACTGCTGAGATCGTATAGGAGAAGAACTGGACATATCTAAGAAGGGGAAACCTCAAGAGAGAAATAGAATCTCTCATAATTGCAGCACAAGACAATGCCATAAGAATAAATTATATTAAAGCAGAAATTAATAAGACGCAACTGAATATCAAGTGTAGAATGAGTGGAGACAAAGACGAAACGGTTAATGATGTAATAAGCAAATGCAGCAAATTAACACAAAGAGGGTGCAAGACTAGGCACGACTGAGTGGGCACGGTGGTTTGCTGGGAATTGTGAAAGAAATTAAATTTTCAACATGCAACTAAATGGTATATGCACAAACCGGAATCTGTCCTAGAGAATGAGACGCATAAAATCCTTTGAGGCTTTGAGGTACAGACGGATCAACTAACCCCGGCTAAGAGACTAGACCTAGAATTAATTAACAAAAAGAAAATGTGTCATCTCGTTGGTTTTGCCATCTAGGTGGATCACAGTGTGAAGGTTAAAGAAAAGGAAAAGCTAGATAAATAGTTGGACCTGGACAGAGAGTTGAAAAAACTTTGAAACATGAAAGTAAAGATCGTACCAATTATAATTGGGGTCCTTGGAACGGTTCCCAGGGGTTTGGAAAAGAGTCTGGAGGAATTGGAAATCTGAAGAAGAATCGAAACTGCTAAGATCATCTTGAATACTTAGAAGAATCCTGGAGATCCGAGGAGACTTGCTGTTACTCAGCCTCCTGTGAACCACCATTATATAATAATAATAATAATAATAATAGAGATGAACCAGTTAATTCTTATAAGTGAATGCTTGCTGTATTCACTTATTATGTGATTAACTTATGGTGTGATTAATACAATAACATTCATAACTGGGTGGGGAAGATTATCCACTGGGAATCGTGCAAGACTTACAAATGGTATATGCACAAATCAGAATATGCTCTAAACGCATAAAATTCTATGGAATTTTGAGATGCAAACAGGTGAGAATTAGAAAAGTCAATCACTCCATCCACAATTTTAAGTTTCCAAATCTCTTGATCATCAGATAATTGTCGGTGGATGCATCTTCTTTTTTTTTCTTCTTTTTTTTTTTTTGGGGGGGGGGCATTACTCAAGTCCCTTGTCAGCTATTGACCTGGATACAGTTTTAAACTAATTTAACGATTTATAAAGAAAGATTGACAGAATATTTAACTGTTTACACAGCCAGATGGTCCGAGCCGAGGACTGTAACGCATCGTATTTCACTATCAACCATGTTTTCCCCTCCTTCCAGGACCGCTCTCAATGACTAAAAGCCCAAGGAGGAAACTGCAATACTTGGCCATGAAATTGTGACCTGACTTTCAGTTGCAACCGCTGCGCTCGTGACTGCCTATACCGCATTGTCATTGTCAGTCATGAGCGTACTTGTAGTCACAGTAGACCCCCCACACCTTCTTAATCTTCCTTCAGGAAACCAAACCATGACACTGCCAGATAAAGCTCAATAATTTTCGCATGTTTGTTTTTATGCGAACAGAAATATTACCATAGTAATATTTAGCCAGAGTAAACTTTCTTTTCTCCACAAATATCTTCGAAGACTGCAGTGTCTTCTATGTATATTTCCACTATTTTTACATACACGTCGACATTGTCAACCTGTACAATATTTTGTTTTACAAAGGACAAATCTATGCTTTTAATTTGATTGTAGTAAAACATTATATTGTGGTAAATATTATATTGTAAAATATATTGTGTGCTTTTTAAAGAAAGATATATTTTGTTCACTCATCCAATTATCTGATTTTGTTTAGTCTCTTCTGTTGGTATTCAAATATGAAAATATCACTGAGAAACTTTCTCCAATAAAACAAATAATTTATCTTGATTTCTTTTCATCGGTGTCAATAGTATGACACTAAACTTCAGCTGATGGTGACGCACCAATTTTAGAACTCTGGGGAAAGTGGAGTACCTCTTCATTGCCATTACTCCTAGGTACACTGTAACTGGGAGTGTTAGTCCCTGTTAGGGTCCCATCTATGGGTCGAATAGATCTGTCTAAAAATTATTCTTGTTAGATAGGATCGTGTGCAAAAAAATTCATAAGTAACAATTACACAGAAAATATAAATATTTACGTAGAACAAAGTCGAATCTCTAACCTCTATGCATAAAATAATCCTGGACTTGTTGACATGTCGCTAAAATCAATCAATTAATTTGTACTACTGTGAAATAACTTCTTTCAGATCCGACCTGTAATCTCTAAACTTCCTGATCAAGCTAGGTTAACTATCCACATCTGGGCAGATAAAAGTACATCTTGACGTTAAAATAAATCAATCAGTTACATCTGTAAATGTAACTGATTGATTTATTAATAAATGTCTTTTGATATTTCCTTTTAGTTTCATATATATATATATATATATATATATATATATATATATATATATATATATATATATATATATATATATTTTCAAATTGTTGCTTTTTAATATCTTAAATGCGAATTATCTTTTTGTCTTCTCATTTCAACAGCGTTTTAGTCCTTTTGAAATTAGTTGCACGGTGACATCATAACCTGAATTATCGGCACAAATACTAATATATGTCAGAGTGATATGATAAACAAAAAGAAAAAAAGAAACTGACAGTCACTAACAACCCTTTTTATTTGATTTTCTATTTGATTTTATATAATTGTTCAGTAATTTCTTATGAACTCGAGTAATTTTCATTCCTCTTTAATCATTTTAAATTACTGTTATATTATTTTCTCTTTTCTTCATAATTATCTGTAATTATCCCATATAACAGAAACAAAGTAACACCATCGATTTTTCTTATCGTTTTGGATATGGAACTATAATGATAGTTTTAATCAATCGATGTTTATTATCTTTGAGACCTAAAATTGTAAGTGATCAATATATTATCTGTTCTACTAAAAGAAGAACAATTATTTATATAGTTTCATTTTAAATAACTCTTTAATGAGTTGATATGATACACACGTAAAATATTTCTCGCAGATTAACCGATAATTATTTTCATTAGTATATTTTCTCTGTAGTTCAGTATTTGATTACATTCAGTAACTTTTCTGTATATAACTAACGTGTTTATCTTTAACATTTCCTCCTTCGGGATTCTATCCTCGGTATGCCATTAAAATACATCTAATGGTGAGGTTCCGGTTCTGGAGCTCTGAAGAGTGTGGAGTACTCCTTAATTGCTATTACTTCCAGGTTCACTCTAACTGGCAGTGATAGGACCCTAACAGGTACTATCCATGGGTCAAATAGATATGTTTAAAATTCTCCTTATTTGATAGCAAAAAAACTCTTAAACATGAACGCGATTCCCGATAAAATAACCCTAAATAAAGTATAAAATATTTAACCCTAAATAAAGTATAAAACAATCCTGGACGGGTTGATATGTCATTAAAATCAATCAATAAATCAATCCTTTTAATTCATTATATAATATACCTTACTTTTTAAATTATGAACAGACTCCAGTTCTGGAGATATTCTGAGTGTGGATGAAACACCCTCATTGCCATTAATCCCAAGTCCTCTCTTACCGAGAGTGCTAGTACATATCAAGGTTTTTTATATGGGTCTGTTTAAAATGAATCCATAGCACCATGTGCACAAAAAAAACTCTTAAGAAAGAAATACACACAAAAATGTAACGATGAACGCAATTCTCTAACTTCAGACTGGTTGACATGCCTTTAAAATCAATTAGTCATTTATACAACCTTTAGCTATACTTGATCCATTTAAGCGTAAATTAGTTGTGTTAAGAATAGTTAATTGAAGCTATAACTGTTTACTAAAGATTATTATTAGTTATTTGAAACCATATAAATGCGGGAAATAAATGACTATTATTAAATAGAAATAATTGCTTGAAACCATATGATTATAAGCACAATATAGGAATAATTTAAACCATACAACATTGTGTAACTTGTTTATATTACATCGAAATATTTGATATAACTGCTAACAATTCTTCACAACTACATGAAAAATGCAAGTATGAACATTACAATGAATTCGATTCTCTACTCGAGACATAAGATAAGCTAAGACGGATGCCGTTAAAATCAGTTCATAATTCATTATACAATATACGCTGATTTAAAAATTATGGAAGCATTTTTAATAGAAATGTTAGAAGTTATCGTATGTATGTATTGTGTTTAGATCTACGAGGGTCGACTGAAAAATTGCTGTAATTGGAATGTGACCAAATGATCATCTTCCAACATAGTTCCCCTGGTAGTTCACACACTTCTTCCATCGGTGTTATAGTGCTTTGATCCAGTTGGTCAAAAGAGTCATCACCAGCAAATATGACGTAAGCATGTGTACTTTTCAGCTTATGAAGTTGTACATTTGCAACAATTCAATATAAAGGTGTATGTTCCAACTATATATATGTAATGTTCATACGTAGATTGGACACTAGTATATAGATACCTACAAATTAGACTGGCAATAGTGTGGTTATGTGGGTGTACGATGATATTTTAGTTGAGGAATATATTTGTACCATGCGTTTATTTATACTGACATTGTTTATCCCTCTATTAATTCTTATATATGCGATTTATATTTTCTCTATATCGGTCTATGTGCGTGTTTGTTAGTCTTATCTGATTTCTGAACGCCACGATTTGAGGACATAATATCTAAATAAATATGATCAAATCTCCACAAGTTGTTTATAATTATCTTAGTATATCCATAAATATTAAGTCACTAGCAGGATCCGTAGAAATTCATAGGAAAGAAAAAATCAAAATCATTTTTTTTTTTGCCAATCAACAAAAAAGACAAACTTCATCTCCAGAGATGTGGGTCCATTTAATATGGAAGAAAAATGATCCCCCCCACACACTCATTCAGTATTTGGCTTTTGCTAATGTCAGTGTGTGCGTGCATATATGTATATATAGCTTAGCCCAGTCAATGCAACTACATTCGTTTTATACGCATGTACTCTCAAAAACACACATCACCTATACTCTGTGAGGGAAAGGGGATGGAGAGGCCTATATTAAACTTTTGTTTTTCCTTTAATCTAAAAATTTATTCTTGTTCTTTGTTGTTTTTCTGTTTTTTGTTATTGTTTTTTGTTGTTATTTTTTCTTTTTTTTATCTTTTTCCTTAATTCCTTCATATGTGTAAGTGGCCAGTAAAGATTTCTCGAACCGCTTGCAACCGTCTTTCTTGTGAAACCATGGGCTAGGCTAAAAATTCCGAAAAAAATATTGAGTAATAATCCTTTTCGCTTGAATTTCTAATTACAAAATAATTGTATGCACAACACAGTGTTTTATCTGAAGAAGAAACATTTAAGTAGAGGAATATCCCAATTGATAGAGGAGGAGGGTGGAAGAATACCCCGTTTGATTGCGACGGGGAGATGTAGAAGAATATCTCACTTGGTCGAGAGGGAAAGTGGAAGAATGTCCCACTGCCGAGAGGAGATATGGATGAGCATAATGTATGAACAAACAGGCAGAATTATAACATAGATCATTTCTAATTACTTAAAACTAATCTGGATTAATGTTTATCCTTTAAGCTTAAATATACAGAAAGTATAAGAGACTGAAAATGACTTCAGTTGAGAACAGGTAGAAATTAATTTTTTAGTAGTAGTTTCGTAGTGATAATCTTGTCAGCATTACCATTCATTATACTATGAAGAAAATTAACACGTCTACTACCCAATTAGTCCTCGATTGTGTGATCAGAGACTTGAACATAAGTGTTGAAGCTTTCGCACTGTTTAAATTTCAAATTGTCTACATAATATCTCTTTGTATTTGTGGCATTGAAATAAAAAAGAAATAAAGTAATCAAAAGAAAGTTACCTTAATTCTTATGAAACAAAGACGTCATATCTTTATATAAAATATGCAAATGATTAGGATTGATCGATTTTAAAGTCATGTCAACTCGCCTAGGTTTATTTTATGCCTAGAGGTTTGGGAATCGTGTTTATTGTACGTTGATATTTACATCTTTGTGTAGTGGGTTCTTAAGATTTGTTTTCTTGCAATTGTCCAATCAAATACGAATAATTTTCAAACATTTCCATAGGTAGGACTCTTAAAAGTACTACTACTTCGAGTCATGTTAAACCTAGAAGTAATCACAATGAAGCGGGCATACAGATTCCAGGACCTGAGCCTAATCAACGGATGCAGTTTAGTGTCATACCTAAAAAACTCATTTGCGGGAATTTTACTTCTCTGCAGGGGATACAGTCAGTGACCGACAGGGGTAAAAATATAAAAAAGTTACTAGAAGTATTTGGATCTTCTATTGTTTCATTCATTTATTGATATAAACATAAAGTAGTGACTGTAATAAAAACAGGAGCCGAAATAAATTTATTCCTAAGTTTTATTTCACTTTATTTCTATTTGCTGATTTAATCCTCAGCTTATATGCAAGACGGGCGCCGTTCATTTGGTCCATTCCATTCACACAAAAGGTGCGTAAGATTGATACTACATTCTCCCCCACCGACTTACTTAGTCATAGTGAATAAAGTCCTCCCATCGACCTGGCCTCCTACGAGTTGTTTGGGGCGTCTTGATGGTTCGCTTTCGACATCCATCTCCAGCCTAGGCTCCTCGGGATCTGACGAAGTTTCGGGACTGTCGTGTTCGGCTAACTTCTGGCTAAAAGATCTTGCCCCGAAATGCTGTCGTTTTCTTCGGTGCTTGGTGTCTGGGGATTGGGTATCTGTCTCATATATTGGGTGGGTTCGCTTTCGTGGTAACGATTGGTCGTCTGAACTAGAGTAAGATTGATCTCTGTAGGAATATTCAGATTCATTTTGTAGGGATTCTGGACTTGATGTATATGGCGCAGGATTCCCTAGGGAAGTTAGTCCTGGGAACCAGGAGTTTGTGTCCCTTTGAGGTTGTTCTATGTTCAGATACGTTCCCAGTAGATTGCCTTCCCTCTGAATTTTAGTCTACTGCATACTGGGGATTCGCTTCGATTAGTTCAACCTCGCTCACTAATGGGTCATGTTTACTGTGATGAACATGTTGTTTTAGTAAAAACTATTCCAGGTTGTGTGGCCTTAATGAGTGTTGCTCGAGGGGGTTGTAGAACCTTGGTTTATTTTCTGCACATATCTGACAAGAGTTCATAATTCTTTTTACGTCTTCAACAGAATATGGCAAGTTCCTGCTCCTGACTACATGGGTCATTCTTGTTATAACCGGGTGGCACAATTCCTTGTGTAAATTTTGAAGATCCGAGCTAGTTACTAGACCACATACCATTAAAAGAGCGTCAACCGCGGCATTCTCCTTACTAGTGACGTCAAATGAGTAGCAAGAAAGTTCCATTCTCCATCTTGCTATCTTTTCGTTTTTTTTATTTTGCTCGTTGCTTTCAGGTTAAACATAAACGAGACTGATCTTTGGTCAGTGATAAGTTCAAAATGTCGATCGATCAGGTAATGCCTCAACTATGGCGTACGCCTCTTTTTCTTTTGCCGAGTGTCGACGCTCGGACCGCGAAAGTGTCCTTGAAAAAAAGCTACAGGACGACCGAGCTGTCTTAGTGAAGCAGCTATCGCATAATCGGAGGCATCCGTCTCGACTAAGTGAGGGATAGAAGGGTCCACATCAGAAATGGCAGAATTAGCAATGTCCCTTTTTATGTTCCAAAAGGCTTTGATGGCAGAACAGGACAAAGGGAAAGTAGATATTTGCGTCAATTTATTCGTCGTAAGGCAAAGCACGTTTCCAGGAATTGGTAATTCTATTAGGGGTTTCAGTCGCTCGGGGTCCGACATCATAGTGCCATTTTTGACAATGTATCCCAATAGTTTAATGATTTTTAAGTTGTAGGAACATTTTTCATTGTTCAGGTTCAGATTGTATTTCTTAACAGCAGCCATAAATTGTTTGAGATTGTGGTCATGGTCAGCTTGGTTACGACCGCATACTGTGACATTGTCTATATAAGCAACAGTACTTTTAAATTTTCATTGGAAATGATTTCATCTATTACCCTCTGGAAGCTAGCAACCACATTTGTCACCCCAAAAGGAATTCAGCGGAATTGGTATAAACGACCACAGGCCTCGAATGCAGTGTAAGGCTTATCCTCTGGCTTGATAGGTATCTGATGGCAGGCACTTCTTAGGTCTAAAGTACTGAAAATGTGGTATTTGGTAATGTTAGAAATCATTTTGTCGATACGAGGCAGTGAATAGGCGTCAAGTAATGTATATCTGTCGATGGTTTGAGAGCAGTCAATCCTTTTTTATGATTTTCAGTGGCTATTACGAGGACTTGGGCACTCCATGAAGATTGACTTGGTTTCATAATTCCTTCTTTGTTATATCTGCTGCTATGAACTGCCTGTCCAATTGTGAATGGCGTCTTGATCTTATTGCTATTGTTTTGCAGTCAAGAGACAAGTTTGCATAAAGTGATGGGTAACGCATTTTTACAGCAGCTAATCCGCATATGTTTAGGGCCGGCTTAGGCCCACCAAACGGGATTTCAACACAAGAACGTTGTTTTAGGAAATTGTGACCCAATATTGCCTCGCAACAAAGGTTTTTTTTTATCACAGATAATTTGATCCTTTGATAGGAGTTTTCCTTTAGTCCCAGATTGACTATGCAGTATCCAATTACATGAAAAGATAAAGATGAATTTGCCATCGAAATATTTTCCCTTTGTATTATTTCACAATACTGGCATCAATAAAATTTTCGGACCTGTCTGCGTCAATAAGAGCATAGATAGTCAATCCGTTTATTTTAACACTCACTATTGTTTTGAGGGACAGTCATAAAAATCAGCTGCTACAGTAATTGGTGATACAACAGTAGTTGAGCAGGTTTTTTGTGAAGAAGCCGACCGGCAAACCTTTAAAAAGTGACCACGTTTGCCACAGTTTCGGCATCTAATGTCTTGAACCGGACAGGACGAACGAGAATGTAGGCGGAGGCCACAAAAAATAGCATTTAAGCCTAGCTGAGGCGGCAGTAATATGTTGTCCAGGATCGTTCGAAGGGAGTGCGGGAGTATCTTGATCAAGGAGAGATTTTTAACCTGAAAAGGGGGGGGCAGTGACTAGAGAATTCGAGGAGTGGTAGCCCTTAAAAACTCGGGTTTTTTAATTGCTCGTTTTTCTTAATTGCTTGTTGTGATAAAGTGATAAAAATAAATTCGTTTTTCTTTTTGCCCCTAAAAAAGTAACAATTAGAAGGTGCTAGGTATTAAACATGTGTCCTTATTTATTTAGCTCTGTTGGCTGGGGCTGTATAATACGCCGACTGAACTTCTGTTGAGGAGTAAGACCCCCTTCCAATTGGGCCTCCTGTATGCCGTGGGTGGTGACCCGTGATGCTTATAGATGGAATCCTGGTGGCTGAGCAATCCATGACATGCTACACTCCACTTTGATACTTACTTGGGCTAGATGGGAGGTTTGAGAGGCCCTCCCGGTCAGTCAGCTGGTCCCGTCAAGCCCTAGCACATATATGATTGTCCCGACTGTATTGCTCTTATGGCAAGTAATATTCCTTTTTATCATATATGTGCTGAAAGGTGGTTGCTGAGGGAATTAGTGCTTTGGCTATGACGTTGAACTGCATCTTTTTTCATAAACAATTTCTTTTTTGGTTTATAATACTGTTTTTTTTTTTTTCTTTTTCTTTTAAAACTTTTTTGTACATATGACAAATTTAAATTCAGTTCTTAATTACTCTAATGTGATAAAATTTAACAGTTTAATTTATTTCCTTTTCTGACCCCTAAAAGTAACAAAGAAGCTAATAACTAAACATTACCTTACTTGTAGGTGAAATATTTCGCGTATTAATCTAATAATGTTTATATCATGAATAATTTCTTTCAAAAAAGGTTTGAGTTATACTGATTAAAATTGGATATATTTTATTCTAAAACAAAAGTATTCATTTTTTTTAAGTTGAGTTATCGTTAAATGTGTTCGTTTAATTTGTTATTTTATTTTTTAATTCGCTGTAAAAATAATTCAATGGATAAAAACACATACAAATTACATATTTACAAATATTATTTTCTTTTCTTTATAACTAAATAAATAATAAATATTTTTAAGATTGGGCCAGAAATACGCGAAAAATTTCGATTTTAACCTATTAGTGAGCGATTTGTTTACTAAAATTAGCTAGTAATGCTACAATACGCATCACCCAGGAAAAGCATTAAAATCAGCAGCAGCAGTGCCATGCGAACAGTTCGGCAAATCGGTTGATTTTTGTTTAATTATTTTGTTAATTATATCACTTACTCAGAAAAATCGATAATTAAATTTGGTGTGTTTCTTAGTTATAAGGATATTAAGGCGTATGTAAGACTTTAAATCTAAATAACATGTCTTTTCTGAGTTATAAGCCGACCCGTACATACAAAAACCTTTTATATATATACATATATATATATATATATATGTGTGTGTGTGTGTGTGTGTGTGTGTGTGTGTGTGTGTGTCTGAATTCTCTATTTTGGTTTAATCCTATAACGGTAAATTGATATTATTCACACACACACACACACACGCACACACACACACACACACACACACACACACACATATATATATATATATATATATATATATATATATATATATATATATATCCACACAGTGATTTGTTTATAGTGGTGAAGGCTTGTGTTGGACCATTCACACTTTTTGGCACAGTCGATAGGAAAGAATTGGTGCATCAAGGGTTGCCACAAACCCAATCAGCGACCGACCTCAGGAATTTTGAATTCAGAGTTATCCTTCTCTTAGACTGGTTACCTACCCAAGGCTAACTAATTACTATATTATATATATATATATATATATATATATATATATATATATATGTGTGTGTGTGTGTGTGTGTGTGTGTGTGTGTGTGTAGTAATTATTCATGTATAGCACGCATCTTTTACACATTTCTAAGATTAAAATTCAGGGGTGCATATTATACACTACATATATAAATATGAACGTACAATGAACGCGATTTGTGAACCTATAGGCATAGAATAATGCTATACAGTTAACATGCCGTTAAATTCAATAAATCAATCAACGTTTATGATATACTTAGATCCATTGTGTCAATTTCTTTGACGTATCTAATGCGAATTTTCAATAAATCATCATTGCCTTTATAATGTTTAAAGTATTTATAGAAAAGCAAATGTATTTAACAATTCATTGTTCGTTCTCAATGCTACAATGCTTTAGAAGTCCGTTTCGTGCACAGATTATTATTATTATGCCTATGTACTCACTCACCGATTCTTTTCTCTGTCTTCACTCACGGTATCACAAGTGACATAGTCCAGTTAAATAATTATAGGACAGAGCAAATAGACATTTAGATGACAAGAGGGACGATTGAAGAATTGCTTGAGAATTCAACCAGGAATCCTTTGTCGATTTTGTTTACCAAGACGTATCATTATGCCATTTTCCACATCTACCATGTACTACCTAAGACATTAAATATACAAGCAATGCATTATTTATTTGTTGGACTGATAAAAATTTGGCCAAATTTTATGAATAGAGCTAGCGTCTCGAAATAAAATTGTTATTGTATTTAAGTGGCAATCGCAATTCGCTCAATAAATTAAGGGAATTTTTTGTAAAGTAACAAAACGTTTTTCTGATGTTTATCCATTGATATAGACTCTGCATTATTTGGAATTGGTTTATAGCAAAACTTATTTTAATCTCGCTGAAATATTTGGCTTGTGGCTATTTATGCTTGTAGAAAGGTATGTTATCAATTTTTTGAGAGCAAACCATATGAAATTGACAGAAGAATGTGTGATGTCAGAGAATCATGTTTATGTCAAAAGATGTTTACAAATGGGCTAAACATCGGTTTGCCTGAGTCTAAAAGAAAGTTCATGGTGTGAAAACACTGACTCTCTGTTACAGAAAACATTCAATGTGCAGCGATCAGTTAAAAAGATTATTTAGATTTCTAGGACATGAAAGGACGAATCACTATTGATTTTTTATGAAAAAAGTGCAACTGTAAGAAGTGCTTGTTATTGCCAACTCTTTAGGCAAAATTCACCTTATTTATTGAATGACTAATAGTAATTCAAAAGAAGTATGAATATTAAACAACGATCCATTATTGAGGTAACTAAAGAGCGCTAAAGTTTTTTCAGAAAATACAATTAATAATCATTTTCTTGATAACAAGAGAAAACAATATATTTGTAATAAAAAACGACTAAGGTCCTCCAATCTCAATATTATACTCCAATTTCCATGTCTAGACACTGGAGCCCATACCTGAGTATAATACTTTATATGAGGTCTTATCATAGTTTTCATTTTTTTAATTGCCTTTACACCCAAGTTCACTCTGATCTGGAGTGTTAGTAACTGTTAGGGTCCCATCTATAAGTCAAATAGTTCTGTTTGGAAAAATATACCTATTCGATAGAACCGTGTGCAAGAAAAACGCTTAAGAAACAACTACGTAAAAATGGAAATAAGACCGTACAATGAACGCAATTCCCCAACTTCTATGTGTAATATAACCCTAGAGGGATTGGCCTGCCATTAAAATTAATTAATCAATCAATCATCCACGCAACCTTTTGATTTTCTAAGAAATATTTTTCCTTCTAATTTTCTTTTCCGATTATGTTTCTTTCTCATACACCAAAAAGTGCGCTATATTTTTTACAAAATTTTCGGGATTATTCCTGTTACGCTACCGTGTCTAGTTGGAAACGTTTCATGATCAAATAAACTCTTCTTTTCATGTAAGCATTATTGTCTCGTGAGGGCCATATAGTCAGTCATTAATTTATCTGGTCCAAAGTCTTAGTTTTTCTTCCGGTTCAAGGGAGATACAAAATATCATAGATATACAGTCCATGTATTTATGTTGGTTTTTTTTTATAAAGCATAATTTTAGTTTGTGAAATCTTGTTTCTTCAACGCTTTTCTTCTTTTTTTTTATTTCTTCCCTCCTGATAGAATCCGATTTAAGCATTCCAAGATATTTATAGTGGTTGTTTTTCCATCCAATGTCCTGTTCGATAATTGAATTCATTCTATTGATTTATTTCATTCTTCATACATTACAAGCATTCCATATTTTCAATCCCAAATTCCATTCCACTATTTTTATCCAAACGCCCTGAATTAATGTTTCCAGTTCACAATCTTAGAATCTCCCACAGTTGATTAAAAAAAAGGGGGTAAGATTTCTATGGGAGTATCTTTATTAGCAAAGCAGAACTGATACTACGAAGACCACCTGAAGAAGATTCCAATAATATGTTGGCTGGAATAGGGAACAGGTAGAGACTATAAAATCATAAAGGAACACCCATAGAAATGTTAACATTCTTTTAATAACCTGTATGTTAAATGTCTATCAAAAACTGCTTATCACTTTATGTTTTTAGGTGGTAAAATGAAATGATATTCAAGTAAATTTCAAAACATATTATTCTAATATATATATTTACTCAACCCCTCCGTCACGTGCAGGATGCGACACAAGGTCAATTTTTAAGCGGAATATAACTGGTTTGAATTTAGTTTTCCTTTTTCTAGACAGGTTGTCGTACCAGGGCTGAAGAGCTCAGTCTGCCCAACTATCTACTCAGAGTTATAGGGCAAAGAGATGGATTGTTTTCCAAGAGCATTAGCGCAAAGTTAAATGCAAACAGCCTCGTCCAGAATTTGAACTCAGGTCACCGATTATATTCCTGAATGTAATAACCGTTACGCCAACACGCTTTCATAAACATACTTTTGGCAAGTAATTTTATATTGTATATATACATGAAATATTTTTAAAAGCTATTTCTTGAATCTATAAACCAGTAAACAATTTTGTAAGATGAAGTTGAGTGGGGTTATCACAATGTTTGTATCCCCACAAAGGGATAAAACATACCTACCCTCGCCGAAAAAAAAACTGATACTGATTGTTATCTATACATATAATAACCCTAGAGCGATAGAAATGCCGTTAAAATCAGTCAATAAAAAAATCCGTTTAGGTTGATTTTATGTTCACTTGACTTCAATTTAAATCTCTATGACAAACTGTTTAAAATTTTGCATACTCTTTTAAGATGTTTGAAATAAATTCACTAAATAGATTATATATTATTACCTTTCCTCCATCACCAATCCAAAAACACATGCATTCAATATCTTTATAAGTGAAGATTAATCCCGTAACCTGGTTTGGCCGTAGGGGTGCTACTCGTGCAGCGTGTTTGGGGGCAAGACTAG
Organism: Doryteuthis pealeii; assembly: GCA_023376005.1. Lineage (NCBI taxonomy): Eukaryota > Metazoa > Mollusca > Cephalopoda > Myopsida > Loliginidae > Doryteuthis > Doryteuthis pealeii. The sequence goes on along the minus strand of CM042154.1, from coordinate 36,472,459 downwards.
TCTGCAGAGCCCATCTCTCTCCAGGTCTATAACTGGTTTGAATTCAGAGTTTTCATTCTGTTAAACTTGTTGCCATAACAAGGTTAAAGGGCTCAGTCTGTCCTACTATTTTATCCATAGCTAAAGGAAGAATAGTTAGATTCATACCTTTCCCAATGGTTTTAGCATTATCTGAAATTCAAACTGCCTATTTCGGTATTTGAACTCGATCAGATACGTTTACTTTCTACAAAGATGACTGTTACTCCACGAAAGTTTCAATTTTTGTTATATCAATTCATTATTACGCTTAGCAATTTCCTTATGTTCTCCTGTCGATTTATTTCGGATAATAATGTGGATAATCTTGTTCATCAATATAATCTGTAAAAAGCTATTTTTATTATGTTCACCTAATTAAAAACGAAACCTTTTGAAACGTTCTCTTTTTTTTCTTTTTTTTTTTTTTTTTACATATTTTCAATATGAATATACAACAAAGCCGAAAAGAGTAGGGTTCAATCGCAATTTGTTGATCATCTTTACTTCAATATTATTTCTATTAGTTACAGATCGAATCGAATCAATTGCTTGAAAGACTTGTTCATAAAATGATCTCGGGAAATTAAGTTTCGCTGACCGCGACGACCGGTACCGAAAAGGACCGGATCCTTAGGACAAGTAAAAGAAAGTTCTGCTTAATCTCCCGTCTGATCATCCAAATCATTTTTGAGGCAGCTTTTGCCTCTCATTCACTTATTCAGTTTCTATATAGTTTCTTGGATTCCTATCGCCGCTATACAGACAAATATGCAATTCCCTCCTTTTTTCTTGATACTAAACAATTTTCATGATCAAACTCACTCAACCATTTATAACGAAGGATATCTGCATATAGTAACCATGAGTCACGATAACAATAGAGATTACTTACGGCTTCCAGAATGAACAGAGAATGAAAGTAAATCCTTGATAGAATACGAGACACAAAAGAATAATGGTTATATTATATGACATCTTTTTGAATTCGAGAATGTAATCTCAAAAATAACTTTTTCCCTGGGTTTATAATTCTGAAAAATCCTTCATGAAATCTAATGGACAAAAAGCCAACACAGTCATATTTTTAACAATGATTTCAAAGCGTCTTGTAATTTTTTCATTGTAATCAATAAATTGGAAATAAAAAAAACACTTTAATTCCAAGTTTTTAAAATTTGTCGCCCTAAAAAGTTATACAGAGTTTCAAAACATTTTATATCATTTGACATTTACGTGGTACTTTATCAATGGTTTGAAATATACGTGATATTTCAGAAAAAAGGAAATTATTTTGTTATCTAATAACCTGACTCATCGTTCAAATGATCTCAAATTTTAACAGTATGTGTAGAAATAACTCGAAATTCTACGTTTAATATCTAAACACCTTTTTTTTCAGTGAATGACATTTATAAACCTGAAAAGAAAAAAGACATTAAACATAGAAGTTTGAGTTGTTTCTACAAATGCTGTTAAAATTTTAGATCATTTGAACGAGAATTGGTGAAGTTATTACATTAGGAAATGATATCGATTTTTCTGAAACAGCCTGTACTTTACTTTAAAAATAAAGAAATTCTTAATCTTGCATTAAAAATGACCGATTAGAAGAATCATCAATGAGCCAGAATAAACCGAGGAAAACAGTTTCGCTTTTTATTTATACGCTCTTTTTGCGAAATTATTTTTAATGTTTAAGAAAACATACCGAAAGTTTTTTGCTACTCATTTGCGTTTTCATTTTTCTTACAGAAAACCTGTTAGAATAACAAACAATTTTTTCGGTGGGGCTTTGAACACACTGATTGTATACAATACAGAGGAGTAAGACCCTCCTTCTAAAAGGCATGTCCTAGGTAAACCATTAAACTGCACCTGATGGAGACTGTTTTGTACGGAATACCTCTTCATTATGATTAATCCTCTCTGACCCTTACTGGCAGTATCTATTAGGGTCCCATCAATTAGTCAAATAGATCTGCTTAAAAAATGTTTATTCGATAAAACCGTCAAAAAACTCTTAAGAAGCTACTACAAAAAAATGTAAATATGAACGTACAATGAACGCAATTCCCTAACCTCTTATCATAAAAAAACATGCCTAAAAAAACATAGGCAGGGGCTGACATGCTTGTAATAGATAATCAGCTTGTAATAGATAATACTTGTCGTTTGCTGAAAACGCCAAAAAGTGGAAGAACCTGAAAAATACGTTTATTTGTCTAAGATGATTTTTTGTAAAAATAAAAAAAGTTTGTTCGTATTTGATAGGTGCAAAAGAAACTTTAAATAAACAAAAAAAATTCTAGGCATCAAATAATCCTAAATGGATGCCGTTAAAATCAGTCAATCAATCTATTAATCGTTGTGTTCTTACAAATCCTCCAAGAACTGATGTCTATTTTTATGATTTTGAATCATATTTTCCATCATCAATTACCCAGAAATAGATATAGCAGTACCATCCCCACACATAAACGCACTTTTTAATCAGGTCTATACAATACTCAACACATACGCACACATATTCTTAGAGTGCCTACAATTATTCGTATAACAATTAAAATCATTTTAAAAAGCAGTATGCGTATATATCGACGTACGGATTCTAAATATATTTACAACGATGATCTCTGCACTCTTTTTCACTCTGAACCTCGATTTTACACTCGTTTTGCCATTTCTTTGGTTATTCATTTCTTTAATGTAGCCCTATCCCTGACTTCTCTGCGCCAAAGTAGATTATTCTGCTCATTTTAGTGACTGCCATCGTCGTTTAGGCATATGAGATTTCCGAATCAAATAAGGACAGATCTACAAACACTTTATAATTGGAAAATCCGTTTCCAGAAATTTTTATACGAACCTGTATACTAAGATTAGTTATTGAAAGTTCTATATAATATATGATATATATATATATATATATATATATATATATATATATATATATATATATATATATATATATATTATACAAGGTGTGTAAAAAAATGGATCGAATTTTTAAAAACTTTTGACACACCTTGTATTCTGAAATAATTAACGTTCCATTCATTGTTCATTTCTATCCTGGTAAATACAGCTTCAAACTCAGCACTTTTATGACACACCTTGTATATGTAAATTAATATATATATTTGTGTGTGTGTGTGTGTGTGTGTGTGTGTGTGTGTGTGTGTGTGCGTGTGCGTGTGTTAGTGTGTTCAACGTATACTTCTTATATAGATTTTAGCTGTTTTTTCCAAATGTTTTCTTTGAATTATTAGAATTATTTACATATAGAGGCCGTGATTTTTATCATATATATATATATATATATATATGGAGAATATGTAGGACTAACACGGGACATTACAATGGATGGACATTTATTAGGCATAGTGTCGATGTTCGAACATTTCGGTTTATAAATAAATCTTCTTCAGGACAATGAAACTAGAAAATGATTTAGTTAGTTAGAAAGATGATGGATGTTTTGAATGTATTGAGTTTGGAAAATGTGTTGAAAAGGTTCGTATCGTTTGTTGATTAGTGTTCATAATTGAATGTTAATGACGTGATTGGTGCATACGAAAGCAGAAAATGAAATGTGATAGGAACACGGGAAGTCAAAAGATCAACGTGATAGGTCCACGAGGAGATTTTGAAAATTCCATGTAGATACCAATGTTTAAAAACGAGAGAAGTAATATATATAATATATATATATATATATATATATATATATGAAGTAGTCAAACAATGTGTTTGAAATTGCAAAGGCCGACAATTTGTGGGAGATTATGTGCTTAATTAAAATTGTTAATCAATTAATTATAACTAAATGAATTAGGCGTGCATATCAGTTTAAATGTAAAGCGTAAACAAATCGAGAAAAGTCATATATATATATATATATATATATATATTATAATATAATATATTATAAAAAAGGAAGGTCCGCAAAATGTATTTTGTTCTCAGAAAAATGTTTTTAATTCTTTTTGTTTTACATATGCAACACGTGTTTCAGATCTTCTGGTATCTTCTTTAGGCTTTGATTGATAATATGAAAATGAATTTTTACATGCATGTGTATATATATACATACACATGAGTATTTCACCTCCTCTTCCTGTTTTTGTGGGAGTGGAATGGAATTTCATTTTTGACATTAGTCTTTTAAAAAGGTGTTTTTTGTTTTTTGAGTGGTTTACTAATAAAGTCATTAGCTGAATTTTTATAGCCTTTTTTATAACTTTTTTTTATTTGTATTACTTTTTTATTTGGGTTGTCTTGATAAAGTTCATCAGGTGTTCATTTGATATATCAGGTGTGTGTGTTTGTAATTTGTTTTTTGTTCTGAAGACATTCTATGTTTTTTTACTTAAATTTATACTTTTTGGGTGTGTGTATGTATGTGCGTACGTATATGTGCCTATGTTTACTTTTTGTGTGTGCGTGTGTGCGTATGTATATGGTTGTATTCGGTGTGTATATGTGTACATATATATACATATCTTAAGAGTTGAATTTTGAATTAAGAATTAAATTTAAGTCTATTCATAACTATCTTTCTATCTATTTATCTATCTATCTATCTTACTTTGTTTATAACTATCTATCTATCCATCTATCTCAGTCTGTTTATATCTATCTATCTATCTTTCTATCTATTTCAGTCTTGACATGACCAGCTGATTGATCGGAGGGGGCCTCTCCGATCACCCGTCAAACCTAAGTAATGGCCAAAGTGGAGTATTGCATGTCATGGACTGTTCAGCCCCTAGGATTCCGTCCTTAAGTATCACGGGTCACCACCCACGGCCAACATTGGAAGGGGAAGTCTTACCCCTTTGCAGGAATGCAGTTGGTGTATTCTAAAGTCCCAGCCGACAGGGCTCCTTGTTATTTGTCTAATAATAATAATAAGAATTCATTGGAAAACAAGGCACAAGTCTACATTCAATAGATTATTTCAAAATGATTCCTAAAATCTTACCCACAAAATTATCTTAACATATTCGCTAAAATGTTTCCCACAAAATTCAATTTTCGTAGATAGATTTATTGAATAATTACCAAAAATCTTAGTGAAATCGGATAAAGCACAATTTCTCACACATACGGATATACACTACAATTTAAACAATTTATTTGTAATAACGAGAAATTTGTGTACGTGTAAATGTATGAATTTATATGTATGTGTATGTGTATATATGCATATCTAATATATAAAGGAGAGATTTTGGTATGTACGTGTCGACGTATAACTCCAAAATGAGAGGTCACTCAGATTTAAAATCTTGCATACACATTGATATCCTTCTAACTAAGAAACACTCCAAATTTGGTTATTGATTTTTACTGATTAAGGGATATAATTAATTAATTAAAGCAAAATCAAACAATTTTTCGAAATCTATAAAATAGCTGCTACTGCTGATATTCCAGCTACAATCAGCAGGCACACTCCACCCTGCTACCAGTCCGTATGTACGCTCTATTTCTACTGCGTTGTTGAATGCGAATGAAAAAAAGAAAAATGAAAACCTTTTTATCAATATTTTTACGAATACTTTCATATTTCTTAGAATAGAATATATCCATTTTTAATCAGCGAATCAAATTTGAATTAATATGCGAATTTGCAATTACTAAAACTGAATTTAAAATAGTCTTACTCAAGAAAAAGTTTTTGAAAAAAAACCTTCAAGCGATTAAAAAAAGGGGGGATTCTTAGAATAATATGATTAAATATATCCAGTGAAACTCAAAACGTTTTTGAAAGAAGAATAACGGTCCATCTTTTTTCTCGCCTATTTACGGTTCAATCTTCTTTAAGATATCTATATGGTTCGAAAGAGAATGAAATAATCTCTCTAAATATGTAATTTGAATGAGTTTTTATCAATGGAATTATTTTATTACAGCGAGTTAAAAAATTATATTTTGCTTTAGTCAGTCTAGAATTCGTAGTATAGTTTTTTTATACTAAAATTTTAACATAAAATCAAATCTTATTTATCGCATATTTCTGTTTCTATCTTGAAAATAATTATTTGGTTAGAAAAAATCTTTCTAAATATGTAATTAGTATGACTTTTCATACATTGATTTTTTACAGTGAATTAAATAATAAATTAAAATAATAAATCAAACGAAAACGACAACTCAACTTTGTTTTATAAATCCCCGTCGTTCGTCAATTGTAAACAAAACCTTTTTTATTTTTCATAATCATGTTAATCTATTTATTTTAATATTAGAAATACAAATAAAATCATGATACTAATGTAGAATAGAGATATTGAAACTTGCAAATCGGTCGTAAAATTACGGTGGCCCAGGAAAAACAGAACCCATAGATTTTGTAATAAAACTGTTAATTTTAACTTGGGGGGTTTAGGGTTAGAGTTGGGGTTGGGGTTAGTTTAATGAGAAAATAAATAAACAATTAAAACTTAATTTTAACTTGGCGGGTTTAGGGGTTAGGGTTAAGGGTTGGGGTTAGGGTTAGGGTTTAAGGTTAGTTTAATGGGAAAATAAATAAATAATTTGGGTTCCGATATGGGGGATCGATTTGCTATAAACTTATACGAGGAAATGAGCACCCGTGAAAACTAAAAAAATAAAGAACTTTTAAGAATTTTTTTTTACAATCTGATAGACTGGTGTGTAATCGATAATAATCCACTGAAGGATTTTTTTTAATTAGATGGGGGTGTCCAAATGATCAGGTCCACTAAAACGTTTTTAAACAACGTGTTTTTATAATACTATCTTAAGTTTAAGTAAAAATACATATTGCAATACGAAGAATTTAAATTTTCGATTCTCAACTTCTTTTTAAACTCAACATGCAATTAAGAACTAAATGTGAATTGTTGTCATGTACAAAAAATTGTGGAGAAATTAAAATTGTTTCAAAACAAGTTTATGGTTACTTTTTCATTTTAATAAAATGGCGAAATCTTTCAACTACTAATATGAACACAATTTTAATTCTGAGCTTCTGTTATTAGAGTTTTTTAAGGGCTAAAAATAAAAATAAAATAAAATTGACAAATACTTATTCATTGATTGGTCGGAGCAGATTCTTGGCAATTTTTGTGAAGGGGGGTTAAAATTGTTTTGTAAAAACAAGGATTTTTCAACAAATTAGGTATACTTACAAGAACGTGTATTACATTAAGTAACAATATTTTTGTTTATCTTATTTTCCTTTCCTTACATGTGTCTAATTCGGTTGTGATTTAATATATATTACATTGTTAAGTTTTTCTGTTCTATTAGGTACATGTGATGTTACAAAATTTACAAAAAATAAAACAAAAAAAAAACAAATATACAAACGAATACTTTCAATATGTTGTATAGTAATATGTAATAATTTTAAACTATAAAACAGAAAATACAAATCCTGAAATATACAAATTCTCAATGATTTTAGTTTCAAGAATTATTTTCCTCTTACCCCCTCTCTAACTACTGTCTTCCACTTTCTCTCTCACTCCCCTGGTGATCCAAATTTCATTTTAGTCCGGTCATGGACCGGGTACTTTAGCTAGTATATATATATATATATATATATATATATATATATATATACTAGCTAAAGTACCCGGTCCATGACCGGACTAAAATGAAATTTGGATCACCAGGGAGTGAGAGAGAAAGTGGAAGACAGTAGTTAGAGAGGGGGTAAGAGGAAAATAATTCTTGAAACTAAAATCATTGAGAATTTGTATATTTCAGGATTTGTATTTTCTGTTTTATAGTTTAAAATTATTACATATTACTAGTATTTTTAAGAACATGCATAAAATTATCAGATGAGATGATTGTATTTTTTCTTAAAAAGACAGGCAAAGAACGGTGAGTAAATATCCATTTATTTTAGACCAGCTTCAGTTTTTCATTGGGATGGTTTTCATTCAGAATGTAAATATCAGCCATGTCTGTGGAAATGTAGTTGAACAAGAGAACAAATATATCTGTATCATCAGCTACAACCGTCACTGGGTTTATCTTCTCTACAACATCCTGAATGCTGAAGCTTCAGTTTTTCATTGGGATGGTTTTCATTCAGAATGTAAATATCAGCCATGTCTGTGGAAATGTAGTTGAACAAGAGAACAAATATATCTGTATCATCAGCTACAACAGTCACTGGGTTTATCTTCTCTACAACAATCCTGAATGCTGACCAGCTTCAGTTTTTCATTGGGATGGTTTTCATTCAGAATGTAAAATATCAGCCATGTCTGTGGAAATGTAGTTGAACAAGAGAACAAATATATCTGTATCATCAGCTACAACAGTCACTGGGTTATCTTCTCTACAACATCCTGAATGCTGACCAGCTTCAGTTTTTCATTGGGATGGTTTTCATTCAGAATGTAAATATCAGCCATGTCTGTGGAAATGTAGTTGAACAAGAGAACAAATATATCTGTATCATCAGCTACAAACAGTCACTGGGTTTATCTTCTCTACAACATCCTGAATGCTGACCAGCTTTCAGTTTTTCATTGGGATGGTTTTCATTCAGAATGTAAATATCAGCCATGTCTGTGGAAATGTTAGTTGAACAAGAGAACAAAATATATCTGTATCATCAGCTACAACAGTCACTGGGTTTATCTTCTCTACAACATCCTGAATGCTGACCAGCTTCAGTTTTTCATTTTGGGATGGTTTTCATTCAGAATGTAAATATCAGCCATGTCTGTGGAATGTAGTTGAACAAGAGAACAAATATATCTGTATGCATCAGCTACAACAGTCACTGGGTTTATCTTCTCTACAACATCCTGAATGCTGACCCAGCTTCAGTTTTTTCATTGGGATGGTTTTCATTCAGAATGTAAATATCAGCCATGTCTGTGGAAATGTAGTTGAACAAGAGAACAAATATATCTGTATCATCAGCTACAACAGTCACTGGTTTATCTTCTCTACAACATCCTGAATGCTGACCAGCTTCAGTTTTTCATTGGGATGGTTTTCATTCAGAATGTAAAATATCAGCCATGTCTGTGGAAATGTAGTTGAACAAGAGAACAAATATATCTGTATCATCAGCTACAACAGTCACTGGGTTTATCTTCTCTACAACATCCTGAATGCTGACCAGCTTCAGTTTTTCATTGGGATGTTTTCATTCAGAATGTAAATATCAGCCATGTCTGTGGAAATGTAGTTGAACAAGAGAAACAAATATATCTGTATCATCAGCTACAACAGTCACTGGGTTTATCTTCTCTACAACATCCTGAATGCTGACCAGCTTCAGTTTTTCATTGGGATGGTTTTCATTCAGAATGTAAATATCAGCCATGTCTGTGGAAATGTAGTTGAACAAGGAGAACAAAATATATCTGTATCATCAGCTACAACAGTCACTGGGTTTATCTTCTCTACAACATCCTGAATGCTGACCAGCTTCAGTTTTTCATTGGGATGGTTTTCATTCAGAATGTAAATATCAGCCATGTCTGTGGAAATGTAGTTGAACAAGAGAACAAATATATCTGTATCATCAGCTACAACAGTCACTGGGTTTATCTTCTCTACAACATCCTGAATGCTGACCAGCTTCAGTTTTTCATTGGGATGGTTTTCATTCAGAATGTAAATATCAGCCATGTCTGTGGAAATGTAGTTGAACAAGAGAACAAATATATCTGTATCATCAGCTACAACAGTCACTGGGTTTATCTTCTCTACAACATCCTGAATGCTGACCAGCTTCAGTTTTTCATTGGGATGGTTTTCATTCAGAATGTAAATATCAGCCATGTCTGTGGAAATGTAGTTGAACAAGAGAACAAATATATCTGTATCATCAGCTACAACAGTCACTGGGTTTATCTTCTCTACAACATCCTGAATGCTGACCAGCTTCAGTTTTTCATTGGGATGGTTTTCATTCAGAATGTAAATATCAGCCATGTCTGTGGAAATGTAGTTGAACAAGAGAAAAATATATCTGTATCATCAGCTACAACAGTCACTGGGTTTATCTTCTCTACAAACATCCTGAATGCTGACCAGCTCAGTTTTTCATTGGGATGGTTTTTCATTCAGATGTAAATATCAGCCATGTCTGTGGAAATGTAGTTGAACAAAAAAACAAATATATCTGTATCATCAGCTACAACAGTCACTGGGTTTATTTCTCTACAACATCCTGAATGCTACCAGCTTCAGTTTTTCATTGGGATGGTTTTCATTCAGAAATGTAAATATCAGCCATGTCTGTGGAAATGTAGTTGAACAAGAGAACAAATATATCTGTATCATCAGCTACAACAGTCACTGGGTTTATCTTCTCTACAACATCCTGAATGCTGACCAGCTTCAGTTTTTCATTGGGATGGTTTTCATTCAGAATGTAAATATCAGCCATGTCTGTGGAAATGTAGTTGAACAAGAGAACAAATATATCTGTATCAATCAGCTACAACTGTCACTGGGTTTTATCTTCTCTACAACATCCTGAATGCTGACCAGCTCAGTTTTCATTGGGATGGTTTTCATTCAGAATGTAAATATCAGCCATGTCTGTGGAAATGTAGTTGAACAAGAGAAACAAATATATCTGTATCATCAGCTACAACTGTCACTGGGTTTATCTTCTCTACAACATCCTGAATGCTGACCAGCTTCAGTTTTTCATTGGGATGGTTTTCATTCAGAATGTAAATATCAGCCATGTCTGTGGAAATGTAGTGAACAGAGAACAAATATATCTGTATCATCAGCTACAACAGTCACTGGGTTTATCTTCTCTACAACATCCTGAATGCTTACCAGCTTCAGTTTTTCATTGGATGGTTTTCATTCAGAATGTAAATATCAGCCATGTCTGTGGAAATGTAGTTGAACAAGAGAACAATAATATCTGTATCATCAGCTACAACAGTCACTGGGTTTATCTTCTCTACAACATCCTGAATGCTGACCAGCTTCAGTTTTCATTGGGATGGTTTTTCATTCAGAATGTAAATATCAGCCATGTCTGTGGAAATGTAGTTGAACAAGAGAACAAATATATCTGTATCATCAGCTACAACAGTCACTGGTTTATCTTCTCTACAACATCCTGAATGCTGACCAGCTTCAGTTTTTCATTGGGATGGTTTTCATTCAGAATGTATATCAGCCATGTCTGTGGAAATGTAGTTGAACAAGAGAACAAATATATCTGTAATCATCAGCTACAACAGTCACTGAGTTTCCATTGGCAGCTAGTTGGAGCACTTCAGCAGCCATGTCAGTGTCTGTGTCTCCCTCATTTGGGACTTCATGATGACTGTCAGTTCTCAAAGACTTGCATAATATTTGACAAAATGATTCTTGTTCTTCTTATTGGAAAGGAAAAACTCTTGATTAAGAGCAACTTGCAAGTCGTCTTGATTTTAATATTAAAGGAATTCAAAGCTGCTTTTCGTTTTTTGCTCGTGGTCTTTTATCGATGATCCAGCAGAGTAGTCATCAAAAATTATGTTTGATGAATAATACTTGACCTTTATCTAAAGACACTGACAACTACATGTCACTCTTGGCAACCACATCAGTCTGTGGATGAGAGCGCCTCCATGCAAATCAATTTTTCAGCTGCTATTTGAGGCTCAGCTATGTCAGTAGTAAGGTGGAGTTTCCGCACAGCTTTGTTCGTACTTTATCACCGGAAAACTGAAAAGATTGAAGTTAAAAACGAGTGAGTTCGAACCTGAACCAAGGGGCTTACATCTTCCTATCTTTCTATCACAAATGACCAGCCTGAAACAGAACACTAGGAACTACGTTAATATTTTGTCCGTCAATAGTTACACATTTTTGCAGTACACACTTGTGAATTCTTTTTGTTGTGCCCTCCAAACGTTCATGTTGTCAAGCTTCTTCTGGATATAACAATCAATTTCCTAAACAGTATCACCAGATCTGTCAAATCCGAATGATACTTGATCTTGGTTCTGGCTGACTTGGCCCAAGGTATTGTACTGAGAGATCCATTTGTAGATTCGGGTCATATCATCAAAAGTCCTTCTACTGGCGTGCATTGGTCATTCGAGAACTACCGATTCAGCCAAGGATGTTTTCTGGCCAATTCCCACCATCCGTTGTAATCAAAACCGAGAACTAGCATAGTTGAAATGTATGGGTGCTGTAAAATAAATCAGTATCCGTCAAACAGCCACAATGTGCAAATTCCAGTTTCCAGTTCTCTACACACGGGTGACGTGTTAGTGTTCTGTATCAAAGTTTCAAAGCTCTCTTTTGCAACTTGGAGAGAGCTGTGGATTTGGCTATGTCATCATTTCTGACTCATATGTTCATTTTTTTTTATAAAAAACCATTTATTTCAATCCACGTATAACTTTTCTCATTCAAACAGCCCTTGTGCCACTCTACGGAAATTATCCTGGAGCAGTCTACATCTACTGCTCCTCATCAGGTCCTTCACTAACATGTTCAGCAATCTACTGGTGGAAAGTACAGAATCAATAGGTTTGCTCATTAAGGCTACATGTACGAAGAAGAGCGCTCGCAAAACTCGAGAGATGACCTTTCCACAAAGAATGTGTGCTAGAGTTGTCTCCATAGATAGTAACCATAGATGGTTGACTGCTTCTGAGACAACAAGGTTATGCAGCTTTCCAAACGGAAATACACTTATTTGACCACCAGTCCCCGGCGCTCGTGACCATCTTAAAAGTATGTCATCACAAAACGGAATGGTTTGAACAACACATGAATTTTATTTTAGTCAGGATGTCTTCTAACAAATAAAGTACAAGATTTGTGTAGATAAAACAATTCTTTTCCAGTTAAATGTACAACTCGCAGGACGCGTTTTCTGCTTCTTAGGACTGGAACATTACGGTTGTTTACCTGACTTTCGTTTAGCAGCTTTGAAGCTCACTGAATCTGATATGGTTAGAGAGTCCTCGTATAACTTTCATCAGTAGCCATACAAAACCAGTGCCGCGGATCACGCACAAGTTTTTATCAAATTTTGCTGTCTGGCTTTTTACCAATCATGATGAATCCTGGGGAAAGTGATAGAGAAAAGGTTCAGGTTTAAGTTACATAATGGAAAAGCAGTAAAATTACAGAAGCTGATCTAAATGTTTTTACTCAATAGTTGGGCCTTCTCTTTGTGTAGCTGTGGTATCTCATGTCACATCCTTGCTGCTCCTTTCCCATTACTTTCAAGGCTTCGTCCTACCCCTGGTGTATTTAAAAATTCTTAACTCTCTTCCCGGAGTCAGTTTTATGACCCAACCTGATTTTGATTGATTGAGTCTCTGACCATATTACAATTCATTAAGAATTGGAAATTGTGTATCTGCTATTCGCATATATATATATATATATATATATATATATATATATATATATAGCACAAATGCATGGATAGATTACCTACTTAACTTTCACCTAAAAATATCATCAGGGTTGATGTAATGAATTAATCTAGAAATCGATTAATTAAAGACAACTGCAGAAGTAATTTGATACAATTATAGCGTTAAAACAGTGTCGCTGTGAAAATGAACGTTAGATAGTTGATTACATCATTAAAAAGCCAAATATCAAACATGGTTGCTGTCAAATGTCAGACGTGATTGCTGACGTGAAAACGGTTGTTTGGAATATCAAAAAATACGTGTGTAGGCTTCTTTTTATAATAGCAGACAATATCCGCGTCATCTTCACTGTGAAACTGTTTTTAACGGCTATAATTGTATCACTCAATTCTGCAATTGTCTTTAATTAATAAATTTCTAGATTAATTCATTACAATCAACCCTGGTGATCTTTTTTGGTGAAAGTTGAGTAGGTAATCAGTCTACTCCTTTCTACTAAATCCGCTCTACTAACGTATTGAGCACTTCATATTCTTTATAACCCTGAATTATTCGGTCAATATGTGTATATGTGTTTGTATATGTGTTTGTTTTTGTTTGTGTGTGTGTGTGAGAGAGAGAGAGAGAGAAGAGAGAGAGAGAGAAGAGAGAGAGAGAGAGTGAAAGATAGAGAATACGAAATACTAACATAATATGAAACTTACACACATCACTTTATACTTTAAGTTTTCTATTTTTAAAATCCCATAAAAATGTTACATTGACAAAAATTCTCTCTTTCAAATGATTATAAAGCACATTGGAATTCTATCATTGTACATAACAAAATACAGTCTGCAAGGTTCATTTAATAAATAAGGTGAATTTTGCCTAAATAGTTGGAAATAGAAAGCACTGTTTGCAGTTGCACCTTTTTAAGGAAATCAATAGTTGAAATGTATTCATTGACCTGTTGTAAAGAAAATGTGGGATAACTGAAATATGTTAATTGAAAAAAACTTTAATTTAACACCAGTGTAATATATTGACTAAATCTTTTCTTCAATTTTGTCTTGGAATACAAACGGGAAAAAACATTTTAGAATCAGTGTCAAATCATTTTTGTAAATGTTTTTTTTCAATATACAGACATTATGGCAGCAGAAAATGCGAGGAAGCATAGTATCGCCTTTATTAGGACGATCAACCATCGTTCATCTCCTCCTTGCTTCTGTCACCATGTTGCTTTAGCCGCCATCTTGCTTTTAAAATGACAACGAGACCACATTTTATGTGCACACTTATTTCATTTTTTGAAAAATCATATTGACCGTTTTGTAACGAGATGGAGTTCTCTATGGCTGCCGTCGTGCGATTCATTTCTGACTGAAAATACGTTAAATTCTATTTTTTTAGAATCATTGGATCGCATGACTTTGTCTAATGAAAGCCATGCTTTTAAATTACCTTGGGTCATCACACATTAATCATACCGATTGATATCCAAAGGGCCACTTTAAACTAACTACACTACATGCCAATAACAGATTTCACCAATCTATTATTTAACACTAATTTTGTTACTTGCACTTTTCAATGCAGTGTATATTATATAGGTTTACTGTAATTGAAAACAGTTTATCGAATATGAAACGACAAAATGAATTAATCAAGGTACAATCAAGTAATTCCACAACCATGTAATATAGTTTCTTTTTTCTTCGATTTGTCTGAAAGGATTGAAATATAATAATAATTTGACGCAAGTTCCTACTATACCACACACACACACACACACACACACACACACACATATATATATATATATATATATATATATATATATATATATATATTCCTTATCTTTCTGTATGTCTATCTATTTATCTTCTATCTTCATCTATTCCTATTTAGCTATATGACTGTTGGTTTCGGTTTGTGCATATCTATCTATCTTCGTATCCTATGAAGCGCATAATGTATAAATCTCTCAATTTTCTTCCCTGTAGAAAATCAATTTTAAACTTCATTGGGTAATGTATTCATAAGATAAAAGCTTCGCAAAGATTATCGCAGGCTGACTTCTTTTTTATTTTTATTTTATTATTTTTTTTTATGTCTGGCATTTCTGCAGAATCGGGGAAACAATCGTATCTGTTACATTTTTTATCATTGATGCCGAGATTTACATCACGATTTTCAGTGTCAGTTACTTTCCCTACATAATATAAATATTTAGGTATGCTTCATCCGGCTGTGTGGAAGCTAGTTCGTTAAACTCTACTATTTATTGGCTCTCCTCAGTCGGGATGACTCGTCCTTAGACTTATTTTCACTTCGAGTGAGGTAAAATTTTACAAAATTCTAGTTTAGGGAGAGCCATCTACCTGGTAGTACTTCCATATTACATTAAAAGGGTTAGGTTTAACCTGAAGTTTGTGGTAAAACTTCTTTGTTGTTGTTTATTTTTAGGGGTGGAGTGGGGTTAAGTCCTTTGATGGCTCGAATGTTTATTTTTAAGGGGTGGAGTGGGGGTTAAGTCCTTTGATGGCTCGATGTTTATTTTTAGGGGGTAGTGGGGGTTAGTCCTTGATGGCTCGATGTTTATTTTTAGGGTGGAGTGGGGGTTAAGTCATTTGATGGCTCGATGTTTTTTTAGGGGGTGGGTGGGGTTAAGTCCTTTGATGGCTCGATGTTTATTTTTAGGGGTGGAGTGGGGGTTAAGTCATTTGATGGCTCGATGTTTATTTTTAAGGGGTGGAATGGGGGTTAAGTCATTTGATGGTTAGTCATAATCTGAGAAGTAGTAGATAGATTTCTCAAAAAAACATTGTGATTTTTCTGAAGAACTTTCTCAACTTCAGGTCCGATACTATTGAGAATCAGGGCATTTACATCTTTTCATCTACTGAAAATGATGTGAACATACACATTGGTAAAGCGTGGACTGCTATTGACAGGTTATTGATCATATGGAAATCTGATCTCTATGATAAAAACGGAAATTCTTTCAAGCTGTAGCCGTGTCAGTTTAACTGTATGGTTGCACCACGTGGTCTCTAAAGAAACGCGTGGAATAAAAGATGGATGAGAACTACACAAGGATACTGTATGCGGTCTTGAACAAATCTGGAAGACTGTACCGAACAAAACAGAAGTTGTGTCCCCACTTACCTCCCATCTCACAAAACATCCAAGTAAGTTTGGGAAGACATGCTGGGCACTGTCGGGGAAACAAGGACTGACTCAAGCGACGTTATCCTACGTAATCTTAAATATGAACTCACCAGTGTTGGTCAACCAACAAAATCATTTGCCAACTCTGTGTGGACATCAGGTGCCATCAAGCTGACTTTCTAAATGTGATGGCAGATGGGAACGGATGGTGAGTGTGAGTCAAATGAATCCGTGCTGTTGAAACAACTCTATTAGGATTGGTTCATTATGCATGTATTGGAAAATGTTTATGCACTATTAGAACTGAATAAAATCGTGTTATTGTCATGATTAGTCTAATTATGATGATGGCCTTTTCATTAGAATTTGAAGTCCCAATGAAACCTGATGCAAAAGAAGAATAAAGAATGTGTGCTATTTGAATGATAATACTTTCAGAAAAGCTGTTTACATTTCCCTTTGCGCTAATGACTTTGTAAAAGTCATGAATCCATCTCTCCCCTTCCAGTTATAGTCTGGGTATAGCGACCTATCTAGGAGAAGGAGAAATTATTAACAAACCAACTCTACCTACTCCGCAGTAAAATTGACCTTGTGTCACATCCTGCTTGTGGCGGATGGGGTTGGGTAAATACAAACTTTCAGAGGAGCTTAGTAAAATTTTCCATGAACATCCTTCGAATCATGATGAATCGATCGGTTATGAATGCTCTGGTACATAAATGAATACATATGTGTGCAAATTATTTATATTAAGAATAGTTACTTGAAGTCATAATTGTTTGCAAATGAATATTATTATTTGGTGCTTTTCAAATGAATACTATTATTTGGTGCTTGAAACCATATAATTGTTTTAAATATAATTGTGAGCAAATTATTAGTATTAGTCTCTGCAAATTTGCTATTACAATTTAAATTATAATTATATATGCCAAATCCATTTAACCCTATTTCAACATCAAGGTGTGCAGACAATACGGAATTCATTCTCTCTCTTCTCTTCATGGGGAAATCTGATTTTTCATACTGTCTTATTTTTACTCCTCCCTCTCTCTCTCACGCACAAGGGTGGCTGAAAAGTCATAGACTGAGCAAGATACACTCTTATGGAAGGTAACCAAATGAGATTTATTTTTCAACATATCCTCTTGAGATTTACATACTTGTTTAGATGTTGCAGTGCTTCAATCCCATTGGCTAAAAAGTTGTCAACAACAGATATGACGTATCATATGAATTTTTCAGCCATGAACTCTTTAGCACTTCAGACATCTATCAATCTATACAATCATACACAACAACATACCACAATATATTTCGATTGGACATAAATATAAGATGCAAAATGTCTCAGAGTTTCATGATTATGATCGTCAGGTGTTACTGGTATTCCACTCGTCTAACATATTCAACATAACTACTGCAAACGCGTTGAATACAGCTATTTGACGATCGTAATCGTAAAACTTTGACAATTGAGTTTTTACCCTGTCTTACATTATTCATATCTTTATATATTTTTAGAAAGTATATTGCTCTGCATTTCGTGTAATGAGCACTGTAAAGGTTACGAATTAAATATTGCTTTTAGATGAAGTTTAAATCACGCAACACACACACACACACACAAAATATATAAATTCAACACAGAAAGAAAACTCTGAATTCAAACCTGTTTAACTTCGCTTTAAAATTGATCTAGTGTCGCATCCTGCTCATACACGGAGATGTTGGATAAGCACGAAATAAACTTTCGTGTAGAAATTCTTGTCAGCGATTAATGCCACGCTTGGTAAATCTTGCACAAGTGGAGATGAAAAACTTTTATGCAACAAACAATGTTGTGCTTATCAACATCTCCGTGATGAGTAGTTGAAAACTTGCCCTATTCAATGGTGTCATTGTGATCTTTGTATATGTGGTGATTCCTCTGGAAATAAATTGGAGACATTATTTTCGAGCCCATCAGAACCAAATCTTAGAATGATGCAAACATGATAGTTAATAAGATTAAGGAGGAAAACGATTAATCTTTAAAATCAAGTCTAGATTTATGTGAATTAAAAGGGTGAAAAAAGAAAGAAACAACTTACAGGTTATACACGGCAAAATAAAGAGCCACTCGTTTGAAAACCATAAGAGGATGAACAGAACTGACAAAAGAGCACTTGTTGGATTAGAAAATACATTAACCAGAAATTCGCTTGGAATTTGTGTTTCTATGAAAAAAGTCTTTGCAGAAATGGAAAACTGTTCTAAAAAAATGAGCAAACTCTATGCAATTTTTGTAATTCAAATGGCTCACCCAGTCTAGATACAACGCCGGCACGCAAATAAACTTATATCATCTATTATTAGATATCGCTTTTTCAACAGATCACAAAATGAATTTGAAAGGGTACAAACTAGAAAAATATTGAACATTGTTAAAACCTGCAACCTAAATTTGATATTTTGACCCATCATCAATAAGTAGAAGAGTTTTTGAAGAGCGTAACAAAATTTTAGAATGTCTGGAAATAGGAAAAATATATAAAATCTATCCACATGACAACGTTAATAAAAATAGCAAAAATATAAGAAGGGCGGAGTATTGAGGAGACTGGCAGTCGCATAATTTCCAGTGATGTCAACGAGTATATAATAATAATAATAATAATAATAAGTAATAATAATAATAATAATAGTGTATTTTTCAGTTTCAGCGAACCACAAAATGAAAATAACAGAAATCGAAAAAATAACAAATATCTAGATCTTGCCAGAGAGCTGAAAAGCGTGTTTGTGATACACTTTGTAGTTGGTGCGCTTGAAACGGCGGTCTAAAGACTTGGAAAGGAGTATGAAAGAATTGGAGCTCAGAGAAAGAATCTAAACACAGCATTATTAAAGTGAATGTATATACTTAGAAAGTCCTGGAGATCCGATGAAAACCGAGGAAACTCGAACTCCAGAAAGAAAGAGCATCAATTAAAACTGAAAAACTCTTTTTGATTGAGAATGGTTGAGAAGATTTGCATTTTCCTATTTTATAGACACCGAAACATTTACGGTAGATCTTCCATATTTAGACGTGGTGGGTAGATCTACCATATTAGACGTGCGGGGTAATATAAATTTTCTTTCTCAAATGATGGAGATGGGCTCTCATTAAGAGGAATTTTCTAATGAACAATAATCACTAAAATACCATTTTCGAACAGAATTAAATGTTTAAACCTGAACAACAAAAAACAAAAAAAACAAAAAGGGGAAAAAAAACAAAACGCTGCCGATGTTAAGTAGACCAAACGGGAAGAGTAATACAGTTAGGCAGTGGATTTCGAGTGTCGTGACAGCGATGCAAATGAAATGCTAAGTTCAACACAGGTGTTAACTCACGAAATAAAGAGATCCTCAATCAGTTAATAATCTGCCGATGAAAGATTAACTACAGGAACAAAACATTCCTGACAACAACTCTTAACATTGCTGTTGCGCTCGTGGTGCAACGTGTTATAGTCGTAGGAAATGATACGCGGCTCCAAGTTCAAATTCTGGACATGACTGTTTGCATTTCACAGAGCGCTAAATACTCTTGAAAGGTATGCATCCAACTGTTCTTCTCCAGCTATAGGTAAATAGTAGCCAGACTGAGTCTTTAACCTTGGTATTGAAACCAGTCTTAGGAGGAAGAAAACTCTCAATTAAACCAGTTAAACTCCGCTAGAATAATCTTGTGTCGCGCCCTTGCTCGTGGCGGAGGGTTTGTAAATACATACACACTATTGGGTAAAACTGGATTGCCTCAGACCTAATCAAAGTTATTAAGTGCAAAATTCATATGAAAGAGTAATATTTTGTAGCTACAACTGCTCTATTCAATGGTATTATTATATTCTTTGTATATGTTAAATTTCCTGGAAATAGATAGGGTATAAATTGTGTGCGCACTTCATAAATAATTACATGGAATTATTTCTAGTTAGAACAAAAATACAGAAAAAGAAACAAGTCTTAAATATTATTCACTAATTTTGAAATATTTTACAGAATGATATCAAATTCGTAGGATAAAGATGTATTTTGTGGATCTCTTTCCTGGGTATGACACTAAAACTGCACTGATAATGTGGTTTGGAATTATGGGTCTGACCGGATTGGTAGTATGGTTCAAATAGAGCTGTTTGAAATTATTCGTATTCGATAGGGACCGTCCGCAAAAAAAAACTCTTAAGAAATAAACTACAAAAATGTATATATGAACATACAATGGATGTGATTCTTAAACGCTAGGCATAAAATAAACTAGACGCGTTGACATGACGTTCCATCAATCAATCAATCTTTTCTGTAACGTGTTTTATTCTTTTATCAACTAAATGGAAATAGAGAATCAAACGTTACACATTGCGTGTCTGTTTCTAACCCATGGAATTATGTGTCCTGGAGCCCTAAGGAATTCATTGTCATTACTCCCAGTCTCACTCTGACCCCGGAGTATTATTCGTGTTAGGGTCCCAAATAGAACTGTTCAAGCATTACTAAAGATTATCATTTTAGTTACATTAAACCATACAACTGTGTCCAAAGATTGTATTGATAAGAATACTTGATATTGTACAAAATAGAAAAAAAAAAAAAAAGAAAAAAAGAAAGAAAAAAAACCCTTAAGAAACAACTGCCCAAATGTAAATATGACTCGATCTTTAAGCCTATGAATAAAAAATCTCTATATGAGTTGAAATGCCGTTAAAAAAATCAATCACTGATTATGAATAGGAATCAATAATTATAGAGGATTAAAATGTTAATATCCTTAGGAGTACATTTATGATACAATTTCAAAAAATCTCAAATGTCCACCATCCAGTTAATACAATCTTCGTCTCTACTCGAGGTGATTAGAAAACATGTTAATATTTCTATGGAGTGTTTCTTGAATGGTCCCAAAGTTTGGAAAGGAGATTAGAGGAATTGGAGATTAGAAAAAGAATCGATACCACACAGTCCGTAGCATTGTAAGATCAGCTATTAGAAGGGTCTTGGAGATTTGAGAAGACTTGCTGTCACACTCAGAGGGAGACTATCAGTTTAAATACCAAGTGGACGATGGATGTTCATTGTTTTAGTTGAAATAAGATTATAGGTTTGACCACTCTGTGGATAACAAAGAATGTTTCCTTTTTTTTGATAAAAATTCTTACTTATGCCACCAAAGTTTACATTTTCAAATACAAATTATTTTACACGAAAGACAGCTTTGTGTGTTTCTGGCATAATATTTACTCCAATTTACTATTACTCCCAGGTCTATTTTCGGAGTGGTAGTACCTGACAGATTTTTTCATCTATGGGTCAAATAGATATGTTAAAAATCATTAGTATTCGATAGAACGTGGGCAAACCCCCCCAAAAAACCTCTTAAGAAACAACTACAGAAAATATAATATGAAGTGCAATGAACGCGAGTTCCCTATCCTAGGCCTAAAACAATCCTTTACGGGTTTGACATGTTAGAATCAATCTTGAATCAATCTATCAAAGTGCAATAATCATATTTAGATTTGATACTAATCTAGTGATTATTCACTTTTAGAAAGTATAAGAAAATATGAACGCTTCATGCCTCTTCTACATGAAATACTAGAGGCATGAATGCGTTATATTTTTTTCTAGAAAATGTATATTAAATCTTATATGCTTATATGTATCTGTATTTGTATGTATGTGTATATTCTGACCGAGTGTGTGTGTGAAATGAAAATTGTACATACCTGTTGATCAATTTTTGTTTCAGTAGCCGTCTAGCCTTCCAAATTGTGGTTTGCTCCAATAGATTATTGCATTATTTCGATTTTCTTTTCTTTACTCCTTGGATTTTCAAATTTCCAAATGAAATATGCCGATAAAGTGTTGAGAAGTCGTTAAAAGAAATTTCTTTCTTGGTTTTCATGTTTTAAATGTATTGTCAATTATGATAGTAAATGGCTTTTGAAATTAAATCCCTGAAAATCGAATTATATTCTGCTTGTTTCAGTTTCGCATAAATGTAAACGTACGATAATCGTACTATAATATATAATATATATATATATATAATATATATATATAATATATATATATATATATATATTATATATATATATGTACAAATTACGCACTAATCGTCACACAATGCATACAGATCAACTTGGACTCCATCAGACACGTTGCTTACGAGAGAACTTGTGTTTATAATTATTGCGTGTGTGCTCATCCGGATAAATGTCAATTAAAAAGCGAGCAAACACACAAAGCCTATACTGTGCGCTATAAGAAATAATCTGTAATACACAGAAAGTAATAATTGAAAAAAAAAAAATGAAAATTATTACAAATTATACCGCCTGTTCACCTAGCATAAAGGTCTATATTTCAAGATTTTTAACTAGTTTAATTGTGAATTTAGACCTATTTTCCAGGAGTTCTTGGATATATATATCTATATATATACATACTATTACATGATAAATATCTAAAGATTTTTTCCTTCGCTGCAGTTGTTTTTCTGCATGTGTACGACCGATTGTCATACATGTGTTTTGTTGTGTTGTGTATGTGTGTATCTGGTAAAGATTTGAGATACGGCATAATGCATATTATAGTTTTAGCGGGAAGAGCGCATGCACTTTATCATGTATGTGCGTGTTACAATCGTTTCGTTTGTGAAATACGCCCTCCCCAAAAGAAAAAAAAAAAAAAAAAGAAAAAAGAACCCCAAAACTCAAAAGCCCAAAATCACACACACAAAATACTTTTATTTTTTTAAGTTTTACATAGCAGTATATTTAAACTGTGATAAGTATTGTCTATTTTTCTTGTTATTCTTGAAATATAAATGCAATTATTTATTGCCAATTTAAGAAAATAAAGAAATGAATCTTCTACATTTTAATATAAATGAGAAAGCTCTACTTCCAACAGTGTTTGATAAATAATATCGGCGTATACGAAACGTATTAGAAGTTAAAATAAGACCGAAGACTATTAAATTCCGGGAGAATTCTAACACTTATCTGTTTACAGTCCATCAGATATATGTATTGTGAATTATAAAGTGGGTTCCGTTCTCTTTTTTCTATGGTATATATATTTTTTGTCTACTAATTTGGAAAATATTTTTCTATGGTAATATATTTTTTGTCTATAATTTGGAAAAATATATTTTTTCCTAGGCGAGGACATTATATTTTAAGCCTATCAAACGTGAAATCAAGAAACAGTTCATAAGAGGCATTTACAGGAAAAGAAAAAAAGAAAAAAAAGAGAGACCAAAATGAAGAGTTAAAAATTAAGTTTTTTAAGGGTATAAACTATTTTCCTGGTTGAATAGGAATAGTTATCTTCATTTTCTTGTGTTATATCATTCATGTATAATTGTAATTTTTTTCAAACATTCAGAGAAATAGAATTTTTCCTGTTTGCAACATTTGTTCTTCCGCAAAGTTTTGGAGATTAAGGTAGTCTATGTACGTTTTTTTCTCGTTTAAAAAAAAAAAATGTTTTTCCTTGAGTAAAAAAACAAAAAATTTAAAAAAAATTTAAAAAAGAATAAAGCAAGTCAGTCGCTTATAGGCGATCAGCAACATAGGTGACTATGAAACATGGGTCACGAACGGTCAATGCAGATAAAAATCTTCCTTGTAACTACGCCAACAGCGACAGATACCATGACTGTATCCACTTCGAATATTGTAACAGCTACTACAGCTAAATTACAGTCACTGTTGGTTGGATTCGTAGCGCTTATAGCTGCTAAATAGAACTAACATAGTAGTAGTTTTCTGTGTGCTGCTCGCTAAGAGCGGAAAAAGGCGGAAAGGAATAACGCCGCAGAAAGAAATAACAACTGGTCGTATAAAGAGAAGAAGGGGGAAAAGTAACCAAAAATTAAAAAAAAAGTATAATAGAGGTAGGGCTACTTTCAGGTGGATTTACTGAATTTGACTTGTTTTTATGCATGTGTAGTCTATGTAAAACCATAAAATCAATGAATGTGGGGACGAAGGATTTTGACGACGACCTTTCACAAAGCGGATGCAGGATAGATGCAAGCATGCTTCAACAGATTGAACGTACAATGTAGCAGAGGACTATCTTCTGCAAACTCCTCCTCCTCCTTCTTTCTCCCTCCTCCCTAACATCTCGCTTGTATTTCTCTCTTCTGCTATTTTCTTTTTTTTTCTCTCTAGAACTTTGTTCATTCTCTTCAGTTCTGTATATTTTACTTTCTCTATTCTATCCACCTTTCCTTTCTCTTGTTCTTCTTTCTTGTTCTTTCTTTTTCTTTCTTTTTACTCTCTACATCATTGTTTATTTACTTTGTCATTGCTCTTCAGTTCTGTTTATATTTTTTCTTTCTCCATTCAATCTACCTCTCCTCCTTTCTTATCTTTTTTCATTCTTTTATATTTAGTTTCAATTTGCATTTCTTGTTCATTTTTTTTGCATTTTTTTTATTGATTTTTAAAAACTTTTTTTTTATCGTATTCTTCTGTTTATGCTGATTCCGTCTTTTCTTCACTTTTCCTTTATTCCAACTAAAGAATTCCTGATTTGTTTATTTTTCTTCTTATGTACTCATTATTTTTGACCTATTTTATTTTCCCTAAGTTCGACCCTTTGATTTTACATTCTTCCCTCATGTATTCTCTTCCTTCACTCTTAATTGCATCTTAAGCAGACGTTAAAAATATTTTCTTTCTTTCTTTATCTTTTTACCTGTCTTTCCTACCCTTACATTATTTGATAACCCACATAAACAAATTATCACCAAAGCAGGTGTGAAGAGAATTGATGAAAGATCCTTTGAAATATAATACGTGTCTACAAAAGAAATTTTTTTTTTAGATTCTAATCACGTAGAAATGTAGCTAAAAAAAGAAGAGAAAAAACATATGGATTTCGATAAACAAATATAACAAAACGTGGTAACATGAATAACAAAATCGAATTAGAACTGTAACGGAGTGGTCATTATGAAGATAATTGATATAATTTATTCAATCTAAATTTACATAAAACATGGAACGTAATAGACAGGCCAATTTCTTCACACTTTGCAGCTCTCTAAACATGGAGGGACCATGTCTACGTAGATATATTCTGATATTCGATACGGAAGGTTACAGTTTAAGAAAGCAAAGATCTAATGTTTGATTTTTTCCTTTCTCCAAATATATGACCATGTAGTTACCTATCGAGCGCCATTGTAGCAACGGTTATCGTTGAAGTTTAGTGTAATACGCAGGACATCACCTTTTGAATGGAGTCTTACCTCTCTGCAGAGGATACAGTCATTATATTCTAAGCCTCGCCGACATATTTTGAAAGAAGAATGTAGAACTGTGTCGTGCTACCGGAAATATTGTCCTCTTGCGAGTGTATTGATTATCTTTTCAATAATTATGATAACGTTTATTTAGGCGATATAGTATTTGTAATAGTTTGCTATTTGTTTGCTTTAAATAACGGTTTCTGATGTGAGCAAACCTGCATTCTGAATAAGTGTTTAACTGTCAAAGGTGTTTGACATGCACATTGTGGTTGTTGTTCTTGTTTGAGTATACAGGAGTGCGTTAGTCTTGTATGCCAATGCGTAATCGGAAGGGACTTAAGTTTTAATTTAAATTTTAATGAGTTTTTTTACTGGCCAGTAGATCTAAACGATCTATGTTCAGCGTAGTCATAAAGAAACTATTGGAAGATGGCATTGAGTTTGATAATCTCTTGTCCTGTTAGCAAGGATTAGAATACACTGACTAAATCCATTACAAAGGAATGTCCTGGGTATGAAATCTGATAGTGAGGCTCAGTTCTGGATATCAAGGGAATATGGAATACCCCTAATATGCCATTAATTACAAGTTCTCTGTGTGAAATAAATAGTCTCCATGGATTGGCATACAATGAAATCAATCAATCAATCAATTTGAATGATCTTCGAGTATCGTAAAGTTTGGTTTGTTAACAAGAATATTTTCTGGATGTCATCAAGAGGCTTCCCAAGAGTAATGGCAGAGAGAGAGAGAGAGAGAGAGACGAGAGAGAGAGAGAGAGAGAGAGAGAGAGAGGAGAGAGAGAGAGNTCTAGGGTTATTATATGTATAATAACAATCAGTATCAGTTTTTTTTTCGGCGAGGGTAGGTATTTTATCCCTTTGTGGGGATTACAAATCATTGTGATAAACCCCACTCACTTCATCTTACAAAATGTTTTACTGTTTATAGATTCAGAAAATAGCTTTTAAATAATATTTCTTGATATATATACCAATATAAAAATTACTTTGCCAAAAGTATGTTATGAAAAGCGTGTTGGCGAACCGTTATTACATTCAGAATATAATCGGTGACCTGAGTTCCAATCTGGACGAGGCTTTTGCATTTAACTTTGCGCTAATGCTTCTTGGAAAACAATCCATCTCTTTGCCCTATAACTCTGAGTAGAAGTGGGCAGACTGAGCTCTTCAGCCCTGGTACGACAACTGTTCTAGAAAAAAAGGAAAACTAAATTCAAACCAGTTATTATCCGCTTAAAAATTGACCTTGTGTCGCATTCCTGCCACGTGACGGAGGGTTGAGAAATATATTATATAGAATAATATTGTTTTGAAATTTACTTGAATTTATCATTTTCATTTTACCACCTAAAAACATTAAGTGGATAAGCAGTTTTTGGATAGACATTTAACAACAGCGTTATTTAAAAAGAATGTTAAACATTCTATGGGGTTCCTTATGATTTTATAGTCTTCTACCTGTTCCCTATTCCAGCCAACATATTATTGGAATCTCTTCAGGGCTTCGTAGTATCAAGTTCTGCTTGCTAATAAAGATACTCCATAGAAATCTTACCCCCTTTTTTTTAATCAACTGTGGGAGAGTCTAAGATTGTGAAACTGGAAACATTAATGCAGGGCGTTTGGGATAAAAAATAGTGGAATGGAATTTGGGATTGAAAATTATGAATGGCTTGTAATGTATGAAGAATGAAATAAATCATAGAATGAATTCAATTATCGAAACAGGACATTGAATGTTAAAAACAACACAAAATATCTTGGAATGCATTTAAATCGGATTCTACAGGAGGGAAGAAATAAAAAAAAGAAGAAAAGCGTTTGAAGAAACAAGATTTAAACAAAACTAAAATTATGCTTTATAAAAAAAAACCAACATAAATACATGGACTGCTTTATATCATGATATTTTGTATCTCCTTGAACCGGAAGAAAACCCTTAGGACTTTGGACCAGATAAATTAATGACTGACTATTATGGCCTCACGAGACAAAATGCTTATATGAAAAGAAGAGTTATTGATCATGAAACCGTTCCAACTAGGACACGTAGCGTAAACAGGAATAATCCCGAAAATTTTGTCAAAAATATTAGCGCAACATTTTTGGTGTATTGAGAAAGAAACATAATCGCTAAAGAGAAAATTAGAAGGAAAAAATATTTTCTTAGAAAATTCAAAAGGTTGCGTGGATGATTGATTTGATAATTAATTTTAATGGGCAGGCCAATCCCTCTAGGGTTACTATCTACACATAGAAGTTGGGGAATTGCGTCATTGTACGGTCTTATTTCCATTTTTACGTAGTTGATCTTAAGCGTTTTTCTTGCACACGGTTTCTATCGAAATATGTATATTTTTTCCAAACAGTACTATTTGACTTATAGATGGGACCCTAACAGTTACTAACACTCCAGATCAGAGTGAACTTGGGTGTAGAGCCAATTAAAAAATGAAAACTATGATAAGACCTCATATAAGTATTATACTCAGGTATGGGCTCCAGTGTCTAGACATGGAAATTGGAGTATAATATTGAGATTGGAGGACCTTTAGTCGCTTTTTTATTACAATATATTGTTTTCTGCTTGTTATCAAAAGAAAATTGATTATTAATTGATTTTCGAAAAAAACTTTAGCGCTCTTTAGTTACCTCAATAATGGATCGTTGTTAATATTCATACTTCTTTTTGAATTACTATTAGTCATTCAATAAAATAAGGTGAATTTTGCCTAAAGAGTTGCATACCAAGCACTTCTTTACAGTTGCACTTTTTTCATAAAGGAAATCAATAGTGATCGTCCTTTTCATGTCCTAGAAATCTAAATTAATCTTTTTAACTGATCGCTGCACATTGAATGCTTTTCTGTTAACAGAGAGTCAGTGTTTTCACACATGAACTTTCTTTTAGACCAGCAAACGATGTTTAGCCCCATTTGTAAAAACATCCTTTTTGACAATTTTTTTTAAACATTGGATTTTTTCCCTTCTTTGGGTTTAAACTTTTTTTTTTTCCCCCCCCCCAAACCCACAAATTTTCTTCTGTCCAATTCATTTGGTTTGCTCTCAAAAAAATTGATAATATACCTTTTCTACAAGCCAAATATTTCAGCGAGATTTAAATAAGTTTGCTATAAACCAATTCCCAAATTAATGCAGAGTCTATATCAATGCCGATAAACATCAGAAAAAGTTTTTTTACTTGTACAAAAAAATTTCCTTAATTTTATTGAGCGAATTGCGAATTGCACTTAAATACAATACAATTTCTATTTTCGAGACGCTAGGCTTATCATAAAATTTGGCCAAATTTTTTATCCAGTCCAACAAATAATAAGCATTGCTTGTATATTTAATGTCTTAGGTAGTAACATGGAATGGAAAATGGCATAATTGATACGTCTGGTAACAAAATCGACAAGGATTTCCTGTTAATTCTTCAAGCAATTCTTCAATCGTCCCTCTTGTCATCTAAATGTCTATTTGTCTGTTTCCTATAATTATTTAACTGGACATGTCACTTGTGATACGTTGAGTGAAGACAGAGAAAAGAATCGGTGAGTTGAACATAGCATAATATAATAATCTGTGCACGAAACGACTTCTAAAGCATTGTAGCATTGAGAACGAACAATGGAATTGTTAAATACATTTGCTTTTCTATAAATACTTTAAACATTATAAAGCAATGAGATTATTGAAAATTCGCATAGATACGTCAAAGAAATTACACAATGGATCTAAGTCATATCATAAAACGTTTGATTGATTATTGAATTTAACGCAATGTAAGCACGCATCTTTTACCACATTTCTAAGATTAAAATTCAGGGGTGCATATTATACACAACAGATTATAAATATGAACGTACAATGAACGCGATTTGCGAAACCTATAGGCATAGAATAATGCTATACAGTTTAACATGCCGTTAAATTCAATAAATCAATCAACGTTTATGATATACTTAGATCCATTGTGTCAATTTCTTTGACGTATCTAATGCGAATTTTCAATAAATCATCATTGCCTTTATAATGTTTAAAGTATTTATAGAAAAGCAAATGTATTTAACAATTCATTGTTCGTTCTCAATGCTACAATGCTTTAGAAGTCCGTTTCGTGCACAGATTATTATTATTATGCCTATGTACTCACTCACCGATTCTTTTCTCTGTCTTCACTCACGGTATCACAAGTGACATAGTCCAGTTAAATAATTATAGGACAGAGCAAATAGACATTTAGATGACAAGAGGGACGATTGAAGAATTGCTTGAGAATTCAACCAGGAATCCTTTGTCGATTTTGTTTACCAAGACGTATCATTATGCCATTTTCCACATCTACCATGTACTACCTAAGACATTAAATATACAAGCAATGCATTATTTATTTGTTGGACTGATAAAAATTTTGGCCAAATTTTATGAATAGAGCTAGCGTCTCGAAATAAAATTGTTATTGTATTTAAGTGGCAATCGCAATTCGCTCAATAAAATTAAGGGAATTTTTGTAAAGTAACAAAACATTTTTCTGATGTTTATCCATTGATATAGACTCTGCATTATTTGGAATTGGTTTATAGCAAACTTATTTTAATCTCGCTGAAATATTTGGCTTGTAGAAGGTATATTATCAATTTTTTGAGAGCAAACCATATGAAATTGACAGAAGAATGTGTGATGTACAGAGAATCATGTTTATGTCAAAAGATGTTTACAAATGGGCTAAAACATCGGTTTGCCTGAGTCTAAAAGAAAGTTCATGTGTGAAACACTGACTCTCTGTTACAGAAAACATTCAATGTGCAGCGATCAGTTAAAAAGATTATTTAGATTTCTAGGACATGAAAGGACGAATCACATATTGATTTCCTTTATGAAAAAAGTGCAACTGTAAGAAGTGCTTGTTATTGCCAACTCTTTAGGCAAAATTCACCTTATTTATTGAATGACTAATAGTAATTCAAAGAAGTATGAATATTAAACAACGATCCATTATTGAGGTAACTAAAGAGCGCTAAAGTTTTTTCAGAAAATACAATTAATAATCATTTTCTTGATAACAAGAGAAACAATATATTTGTAATAAAAAACGACTAAGGTCCTCCAATCTCAATATTATACTCCAATTTCCATGTCTAGACACTGGAGCCCATACCTGAGTATAATACTTTATATGAGGTCTTATCATAGTTTTTCATTTTTTAATTGCCTTTACACCCAAGTTCACTCTGATCTGGAGTGTTAGTAACTGTTAGGGTCCCATCTATAAGTCAAATAGTTCTGTTTGGAAAATATACCTATTCGATAGAACCGTGTGCAAGAAAAACGCTTAAGAAACAACTACGTAAAAATGGAAATAAGACCGTACAATGAACGCAATTCCCCAACTTCTATGTGTAATATAACCCTAGAGGGATTGGCCTGCCATTAAAATTAATTAATCAATCAATCATCCACGCAACCTTTTGATTTTCTAAGAAATATTTTTCCTTTCAATTTTCTTTTCCGATTATGTTTCTTTCTCATACACCAAAAAGTGCGCTATATTTTTGACAAAATTTTCGGGATTATTCCTGTTACGCTACCGTGTCTAGTTGGAAACGTTTCATGATCAAAATAACTCTTCTTTTCATATAAGCATTATTGTCTCGTGAGGGCCATATAGTCAGTCATTAATTTATCTGGTCCAAAGTCTTAGTTTTTCTTCCGGTTCAAGGGAGATACAAAATATCATAGATATACAGTCCATGTATTTATGTTGGTTTTTTTTTATAAAAGCATAATTTTAGTTTGTTAAATCTTGTTTCTTCAACGCTTTTCTTCTTTTTTTTTATTTCTTCCCTCCTGATAGAATCCGATTTAAGCATTCCAAGATATTTATAGTGGTTGTTTTCCATTCAATGTCCTGTTCGATAATTGAAATTCATTCTATTGATTTATTTCATTCTTCATACATTACAAGCATTCCATATTTTCAATCCCCAAATTCCATTCCACTATTTTTATCCAAACGCCCTGAATTAATGTTTCCAGTTCACAATCTTAGAATCTCCCACAGTTGATTAAAAAAAAGGGGTAAGATTTCTATGGGAGTATCTTTATTAGCAAAGCAGAACTGATACTACGAAGACCACCTGAAGAAGATTCCAATAATATGTTGGCTGGAATAGGGAACAGGTAGAGACTATAAAATCATAAAGGAACACCCATAGAAATGTTAACATTCTTTTAATAACCTGTGTTAAATGTCTATCAAAAACTGCTTATCACTTTATGTTTTTAGGTGGTAAAATGAAATGATATTCAAGTAAATTTCAAAACATATTATTCTAATATATATTTACTCAACCCTCCGTCACGTGCAGGATGCGACACAAGGTCAATTTTTAAGCGGAATATAACTGGTTTGAATTTATTTTCCTTTTTCTAGACAGGTTGTCGTACCAGGGCTGAAGAGCTCAGTCTGCCCAACTATCTACTCAGAGTTATAGGGCAAAGAGATGGATTGTTTTCCAAGAGCATTAGCGCAAAGTTAAATGCAAACAGCCTCGTCCAGAATTTGAACTCAGGTCACCGATTATATTCCTGAATGTAATAACCGTTACGCCAACACGCTTTCATAAACATACTTTTGGCAAGTAATTTTATATTGTATATATACATGAAATATTTTTAAAAGCTATTTCTTGAATCTATAAACCAGTAAACAATTTTGTAAGATGAAGTTGAGTGGGGTTATCACAATGATTGTATCCCCACAAAGGGATAAAACATACCTACCCTCGCCGAAAAAAAAACTGATACTGATTGTTATCTATACATATAATAACCCTAGAGCGATAGAAATGCCGTTAAAATCAGTCAATAAAAAAAATCCGTTTAGGTTGATTTTATGTTTACTTGACTTCAATTTAAATCTCTATGACAAACTGTTTAAAATTTTGCATACTCTTTTAAGATGTTTGAAATAAATTCACTAAATAGATTATATATTATTACCTTTCCTCCATCACCAATCCAAAAACACATGCATTCAATATCTTTATAAGTGAAGATTAATCCCGTAACCTGGTTTGGCCGTAGGGGTGCTACTCGTGCAGCGTGTTTGGGGGCAAGACTAGTCTGCAGAGCCCATCTCTCTCCAGGTCTATAACTGGTTTGAATTCAGAGTTTTCATTCTGTTAAACTTGTTGCCATAACAAGGTTAAAGGCTCAGTCTGTCCTACTATTTTATCCATAGCTAAAGGAAGAATAGTTAGATTCATACCTTTCCCAATGGTTTTAGCATTATCTGAAATTCAAACTGCCTATTTCGGTATTTGAACTCGATCAGATACGTTTACTTTCTACAAAGATGACTGTTACTCCACGAAAGTTTCAATTTTGTTATATCAATTCATTATTACGCTTAGCAATTCCTTATGTTCTCCTGTCGATTTATTTCGGATAATAATGTGGATAATCTTGTTCATCAATATAATCTGTAAAAAGCTATTTTTATTATGTTCACCTAATTAAAAACGAAACCTTTTGAAACGTTCTCTTTTTTTTTTTTTTTTTTTTTACATATTTTCAATATGAATATACAACAAAGCCGAAAAAGAGTAGGGTTCAATCGCAATTTGTTGATCATCTTTACTTCAATATTATTTCCATTAGTTACAGATCGAATCGAATCAATTGCTTGAAAGACTTGTTCATAAAATGATCTCGGGAAATTAAGTTTCGCTGACCGCGACGACCGGTACCGAAAAGGACCGGATCCTTAGGACAAGTAAAAAAAGTTCTGCTTAATCTCCGTCTGATCATCCAAATCATTTTTGAGGCAGCTTTTGCCTCTCATTCACTTATTCAGTTTCTATATAGTTTCTTGGATTCCTATCGCCGCTATACAGACAAATATGCAATTCCCTCCTTTTTTCTTGATACTAAACAATTTTTCATGATCAAACTCACTCAACCATTTATAACGAAGGATATCTGCATATAGTAACCATGAGTCACGATAACAATAGAGATTACTTACGGCTTCCAGAATGAACAGAGAATGAAAGTAAATCCTTGATAGAATACGAGACACAAAAGAATAATGGTTATATTATATGACATCTTTTGAATTCGAGAATGTAATCTCAAAAATAACTTTTTCCCTGGGTTATAATTCTGAAAAATCCTTCATGAAATCTAATGGACAAAAAGCCAACACAGTCATATTTTTAACAATGATTTCAAAGCGTCTTGTAATTTTTTCTGTAATCAATAAATTGGAAATAAAAAAAACACTTTAATTCCAAGTTTTTAAAATTTGTCGCCCTAAAAAGTTATACAGAGTTTCAAAACATTTTATATCATTTGACATTTACGTGGTACTTTATCAATGGTTTGAAATATACGTGATATTTCAGAAAAAAGGAAATCATTTTGTTATCTAATAACCTGACTCATCGTTCAATGATCTCAAATTTTAACAGTATGTGTAGAAATAACTCGAAATTCTACGTTTAATATTTAAACACCTTTTTTTTCAGTGAATGACATTTATAACCTGAAAAGAAAAAAGACATTAAACATAGAAGTTTGAGTTGTTTCTACAAATGCTGTTAAAATTTTAGATCATTTGAACGAGAATTGGTGAAGTTATTTACATTAGGAAATGATATCGATTTTTCTGAAACAGCCTGTACTTTACTTTAAAAATAAAGAAATTCTTAATCTTGCATTAAAAATGACCGATTTAGAAGAATCATCAATGAGCCAGAATAAACCGAGGAAAACAGTTTCGCTTTTTATTTATACGCTCTTTTTGCGAAATTATTTTTAATGTTTAAGAAAACATACCGAAAGTTTTTTGCTACTCATTTGCGTTTTCATTTTTCTTACAGAAAACCTGTTAGAATAACAAACAATTTTTTCGGTGGGGCTTTGAACACACTGATTGTATACTATACAGAGGAGTAAGACCCTCCTTCTAAAAGGCATGTCCTAGGTAAACCATTAAACTGCACCTGATGGAGACTGTTTTGTATGGAATACCTCTTCATTGCGATTAATCCTCTCTGACCCTTACTGGCAGTATCTATTAGGGTCCCATCAATTAGTCAAATAGATCTGCTTAAAAAATGTTTATTCGATAAAACCGTCAAAAAACTCTTAAGAAGCTACTACAAAAAAGTGTAAATATGAACGTACAATGAACGCAATTCCCTAAC
>CM042154.1:36154872-36434872 GCA_023376005.1 Doryteuthis pealeii | reverse complement strand
TTAAATTTAAGTCTATTCATAACTATCTTTCTATCTATTTATCTATCTATCTATCTTACTTTGTTTATAACTATCTATCTATCCATCTATCTCAGTCTGTTTATATCTATCTATCTATCTTTCTATCTATTTCACATCTGTTCATATCTATCTATCTATTTCATTCAATTGATATCTATCTATCTATCTGTCTATCTGTTTTAGTAAGTTGATATTTATCTATCTATCTCTCTCTATATATATACATATACATGCATATATATATATATATATATATATATATATATATATATACACATACACATATACACACACACACATATACCCATGTATACATATATATACATATATACATACACATATGCATATATCCTAGTATGTCTGTGAGCATCTATCTATCTATCCCAATTTTTTTTTAATGATATAGCAACCTATCTATCTGTCTATCTATTTCAGTGTGTTTATGTCTATCTGTCTATCTATCTCAGTCTGTTCATATTTATCAATCTATTTATCTATATATCCCTCTGTGTTTGTTCATATCTATCTATATATGGATCTATGAATCTATCTATCTATTTCAATGTGTTTATATCTATCTATCTATCTCTGTTTTTTCATATTTGTCTATCTATCTATCTATCTTATTCTATTCATATCTATCTATCTTATTCTTTTCATTTTTATCTATCTATCTATCTATCTACCCCAGTCTGTTCCTATGTATGTATGTATCTTGGACTGTTCTATATTTCATATTATATAATTTGTATATTTTGTTTTGTGGTTTACATGTTTGTGTAGTAAAGTTGTTTTTATTGTTGTGTATATGTATTTGCTTGGTTAGGTTCAGTTTGTGTGTTTTGGGTACTTATTTGTGTTCCTACATATGTGTTTTACACATACACATAGGTTGTGGATTCTATTTAGTAGATCATATTTGCTTATGGAATAGTGTTATTGTGTGTGTGTGGTTAAATCCGATTTAATTCGGGTTTGTATTTATCTATGAAATGTTTTTTCTTTAATTAGGAGTAGAGTATAGTCATCACTTTGATATATCGGCATCACTTTAAATTTTCCTTGATTACATTCGTGGATATGTTTCGATACGTATAGGTTTCTATTGTTAGCTAATCTAATGTTGCTTTTGTGTAATGAGATTCTTTTGTTCAGTGATGATGTGCATCCAATGTATATTTTCTTGCAGTTTGTGCATTCTATTATGTAAACTACATTTTTTGAGGTACAGTCAGGATTTCTATTTATTTTGAAAGTTGTGTGGGGGGTTTTGAATGTGTAGGTTGTTCCTTCTATTATTATGTTGCATACCCCACATCTTCTGTTTCCGCATTTTGAGACACCCTGTGTAGTTTGTGTCCCAAATTTGGATGAAGTTAGTATTTGTTTTAGATTTTTGACTGTCTCTTGCTTTTAATTATTTTTGTTGTGTCTAATATATTTTTAATTTTTTCATTGTTTTCAAGTTGGTGTAATATGTTTGTGAATATTTCAGGGTTGTTTTTGTTATATGTTGAGACATATGCTAGTTGTTGTTCGTTGTTATGTTTTTTAGGGGTTCTTAATTGTTCTAATGGTATTCTGCCCGCTAATTCAAATCCTTTGTTAATTAGTGTTGTGGGGTAGCCTCTCTGGAGGAGGGTTTTTTGCAATTCTTTTAGACGGATTTGTTGGAGGTTTGTATCTGTGACTATGGTGTATATCCACACACACACAATAACACTACTCCATAAGCAAATATGATCTACTAAATAGAATCCACAACCTATGTGTATGTATAAAACACATATGTAGGAACACAAATAAGTACCCAAAACACACAAACTGAACCTAACCAAGCAAATACATATACACAACAATAAAAACAACTTTACTACACAAACATGTAAACCACAAAACAAAATATACAAATTTATATATGAAATAGAAACAGTCCAAGATACATACATACATACATACATACATATATTACATACATAGGAACAGACTGGGGTAGATAGATAGATAGATAAAAATGAAAAGAATAAGATAGATAGATATGAACAGAATAAGATAGATAGATAGATAGATAGATAGATAGACAAATATGAAAAAACAGAGATAGATAGATTGATATAAACACATTGAAATAGATAGATAGATTCATAGATCCATATATAGATAGATATGAACAAATACAGAGGGATATATAGATAAATAGATTGATAAATATGAACAGACTGAGATAGATAGACAGATAGACATAAACACACTGAAATAGATAGACAGATAGATAGGTTGCTATATCATTAAAAAAAGATTGGGATAGATGCTCACAGACATACTAGGATATATGCATATGTGTATGTATATATGTATATATATGTATATATGGGTATATGTGTGTGTGTATATGTGTATGTGTATGTATATATATATATATATATATATATATATATATATATATGCATGTATATGTATATATATATAGAGAGAGATAGATAGATAAATATCAACTTACTAAAACAGATAGACAGATAGATAGATAGATATCAATTGAATGAAATAGATAGATAGATATGAACAGACTGAAATAGATAGATAGATAGATATAAACAGACTGAGATAGATGGATAGATAGATAGTTATAAACAAAGTAAGATAGATAGATAGATAAATAGATAGAAAGATAGTTATGAATAGACTTAAATTTAATTCTTAATTCAAAATTCAACTCTTAAGATATGTATATATATGTACACATATACACACCGAATACAACCATATACATACGCACACACGCACACACAAAAAGTAAACATAGGCACATATACGTAGGCACACACATACACACACCCAAAAAGTATAAATTTAAGTAGAAAAACATAGAATGTCTTCAGAACAAAAAGCAAATTACAAACACACACACCTGATATATCAAATGAACACCTGATGAACTTTATCAAGACAACCCAAAATAAAAAAAGTAATAAAAATAAAAAAAAGTTATAAAAAAGGCTATAAAAATTCAGCTAATGACTTTATTAGTAAACCACCCAAAAAACAAAAACACCTTTTTAAAAGACTAATGTCAAAAATGAAATTCCATTCCACTCCCACAAAAACAGGAAGAGGAGGTTAAATACTCATGTGTATGTATATATATACACATGCATGTAAAAATTCATTTTCATATTATCAATCAAAGCCTGAAGAAGATACCAGAAGATCTGAAACACGTGTTGCATATGTAAAACAAAAAGAATTTTTTAAAATTTTCTGAGAACAAAATACATTTTGCGGACCTTCCTTTTTTTATAAAATATTGAATTTTCTCCCGTTGGAATCAGAACAACATTTATATATATATATATATATATATATATATATATATATATATATATATATATATATATATATAATTAAACAAAAATCAAACGATTTTCAGAAAGTATCCTAAGCTTCTCCTACTGCTGGGTGTATCAGCAGTGGCTTGGCTGCTGCCTATTTCAGTTGCCCGAAGAAGAAGAAAAAAAAGAAAGAAAGAATATAAGCTGCCTGTTGGCTAGCAGTCATTCAAAATGTCCGCTACAACTATGACTAAATTTTAACATAAAATCAAAAATTTTTTTTTTTTTTGTCCAATCTTTAAAATACTTATTTGGTTAGATAATCTTTCAAAATATGTAATTTATATGTGTCTTTATCCATTGAATTATTTTTTAAAGCGTGTTAAAAATATTTTGCTTTGGAGAGCCGATTATA
Organism: Doryteuthis pealeii; assembly: GCA_023376005.1. Taxonomy (NCBI): domain Eukaryota; kingdom Metazoa; phylum Mollusca; class Cephalopoda; order Myopsida; family Loliginidae; genus Doryteuthis; species Doryteuthis pealeii. The sequence goes on along the minus strand of CM042154.1, from coordinate 36,431,107 downwards.
CAAAGTATGATTTTTTAAAGTAAATTTTAACGTAAAATCAAATCTTTGTCCATATTCTTAGATTGTACATTCACTTAATTTAAATTAGTGTCATGCACAAAAAATTGTATAAAAATTAGAATTGTTTCAAAGCACAAGTTTACGGTTACATTTTTTTTTTAATAATATTTTAAATGTAAATAAAATATTCATGAAAATTTTTTAAATATTCACCAGTATAGGGTATATATAATATATATATATATATATATATATATATATATATATATATATATATATATATTAAATGTAAATAAAAAATGATAAAAACGTTTTCTTTTGTTATTAACACCAATGGTAAAAAGATTTTTTTTAGAGAACTAATGAAAACGTTTTAAAACAATATGTTTTGAAAATACTATCTTGAGTTTAAGCAAAAATAGATATTGCAATACGAAGAATTTAAATTTTCGATTCTCAGCTTTTTCTTATCGTTAAGAACTGGATTTAAATTGTTGTCATGTACAAAAATTGAAGGAAAGAAATTACAATGTATCTTGAAAAAAACTGCCTAAGACAATAAATAAGTTAAAGAAAAGAAACTCCTGTGTACTACGCTTTGTCATTACGAAAAGTTCTCTGAATGAATGTGACGGTCCAGCTATTAAATATAAACAAACAGTAAGCATGTTTCTTCTCAAGCCAAGACGGGAAACAGGAAGATAATCTGTTGACTTAAGTCAATTTACCATGACGGCGACGCGTGCCCACTGACGTCACTTTCCACTGACCCCCTTCCCCTCTGACCACAGAAAGAGGAGGGATTTCTTTTGGGCAAACAGTCGAGAGCCATCTGCTACTAGAAAGGGTTTGTTTTGGTGGACAAACCGTTGTGTCCTCCTTGTATACGTTGCATTACATATCGCCTTCAGTTGCGCAATGACCAGTGCATCTGCTGCAGGGCCACGTTACACTTATTTAGAAACAAAAACGCTTTTAACATCGCAACTTTTAACGTTAGAACATTAAATACAATAAATCAGCTACCCGAATGTGTAGTGTCTACAGCTGATAAGAATTAAGGCATCATATGTGTACAGAACATATATATTATCATAGCAAACTAGAATTAAAATATCAGGAATCCGGTAACGAATTGAAATTTTTTTTCGGGTCTGCATAAAAAACTCCACCAATTGCTGAAGACCAAGACGAAAATGATAAATTCTGTTTTCACAACTCCCCAAACAGAAAGGATGAACATCTAGACGAAAAATTGATGAATAGCGATATTAACTACGAGGCATACTCCTCTTTTGAGGGAGTACCGTCGATCACAGAAAAGTCTGTAAATATTCGCTTGAGCCTATGCAGAAATACGATACGACCAATCACTATTCGGTAACTGTGAGAAATACGATTGATACTCATCAGGACACACCTGAAAGACATACCCCAAATGACGAATATGAAACAGCTGAGTACATACCGAGGCAAATGTGAAGTTAGAAAAACGAGATGACATAGGAATGCATCCCTACTTAATGAAATAAATCCAACATAAACCTTAAAAAACCTCAGATATAACTAAAACATACAAAAACGCTGACCAACTTGCCTAGATTTTACGCCCCCAAAATAAGGGGGGTCAAAATTAAGTGACCTGAAAAAATCAGAAAGTTTTGAAATAAAATGAATAATGCATTATAAAGTACATTCATTGGTAAATCAACACTGAAAATTTCATTAAAATCCGATAATTCCCTGATTTTTGGTAAATTATTTTCTGTAGGGGGGAGGGGGTGGGCTAAATTCATTTTGTCAAAAATGCATTTTAGGTCAATTTTGGGTATATCTACTATTAGCTCAATGATTCATCCACAATATCTTTCTCATAAAAATAATAAAAGAAGCAATTCAAAAAGCATCAGAAAACGTCCTTGAAAAATCCTTATACTCCCTTGTGGACAAGCACTTTAATTTAGTCAACATCAAATACATCCTAATAGATACAGTTCCATACACATATGTAGAAAACAAGAAATTAAATGGATATTCAAATTACACACATGTACACAAACATGGACTTAATTCTGATATCGGTTTCTTAAAGGGATACCCATACTACTTAAATAAATAACCCAATACACCTCACGTGGCAAATCCAAATTAAATAAACAAAATTGATTTATAAATTACAAACACTGACTTATAGAAATACAATATTTCCTTAAAGAGGCACAAAACTTTTAGCTGCAAACATTTTCACATTATCTGCACGTCATAGAATTTTACATCTTTAATATACAAAAAAGGAAGTGGGGTGATTGCATCTCGGATGAAAGTTGGCAGCCCGGATATCATCAAACAGATACAAATATCTAAAATCGGACTTACTTCCCGTTAAAGAGAATTAAAAATTAAGATATACCCAAATCAGGGGTTCATTCATGACATCGTTTGCATAACTAGCTCTGACAGTCTAGAGCAAACCTTTCATGGAGAGGGGACTAACACGCTTATAGGTGTTATATATTATATCTTATTATTATAATGGAGATTCGGTGTCTGTCTGTAACCGAAATTACGTCTGCTTACGTCACAATACCTTCAGGAATTGCGTAATCTTATCAATTATAGTCAAAATCATTTAAATAGAATAAATCTTATTTATTAATCTGAGTTAGATCAAAACAACCGACGTTATTAGTGCGTTTAAAATCTTGCAATGTGTCATATATCACTAAGAAATAAAGGTTTACATAATATATTGTGTGGTTAATTTGCACACTGGTTTTGATAAAACCAAGTTTAATAAGTAATTACTTGTTGTTATTGATAATATGTTATTGTTTTAGTCTCTAGCGTATTAAAATCAATCCTATGAATTATTTTATATAGAAACCAACTAATTAAAATATAATTAAAATAAGAGTAATATTTTATATGCGTTCTTATTTAATTTACATTCTAATTTGATATATTTTTTTGTACTTACTTACACCCGGAGGGTGGGTATTCTTGCAATTAGATATATGTATTTCTGTTTTTGTTTTTGTTTTTTTTTTCATATAAATTTTTCAATCAAGTTATTTGCAATTCGCTATGGATGGACGTTCAGTGTAATGTTTATCGTTATGGCAAATCAAATCGACTACTTGAATTTAATTCCTGGAAAAGGCATGAATCCATCTGTTTTCCCTACTAGCCAAGGTTCAATTGTAAGGCAGATTGAGTTCTATAACCTTGGTTAGATATCCAGTCTAGTAGTAAACTGATTTCAAACCAGCTTTACTCCGCTTAATAACTAGACTGCTTTAACCTTTTCTTTTCTAATTGCCATTCAGCTATATTAGATTTTTGTGGGTAATTGATAGTAAGATATTTGGAAAAGTCATTATTACATAAAACAATCGGAAAAAAACTATAAAAACTTTGAATCCATATTCTTTACCCACCCTGCATGATTTCTTAAATATGGAAATAGAATTTCACAGATCCCCAAACATCTAGGCATAAAATAACCCTGGATCGTTTGACATGCCGTTAAATTAAATCAATCTACATCTATCGGAAAATTACCACTAACAATACAACAGAGTAATTTTTCCATTTTTCTGTTATAAGATAATAAAGAAAGGATCCATGCCTCGATTGAAATGAAATATCCTTGTTGCTTGTTTGTTTGCATGTTTTGTTTTACGGCATATCAACCTCAGTGGGTCATTTAGTGCTGGCAAAGTTTTGAAAGATTCGTACCGATACTTTGGTAGAAAAGTATTTTTTATAAACAAATTTTCTATTCAATCCATAGATGGGACAGTGACAGGTACTACCACTCTGGGTCAGAGTGGACCTGGGAGCAATGGTGATGAAGGGGTGCTCCACATTCACCAAATATCCAGAACTGGAGCCTCACCATCAGTTAAACGTCATTCCAAGGACAAGAATATCCTCAGACACAGCATTCTAGCACATATATGATGAAAAGATTTGCCATAAGGGCAATAGGGTTGGGACAATCATAAAGGTGCTAGGGCTTGACATGACCAGCTGATTGATCGGAGGGGGCTTCTCCGATCACCCGTCAAACCTAAGTAATGGCCAAAGTGGAGTATTGCATGTCATGGACTGTTCCGTCCTTAAGTATCACGGGTCACCACCCACGGCCAACATTGGAAGGGGAAGTCTTACCCCTTTGCAGGAATGCAGTTGGTGTATTCTAAAGTCCCAGCCGACAGGGCTCCTTGTTATTTGTCTAATAATAAGAAGAAGAAGAATTCATTGGAAAACAAGGCACAAGTCTACATTCAATAGATTATTTCAAAATGATTCCTAAAATCTTACCCACAAAATTATCTTAACATATTCGCTAAAATGTTTCCCACAAAATTCAATTTTCGTAGATAGATTTATTGAATAATTACCAAAAATCTTTGTGAAATCGGATAAAGCACAATTTCTCACACATACGGATATACACTACAATTTAAACAATTTATTTGTAATAACGAGAAATTTGTGTACGTGTAAATGTATGAATTTATATGTGTGTGTATGTGTATATATGCATATCTAATATATAAAGGAGAGATTTTGGTATGTACGTGTCGACGTATAACTCCAAAATGAGAGGTCACTCAGATTTAAAATCTTGCATACACATTGATATCCTTCTTACTAAGAAACACTCCAAATTTGGTTATTGATTTTTACTGATTAAGGGATATAATTAATTAATTAAAGCAAAATCAAACAATTTTTCGAAATCTATAAAATAGCTGCTACTGCTGATATTCCAGCTACAATCAGCAGGCACACTCCACCCTGCTACCAGTCCGTATGTACTGCGTTGTTGAATGCGAATGTAAAAAAGAAAAATGAAAACCTTTTTATCAATATTTTTACGAATACTTTCATATTTCTTAGAATAAAATATTTAATCAGCGAATCAAATTTGAATTAATATGCGAATTTGCAATTACTACAACTGAATTTAAAATAGTCTTACTCAAGAAAAAGTTTTTGAAAAAAAAACCTTCAAGCGATTAAAAAAAAGGGGGGATTCTTAGAATAATATGATTAAATATATCCAGTGAAACTCAAAACGTTTTTGAAAGAAGAATAACGGTCCATCTTTTTTCTCGCCTATTTACGGTTCAATCTTCTTTAAGATATCTATATGGTTCGAAAGAGAATGAAATAATCTCTCTAAATATGTAATTTGAATGAGTTTTTATCAATGGAATTATTTTATTACAGCGAGTTAAAAAAATTATATTTTGCTTTAGTCAGTCTAGAATTCGTAGTATAGTTTTTTTATACTAAAATTTTAACATAAAAATCAAATCTTATTTATCGCATATTTCTGTTTCTATCTTGAAAATAATTATTTGGTTAGAAAAAATCTTTCTAAATATGTAATTAGTATGACTTTTCATACATTGATTTTTTTACAGCGAATTAAATAATAAATTAAAATAATAAATCAAACGAAAACGACAACTCAACTTTGTTTTATAAATCCCCGTCGTTCGTCAATTGTAAACAAAACCTTTTTTTATTTTTCATAATCACGTTAATTTATTTATTTTAATATTAGAAATACAAATAAAATCATGATACTAATGTAGAATAGAGATAATACCATTAGATTACCTAATACATTTCACGGAAATACCTGAAAACTAAAATTGTTATCAAATTTATGATATAGTATACTATACTATACTACTATATTCGATCGGCTATGTTTTGAATTAATAATGTTATCTTTTTAAAGATTATTTATCGTTTTACATAAATTTGATTACTTTATTTATTTCTTTTTTTTTTTTCTTTTTCAAATATTAATTTGAAGTTTAGCAAATCGTGTCATTTATATTTTATTTAAAAAATATTGTTAAACATTGAATTAAATTTCTTACTATATCATTATGTGATGGGCCCAAACTTGCAAACGGTCGTAAAATTACGGTGGCCCAGGAAAAACAGAACCCATAGATTTTGTAATAAAACTGTTAATTTTAACTTGGGGGGGTTTAGGGTTAGAGTTGGGGGGTTAGTTTAATGAGAAAATAAATAAACAATTAAAACTTAATTTTAACTTGGGGTTTAGGGGTTAGGGTTAAGGGTTGGGGTTAGGGTTAGGGTTTAAGGTTAGTTTTAATGGAAAATAAAATAAATAATTTGGGTTCCGATATGGGGGATCGATTTGCTATAAACTCATACGAGGAAATGAGCACCGTGAAAACTAAAAAAAATAAAGAACTTTTAAGAATTTTTTTTTACAATCTGATAGATTGGTGTGTAATCGATAATAATCCACTGAAGAATTTTTTTAATTAGATGGGGTGTCCAAATGATCAGGTCCACTAAAACGTTTTTAAACAACGTTTTTTATAATACTATCTTAAGTTTAAGTAAAAAATAGATATTGCAATACGAAGAATTTAAATTTTCGATTCTCAGCTTCTTTTTAAACTCAACATGCAATTAAGAACTAAATGTGAATTGTTGTCATGTACAAAAAATTGTGGAAAAATTAAAATTGTTTCAAAACAAGTTCATGGTTACTTTTTCATTTTAATAAAATGGCGAAATCTTTCAACTACTAATATGAACACAATTTTAATTCTGAGCTTCTGTTATTAGAGTTTTTTAAGGGCTAAAAATAAAAATAAAATAAAATTGACAAATACTTATTCATTGATTGGTCGGAGCAGATTCTTGGCAATTTTTTGTGAAGGAGGGTTAAAATTGTTTTGCAAAAACAAGGATTTTTCAACAAATTAGGTATACTTACAAGAACGTGTATTACATTAAGTAACAATATTTTTGTTTATCTTATTTTCCTTTCCTTACATGTGTCTAATTGGGTTGTGATTTAATATATATTACATTGTTACGTTTTTCTGTTCTATTAGGTACATGTGATGTTACAAAATTTACAAAAAATAAAACAAAAAAAAACAAATATACAAACGAATACTTTCAATATGTTGTATAGTAATATGTAAATTTTAAACTATAAAACAGAAAATACAAATCCTGAAATATACAAATTCTCAATGATTTTAGTTTCAAGAATTATTTTCCTCTTACCGCCTCTCTAACTACTGTCTTCCACTTTCTCTCTCACTCCCTGGTGATCCAAATTTAATTTTAGTCCGGTCATGGACCGGGTACTTTAGCTAGTTATATATATATATATATATATATATATATATATATATATATGGTGCTTACTTTCCCCTGTTTGGCTGCTCCATAACTGTTAGTTACTAGTATTTTTTAAGAACATGCATAAAATTAGCAGATGAGATGATTGTATTTTTCTTAAAAAGACAGACAAAGAAGGGTGAGTAAATATCCATTTATTTTAGACCAGCTTCAGTTTTTCATTGGGATGGTTTTCATTCAGAATGTAAATATCAGCCATGTCTGTGGAAATGTAGTTGAACAAGAGAACAAATATATTCTGTATCATCAGCTACAACCGTCACTGGGTTTATCTTCTCTACAACATCCTGAATGCTGACCAGCTTCAGTTTTTCATTGGGATGGTTTTCATTCAGAATGTAAATATCAGCCATGTCTGTGGAAATGTAGTTGAACAAGAGAACAAATATATCTGTATCATCAGCTACAACCGTCACTGGGTTTATCTTCTCTACAACATCCTTAATGCTGACCAGCTTCAGTTTTTCATTGGGATGGTTTTCATTCAGAATGTAAATATCAGCCATGTCTGTGGAAATGTAGTTGAACAAGAGAACAAATATATCTGTATCATCAGCTACAACCGTCACTGGGTTATCTTCTCTACAACATCCTTAATGCTGACCAGCTTCAGTTTTTCATTGGATGGTTTCATTCAGAATGTAAATATCAGCCATGTCTGTGGAAATGTAGTTGAACAAGAGAACAAATATATCTGTATCATCAGCTACATCAGTCACTGAGTTTCCATTGGCAGCTAGTTGGAGCACTTCAGCAGCCATGTCAGTGTCTGTGTCTCCCTCATTTGGGACTTCATGATGACTGTCAGTTCTCAAAGACTTGCATAATATTTTGACAAAATGATTCTTGTTCTTCTTATTGGAAAGGAAAAACTCTTGATTAAGAACAACTTGCAAGTCGTCTTTGATTTTAATATTAAAGGAATTCAAAGCTGCTTTTCGTTTTTGCTCGTGGTCTTTTATCGATGATCCAGCAGAGTAGTCATCAAAAATTATGTTTGATGAATAATACTTGACCTTTATCTAAGACACTGATCAACTACATGTCACTCTTGGCAACCACATCAGTCTGTGGATGAGAGCGCCTCCATGCAAATCAAATTTCAGCTGCTATTTGAGGCTCAGCTATGTCAGTAGTAAGGTGGAGTTTCCGCACAGCTTTGTTCGTACTTTATCACCGGAAAACTGAAAAGATTGAAGTTAGAAACGGAGTGAGTTCGAACCTGAACCAAGGGGCTACATCTTCCTATCTTTCTATCACAATGACCAGCCTAGAAAACAGAACACTAGGAACTACGTTAATATTTTGTCCGTCAATAGTTACACATTTTTGCAGTACACACTTGTGAATTTCTTTTTGTTGTGCCCTCCAAAACGTTCATGTTGTCAAGCTTCTTCTGGATATAACAATCAATTTCCTAAACAGTATCACCAGAATCTGTCAATCCGAATGATACTGATCTTGGTTCTGGCTGACTTGGCCCAAGGTATTGTACTGAGAGATCCATTTGTAGATTCGGGTCATATCATCAAAGTCCTTCTACTGGCGTGCATTGGTCATTCGAGAACTACCGATTCAGCCAAGGATGTTTTTTCTGGCAATTCCACCATCCGTTGTGATCAAAACCGAGAACTAGCATAGTTGAAATGTATGGGTGCTGTAAATAAATTCAGTATCCGTCAAACAGCCACAATGTGCAAATTCCAGTTTCCAGTTCTCTACACACGGATGACAGTGTTAGTGTTCTGTATCAAAGTTTCAAGCTCTCTTTGCAGCTTGGAGAGAGCTGTGGATTTGGCTATGTCATCATTTCTGACCTCATATGTTCATTTTTTTTTATATAAACCATTTATTTCATCCACGTATAACTTTTCTCATTCAAACAGCCTTGTGCCACTCTACGGAAATTATCCTGGAGCAGTCTACATCTACTGCTCTCATCAGGTCCTTCACTAACATGTTCAGCATCTACTGGTGGAAGTACAGAATCAATAGGTTTGCTCATTAAGGCTACATGTACGAAGAAGAGCGCTCGCAAAACTCGAGAGATGACCTTTCCACAAAGAATGTGTGCTAGAGTTGTCTCCATAGATAGTAACCATAGATGGTTGACTGCTTCTGAGACAACAAGGTTTATGCAGCTTTCCAAACGGAAATACACTTATTTTGACCACCAGTCCCGGCGCTCGTGACCATCTTAAAAGTATGTCATCACAAAACGGAATGGTTTGAACAACACATGAATCTTTATTTTAGTCAGGATGTCTTCTAACAAATAAAGTACAAGATTTGTGTAGATAAAACAATTCTTTTTCCAGTTAAATGTACAACTCGCAGGACGCGTTTTCTGCTTCTTAGGACTGGAACATTACGGTTGTTTACCTGACTTTCGTTTAGCAGCTTTGAAGCTCACTGAATCTGATATGGTTAGAGAGTCCTCGTATAACTTTCATCTGATCAGTAGCCATACCAAAACCAGTGCCGCGGATCACGCACAAGTTTTTATCAAATTTTGCTGTCTGGCTTTTTACCAATCATGATGAATCCTGGGAGAAAGTGATAGAGAAAAGGTTCAGGTTTAAGTTACATACATGGAAAAGCAGTAAAAATTACAGAAGCTGATCTAAATGTTTTTACTTCAATAGTTGGGCCTTCTCTTTGTGTAGCGGGGTATCTCATGTCACATCCTTGCTGCTCCCTTTCCCATTACTTTCAAGGCTTCGTCCTACCCCTGGGTGTATTTAAAAATTCTTAACTCTCTTCCCGGAGTCAGTTTTATGACCCAACCTGATTTTGATTGATTGAGTCTCTGACCATATTACAATTCATTAAGAATCTGGAAAATTGTGTATCTGCTATTCGCATATATATATATATATATATATATATATATATAATATATATATATATAGCACAAATGCATGGATAGATTACCTACTTAACTTTCACCTAAAAATATCATCAGGGTTGATTGTAATGAATTAATCTAGAAATCGATTAATTAAAGACAACTGCAGAAGTAATTGATACAATTATAGCCGTTAAAAACAGTGTCGCTGTGAAAATGAACGTTAGATAGTTGATTACATCATTAAAAAGCCAAATATCAAACATGGTTGCTGTCAAATGTCAGACGTGATTGCTGACGTGAAAACGGTTCTTTGGAATATCAAAAAATACGTGTGTAGGCTTCTTTTTATAATAGCAGACAATATCCGCGTCATCTTCACTGTGAAACTGTTTTTAACGGCTATAATTGTATCACTCAATTCTGCAATTGTCTTTAATTAATCAATTTCTAGATTAATTCATTACAATCAACCCTGGTGATCTTTTTTGGTGAAAGTTGAGTAGGTAATCAGTCTACCCCTTTCTACTAAATCCGCTCTACTAACGTATTGAGCACTTCATATTCTTTATAACCCTGAATTATTCGGTCAATATGTGTATATGTGTGTGTATGTGTTTGTTTTTGTTTTGTGTGTGTGTGTGTGAGAGAGAGAGAGAGAGAGAGAGAGAGAGAGAGAGAAAGAGAGAGAGAGAGTGAAAGATAGAGAATACGAAATACTAACATAATATGAAACTTACACACATCACTTTATACTTTAAGTTTTCTATTTTAAAATCCCATAAAATGTTACATTGACAAAAATTCTCTCTTTCAAATGATTATAAAGCACATTGGAAATTCTATCATTGTACATACAAAATACAGTCTGCAAGGTTCATTTAATAAATAAGGTGAATTTTGCCTAAATAGTTGGAAATAGAAAGCACTGTTTGCAGTTGCACCTTTTTTAAGGAAATCAATAGTTGAAATGTATTCATTGACCTGTGTAAAGAAAATGTGGGGATAACTGAAATATGTTAATTGAAAAAAACTTTAATTTAACACCAGAGTGTAATATATTGACTAAATCTTTCTTCAATTTTGTCTTGGAATAAACAAACGGGAAAAAACATTTTAGAATCAGTGTCAAATCATTTTTGTAAATGTTTTTTTCAATATACAGACATTATGGCAGCAGAAAATGCGAGGAAGCATAGTATCGCCTTTATTAGGACGATCAACCATCGTTCATCTCCTCCCTTGCCTTCTGTCACCATGTTGCTTTTAGCCGCCATCTTGCTTTTAAAATGACAACGAGACCACATTTTATGTGCACACTTATTTCATTTTTTGAAAAATCATATTGACCGTTTGTAACGAGATGGAGTTCTCTATGGCTGCCGTCGTGCGATTCATTCTGACTGAAAATACGTTAAATTCTATTTTTTAGAATCATTGGATCGCATGACTTTTGTCTAATGAAAGCCATGCTTTTAAATTACCTTGGGGTCATCACACATTAATCATACCGATTGATATCCAAAGGGCCACTTTAAACTAACTACACTACATGCCAATAACAGATTTCACCAATCTATTATTTAACACTAATTTTGTTACTTGCACTTTTCAATGGCAGTGTATATCATATAGGTTTACTGTAATTGAAAACAGTTTATCGAATATGAAACGACAAAATGAATTAATCAAGGTACAATCAAGTAATTCCACAACCATGTAAATATAGTTTGTCTTTTTTCTTCGGTTTGTCTGAAAGGATTGAAATATAATAATAATTTGACGCAAGTTCCTACTATACACACACACACACACACACATACACACACACATATATATATATATATATATATATATATAATATATATATATATATATTCCTTATCTTTCTGTATGTCTATCTATTTATCTTCTATCTTCATCTATTCCTATTTAGCTATATGACTGTTGGTTTCGGTTTGTGCATATCTATCTATCTTCGTATCCTATGAAGCGCATAATGTATAAATCTCTCAATTTTCTTCCCTGTAGGAAAATCAATTTAAACTTCATTGGGTAATGTATTCATAAGATAAAAGCTTCGCAAAGATTATCGCAGGCTGACTTCTTTTTTATTTTTTATTTTTATTATTTTTTTTTATGTCTGGCATTTCTGCAGAATCGGGGAAACAATCGTATCTGTTACATTTTTTATCATTGATGCCGAGATTTACATCACGATTTTCTAGTGTCAGTTACTTTCCCTACATAATATAAATATTTAGGTATGCTTCATCCGGCTGTGTGGAGAGCTAGTTCGTTAAACTCTACTATTTATTGGCTCTCCTCAGTCGGGATGACTCGTCCTTAGACTTATTTTCACTTCGAGTGAGGTAAAATTTACAAAATTCTAGTTTAGGGAGAGCCATCTACCTGGTAGTACTTCCATATTACATTAAAAGGGTTAGGTTTTAACCTGAAGTTTGTGGTAAAACTTCTTTGTTGTTGTTTATTTTTAGGGGGTGGAGTGGGGGTTAAGTCCTTTGATGGCTCGATGTTTATTTTTTAAGGGGTGGAGTGGGGGTTAAGTCATTTGATGGCTCGATGTTTTTTTTAGGGGTGGAGTGGGGTTAAGTCGATGTTTATTTTTAAGGGGTGGAGTGGGGGTTAAGTCATTTGATGGCTCGATGTTTATTTTTTAGGGGGTGGAGTGGGGGTTAAGTCCTTTGATGGCTCGATGTTTATTTTTAAGGGTGGAGTGGGGGTTAGTCATTTGATGGCTCGATGTTTATTTTAAGGGGTGGAATGGGGGTTAAGTCATTTGATGGTTAGTCATAATCTGAGAAGTAGTAGATAGATTTCTCAAAAAAACATTGTGATTTTTGAAGAACTTTCTCACTTCAGGTCCGATACTATTGAGAATCAGGGCATTTACATCTTTTCATCTACTGAAAAGGATGTGAACATACACATTGGTAAAGCGTGGACTGCTATTGACAGTTATTGATCATATGGAAATCTGATTCTCTATGATAAAAACGGAATTCTTCAAGCTGTAGCCGTGTCAGTTAACTGTATGGTTGCACCACGTGGTCTCTAAAAAACGCGTGGATAAAAGATGGATGAGAACTACACAAGGATACTGTATGCGGTCTTGAAAATCTGGGAGACTGTACGAACAAAACAGATTGTGTCCCCACTTACCCCATCTCACAAACATCCAAGTAAGTTTGGAAGACATGCTGTGGCACTGTCGGGAACAAGGAGGCGACTCAAGCGAGTTATCCTACTAATCTTAAATATGATATGCCACCGGAGTGTTTGGTCAACAACAAAATCAGGTTTGCCAACTCTGTGTGGACATCAGGTGCCATCAAGCTGACTTTCTAAATGTGATGGCAGATGGGAACGGATGGTGAGTGTGAGTCAAATGAATCCGTGCTGTTGAAACAACTCTATTAGGATTGGTTCATTATGCATGTATTGGAAAATGTTTATGCACTATTAGAACTGAATAAAATCGTGTTATTGTCATGATTAGTCTAATTATGATGATGGCCTTTTCATTAGAATTTGAAGTCCCAATGAAACCTGATGCAAAAGAAGAATAAAGAATGTGTGCTATTTGAATGATAATACTTTCAGAAAAGCTGTTTACATTTCCCTTTGCGCTAATGACTTTGTAAAAGTCATGAATCCATCTCTCCCTTCCAGTTATAGTCTGGGTATAGCGACCTATCTAGGAGAAGGAGAAATTATTAACAAACCAACTCTACCTACTCCGCAGTAAAATTGACCTTGTGTCACATCCTGCTTGTGGCGGATGGGGTTGGGTAAATACAAACTTTCAGAGGAGCTTAGTAAAATTTTCCATGAACATCCTTCGAATCATGATGAATCGATCGGTTATGAATGCTCTGGTACATAAATGAATACATATGTGTGCAAATTATTTATATTAAGAATAGTTACTTGAAGTCATAATTGTTTGCAAATGAATATTATTATTTGGTGCTTTTCAAATGAATACTATTATTTGGTGCTTGAAACCATATAATTGTTTTAAATATAATTGTGAGCAAATTATTAGTATTAGTCTCTGCAAATTTGCTATTACAATTTAAATTATAATTATATATGCCAAATCCATTTAACCCTATTTCAACATCAAGGTGTGCAGACAATGCGGATTCATTTCTCTCTCTCTCTCTTCTTCTCTCTCTTCTCTCTCTCTCTCTCTCTCTCTCTCTCTCTCTCTTTCTCTCTCTCTCTCTCTCTCTCTCTCTCTCTCCCTCTCCCTTCTCTCTCTCTCTCTCTCTCACTCTCTCTCTCTCTGCCATTACTCTTGGGAAGCCCTCTTGATGACATCCAGAAAATATTCTTGTTAACAAACCAAACTTTACGATACTCGAAGATCATCTATTGATTGATTGATTGATTTCATTGTATGCCAATCCATGCGAGACTATTTTATTTCCACAGAGAACTTGTAATTAATGGCAATATAGGGGTATTCCATATTCCCTTGATATCCAGAACTGGAGCCTCACTATCAGATTTCATACCCAGGACATTCCTTTGTAATGGATTTAGTCAGTGTATTCTAATCCTTGCTAACAGGACAAGAGATTATCAAACTCAATGGCCATCTTCCAATAGTTTCTTTATGACTACGCTGAACATAGATCGTTTAGATCTACTGCCAGTATAAAAAAACTCAATTAAAATTTAAATTAAAACTTAAGTCCCTTCCCGATTACGCATTGGTCATACAAGACTAACGCACTCCTGTATACTCAAACAAGAACAACAACCACAATGTGGAACATGTCAAACACCTTTGACAGTTAAACACTTATTCAATGAATGCAGGTTTTTAGCTCACATCAGAAACCGTTATTTTAAAGCAAACAAATAGCAAACTTAATTACAAAATACTATATCGCCTAAATAAACGGTTTATCATAATAATTGAAAAGATAATCAATACACTTCGCAAGAGGACAAATTATTTCCGGTAGCAACGACACCGTTTCTACAATTCTTCTTTCAAAATATGTCGGCGAGGCTTAGAATATAATGACTGTATCCTCTGCAGAGAGGTAAGACTCCACTCAAAAGGTGATGTCCTGCGTATTACACTAAACTTCAACGATAACCGTTGCACAATGCGCCTCGATAGGTAACTACATGGTCAATATAATTTGGAGAAAGGAAAAATCAAACATTAGATCTTTGCTTTCTTAAACTGGTAACCTTCCGTATCGAATATCAGAATATATCTACGTAGACATGGTCCCTCCATGTTTAGAGAGCTGCAAAGTTGTGAAGAAATTGGCCTGTCTATTACGTTCCGATGTTTATGTAAAATTTAGATTGAATAAAATTATATCAATTATTCTTCATAATGACCACTCCGTTACAGTTCTAATTCCGATTTTGTTATTCATGTTACCACGTTTTGTTATATTTGTTTATCGAAATCCATATGTTTTTTCTCTTCTTTTTTTAGCTACATTTCTACGTGATTAGAATCTAAAAAAAAAATTTTCTTTTGTAGACACGTATATATTTCAAAGGAATCTTTCATCAATTCTCTTTCACACCTGCTTTTGGTGATAATTTGTTTATGTGGGGTTATCAAATAATGTAAGGGTAGGAAAGACAGGTAAAAAGATAAAGAAAGAAAGAAAATATTTTTAACGTGCTGCTTAAGATGCAATTAAGAGTGAAGGAAGAGAAATACATGAGGGAAGAATGTAAAATCAAAAGGTCGAACTTAGGGAAAATGAAAATAGGTCAAAAATAAATGAGTACATAAGAAGAAAAAATAAACAAATCAGGAAATTCTTTAGTTGGAATAAAAGGAAAAGTGAAGGAAAAGACGGAATCAGCATAACAGAAAGGATACGATAAAAAAAAAGTTTTTAAAAATCAATATGAACAAAAATGCAAAAAAAAATGAACAAGAAATGCAAATTGAAACTAAAATATAAAAGAATGAAAAAAAAGATAAGAAAGGAGGAGAGGTAGATTGAATGGAGAAAGAAAAATATAAACAGAACTGAAGAGCAATGAACAGAAGTAAATAAACAATGATGTAGAGAGTAAAAAGAAAGAAAAAAGAAAGAACAAGAAGAAAGAACAAGAGAAAGGAAAGGTGGATAGAATAGAGAAAGTAAACTATAAACAGAACTGAAGAGCAATGAACAAAGTTCTAGAGAGAGAAAAAAAGAGAAAATAGCAGAAAGAGAGAATACAAGCGAGATGTTAGGGAGGAGGAGGAGGAGAAGGAGGAGGAGGAGTTTGCAGAAGATAGTCTCTGCTACATTGTACGTTCAATCTGTTGAAGCATGCTTGCATCTATCCTGCATCCGCTTTGTGAAAGGTCGTCGTCAAAATCCTTCGTCCACACAATTCAATTGATTTTATGGTTTACATAGACTACACATGCATAAAAACAAGTCAAAATTCAGTAAATCCACCTGAACAGTAGCCCTACCTCCATTATACTTTTTTTTTTATTTTTGGTTACTTTTCCCCCCTTCTTCTCTTTATACGACCAGTTGTTATTTCTTTCTGCGGGCGTTATTCCTTTCCGCCCTTTTCCGCTCTTAGCGAGCAGCACACAGAAACTACTACTACTGTTAGTTCTATTTATTACAGCAGCTATAAGCGCTACGAATCCAACCAACAGTGACTGTAATTTTAGCTGTAGTAGCTGTTACAATATTCGAAGTGGATACAGTCATGGTATCTGTCGCTGTTGGCGTAGTTACAAGGAAGATTTTTATCTGCATTGACCGTTCGTGACCCATGTTTCATAGTCACCTATGTTGCTGATCGGCCTTATTAGCGACTGACTTGCTTTTATTCCTTTTTTAAATTTTTTTAAATTTTTTGTTTTCTTTACTCAAGGAAAAACATTTTTTTTTTTTTTTAAACGAGAAAAAAAACGTCACATAGACTACCTTAATCTCCAAAACTTTGCGGAAAGACAAATGTTGCAAACAGGAAAAAATTACTATTTCTCTGAATGTTTGAAAAAAATTACAATTAACATGAATGATATAACACAAGAAAATGAAGATAACTATTCCTATTCAACCAGGAAAATAGTTTTATACCCTTAAAAAACTTAATTTTTAAACTCTTCATTTTGGTCTCTCTTTTTTTTCTTTTTTTTTCTTTTCCTGTAAATGCCTCTTATGAACTGTTTCTTGATTTCAAGTTTGATAGCTTAAAATATAGATGTCCTCGCCTAGGAAAAATATATTTTTCCAAATTATAGACAAAAAATATATATACCATAGAAAAAATATTTTTCCAAATTATAGACAAAAAATATATATACCATAGAAAAAAGAGAACAAGGAACCCACTTTATAATGTCACAATACATATATCTGATGGACTGTAAACAGATAAGTGTTAGAATTCTCCCGGATATTAATAAGTCTTCGGTCTTATTTTAACTTCTAATACGTTTCGTATACGCCGATATTATTTATCATAACACTGTTGGAAGTAGAGCTTTCTCATTTATATTAAAATGTAGAAAGATTCATTTCTTTATTTTCTTAAATTGGCATATAAATAATTGCATTTATATTTCAAGAAATAACAAGAAAAATAGACAATACTTATCACAGTTTAAATATACTGCTATGTAAACTTAAAAAATAAAAGTATTTTTTGTGTGTGTGATTTTTGGGCTTTTGAGTTTTTGGGGGTTCTTTTTTTCTTTTTTTTTTTTTTTTCTTTTTGGGGAGGGCGTATTTAACACAAACGAAAACGATTGTTAACACGCACATACATGATAAAGTGCATGCGCTCTTCCCGCTAAAACTATATATGCATATGCCGTATTCTCAAATCTTTTACAGATACACACATACACAACACAACAAAACACATGTATGAGCAATCGGTCGTACACATGCAGAAAAACAACTGCAGCGAATTGGAAAAAAATCTTTAGATATTTATCATGTAATAGTATGTATATATATAGATATATATACTCAAGAACTCCTGGAAAATAGGTCTAAATTCACAATTAAACTAGTTAAAAAATCTTGAAATATAGACACTTTATGCTAGGTGAACAGGCGGTATAATTTGTAATAATTTTCATTTTTTTTTTTTTCAATTATTACTTTTCTGTGTTATACAGATTATTTCTTATAGCCCACAGTATAGGCTTTGTGTGTTTGCTCGCTTTTAATGACATTTATCCGGATGAGCACACACGCAATAATTATAAACACAAGTTCTCTCGTAAGCACACGTGTCTGATGGAGTCCCAAGTTGATCTGTATGCATTGTGTGACGATTAGTGCGTAAAGTTGTACTATATATATATATATATATATATATATATATATATATATATATATATATATATATATATATATATATATATAGTACAGATTATCGTACGTTTACATTTATGCGAAACTGAAACAAGCAGAATATAATTCGATTTTCAGGGATTTTATTTCAAAAGCCATTTACTATCATAATTGACAATACAATTTAAAACATGAAAACCAAGAAAAAATTTCTTTAACGACTTCTCAACACTTTATCGGCATATTTCATTTGGAAATTTGAAAATCCAAGGAGTAAAGAAAAGAAAATCGAAATAATGCAATAATCTATTGGAGCAAACCACAATTTGGAAGGCTGAACGGCTACTGAAACAAAACTTGATCAACAGGTATGTACAATTTTCATTTCACACACACACTCGGTCAGATATACACATACATACAAATACAGATACATATAAGCATATAAGATTTAATATACATTTTCTAGAAAAAAATATAAACGCATTCATGCCTCTAGTATTTCATGTAGAAGAGGCATGAAAGCGTTCATATTTTCTTATTACTTTCTAAAAGTGAATAATCACTAGATTAGTATCAAAATCTAAATATTGATTATTGCACTTTGAATAGATTGATTCAATGATTGATTCTAACATGTCCAACCCGTAAAGGATTGTTTTAGGCCTAGGAATTAGGGAATCGCGTTCATTGCACTTTCATATTTATATTTTTCTGTAGTTGTTTCTTAAGAGGTTTTTTGGGGGGGAGTTTGCCCACGTTCCTATCGAATACTAATGATTTTTAACATATCTATTTGACCCATAGATGAAAATCTGTCAGGTACTACCACTCCGAAAATAGACCTGGGAGTAATAGTAAATTGGAGTAAATATTATGCCAGAAACACACAAAGCTGTCTTTCCGTGTAAAATAATTTGTATTTGAAAATGTAAACTTTGGTGGCATAAAAGTAAAGAATTTGTTTATATCAAGAAAAAAGGAAACATTCTTTGTTATCCACAGAGCTGGTCAAACCTATAATCTTTATTTCAACTAAAACAATGAACCATCCATCGTCCACTTGGTATTTAAACTGATAGTCTCCCTCTGAATGTGTGACAGCAAGTCTTCTCAAATCTCCAAGACCCTTCTAAGTAGCTGATCTTAACAATGCTACGGACTGTGTGGTATCGATTCTTTTTCTAATCTCCAATTCCTCTAATCTCCTTTCCAAACTTTTGGGGACCATTCCAAGAAACACTCCCATAGAAATATTAACATGTTTTCTAATCACTCGAGGTAGATACGAAGATTGTATTAACTGGGATGGTGGACATTTGGAGATTTTTTGAAATTGTATCATAAATGTACTCCCATAAGGATATTAACATTTTTAATCCCTCTATATATATTGATCCTAGTTCATAAATCAGTGATTGATTTTTTTAACGGCATTTCAACTCATATAGAGATTCTTATTCATAGAGCTTAAAGAATCGAGTTCATATTTACATTTGGGCAGTTGTTTCTTAAGGGTTTTTTTTTCTTTCTTTTTTTTTCTTTTTTTTTTTCTATTTTGTACAATATCAAGTATTCTTATCTAATACAAATACTTTGGACACAGTTGTATGGTTTAATGTAACTAATAATGATAATCTTTAGTAAATGCTTGAACAGTTCTATTTGGGACCCTAACACGAACTAATACTCCGGGGTCAGAGTGAGACTGGGAGTAATGACAATGAATTCCTTAGGGCTCCCAGGACACATAATTCCCATGGGTTAGAAACAGACACGCAATGTGTAACGTTTGATTCTCTATTTCCATTTAGTTGATAAAAGAATAAAACCACGTTACAGAAAAGATTGATTGATTGATGGAAACGTCATGTCAACGCGTCTAGGGTTATTTTATGCCTAGCGGTTAAGAAATCACATCCATTGTATGTTCATATATACATTTTTTGTAGTTATTTCTTAAGAGTTTTTTTTTGCGGACGGTCCTATCGAATACGAATAATTTTCAAACAGCTCTATTTGAACCATACTACCACTCCGGTCCAGACCCCCATAATTCCAAAACCACATTATCAGGTGCAGTTTAGTGTCATACCCAGGAAAAGAGATCCACTAAAAAATACATCTTATCCTACGAAGTTGATATCATTCTGTAAAATATTTCAAAATTAAGTGAATAATATTTAAGACTTGTTTCTTTTTCTGTATTTTTGTTTCTAACTAAGAAATAATTCCATGTAATTATTTTATGAAGTGCGCACACAATTTATACTCCTATCTATTTCCAGGGAAATTATAACATATACAAAGAATATAATAATACCATTGAATAGAGCAAGTTTGTAGCTACAAAATATTACTCTTTCATATGAATTTTGCACTTATAAAACTTTGATTAGGTCTGAGGCAATCCAGTTTTACCCAATAGTGATGTATGTATTTATCCAAACCCTCCGCCACGAGCAAGGGCGCGACACAAGATTAATTTCTAGCGGAGTTTAACTGGTTTTAATTGAGAGTTTTCTTCCTCCTAGACTGGTTTCAATACCAAGGTTAAAGAGCTCAGTCTGGCCTACTATTTACCTATAGCTGGAGGAAGAACAGTTGGATGCATACCTTTCCCAAGAGTATTTAGCGCTCTGTGAAATGCAAACAGTCATGTCCAGAATTTGAACTTGGAGCGCCGTATCCATTTCCTACGACTATAACAGTTGCACCACGAGCGCAACAGCAATGTTAAGAGTTGTTGTCAGGAATGTTTTGTTCCTGTAGTTAATCTTTCATCGGCAGATTATTAACTGATTGAGGATCTCTTTATTTCGTGAGTTAACACCTGTGTTGAACTTAGCATTTCATTTGCATCGCTGTCACGACACTTGAAATCCACTGCCTAACTGTACTTACTCTTCCCGTTTGGTCTACATTAACAGTCGGCAGCGTTTTGTTTTTTTTACCCTTTTTGTTTTTTTTGTTTTTGTTTGTTCAGGTTTAAACATTTAAATTCTGTTCGAAAATGGTATTTTAGTGATTATTGTTCATTAGAAAATTCCTCTTAATGAGAGCCCATCTCCCATCATTTGAGAAAGAAAATTGTTATATTACCCCGCACGTCTAAATATGGTAGATCTACCCACCACGTCTAAATATGGTAGATCTACCGTAAAATGTTTCGGTGTCTATAAAACTAGGAAAATGCAAATTCTTCTCAACCATTCTCAATCAAAAATGAGTATTTTCAGTTTTAATTGATGCTCTTTCTTTCTGGAGTTCGAGTTTCCTCGGGTTTCATCGGATCTCCAGGACTTTCTAAGTATATACATTCACTTTAATAATGCTGTGGTTTAGATTCTTTCTCTGAGCTCCAATTCTTTCATACTCCTTTCCAAGTCCTTTAGACCCGTTTCAAGCGCACCAACTACAAAGTGTATCACAAACACGCTTTTCAGCTCTCTGGCAAGATCTAGATATTTGTTTATTTTTTCGATTTCTGTTATTTTCATTTTGTGGTTCGCTGAAACTGAAAAATACACTATTATTATTATTATTATTATTATTATTATTATTATTATTATTATTATATACTCGTTGACATCACTGGAAATTATGCGACTGCCAGTCTCCTCAATACTCCGGCACCTTCTTTATATTTTTGCTATTTTTATTAACGTTGTCATGTGGATAGATTTATATATTTTTCCTATTTCCAGACATTCTAAAATTTTGTTACGCTCTTCAAAACTCTTCTAATTATGATGATGGGTCAAAATATCAAATTTAGGTTGCAGGTTTTAACAATGTTCAAATATTTTTCTAGTTTGTCACCCTTTCAAATTCAGTTTGTGATCTGTTGAAAAAGCGATATCTAATAATGAAGTGATATAAGTTTATTTGCGTTGCCCGGAAGTTGTATCCTAGACTGGGTGAGCCATTTGAATTACAAAATTGCATAGAGTTTGCTCATTTTTTTAGAACAGTTTTCCATTTCTGCAAAGACATTTTTTCTAGAAACACAAATTCCCAGCGAATTTCTGGTTTATGTATTTTCTAATCCAACAAGTGCTCTTTTGTCAGTTCTGTTCATCCTCTTATGGTTTTCAAACGAGTGGCTCTTTATTTTGCCGTGTATAACCTGTAAGTTGTTTCTTTCTTTTTTCACCCTTTTAATTCACATAAATCTAGACTTGATTTTAAAGATTAATCGGTTTCCTCCTTAATCTTATTAACTATCATGTTTGCCATCATTCTAAGATTTGGTTCATGATGGCTCCGAAAATAATGTCTCCAATTTATTTCCAGAGGAATCACCACATATACAAAGATCACAATGACACCATTGAATAGAGCAAGTTTTCAACTACTCATCACGGAGATGTTGGATAAGCACAAACATTGTTGTTGCATAAAAGTTTTTCATCTCCACTTGTGCAAAGATTTACAAGCGTGGCATTAATCGCTGACAAGAATTTCTACACGAAAGTTTATTTCGTGCTTATCCAACATCTCCGTGATGAGCAGGATGCGACACTAGATCAATTTTTAAGCGAAGTTTAACAGGTTTGAATTCAGAGTTTTCTTTCTGTGTTGAATTTATATATATTTGTGTGTGTGTGTGTGTGTGTGCGTGATTTAAACTTCACTCTAAAAGCATATTTAATTCGTAAAACCTTTACAGTGCTCATTACACGAAATGCAGAGCAATATCACTTTCTAAAAATATATAAAGATATGAATAATGTAAGACAGGGTAAAAACTCATTGTCAAAGTTTTACGATTACGATCGTCAAATGAGCTGGTATTCAACGCGTTTGCAGTAGTTATGTTGAATATGTTAGACGAGTGGAATACCAGTACACCTGACGATCATAATCATGAAACTCTGAGACATTTTGCATCTTATATATTTTGTCCAATCGAAATATATTGTGGTATGTATGTATGTATGTATGTATAGATTGATAGATGTACATGAAGTTGGCTAAAGAGTTCATGGGCTGAAAAATTCATATGATAACGTCATATCTGTTGTTGACAACTTTTTTAGCCAATGGGATTGAAGCACTGCAACATCTAAACAAGTATGTAAATCTCAAGAGGGATATGTTGAAAAATAAATCTCATTTGGTTACCTTCCATAAGAGTGTATCTTGCTCAGTCTATGAACTTTTCAGCCGACCCTTGTGCGTGAGAGAGAGAGGGAGGAGTAAAAATAAGACAGTATGAAAAATCAGATTTTCCCCATACCGTCGGATTTCATTAAGTTGATATAAGTTTCAGTATTCAGTCCAGATTAACATTTTAAATTATATTTTCCTTTTCCTTTTTATATCCTAATCCTAATACAGCGGATAATCTCCTTCATTGTTACAAAAGATGGATACAAATTGAATTGGTCATATTGTAATGCGTCGTATTTTTGTTTTTGTTTTTCTGACACTAAAACGTGTTCCAACAATCAACAGTTAGTAAAGTTTTAATGTTTCTTTCGTTCCTTCCTGAATCCTGTAAAATGTTCAACTCGATTTTCATTGTTAGTATTAATTGATTGGCCGATTTTAACGGTATGTCAACCTGTCTAGGGTTATTTTATGCCTAAAAGTCAATCGCATTCACTACAGCTCACATTTACATTTTTGTGTACTTGTTTCTTAAGAGTTTTGGGTTTGTTTTTGTTTTTGTTTTTACACTCGGTCCTATTGAATACAAATGATTCTTAAACAGATCTATTTGGTCTATACCACTCTAGGTCACAGTGGACCCGGGATTAATAGTAATGGAGGGGTACTCCGCACTCCCTAGATCTCTAGAACTGGAACCACGTCATCAGATGCAGTTGTTGTTTTTTTTTGGGGGGAGGGGGACGTTTGCTCCTCTTCCGGGGATAGAGACAGCGTATTCGAAGTCCTTCTAACAGAGAAAATTGATGGTCTACACCCAGAGGACTTCCTTTGATCTGATTCTCAAATTCAAGAGCAGTTTGTTTATACTCTTATATTTATCTTGAGTTCCGAATCCCAGAAATGTTGTCAGTTATAAACTTTATGTCATGTCTTGTTATTCTCACAGGGAAGCACATATTACGCTGTGACGATTTCAATTACATTTGCTGATGTTGATATTCAGTGTTATTTTATTGAATGTTAAGAATCTATAACCTAATGAGATCCACAGGATGTAGTGTCCGGTAATTATTCAGGATATCAAAAGTAAGTTCTTAGATATACTGTCAATAAAAATAATGATTCCTTCAAAACACTGCGATCGCACACAATCAACAAAACTAAATCCTAAGATGTCCTGAACATAACATTAAACTGTATCTGATGGTAAAGATCCAATTTTGTAGATCTGTGGAGTACCCCTTTACTGTCATTACTCCCAGATACACTCTGACCCGGATTGATAGTACCTGTTAGGATCTCATATATGGGTTAAATAGATCTGTTTAGAAATTGTCCATATTCGAAAGGACTGCGTGCAACAAAAATCTTTTAAGAAACAACTACACACAAATGTAAATATGGACGTACTACTAACCCAATTTCCTGACTTCTAGACATAAAATAATCATAGATGGGTTGATATGCCGTTTAAATCAATCAATAAATCTATCGAAACTAAATTGACTGATTTATAATCTGACTTGTTTACACACTATTTTATTGATAACTGCATAAATGTCTATGTCCTGATGAAAAAGAGGGATTTCTATTTATCTATATATTCAATGTATTGTCTTAATTTTTGCTTTTTAAGTACAATGTTTCAAACAATATATATTTGTGTTTCGACCCAATCTTTAGAATTCTCTTAATTCTAGAACATTTTCTGATTGTAAACGTTAAAATGCGGAAGAGCATTTTTTAGTTAATAAATTATTTGTGAGGAAAAATCATGAAACCTTTACGCCGACTGTATCCCCTGTAGAGGGGTAATACCCCTATCACAATTACCCAACCCTTATGCCTAAAATAACCCCAAACGGGTTGGCATGCTGTTTGATCATTTTTCTATTCTTTTTTATGCGAATTTAGATCTAATCTTTGATCATTATCACATATCAACGTAACCACAATCCAAATCAAAAGATCAAAACAAGCCTGACAGAAATAATACCGGGATGAAAATGACTTTCCCGCCAGATAAACTTTGTCATACATTTTTCAAATCAACAGGCAAATCAAATGATATTCTTTATAAATTTGAAGACAGAAAATAATATCCTGTGTTGCAGCACTAATAATAAGTTTTGTATTTCTCTTGCAATTTAGGAATAGATATTTGAATTCAAGCGGATGGAAAGAAAATAGAATTATCAGTTATGAAAGTTAATACATTTGATTGATTGGTTGATTGATTGAGAGAATTAAAATTATACAACATCATAACTGAGGTGCTTGAAAACTGGGGTGCTTGAATTCCGAGAAAATGAACGGTTATTTGGTCTAAAAAAAAAGTTTGTTTCTAGCACACGGTTATATGATAAATTATTCCTATCTAATACAAATCATTTTAAATAGATAGGACCCTAACAGGTACTACCACTTCCGGGTTATAACTGATCTGGAAGCAATAGCAATGAAGAGGTATTCAACACTCCCCAAAGCTCCTTCTCTTAGACTAGTTATCTAACCAATTCTAAGAAACCCAGTCTGCCTAACTATTTACCCATTGCTATAGTATTTACTCATTGAATAGTTGGATGTATTCCTTTCCCAAGGGGATTGGCGTTATGTGAAATGAAAATAGCCTCATCTAGGACTTGAACACAGGTCACTGTGTCCATCTCCTATGGCAATAACCGTTACACGCGTGCTCCTAATGATGTATACCGGTGGTCGTATTTTTATATATCCATATATTCGATTGTTTTCTTGTTTTTTGCCATTTTCCTTATTTATTGTTTATTTCATCTATAAATTTCATGTTATGCCGACCTAAAACTTAAAAAAGCCAAGAGATTCTAAAAGTAGATAAAAAAGAACGACTAATTGGTTGAGTGCCATTGATTCTTTTCTGTTCATTGATTGATATTATATACCATAGATTTCTTTTCGGGTCATTAACGGAAAAATTAATGGGTCACTGTAGAAGTAGTTTCTTCTTTTTCAAACTTAACATGATTTTGATTGAAAGAAAGAAAGAAAACATTGGCTGAGGAGTTTTGCCTTTTCAATGGACCGTAGTATTATATAAGTTGAATGATTTTTACTATTTTCGCATCAAGAAATAGACCTAACTTCCTCTTTTTGGTTCTCTCTTTGTATATGTAAAATAATAAAATAATTATTTCATTTCTTTTTATTGGCATTAAATCAAGTGCTGATCATGTCATTCCCACTAAAGAAACTCATTGTTAAAATAGTGTATTATACAACTTCACAACTACAACACGTGAAAACTTTTCTTTTGCTCTGTCATCACAATTTCTTTCCTATATTTCCCCAACCCTTTGCACGAGCAAGGTCAGTTTTATTAGCGGAGTTTTCTTTCTCCTAGACCGGTTGCCATATCAAAGTTAAAGAGCCCACTTTGTCCTACTACTTACCAATATCAGAATAGAGAATAATTGAATTAATACAATTCCAAATAGTATTATGGGATATGTCATCAGCCTCGTCCTGGATTTGAACTTGGTTATGCCGCGTCCATTTTCTACGATGATAACCATTACACTAAAAATATCTCCTTTCCTATATCCCATAATAAGTCCTTTCTTATGTTTTCTTATAGTTTTTTCCTATATCTCTTTACAGGACCTTTCCTATGTTTCATTATAAAAAGAATTTCCATGTACCTAACATCATAAATAAAGCGGATTCTGAATTCCTTTTATCATTTCACCCAATTGCAATCTTTGCTTTATGGTAAACTCGTAAAAATGATATTATTTTTTCAGAATGTATTATTACTAGCTAAGAATAATCAGCTGGAATTTAATGAAACAGGTTTATTGATTTGATCTACAAAAGTGAATAAAAAGTTGAGTAATCATTTCTAAAATTTCAGTGTTATATTACACAGAAAGTGTCATAGATGGGACCCTAAAAGGTACAACCACTCTGAGTTAAAGTTGATCTGGCAATCAATGGGTATTACACAATCATCAGATGTAGTTTATTGTCCCATCCAGGATGCACTTTTTTGCGAGTGGGGGGGGGTCTTATCCCTTTGCATTGGATACATTAAGCGCATTGTAAATCCTACCGACGATGTCATAATTAGATAATAATGACTTCGGTGGATATGAAATAAAAAAATATTTTTTAGAAATTAAACAATATTGAGCGGATGTTAATAGGTCTTGATATTTATAAAGTGTCACTGCATTCCACCATCTTTAACTTCATCAATATGATGATAACTGGTTTGGTAAATTTGTGAAAGAAAATAGCTAAAAAGCAAAAATTATATGGAATTAGAAAATTAAATCAATTTTATAAAATTCCATTACATCCCTTGTATATCACTTAAAGCAAGAAAGCATCGTCAAGAGCACATTAATGGAAATATATTGCTCTGTAGGGTGGGTAAGGATTAATCTCACCTGCAGACACGTGAGATAAAAACATAGATACATGGATATTGGGATAATACGCATTTTTCTAGAATTTTAAGCCTGAAGGTATGGGTTCTTATTATACAAAAGAGTTAAGTCGTACCTTTCAGTTTTCAGTCATGTGCGTCGCCATATTCGGGACGACATGACCAAAAGTAAGATATCTATGGTAAAAGTTAACTAATATGTAACAAACACTTTCTGTTTTATACTGCTACAGAGAAATATACGCCAGGTATGCGTATTTGTTTTTTCTATTGTATATTTATTTTCAACAAGTGTTTATTACATTTTCGTATGTCTAAATACTGTGCAAAATTTTCGTTTCGAAATATTACATGAACGACATAAATTCTTATTTTTAATGGATATAAACCAGTTGAAGAAATGTTAAATTTAGCAGTTACTCATTCCGAAATATCAATGCATATTATACACGAGATAATTTCTTCCAGAATTTCGGAGCCAAAAGTTAGGGGTAAGTAATATACACGATTAATTGTGGTAGATAAATTATTATCTATTCATTCTCTCATGTTTATCATGATGCTCACTAAATGTCAAAGGTAGGTAAGTAGTTAAAATATTATTAATATATAGTGCAATATAAAGGGGGTTTCAACACATTTGATATCATTTGAAATATACAGGGTGTTTTGTAATCTAATCATTTGACCGATTTTTTCAAATGATTTCAAATTTTAACAACATGTGCAGAAACAACTTAAATATTTATGTTTAATGTTTAAACACCTTTTCTTTTCGAGTGAATGAAATTTCTATATCTGAAAAGAAAGAAAAACATAAAACATAGAATCGTTAGTTAACATGCTGTTAAAATTTGAGATCATTTAAATAAGTTATTAGATAACGAAATTATATCAGTTTTTCTTAAACGCCTGTACAGTTTCTGTAAATATAGAGTAAGGTGCGTACAATGTACATATCCTATCATAGACGAGTTTGAAATTCAGAAGAGTTTCATAAGGCTGTGTCTAAAAAGATCTTAGAGAATGTATCCGCCTGATTTCTTTCATAACCAATTTATGTATTTTATTTTTTTTATTTTTGGCAAAACCGTTTGAGTTTTATAGGAACTAAGTTTGTACTAATAAGAACTAAATACCTATAAAAAATAATTTCAAACCAAATAGATACGCAAAAATTAAGTATTATGTTTTATTTATATGGTTTTAGAACATGATCATCATTGCTACATGTTAAAAGGACAAATATTTATAAGTTAGATCAGTCATATAAAAACTGCAATTTTTAAGTCAGAATTTTCAATAATCACTTCCATTTTCTTAAAACAATCGATTACAGGCATCAATAACATGAAAACAATTTTCCTAATCCTACGATTTCAAATTTACACAAAATATCGCTCGTTAGCCTGGGTATTACACCAAGCTTCGTCTAAAGGTAAGTCTCCAGTTCTGGAGATTTTAGAATTATTGCCATTACCCTTGCATTACCATTACCCCACGGCCCACTATGACCCGGAGAGGTAGTACATGTTAAAATCATATCTATTGGTCAAATAGATTTGTTTAAAAAGCTTAAACAACTATACAACAAATAGGAAAGTACAATGAACTCAATACACTAACTTCTAGGCAGAAAATAAACCTAAACTGGTTGACATGCCGCTAATATCAATCAATAAATCAATCAGTTCCATTTAAACTAATAGTTTTTAATGTACAGAGAGAAAATAAATGAATATAGTCCGGTCGGTGGTGCATAGAATACGCTGACTGTGTCAAAAAAACTCTTAAGAAACAACAGCACAAAAAGGTAAGTGTAAATATAAATGCAAAAATACGAGATTTACTAACCTTTTAGCATAAAATAAATCTAGACGGGTTGTCATGCCGTTAATCAATTAATCAATCAATCAGGAAATAAATAGACCCTTCCCTAAAAAAACTACTAAGAAATAATTCATTGTAGTCAAGAGTTAAGCATTTCGATTTATTTATTGTATTTCGGTGAAATAGATACAAAGAGTGATTAATGTTTCTAAGTTTGCTAAGGTAACTTGAGAGTGGAGTTTTGAAAGAATATAATGAGTAACCCTGAGTGCGCCCACGATTGTATTTACAATGTTGATCAATGCATTTCGTGATGGTTGTGCTTAACATAGCAGACGTCACGGAATACAGGCATACAGCCAGAAGTACATACAATCGATAAAGATTGTTACATGTGCCATAGCATTTTGCTGTATTTAAAAAAACATTTTTCTTTTCGGATTCCTTAAAATTAAAAGATAGCAAGAATAAATGGAAAACATGAAAACTTACAAATGATTGATAACATCATTTTTTAGTCTATTTCTTCGTTTTTCTTCGTGTAATTATTTGTGTGTAACACTCACTAATAACATGCACCCCTAATATTGGACGACGAAATTCTGAAGAAATAAATTCCCTTGTATAATACGTACTGACTTGTAGAATTTTTGCAGCTAACTTTAACTTATATTTAACATTTGTTCAGCTTTTATCAGTTCGTATTGAATAAAAATAAGAATCATTATGTCTTAAAACACAAACTTTACACAGTATTCAAAGCAGAGACAAGGACATGTTCGCACAAAGATGCAGTATGCTTGTGGCGAAAGTAATTTCACATCAAGAAAAATAAAATTATAAACAAATACACATGTCAGAAGATATTTCCCTTTAACGGCGTAAAACACATCAATTTGGACTGAGTATTGAAATTTAAAAACATTTAAATAATTCTGTTCTAAAAAGAATAAATCCCATTGATCTTACAAGCACACACACACGTATACACGTGTTGAATTTAATGTTCGAACATACGATTGAAAGAATATAATAACTGATAGATTGATTGATAGACAGATTTGAAAAAGTCATTGTTGAATTTCTTTATTTCTTTTCCTTTCTATCATAGCACTTTTAATCTTATTGAAAATTACAAGTTAGAAATATGTAAAGAATAAAAATTAATGAGCATGCAAAAAGCTTTTCATCCCAGAGATGACATAAAATGAACAAGAGAACACTTCTACCCAGCTATGGTTAGCGGAATGAGAACAGGATACCCCAGTGGATTGAATAAAGAGTTGGGTTCAAAGTTCCGTGATGACTTCCGATTACGACAAGAAGGTTCCCGAGTTCGTGAAGGCTCCCGAGTCAGACAAATGATACCTAAAGAAGGCCTGTGTGCACATCGGCCAAAATGCTGTACAGATAACAATAAAGATTAGGACAATAGTCCGACTGAACCAAATAATACAAATTATCAAGTCTTGTCTAAAAAAATTCAGAGAAATAAAAATTAAAAAAAGAACTCGTCAACACTGAAAACTGGTAAGGATATTTTCCTCGTCAGATTAATGAGAGAACAATTAGCAACCAAAAACTAAAATAGAAAACAGAAAACAGAAAACTCAGTAATTGTCATAATGATATGAAAAAAAACGCCATTAAATAACTTGTGACATAGTGCTCTATTCTTGAAATATAAAAAAGGAAACGGAGTCAATACTAACAGCAAACGCACAATAGGATAGGTCAACCGGACATTGACTATTTTAAAGTTTTTATTTTTTTTTAAAGTTACGGTGTTTTGAAGTTGACAGTTTTAAAGAAAAATTGATAAATCAACATGAATTTCTATGTGCAAATCATCAAATTTGTTGTGCAATCTTTAAAATGGCTTTCGAACTCAGATATAGTTATTTACTAAGCTTTGCTTAGATGTGGCACAACTCAGATATATGCTAATTCAAGATAAAATACCCCACGGTTTCCAAACATGTTCTGATTTTTTGGACTGAAAAGTTTAATTATACATTTTCATAACTATTTTGCTGGTAAAAAAGAACACCGAAATATTTTCTGTATATCTGAAAATATCATGAAAACGTCGAATGCTACAATATATATATATATATATATATATATATATATATATATATATATATAAGTATCATGTTCTACTTCGTGGTATTACACACACACACCACATATATATATATATATATATATATATATATATATATATATATATATATATAAAACTAAAGGCTCTTAAAACTTTTAATACAAAAAGAGAAATCAAGTGAGTGTTGATTGGTTTTATGTATGTCCATGTAACGTCATCATCATGTAAGCTTTATGTATCTGGGGAATTTCTGTTGTGTTGTGTGAGTTTCTGCCATCTCAGATTAACCAATCAGCATTAGAGAGACAGACACTCCCACATTGCGGCTAAAAATCCACTTTAATCGATATGACAAAAGATATCATCATGCATTAACAGTAAATAAAGTATGATTGCTGCGTTTGGGTTTTAGGGAGAAAAAATCATTTTCATAGTGTTTATCTCTATCTATTAGGAATTGATTTATACATATTAGAAATTGATTGATTGATTGATTTCGACGGAATATCCACTCGACTAATTTTTAAACAAATGACACAAATGACACCCTAACAGGTAGAGTAGACCTGGGTGTAATATGGCAATAAAGGGGAACTACAGAACTTGAGCCTCGCCGAACCCTGTCGTCTTAGGCTGTGGAATACGCTGACTGCACCTCTGCTGAGGAGGCCTCCTTTTTAACCGTGGTTGGTGACCTGTAATGTCTGAGGATAGGATCTTCGTGGCTGGGTGGTCTGTGACACGAGTACTAAGTGCCCCGTGACATACAACACTCCACTTCAACCCTTGGGATAGACTGGAGGTTGGAGAGGCTCATCCGAACAATCGGCTGGTCATGTCAAGCCTTAGCACCTAATGTTTGCCCCGACCGTATTCTACACTCGCTCTAATGGAAAACATCCCTTTTTATCATATAGGTGCTAGAAGGCAGTGACTGAAGGCCAACCACCAGTTTATTTATACATTTATACACATGTAGTTGTCTTTCCGAATTTATTGAAGCTCATAAAAATTAATATCTTCCAATTTGTTAATACACGTGGAGTTAAGGAACAATCTAACATAAACATTATTTCTACCAATTTAGTGTCCCTGGTATGACGCTAGTGGTGAGGTTCCAATTTATTTCATGAAGTTCTTTCAACCAATTTATACACAAAATTTAATGAAAAACATAACATGATATAATTTCTAATAATTTACTGATTCACATTGAATTAATGAAAAAGTAGCACCCTACAAAACAGTAGTTGTATGTCCACTTACCTCACAAACCATCCAAATAAGACGAGTGAAACATGCTGAACACTGCTGGAAAAGTAAAAAAACAAACTTACAAGCGACGTATGGCAAGAGATAGTCGTGAGAATCCATACTGTCAGCATGCCTTGATGATGATGATGATGATGATGATGATGTGTTTCCTGGATTTGGCATATATAGTAATTCAATAGACGATTTATCTCTGGACTGAGATAAATCATAGACATCATTCAGTAAAACCTACTTATTTTCTTCCTTAGCTCTGACGACGTTGCCTACCAAGATGCTTGAGATCCTTAAATTATTTATCCCCATCTTATTCTGGCATTTTCACTTTCACTTTGACATGAGCACCACCGGTCACTTTCAAATGATACGACACGAAATATCAGGATTCAAACACATTTGAATTTATGACTACTACTTGGTAATTTCGGTCATCTTATATCAAATGGCTTTGATAATATTATCTACTTGTGGGTTTGGAGATCTTCATTGAAAGTCTGCGTGAGTCAAAGTAATCCAGGCAGTTGGCACGCCTTGATGATGATGATGATGATGATGAATACATGCACAATTATATCATTAGAAAAACATATATTTAAAAGGACAATTTAAAATATAATTCCCGCTAAAATTCATGATATTCAAAATAATTTTAAAATGTACGTTAATTAGAATAATCAATTAAATTGTTTGCATTACTTGAAAAATAAAGCAATGGAATTATTAAGATTGATTGATTTTAATGTCTTGTCAACCTGTCCAGAGTTATTTCATGCTTAGATGTTCATTATTTTATGCTTTGACGTTCATTGTACTTTCATATTTACATATTTTGTGTAGTTGTCTCTTTAGAGTTTTTTGCACAGTCCTATCGAATGCGAATATTTTTAAACATATCTATTTAACCTATAACTTGGACCTTAACAGATACTACCACCCCGAGTGAACGTAAGAGTAATGACTCTTTAGATCTTCAGAACTGGATCTTCACTATCAGATGCAGTTTAGTATCACAACCATAACACCCCTTTTTCGAGATATATTTCCCCTCTGCGTATTCTAAGCCCCATTGACAGAGTGGGATCTACAAGCTAAATACTCTATCTTATAATCATAAATAATAAAAACCCATAGTTGGATTTTTTTATTATAAATACTAGTACAAAATAAAAAACGCCCTGCGGGCGATGTAAAAATAGATTTTTAAAAACATATTGCCTGAGGGGTGGGAGTAAAAAATTCAATGTCAGCGAGTTTGTACCCTAAGTAAGTAAAATCAAATTCATTAAAGGATTAGAAAATAAAACAATTTGAAATGTAAACTTTAAATATGTATTAAAATAAAACAAACTATATATAGATATATAATACCAGTCATATATTTATTAAAACTTGTTTTAAAAATACAATGGGGGCTGTCTAATGTTGCATGTTCAAATTTTGTGTGTATTTATTGAATAAATACACTCAAAATTTGAACATGCCAAAAATCGTAAAATAAATTTTATTCTATGTTATGACGATTTTGGGTAATGTGATGTAAGCAGTGACGTAATTTTTGTTACAGACAAAAACCGGAAGCGAATCTCCATTATTAATAGATTTCCACTTAAAATAAATGTGAAAGAAAATAAATGAGATTTTCAATTTCCTTCTACCAATCTCTAAATTGTACGTGTGTGTGTGTGTGTGTTTATTTACCCAACCCCTCCGTCACGGGCAGGATGTGACACGACGTTCACTTTTCAGCAGATTAAAGCTGGTTTGAATTCAGAGTTTTCCCTCTCTGGTTGCCTAACTTAGACTAAAGAACACAGTCTACTATTTACCAATAACTGCGGAGAGGACAGGTGGATTCATGCCTTTCCTAATGGCATTAGCGAAGTGAAACGCAAACAGCTTCAACCAGGATTTGAACTCGGGTCAGCAATTCCATTTCTTACACTGCGTTACGCGTTTCTCGTATATAGTGTGTTGAGTTTGTTTAAGTATGGATAGACAAACATAGAGACTGAGGTCAAATTATCTTTTAAAAGATCAAAGGCTCGCTGACAGCTTTCTGTCCACTTGAATCGAGCATGTTTACGCCTTTCTTCTATTACTGGTTCAGCTATGGAGGAAAACAGTTAGAAGAAGGCGTCGATGAGAATACAAGCCTGATAAATATACGCTCCTTTCTGACGGTGGCAATTGAACGTATGGACTCTACTTTATCATTTTCTGTGTTAATGGTGAAACCTAAGTCGCGTAATTTCTTCATAAAAACTAACACTTTGATAATTTTAGCTGACGCTTATGTCTACATAATTGTCTAAATACATTTTGAATTCGCCTGAAGTAATATTCTTTTGTTGGGAATATTGGGTTGCTATGAGATAGGGAAGACATTTAGTCGAGTCCCTATTTACCAAGTTTACATGTTAGCATTAGCATATCTCTGATACACTTACACTGAATAAACAGAAGGAAAGACAAAATAAGGTCATTAGCATATGCATAAACATTTAATCTATACACAATATACATACAAGAAGTATTGAAAAGAATGCACAAATGAGTTCCAATAGATTAAATATGCACTTATTGTTCTCTGAGCAACCAGTATGTGAAAGGGATACAAAAGCGGAAAAAAAGTCTTACTTGAGATGATAAATAATACAAAAAGGGTTACAGCCATCTTGATTTTACATTACAATGGCGAGGAAAGAGACAACGTTTGTACTGTTTAAAGAACAGGCAAAAGAGAGTGAGAATTGATATCTGAGATAGTCATGTGACTTTCCATGAGTCCCATAACGGACATGCCCATTCTTTAATGATCTATTGTCTTCCTACAAGTGAGAAAATAATATCAAACCTAAGTTAGCCAAAACATACTTTTCCATTTCTTCTAAAACTGCTGACATTAATTCCTTGGGGAAAATACATGCATTTATTAATCAAAATGGCGTTTAAGTGAAAGATCTTTATGATAAGTAAATACTGTCTTATCTTTATCTTTTTCATCGAGGTCATAGTCGTGTCATCATTACTTTATGGTTGAACCATTTGAGCTCTTACAAAATGCTTGAAGAAAAAGCTTGATTGGAACTACACAAGGACGGTGCATGCTGTTTTGAATAAATCAAAGAAGCAGCACCCCACCAAAACAGTTACATGGCCATTTACCTGCTATTCCACAAATCATCCAAGAAAGGCGAGTAAGGCATGTTGGGAAATGCTGGGAAAGTAAGAACGAACATATGCGCGACGTTCGCTTATGGACTCCTACACATAGTCACAACAATGCTAGTCGATCAGAAAAAACTGTGTAGAGGATTTGTTACGATGACCAATAGCGAGAGAGAGAGACAGACAGACAGACAGAGACAGAGACAGAGACAGAGACAGAGACAGAGAGAAAGAAGGGAATCCGTGCTGTCGGCACGCCTTACTGGTGATAATGATAATGATAATAAAGGTGGATAGAATATGATCTATGATAGGGGGTGGGATAAGAGTTACTATTAGTATTGATAATTAACGTAAAACTTTTTCGTTATTTTAGGCTAACAACCACAAAAGCAAATAACTATGAACTTTATGATTTTTTAGTAATCTTAACTTCTAAGCATTTCACTTCTAGCCTTATCTACTGGATCTCGTTGTTTGATGAGAGTACGATACGAGTTAGTTTGTGTTTTTTTCTGGTTCGACGGTGTCTCAAAATATGTATTTTCATTTTTACCGTATCGATCTGACCAAGGTTCTTATCTTTAGCTGCAAATAATTCCCTATTTGTACCTAGCAATCTTTGAATTGGGGCGTAAAGTTTACTAAATACGACTACGTAGTGAATGTTTATATGATTTTCGCTATCAATAACCATAACTGCAACTATGCTGACAGTTGGATTTTGCCTACTTCACACCCGCAAGGAAATTTAAGGCTTTGATGCATACTGCAAATCACCACGGGTATCTTTCCATGGTTGTACACCCTTAATATCGAATTTGAAATTACGATAGAGAGGGAAATAACTTAAATACCCTTGATTTCAGCAAGAGGCATTTGTCTCAAAATGAACTAAGTTAAAACAGAATTTACGTGTTTTGAATGGTCACGAAATAGCAAGCCTCTGAAATTAGTAGACCAGTTCATATACCTTGGTAGCAATATCTCGTCTACTGACAGTGATATGAACTCACGCACAAATAAGCATAGATTGCTATTGTCAAATTATCGAAAATATGGAAGTCTGAGTTCTCTGATAAAATAAAACGGGAATTATTCCCAAATGTAGCCGTGTCAGTACTACTGTATGTTGCATCTCTCGGAATCTGACAAAACAATTCGAGAAATGACTAAACGGTAACTACACAAGCATGCTGCATGCTGTTTTGAACAAAACCTGGAATCAGAACCCTACAAAACAACAGTTGTACGGCCACTTACCTCCCATCACGCAAACTATCCAAGAAAGATGAACAAAACATGTTGCGTACTGCTGGAGAAATAAGGAAAACGCATAAGCGAGGTTTTCCTACATAGACAAATCAGTGTTGACTGATCAGCAAAAAATTACAAGTGTGATAGATAATAGGGACGGAAATAACATTTTTGGGGGTGTTTGTTTTTTAGAAGCATTGTTGGATAAAGTATATATTATTATTTATATTTTGCTTGAAGGCAATTACAATGCGTATATCGCATAAAATTCGATAATTATAGAAAATAATCATGACAAGTGAACCTCGGCAATATATATATATATATATATATATATATATATATATATATATAGTAGTGTTGAAAATTGTACACAAACATGTCCCAACAGATAAAATGTGCCCATAGTGTTCTATGAACAATTAGTGTGTGAAAGGGTACAAAGATGACAAACGTCTTACTTGATAATGATGGATAGTCAATTGCCCTCGCAGCAGCACCAGACGACGTCTTTACTATTCAAAGAACAAAGTCCCAGTC
Source organism: Doryteuthis pealeii (assembly GCA_023376005.1). Lineage (NCBI taxonomy): Eukaryota > Metazoa > Mollusca > Cephalopoda > Myopsida > Loliginidae > Doryteuthis > Doryteuthis pealeii. Next base: position 36,392,987 of record CM042154.1, on the reverse strand, counting down.
AGTCATAAAAAAGGATTTCTGTGATTATCATGTGACACGAACACGCCCATTTTCCAAGAGACAACTATTTATTGTCTCCCTACATTATGCTCGACATAAAAATGCGTGCTTGGCTGCTATTAAACTGACTTGAGAATAGCACTACCGATTATGAAAAATGTACCTTTAAGGCTGTAAATTAATTTTTGATCACATTTCTTTTACTTTTACATAATTAGTTCGTATGGTGTTATTCTGGGCTGCGATTTTTGCAATTAAGTTTCTCTCTTTACATTTCCACTGTGTAGCCATGTCCATGTCATCTGATGTGCAATTTTCTTTGTTTGTCTTCTGAAATATACATATGGTTGTTTTTCTTCTCGATTTTATAATAACTGTTTTCCTATTCGTTCTTGTATTATTTTTGCTATTACAGTTTTTAACTGTGGTAATTAATTCTTCTTTTCTCTGTAAATTCGTGAATTACTATATTAACACATTCTACAATAGAAACGAGTCCTCTCTCTTCTTCTTGTCACATAGGGTTTATCTATGTAACCTCTCAAGTGGTCCATATACTACTAGCATATGGTCTCCCAAAAAACTGTCACCTCTATAATGATACTCTTTAAAGACATGAAAGTAATGGTTCCTTCACCAGATGAACGTTGGATAGTCGCTGGAGTCTTTTAAGGAAATACATTTGCACCATTTTATTTATAGAATACCTACTATGAACGTCATTAGATCTAATGAAATAAAAAGGCTTCACGCTAAAAAAAAAAAAAAGCAGGCAATATCTCGAAGAAATTATTACAGATGCGGACTACGAAGATTATCTCACAAATACACCTGCACAAACCTAATGTCTGTTGCATAGCCGCCTAAAGAAGACAGCAAGAAGCATTAGCTTGTATTTGAACTGAGATAAAACGGAGTCTATGTATAATGAAGAAGATGGGCACATCTCACTAGATGGCAAGACTCTAAAATTAGTAGAGCGGTTCACATACCTGGGTTGTAATATCTTATCTACAGAAAACGATGTCAATTTATGCATTGGAAAGGCATTGCTATAGACAGATAAGGAACTCTTTTTGATAAAGATAAAGCGAATATTTTTCCAAGCTGTAGCCATGTCAGTGTTAGTATATGGCTACACCACTTGGACTTTAACGAAACGATTGGAAAATGTAGATGATAACCACACAGGGATACTGCGCTCTGTCCTGAACAAATTCTGGAAACAGCACCCCACAAAAAGAAGTTGTATAGTAACTTACTTCCTATCAGACCAAGTAATAATACAAGACACGTTGGACACTGCTGGAAAAGTAAGGACGAACTCATAAGTGGCATTCTTCTGTGGGTACCTACACATGATCACACTAGAGTGGGCCGACGAACAAAGCCTTAAATTGATCAGCTCTCTACGGATACTAGATACTATCGCGAGGAGGACTCGTCAGGAGCGATGGCCGATATGGATGGGTGGCGATAGAGAGTCATGGATATTCGTGCTGGCATCACGACATGATGATAATGATGATTATATTTCTGAGCTTCTCTTTTGTCAAGTTTAAGAAGAGTCCGTGGTATCTTACAAGGGAGACAGCACATATATTTACTTATTTGATTACATTTTCAATAGGAAGTGATAGCACTAATAAAATGTGGTTCATCTATTTCAGTGGAATGGAATGAAAAGGAGGAAAGAAGCAGGATTAGCAAAAGCTTCCTTCATTTTCTTTTTACTCATCTCTCTCTCTCTCTCTCTCTCTCTCTCTCTCTCTCTCTCTCTCTCTCTCTCTCTCTCTCTCTCTCTCTCTCTATCTCTCTATCTCTCTCTTTCCTTCTCGCTGGTCTCTCTATTTCTCTCCCTCTCAGTATCTCCCCGTCTCTCTTTCTTTCTTTCTCTTTCTTTCTATATTTCTCTTTCGTTTCTCTCTTTCTTTTTCGCTTCTTTCCTTCTTTTCATTCCATTCCACTGAAACAGATGATCCACATTTGATTAGTATTATCACATCCTATTTACTTTATTACTTAATTATATTTTACTCTTCAACTGACGAACCTTTTATAATATCTGCTATCGTAAACAGTTGGAAATGAGCTGTACATTTGAAAGATTGTTGTTTGTGAAAATTCTTCTTTTTATAAAACAATGTTTGTTTTTTGTTTGTTTGGTTTTTTTGGGGGTGGGGGGTAAAAACAATCTAATTAATCATTTATTTGAGGTGATAACAGGACGTAAAGAACCCAATGAAATTCAACTTTTTATAGGTTTTCTTTATTATTTTGATACGTAAATTTGCAAATATTGTTTCATTATGTTTAAGATGTTTATGATAATAACGGATGTAGTTTATTAAAAGATTAGGATTTAAATAACTTATATTATTAGTAAGCATTAAAGTTGATCTTTTCTCGTGCTTGATCACAGAAAATACTCCAATGAACATGTTTTTAAAATATCTATGAAACTTTCTTAAATACACTACAAAAAAACAATCGTTTTTTTGTTTTTTGTCTTTGTTTTGTTTTGTTAGGTAAACAACATGATTAAAGGAGAATGATATATGTAAAATACAAAATCTTTGCCTTTTATGGTTCATCTCTCTGTCTTCTCTTCCTATACCTTTTAAATCATTCGTTTCTTCTTTCCGTTGAAACAAACAATAAGCTTCTCTCATACATTTCTTTATGTTTTCTTTCTTTCTTATTACATTTGCTTTCTTTTTCTCCCTGGCGTATCCGTGATTATTCCACTTTTCTCAGTTTTCTTTTTCCTTATTATTTTAATAAATAAATTTACAGATATTGTTTCATTGTGTTAGAGGTGTTTATAATAATGAGATCAACGAATGCAGGTTATCAAAAAATTAGATTTTAGATTACTTATATTATTTAGTGAAAATTAATAAAGTTTTCTTTATCTCAGAAAACTCCAATAAACACGTTTTAAAATATTTATAAAACTTCTTTAAATATACTACAATAAACAATCGTTTTCTGGTAAAAAAAAAACTAATCAAACGGGGAATAATATACATTTTAAAAAATTGTACTTTTTTTTATAGATTATTTATTAGTACGAAATATGTTTTCAAAATAAGCATTCTTACTTTCTTTTTTTTACCCATTTCTTTCTATAAATATTTCTTCCTTCTTTTTTAAATATTTTCTCTCACTGTCTTCTCTTCCTTTACCTTTTACTTAATTTATTCGTTCTAATTCCATTGAAGCAGATGATAATCTCTCTCTCTCTCTCTCTCTATATATATATATATATATATATATATATATATATATATATATATTAATATATATATATATATATATATATATATTCTTTCTTATAGTTGCTTTCTTTTTCTCTCTAACGTGTTGCGAGTTCTTTTTCTCTCATTTCTTTCCTCAAAATCAAAATGGAATGGCCCGTTATTCATCTAAGGTGACGACAGGGCAGGACACACGGAGGTACACATTATTGTATACATTATTGAAATTGTCTTGAATTAAAATAAACATCAAAAGGACGCCAATTAAACTAACCTTAACTCATTTAAGTTTTCCAAGAAGTAATTTCAAGTCAAACTTCGATATGGAACACAATAGTAGTTTGGTGCACAAAATTATATCGGGATTTGTCCTCTAAAACTTAATGGAAGAAATTATCATTTGACTATGTGCATGTAATATCTTTGCTCATAAATATGCACACTCATAACTATTTTTAAACTCTACACCATTAAAGCTCTATAACCAGAAATATGAATAGGTATCTATATAATAATATATTATTATATATAATAAAATATTATTGTTAATAGTTTGAAAGGGTTGCAAATCCTCAGTCAAAATTGTGGGGTCGTTAGCTGACAAAACTACGTGTTTGCACATATTAGGTTCAGGGGCAAAAAAAAGTCCAAGGACAAAAAAAAATATGCAATAAATAAGGGTTCAAATGTTGCAAATACACAAATCTCTCTACTTCCCGTGATTGTACTGACTTCATAAAAAAGGCAACAAAATGCGAGAGTGAATTTTATGATTGGCAAGGATGGACGGGAACGGATGAGAATTGGCATGTTCTACCATTTATTCAATATAAATCGTCCAGTCCTCGCCATCACTTTCCTAACAACAGCACTCATAGTCTTTCAAGCTAAGACCTTATCTATCTCGTCTAACTGGCACTTAACAGCGTGTCCATGCTAGTCGTCGCCTTTTGTCTTTGCCATAGTATCAGTCCTCCAAAATTGTATAACTATATTTACGAATAGATGTGTGTAGCGTGCAGAATTGATAATTGCGAAGAAAATTCTGTTTAAATCAAACGAAGACTAAACTCTCTCCTCTTCACTCTGACAAAACTTGCTAACCAAAATTTACTTACAACTGACAGTTTTTATATGTTACGTGATATTTAAAAAATACTGGATTACTTCAAAAGGTTTGAAAAAACATTTGTTTATTAATATCCCACGTGAGTTTGGATTTTAGGTACCTTTGATGAGTAGCTTTGAAACACTTGTTTAGATAACTTTATATTTGGTTTACACTCCATCATATGAAGCTTTTTTCTAACTCTCTCTCTCTCTCTCTCTCTCTCTATATATATATATATATATATATATATATATATATATATATATATATATAGGAGGTGCGCGCGCATGTATGTATCCATCAATCGTTTACACGAACTTATGTATGTTGCATATGGCTTATTAGTATTTCTTGTAATTCTCTTTTTATATATTACTCCAGTTAAAATAGAAGCATCGATATCATCATGGACCTCTGTTACAAGAGGAACCCAGTGAAACTTTGGGGCATTTAGTAAATGTCATAAAATTGTCCAGGGAATTTTTCCAATGTAAAATAAAGGGACTATTGTTAAAGATTTCGGTATTTGGATAGACCCTTTTGTTGAAACATGATAGCCCAATGTATACATAAAAACATACATGTGCATACATATATACACGCATAAATATATAAAGAGCAAAATATAATTAGATAACGTTCAAGATATCAAATAAATTTATCTAAGCTTTTCGCTTCTTCAGATTTGATCAGATAATGAATTGACAGGAGAGAATGGGGTGAGAGTGGGGTAAATGATGAAGAGGGGGAAGGAGGTGGATATTGACAGATACCAACATGTCGCGATGTATTGCGACATTTTCCAAATGTTCTCAAAATAACCGTTTTATGCTGGTTGTTTTATACAGATGAACAAGGCATAACAACACACAAAAAAATCAAATTTTGAATTTTATATCTTATTCCTCGTATCTATATATATATATATATATATATATATATATATATATATATATATATATATATATATATATAAAGGAAAGATTTTGGTATGTACGTGTCGACCTATAACTCAGAAAAGAGAGGTCACTCAGATTTGAAATCTTGCGTATAGATTAATATCCTTCTAACTAAGAAACACGTCAAATTTGGTTATTGATTTTTTAAAGGATATAATTAATTAATAAAGCCAAAATCACCCAATTTGTGGAACTGTCCGTATACCAGCACCTGCTGATAATAAAATATTGTCCCCTGCCTGAATTTTTGTTACAGCGATTTATAGCGATGAAGTTTAATTTTAGTGAATAAATTTCGCAGTCTAAGCTGTTCCGCTCGGAATTTATCACCTATTCTTGGTCCAATCTTAAAAATATTATATGGTTGGTAAGAAAAGAAAATAATCTTTCTAAATATGGAATTTGTATGCGTTTTTATCTATTGATTTATTTTTTACAGCGAATTTTTTAAAAATTGGCTTCGGAGAGCTGATAAGTATGATTTTTTTTTCAGACTAAATTTTAAGGAAAAAACAAATTCTTTTTTCTCGCCTATTTACGTTTCAATCTTCTTTAAGATATTCATATGGTTTGAAAGAAAATAAAATAATCTTTCTAAATATGTAATTTGATTGAGTTTTTATCAATGGAATTATTTTTTACAGCGAGTTAAAAAAAATAATATTTTGCTTCAGTCAGCCTAGAATTCGTAATTTTAACATAAATTCAAATCTTATTTATCGCATATTTCTGTTACTATCTTTAAAATATTTATTTGGTTAGAAAAAAATTATTTCTAAATATGTAATTAGTATGTCTTTTCATACATTGAATTAATTTTTACAGTGAATTAAATAACAAATCAAACGATTGTGTAGGTGCGACAATTCGGGCATTCGGCAAATACACTAAAAAGAGCAAAGAAAGATTAATAGCAGCAGCCAGAAAAAAACAATTGCAGCATATGGACGAGCACAAGTATAACAAAAACGAGAAAACATCGAGTATATAATCGAGAGAGGAAACTTACTTGGTTTGGAGATCTTATTCGCTTCTTGCTACCTTGTCTGGCCGTCATCTTGTCATCTATTTGGGTTCTTCTAAGAGCTTCTTTTTCCTGTGCTAGTTTTAGCCATTGCAATCAATTGAATGAACTACAAGACATTTTCTTCTTGATCAAGTTTCTTTATTTAGTCTAACCCATGTTCTTCCGCGCGGATGAGATCAACCTCGCAGCAGCACGTCTGCTCTGCTTCAATGTCCGGTTACATCTAATTCTCTAAACTAACTAATCACGTGACGCGCGAGTTTCGCGCCTCTAGGGGCCAATGGTACCAACAGTCGTGGTAATTTTCCACTAGCCCCCCCTTGAATTCTCGCTACAGGGTCTGTCAACAATTTATGCTACTACATAAATTGTAACAAACAGAAGTGGGAAGAAAAATGACTATATGAACACTTTTAAGCGACAAAATGGAGAGGTCGTACATGAGAAGGCATGGGCATGGCTAAAAATGGGAAACCTCAGGAGAGAAAATGAATCCCTTATAATTGCAGCACGACAATGCCATGAGAACAAATTATATAAAAGCAAAAATAGATAACACACAACAGAATAGAAAGTGTAGAATGTGGATGGGGGGGGGAGACGAAACAATCAATAAGCAAATGCAGTAAACTAAAGGCGTGGGGGGGGAGATGAACAGTCAATAAGCAAATGCAAGAAACTAGCACAAAGAGAGTACAAAACTGGGGCACGACCGGGTGAGAAAGGTGATTCACTGGGAATTGTGCAAGAAATTCAATTTTCACCATTCAACTAAATGGTATATGCACAAACAGGAATCTGTCCTGAAAAATGATAAGCACAAAATTCCTTGGAACTTTAGGGTACAGACGGATCACCTAATTCCGGCCAGGACGCCAGAACTAGTGTTGATCAACAAGAAGAGAACTTGTCATCTCGTGGATTTTGCCATCCCGGTCGATCACCGACTGAAAGTGAAAGAAAGAGAATTGATAGACAAATACTTGGACCTTGCCATAGAACTGAGGAAGCTGTGGAACATGAAGGCATGTAGGTGAAATCAGAGGAAGACCATCCAAACTAGAACATTGTTAAAATCGACTAGAATACTCATAAGAGTCCTAGAGGCCAGAGGAGACTTGCTGTCACTCAGCTTTCAGGGAACCACCGGCTAAGGTGGGTGTGAAAAACTAATCGAGTGAAGGCTCAGCAGCAGAAATCTTATCAAAGGAATAAATATCTGGACCGTCTCCGTTATAAGATACTCTGGGCCATTCTTAAAATGGACAAAAAAATAACTCGGACAGATCGACCAAAGGACTAGGAAATTAATGACCATGCATAAGGCCCTACACCCTAGATATGATAAAGATAGGCTATATGTATCAAGAAAAGAACGTGGAAGAGGTATTGCCAATATAGAGGACTGTGTGGAGGCCACAATCCAAGGACTCGAAGAATACACAAAAAAGAGCAAAGAAAGATTACTTATGGCAGCCAACAACAGCAGCTTTAATATATTGACAAACAGAAAAACAACGAAAACTAGAAAACAAAGATGGGAATAAAAACATTTAAATGGGCACTTCAAACGACAAATCGGAGAGGTTGCACATAAAAAGACTTGTACATGGTTAAGAAGAGGTAATCTCAAGAGAAAACTGAATCACTAATAATTGATGCACAAAATAATGCCATAAGAACAAATTATATCAAAGCAAAACTTGATAAGACATAACAAAACAGTAAATGTAGACTGAGCGGTGACAGCGATGAGACTATAAACCATGTATTAAGGGAATGTAGAAAACTAGCACAATGGGAATACAAAGGTAGGCATGCCCCGGTTGGGAAGGTGATCCACTGGGAATTATGTAAAAAAATTAATTTTGACCATACAATAAAATGGTATATGCATAAATCAGAATTTGTTCTTGAGAATGAAACGCATGAAATTCTCTGGGACTTTATCTCAAGCCATCCCATCCCAGCCAGGAGGCCAGACCTAGTGTTGATTAACAAAAAAAAGAGAACGTGTCAACTGGTGGATTAGCGGTCCCAGCAGATCACAGGGTGAAGCTGAAAAAAAAACGAAAAGATGGACAAATACCTGGATAGAATTGAAAAAGCTGTGGAATATGAAGGTGAAAGTGATACCAATTGTAGTTGGTGCGATTGGAACGGTCCCGAAAAACTTGGAAAAAAGACTGGAGGACATGGAAATCAGAAGAAGAATTGAAACCATCCAGACTACTGCATTGGTGCAATCGGCAAGTATACTCAGTAGAGTCATGGAAACCTGGGGAGACTTGTTGTCACTCAGACTCCAGTGAAATACCATCAGCTAATGCTGATGTGAAAAACTCAAAAGGAGTGAAAATAATAATAATTATAACAGTGGTTAGTTTAATTTTAATTTTAATATTAATTATAAAAAATATAATAACAATAATAATTTTAACAATAGCGATGGCAAAAACAGCGACAGTATTTAAAATAATATAGGTTAAATTTATATAGACTCTAGCTGATCTTTGAGGTTGTTAATTTTGAATGCAACCCAAAAACATGGATACATATTTCAATACATATATATTCCTCCTGCTGTAATACTAAATTCAAACCCAAATTTTCATTTTCTATTCATTTATAAATTTTTATCTATTTATAGTATTTGATTGATTTATTATCGTGTATATATATATATATATATATATATATATATATATATTATATATATATATATGGAGGATATTTTGTTACCAGTGCACTGGTAAAAATAGTTTTCACCTTTTTTTCTCCATTTTAGTATATTTTCTTTTCCATTGTATGATGGCTATTTCACGAGACTGGGCTTTTTTATGGAGTTACCGGCTAAGATAAATTTATAATAGCCAAATGACGGTTGATTGTGTTTTTTCTTTATCATTAGAAGAACAACATTTATAACACAAATAGGAATATGTTTTTATGTAATCAATTTTTTATTGTCCTCAACCAGTTTCTTTGTCAAGAGAAAAAGGATTTGGGAAAAAATGTTTTTAGAAAGATTTTTTATGTTTTCAAAGTTGAAAAGCCACAAAAGAATGGGCGGGAAATGTACCGGTGAAATGGTATATCCATTTGTTGAGTGAAAGCCATCTTCTTGTTAAAATTATATTCATATATGTACATATGTCTCTATGGTGATGGCACCTGGTTCATGAGGTTTTTTATTTGATTTAGGAGTGCTTCGTTTCAAATTACATTTGGGTGACCAGTGGCTAATTTTTTTTTCATATAGGTGTTAGTGACATTTTTACTAGGTCGGGTAATTAAGTTTAATTTTCAAATGGATTATAGGTTTTTGAATTGTTTATCCAGTTATATTCCCACCGTCTAATTAAGTATTTTATGTTGATGACTTTTTCAATTACTTCTATGACAGGAAACATCACCATTATGGACACTAAGAAAAATATAACAGAAGCGAATCTCAACTACACAACAACAACTACTAGACTCCACAAATATATACTAAACAGAACTTATACAGCTAACACCAAACAAAAAACTCCATGTTCCCTCTTTCCCACAAACCCTAAAACCGCAACAGTTTACACTAGCCCCAAACTACACAAAGTCCCCAAACTCATAGCAGAGAAAACACCCAACCCCACCACAACTGGCATCACACCCCCAGGGAGACGGATAATAGCAGCAAATAGCACCCTTAAGAAATCCATATCAGGATATATCGACATCCTCAACCCCTACTCCACAACATCCCAAGACACATGAAAGACACCACACATCAAAACAAAATTCAAAAAATGGCAACTCCCAAAGGGAGCCAACCAAGTAAGAATGTACGAAACGGCTTTATACTCAAACAGTGCATACAACGAATGCATCCAAGCCTGCAGAGAATTTCTGTCAGACAACAATTTTCCCACAAACCAAATAGACGACCTGTGTAAAATAATCGATTTCGTGTAAAATAATCGATTTCGTCCTAACCCGTAACAACTTCCAATTCAACAAGCAACACTACCAGCAAATCAAAGGTACCGCCATGAGTACGAGAATGGCGCCAGGTTATGCAAGCATATTCCTGCATATAATAGAAACCAAACTACTCCGGGACTACCTCCATGTACTACTGCAGGTACATAGATGATTTCTTCCTCATAAGGACACATGACATAACAGAAGCGAAATATAAACCACACCTCGACAAAAGAGTTCAAAAACTTACATAGAATGATTTTATTTTAGGGCCTCTAAAATAAAATCCTTCTACAAATCACCTATCAATGTCAAACAACAACAACCAAACCTGCGTGATATCCTCTCCTCATCCAAAAATCACCGATACAAAATCCAAAACAAAGGCAACTACACATACAACAAACCCAGATGCCTAGTATGTAAACATCTAGTAACAGACTCCCCATTCATAGTACCACACACCAACATAAAGATCCAACAACACACCTCACCTGCGACAGCGCCAATGACATCTACTACATGTTCTGTACCAAATGCAACGACACCGGATACACAGGGGAGACACAAATAACTCCCAGACATATTTAACAACCACACACTAACTATTCGTTAAGGTTCCTCATATGCATATGTATCAAAGCATTTCAACAAACCAGCACACACATTAGACTTAAAATGCATCCTGATAGATCACAACTTTCCATTAAGCCACATAGACAAACAAAAAAAACAAAATGGATACTTCATTTTAATTCACACACAAAATGTTTTTGAATACCTCCCACATTTCATATTGTCATCTATGTACTGCAAGTGAACTTATTGAAGTATCAATAGTAGCTCATGTCTGACCAAAAAAAAAGCTCTCTGTGTAGCTATTACAGATTCACCAGTTTTAAAAATGTTTCAACAGAAAACGCACGATGTGCACCGGTATAAACCATGATCATAACTGATCGTATTTGCCATTACCACTTGCCTACGTTTACTTGCACCACACAGATGGCAATTTAAAATGTGGCAGATATTTCTGTCGTACCCTGTATAATGATGATAATATCGTATTGTAGTTGCATGTAGTAATTGAGATTCCCAGAAGAATTTATTGATGGGTTTTGTATATTCACGTCAGAATGCGTACTACTATATATTTATTTAATGTGTATGTAACCAGCAACTTATTTACCAAATGATAAACAAAACTCTTTCAGTTTCACTGGCCACGAAACTCTGTTGGATGTGTAGCACATACAGTTTCCTTCTGAAGAACTTCAAACTCTACCCTTGAAACTTTTAAACGGTCTTATTTTAATATTCTAGCGCCAGATCGCAGAAAAAAAGTCAGTCTTGTTTTAGAACAACGGAGAGTGAATTTACAGAGGTGCTAAATGGGCGACAGATTTTTTGTGACGCAAAAATTCCAACTGGGTAAGACGAGAAAGAGAGAGAGCGAGCGAGAGAGAGAGAAAGACAGACAGACAGACAGACAGAGAGAGAGAGAGAGAGAGAGAGAGAGAGAGAGATGTTTCTAATATTATAGAAAAGTATTCAACAAAGGATATAACGGTATTTAATAAAAACGCTCCCTGTTGATTGTGTTGTGTATCTCAACAACTCAACAAACGCTGCAAAATATGTGAGAAAGAGAAAGGAAGGAAAAAAGGAAAACTGGATGGTAAGAACCAAATCAAACGGCAAAGGTTTTCTAAGCGGTGTAACACTGGTGGTGATGGTGGTGTGTACTGTGTATGAATTAAGTATCTCAATAATAATAACTTAAAAACTAATCGCAACAAAATATAAATACTATTAACCTATTCTACTGTAATCAAATGCACCCCAACTATAAACAAGACAAATCAGTGATTTAAAATATCATACATAGATACTTAGCACCTACTGATAGCAGTAAGCTTCTAAAATTCATCATGTACTACAAAAAATTCCAAACAGTCACCCTCATCGTTTCTAACAATAGTGCACCTCAAAAACACTATTATATCAAACTAATTTTGTATATCAATTCTTATGCCCTTTGGGAAATTGTATCTCCATCACTAATGATGATAATATCTTCCGCATACTAACTTGTCATTTATTCAATGTAAGTTCCATTCGCACACACATCAAGATCATAAAACCAGAAAACCCTAAAATATTAAAAAATTATACTTGACAATACTAAAATAGTATATATCATTAATTGCAGAAAACGACTCCCATTATAGGCAGCAATACTTATTGTCTACATTAGACAGCTTTTAGCTTGGGGTGGGCTTCTTGAAATGCATTTAAGTACACACTTAGCTGTTATATCTACACCTCAAAAGGGACTACGCGTTCATACGTAGCAAATTTAGCAAATTCCTTGAACATAGAATCAACCCAGCATTCCACCACATAGGAGTACCTATGTATTTGAAAATGACCAAAGATGGTAAAAAGTACCCGTATTCGAAGTACACAAACGTACACTTTGGGGTTCTAAACTGCCTACAATGATAGTTTCTACAACCATAGTTTCTTTTTCATGTATATATATATTGTTGTATCGTCGAGGTGAAATCATACACAGAAGAAATTGAGTGCTTGATATATTTATTCAGTACCAGTATCCGGTGCTTACCGGATACATACAAAAACTCACGCAACAACAAGTTACAAAACAATTAACAAGACAACTTACAAGAAATAAAATGCGGTATAGTCAAACAAAGTAAGATCAGTCAGAATATTAATCAGCTTATTAATCAACTGTTGAAGTCCTTAATCGTACACTATTTAAGACTATGAGCCAGGCCATCTGATAGAGGGCTGAAGAAGTGTTAGCTACTCTACAACACACACACACACACACACACACACACACACACACATATATATATATATATATATATATATATATATATATATACGAAAAAAATATTCAGAGTATGTATTTTTATATATGACAAGCAAGAGTACCTAGTCCATGACCGGAGTAAAATAATTTTAAGAACACCAGTGAGTGAGAGGGAAAAGAGGAAGAGAGGAGTAAGAGAGGAAGTTAATTTAACAAATTCTCATCAAAATAAAAAAGATCGCTAAGAATTCATATATTAGAATGTTTGTTTATTTTAGGAAATGTTTTGTTGTTTTTGTTGTGTTTTTTTCTTTACATTAAAAATATTAGAGGTGTCCCATCGTGGTGTAAGGGTTAGCAAGCGATTTTCACATATCCATTAGAAATGAATAATGAGTTCGACCTTGTCTGACATCCCACGCGTGGCCAATGGATTGCGTGAAGAATAAGGGTGTCTTATCATGGTGTATTTGTTAGCAAGTTAGTCTCGTAAATGCATTACTACTGAATAGCGACGTCAATCCTCTCTGGGAGCGTTATACTTGCGACTTTGTGTCACATCCTACCCGTGGGTCAGGTAAATACCTACATTTAAGATATTATTTTTTTTTAATCTTACCTTAAACTCGTAAATAGTTTCAACCAACTTTATTTTTCCTCTTGAGTTACAATATTAGAAAATGTATTATTTTAATTTATTTTCTTTTTATCCTATAAAAATGTAACAATAAAGCTGCTAAACAGCAAAGATTAAACTGACACATGAACGGAGACTAAAAAGTCACAATATAAAATTAGAAGCTACGACAGAGTCTCCTAAAAAGAGAAATATTAGTAGAGAATAGTATTATAAAAAGTTTTATAAATATGTAATATTCATTTAAAAAAATTCACTTTCAAAATGCTTTCAGTTGAAGAAACATAGTAATGTTTACTATTTTAGGAAGTTCAAGGTCGAAGTAATAGCAGTAGTGGCCATTTTGAATCACTGTTGCAGCATTCCCAATAATTCGTTTTTATTTGTGGTTATTGTTATTTAATCACATTAGTTATATAGAGCTGTGTAAATGGAGTTTAAAACTGGTTGAATTTTGCAAATGTCCCAGTGCTTCAAAAGTTATTAGAATTTTAACCCCCGAAATTATTGTACAAAAGTAAACATGATTTTGTTAAAAAAAATGTCAAACCAATTCAAAACAAGAAATTCTGTAATTTTTTCACGATTTCTTTATTTTTGAAGCAATTTTGATAAAAGCTGGCATTCTTATGTAAAATTATATGTTCCTTCTGTTTCTACACACACATTTCTATGTTGTAATCCATTATTTAGAGAATAATAGGTACTGATATCAGCGGGTTCTTTTTTTGGAGGGGGGTAGTTTTCCACAAGGTAATTCAATATTTCTTTTTAATACTGCATGTATACACATATATAGTATTAATTTAAATAAATAACATGATTTTGAATTTGAAAATACCCTTTTAAATATCTGCTATGTTGTATTACATACAAGAAATAGAATACATCTTTATATATCTTTTTAAACCAAACTTATCCAGAATTGCTGAACGGTTTTGTTTACGTTTTAGAAAGCGAGTAAATTTAAGTTGTTTTTTTGTTTTTTGGGGGGTTTTTTGTTTTTGTTTTTTGTTTTTTGTTTGTTTTCCCAAAATTGAAAGTTTGACAAAAAACCCTGACATTAAAGCATTATCAAAATTTCCCACATTATATATCAAAATTATTCCGAGACTATCTTCTATTAATGATATAGTGCTCTTTTCTTTTTCTTTTTCTTTTTTTTTTTTTTTTGTTGCTTACTTGATACTTTAGTTGTTTATATTTTTGCTTCTACGGATCTGTGGAGAAAATTACTACTTTCCTGTTGTAGATTTCTAATTGTGTGTACAATTTCAAGAATATTGATAAAGATTGGCCACTTTGATTTTGCAAAACAATTTAAAATTGTGTAATTTAGTCTAGGGAAAAATTATATTTCGCATTTTCGGCTGTTTGAAGCAAAATAATATCTTAACTCTCTGTAAAAAATAATTCAATGGATAAAATTACATTGAAATTACATATTTAGAATATTATTTTATTTTATTTCTAACCGAATAAATATTTTTAAGGTCCAGAAATATGCGAGAAATGCTGAGTTGAACTGATTAGGGTGCTAATTTGTCCACTAGAATTAGCTAAACTGCTAGTAATGCTACTATAAGCAGCAACCAGGCAAACATTAATATTAGCAAAAGCAGCTGCCATTCAACAAGTTCCGCAAATCGATTGATTTTGTTTGATTAATTAATTATGTCACTGAATGAGTAAAAATCAATAACTAAATTTGGAGTTTTTTAATTATAACCATATTAAGGTGTATGCGAGATTTCAAACTGAATGACATCTCTTTTCGGAGTTATAAGACTATACGCACGTACCACGTCATTCCTTTATATATATATATATATATATATTATATATATATATATATATATATATATATATGCAGGAAAGTAGTTAATACATACACATGTAAAGGCTGCCTAAGATATATATATATATATATAAGAAGTGACAAAAATAGGTCTAAAAGTACATGCGATAGATTTATACTCACTACTTATAGAAATTGAGTCTAGCTAGATAATGTATGTGGCGAAAAGATGCCGTGTATGTATTTACCCAACCTCTCTGCCTCGGGACACAAGATCATTTTTAAGCGAAGTAAACATGATCTGAATTGAGAGTGTTCATTCCCCTCGATCAGTTGCCGCAACGACTTGAAAAATCAGACTCTTCTAGTATTTACCCATACTTGTGGGGATAATAGACGGATTCATGTCTTTCCAAGAAAATGAAATGCCAGCAGCTTCGTCCAGATTCGAACTCGGTTCACCTTGTCCATTTCCTAAGATGATAACTGTTACGTCACATCCTTCCTACATGAATTGAGGTAATGTGGCTGTGATAGCCATGGTATTTTGGCTAGATTTAAATCTGTTTAACTACAGAACGATTGTTGGGATCTAGGAAGATGATGAATTTAATCTCTGAGATGACGAATAGTCAGTGATTTGCTTGGGTAACTGTAGCAATTGTACTAGGAACATGTAATTTCGCATCAATATCATCGACGCAATAAAGAGACGTCGGCAACTCGCAAAGATGATGACAATCACCCATCGAACATGACATTACAATAAATCTCATTCTCATTGAACGCCAATGCTAATCAACTTATCAAACAATGCGCTGAGCAGGGTACACTGAATTTCAGGAGCTTTAGTTGTCGTCGACCAATAAGATTACTACTATTGATACTACAGTATTGGTTACTATGCCTTTTCTGAATGGATTAGATATAGCCACTTGACTATGGAAGATTGGTGTTGTATTGTCTGGTCAGACGAGTCAGCTTGTATGACTGAGTGGTGCTATCAGCACGGTGTTGGGGAAACTGCGTGTGGCTCTGTAATGATGTCGGAAGAGTTCGCCTAATGCAACTGGAGACACTCTTCTTATACGTTTGCCTTGTAGGAATTTAGTATACGCTAACTGTATCATATGTAGAAGGGTAAGACTCCTCACCAAAAATCAGTTTTCCTGTTTATGACATTAAACCTAATCTGATGATGACATGCCGCTAAAATCAACGAATCAGTTGTATTTTACTTTCCCAAACTATTTCCTTATCTGTTATTTTTTATTCCTACGATCAAAAATATTCGCCCCCTCCAGGCACAAATCTTTAAGACTTAAGGTAATGTAATGAAATATTATAGTAAATCAGAAAGACAAACGAAACTAAATAAAACGTACATAATTGCATTTATTTTAATTTCATTTAAATTCATTTCTATATTAAATTATACAAAGGATTGATTTTTATACGCTTGATACTAAGATAATATTAGAAAACAATAACATCAATTAAATTCGGTTTTGTTAAAACCAACATGCAAATTATCCACACCATATATACTATGTAAACCTTTATTTCTTTGTGATGTGTAATACATATTGCAGGATTTAAATGCATTAATAACACGGGCCGTTTTGAGGCAAATCTAACTCCGCTAGACTTTAATATAAACATGGTTACTGAATAAACCGCTAATTAAGATTAAATAGTTACTATTTAATAATCATTGATAATATAAGGTAAATAGCCAAGGGAATTATGACGTAGTTTCGGTTACAGACAGATACATAATCTCCATTTTTTTTTTAAAATTAACAATTTATCCTGTCATTTTCCTCTTCTCATTTTTTATTTCTGTTTTTTTATTGATTATTTTGGTGAATCCTCCTTTGTAACTCCATTATCAGTTTCGGGCTACTATCATTATTTTCCTTGTTGTTTGTATTCAGTTTGTAATTTAAGTTTATTCAGCCTATTTGTTTCTTGTTCGTTGACACAGCGATTTTCTAATTTGAGAATAATCCAAAAATACTTCAAAATGGATAGACTTAATAACATTGTTATTTTGACCATGTACAACACCTATATTGTATCGCTCTGTTGGTGGGGCTTAGAATACTGCAGAGGGATAAGGCAAATTAAAAATACGTGTCATGGGTATGCTACTAAATACTTGAAATAATATAACTGCAAATTATTTGTGAAGTTATAATTGTTTACAAAGGGTTATTATCATTAGTTTATTGAAATCACATGATTGCTTGAAATACTTGAAATCACATAATTGTAGGTAAATTATTAGTATTAGATTTGAATACTTTCAAGTATTTCGCTCTAATACTAATAATTTTCAAACATCTATTTAACCTATAAATTGGGCTCTAGCAGATCAGAGTGAACCTGAGAGTAATGCCAATGAAAGGGTACTCGGCACTCCCCAGATCCCCAGAACTGGAGCTTCGCCACCGGATTCAGTTTAGTGGCGTAAAGAGGGCACCTTTTTTAATGGGTCTTCTTAAATGATAATAGAATATTTAGTCTTGCTAAATGTTCTATGTATCTCTCTTGGATCTCATCTACTACTCTGTTACTTGCTGACAAAATATCTTCGTTTACTATGCAGTTTTTCTCTTCGACTATTGTTCAGACGATCTTTACCACTTGATCTGCATTTCCTTCATTTCAGAAGGACGCCATACATTCCCTACATTAAAGTATGGTTATCTATCGGTATAAATGTCGGTACGAAGTCAAATATGTAAGCTAAATGATTCAAAGATTGGAGGTGAGAATTGCCAAACAAGTATCACGCTCAATACGTAGGCACACCCAGATACGAACATCCGGGCATTCATAGGCGTATGATTCCGCTACTGTAGAGTATTTATGCAATATCATTGAATTTAGGACAAGTTATTCGGATGAGTTCTCTATCCTTCACAGAGATAGAATAAAACAGCACCTTATTATCATTGAAATTAGTATCATCAATTCACATTGTCCTAGCCTGTGTAGAGGGCGGGAACTAACCACCCAAGAGATATTTTTCCTCCAGTTTCTCCATTGCCACTTTTTTGGATTTCCCGCTGTAATATCTTGGACTTTTAACCGTCTACCCATGTATTAATGGAAAAAGTATCGATCGAAAGGTACCTAAAGTTTTTTTTATTTTTGGTATTTTATTGAATATGATTTCCGTTTTTAGAAGTTGTCTATCTATTTTGTTTTACAAAAACATTCACACACACACACACACACACATATATATATATGTGTGTGTGTGTGTGTGTGTGTGTGTGTGTGTGTGTGTGTATGTGCGTGTGTAGGTGAGTGTACTGTTTCCCATTTCTTGTAGACGCAATACTTTAAGAAAGCTACTAATATCATGATTTGATATAAATCTTGACATATTACCTGGTGTAGACGATACGCCAATACACACACACACACACACACACACACACACACACACATATATATATATATATATATATATATATATATATATTATATATATATATATATATACTATGTTGAACAACGCGGACATTTCATATCTGACGAGATTCTGTTCTGGGTCCGATCTTCAGTAATTTTTACGTCTCACTTCCAAATCAAAATCTTTATTATAAAAAAATCCACCATCTACGTTCGTTATGTCAATGATATTCTCCTCCTTGTCAATAGCATGAATGAACTGTATGAACTTCATGAAACCTCCCAACAAAACTCCGTCAATTCCGATGCATGTAATCAAATGCCTTGAAGAAATTTTCAAATAGAAATGTTTATTCCGACCGTCGTTTAAATTGACATGTGTAAATGTGTTGATACCTTTATAGATTCAGTTTTAATCGTCGCCCTATCTCCTTATGATTCTTCTTTTTTTTCTGCTTCTTTGCGTCCAACTTTTTCATCATTCCTTTCTGACTTCATTTTTTGTGTTTCTCTTTTCAACAAGAATTTTATACTTCTAGTGTTTTTTATCTTCTTTCGTCTTCTCTTTCCTTTTCATTTTTATTTCCATTTCTATCTTTAGTCTTTATCCTTATTTTTCACTTATTTGTGTCTTAAAACTCCTTTATTTTGTTTTTTCTTCTGAACTTAAATTTAATAATCCAACTCAAAATTTCACCGTCAATAAGACACAGAATGTGTAAATAATATCGAGTAAAGAAATTTATAAAAACATTTCTTAATGTGACAATAATGTGTCTCTGGATTCAATAATTTCTATTAAAGCTAAAACAAGAAAAATTAGAACATGCACAGTAATGCACACGACTATGAGGTACACTATAAGAGAAGACTATTATATCTTCTTTTGTCTCTTGAATAAATTCTATCGTGCAACTTCATAAGTGTATTCAGTTAAGCTTGTAACGAAGAGGAACATTGCGTTAAATGCTACATCCTGGGGTTCGGATTAGAGTTTTCCAATAGTCATCTATTGGATATATATTTTGATATCCGTCAAAATATTAGATATTAGTCCAATCAAAAAAGTCAAAATATTAGTTCAATATCGATGATTGATAAATTCACCCGCGTCCTGGTTAATTTAACTAAAGTTCAACTACAGTCAAATTCAACAAACAAAAAATAAATGTTAAAGAAACAAATAAAATGTATCTTTTTCTTTTATTTTAAATATTAAGACAAAAATAGGAATATAAAATAGGAATAAAGAAAAGGAACCCAATATTCGTTATCAATTCTTTTTATTTAGTTAAGGTTAGGCAATTCTGTTCAGAAATGTATTTCAAAATAATCCTTAAGTGAAAGTTTTAGATAAACAAGAAGTATAATCGTTATTTAAAAATTGATCTAATATCGTACATATTATATGATGTAATATACAAATATAATATTTGAATATAACAATATCATCATTTTTTTTGTGGAAATTTTCTGCAGCTGAATTTTTCTAGGTCGAATTTACCTTTGGTGAAATTTACCAGGAGGAATTTGATATGGTAGAATTTATCGGGGGAATCTACATTGAACCATGAAATTGCTAGATACGGATACCACTGGATAATATTTATAATACGAACAATTTTTATGTTAAAGTTTTGAATAAATCATCTATCCAGGCGTATTCATTATATGGTCTATATGCCACCTTTGACCTGCAAGAATTCTTGTTCTGGCTTTTAAGAAGTTTTATACTTTTCATTGTTGACATTTTTCGACATACTGACAAAATGTTTTTCTATTAGAAATCGTTAGAAGAAGAGATAATAACTGATAAGTAAATTGAACAGATGAATCTTAATAAACTGAAAAACATCAATTTACAAATGTCGGTGAGGCTTAGAATATTATCTATTAACAATGTCTATATTAAAGTCTAGCTGAGATTCTCCTCAAAAGAGCCCATGGTGTTAATACGTTTTAAATTCTGCAATGCTTGTTATATATCGCTTAGAAATAAAGGTTTACATAGTATATGATGTGAATAATTTGCATACTGGTCTTAAAAATGGGTTTGATAAATAATTACTTGGTTTTATATATCATTGTTTTACTCTTAAAAGTATTAAAATCAATTCTATGTATGTTAAACAGATTGTTTTTAGACTCAACCGAAAAAAAGAAAAAAGGTTTTATCTTTATATTTATTTTTTAAATGAAAAATAAGATTTATATTCTATTTAATTCATTATCTTTTTAATATATTGAAAATAATGGTTGTTTTCGTTGGGAAGACGGAAAAAATTTCTTTCATCCATTATTATTTTTCTTCTCCTTCATTCATTTCTTCGTCGCCTATCTCTTAAAAATATATTATTACTGTTTATTAAGTATTACATATATTGCTATGTTATACTTAGTATTATTTATTGCAAAAGCAACGATAGGATTTATATGTAATAAATTGCAAATCATCCTCTTGTTTTGTTTTTTTGTTTTGTTTTTTTGTTTTTTTTTTGTTTTTTGGGGGTGGGGCAGTTTTTTTAAGTCAGAAAGAAAATTTCATACAAGTGAAATTTATGCGGTTTCTTCAATTTTAAATCCCTTTTCTATTCAATTCAATCGTAATTTTTGTGCAATTGTTTGTCCTACAACTGGATATAGAGATATGAATCAGTATAAACTATAGGATTCTGCAAATGGATTGTGTATCATTTTGTTTTAATAGCAATACTATGGTGTTGTGCGTAGGTTTTCAGCATAAATTGTACCAGATGTGTTTATTCAATAGCTAAAACAATATGCTTGTTCTGAGATTGTCACAGCAAATCTGCAAATTTGATAAAAGAGGGACACATTGATTAAAGAATATGCACGCACACCCACACCGACACACCAGCACACGTAAAGAACAACTTTAATATCCAAAATACAATAAGTAAAATTTTATTGACGCATGAGACTTGGTTAAAAACATTAATGTTATTACATTGTAAATTGTATTTTGAAAGGGTCAAATATTGAATACTGTATTATATTTGATTGATTCATTCATTGATTTTGTCAACCCGTCTAGGGTTATTTTCATATCTATATTTTTGCACACGGCTCTATCGAATACAAATATTTTAAACAGATCTATTTGACTCGGAAATGGGACCATAACAAGTACTACCACTCCGGGTCAGAGTAATGTCAGAGTAATGGCAATGAAAGAGTACTCCACCATTCCTAGATCTCAATCAATTACAGTTTAGTGTCATACCCAAAACACGATTGCAGAGATACAGTCAGCGTATTTCCATACTTGCTTTGTATTTCCAGAAAGCCTTCTGTGAATTGATGTTTTCCAGTCATTAAGTTTATTTCCATGGTGGAATTTCCCACTTTGGAATTTCCTTTGATGAAATTTAAGGGGAATTTGGTACGGTGGAATTTGCCGGACACAAATTTCATAACAAACAATATCTGGTATTTGGCCATATCCAGTAGATTACTAATGGAAAATCCTAACCCTAACAACTAGGTGTTACATTTAACACAAAGTTATTTTTCACAACAAACTTAGCTCAAGACATTTATGAGAGTGCATGATAGAATTTATTCAGAGACAAAAGAAGTTACAAGAGTCTTCTCTTTAACCTTGGTATCGCAACTAGTATAGAGAAGGAAAACTATGAATTCAAACCAGCTGTAGACCTGGATAGGGATGGGCCTTACCAGGCTATTCTTGCCCAAGATACGCAACATGAATAGCGCACCCACGAACAAACCAGTATAATAAGTTTATCAAGTGGAGTCCGTTCAATTGACAATAGTAATCCCTTTCGTTCAGCAATCTGCTCACACAGTAACTGCATTCATCTGACGTCCGTTGTTCTTTTCCCAAAAAACAGTAGTCCGTCGAATTCCAACTCTTTCGCAGTCACTTCCTTTGCTCTTGTCGTCAGCAAGACTCAAACGTAACTCCGCCGTCTGTTAAGACAGGCCTTGAATAATGACATTAACATCTGACATCCGGGTCAGTGGCACAGTCTAGTGATTTACATGCGCACCAACGAGGTGAGTCGTGGCTTGACGCCACGACTCATGATCAGGAGGATGTGAGTTCAATCTTCCCAATCGTCCGTTACACTCGCCCCTGATCTTATTTTACACGTCAGACATGATCGTGTACGCTTTGAACCACTGCGTGCGTGATTTCTCTCACCACAACCAGTTTATGGGACCAGTGATTGAATCATCTGCATTTGAGGGGGAAGAAAATATTTCAATTTTACTCGTTTCTTTTTGGAAAATCGCAGAACCGCAGAGATGTTGTTGTTATTAAAAATGTTAAATACCATCTTCAAAAGACAAGTATATTTACCAATATAACATACAGTAATAATGGATTGTGCACACTAGTAATGCACGCTAGTAAATATATTTAAATGATCTAACATTGCTTTAATCCACGTGTCTATTAGTTAATGGTTTGTTGCTTGACTTTAACGACATCTCAACCCATCTGGGATTATTTTATGCCTAGAGAAATTGCGTACTTTTTACGTTTTTTTATTCTTTAGTATAGTTTCTTAAATGTTTTGTACATGATTATATGATACACAGTATTCATAATACAAATGATTTGCAAACATATCTATTTTATCCATAAAGAGGACCCTAACCGGTACTACTACTCCGGATTAAAGTGAACCTTGAAGTAATGGCAATGAGGGGGTACTCCACACGCCCAAGAGCTTATGAACTGGAACCTCACCACCAGATGCAGTGTAGTGTCATACCCAGCGCAACCATTTTTGAGGGGGTATAATACCTTTGCCGATGATACAGATTATTCTAAGGCTCTCCGACAGGGTTATCTCGAAGTTAAATTTAAAATATTGTTAAGCAATGAAAAATTGATGATTCAGATGATTCTCCTGAAATATAGATATTGAGATATCTTAATCGAGATACTAGATTCTTTCTAAATAAATTGATTAGTAGGTATCACGTCCACCTATTTTTATGTATGATGTGACAGTTGATCTCATCTACAAGGATAAGAATAACTTGGCTGGAAACTGAAGTCTTGAGTCATTACAAGAATGCTACTTTATATTTCATTACAAGAATTTTTACTTTAGCGGCATTCATTCTGGCACTGTTCCAATGTAATATAGTTTTGTACATAGCTTCACACTGACTGGTCTATTAACTAAACTGTATGCCAGCAATGTACTTGATAATGGAATGAGGCGTTTTTAAATGTATTCTGTCATTAGTTTGCTCTTTGGTCTATTTCAGGGTATCTTTTATTGCTCTCTACCATTCCAGGGAATTGTCTGATTAGACAAACAAATACAAATATGCCCCGAGCACAAGTATTTAGGTTTTAACGTAGTAAAATATCATCAGATTAGAAAGAGTAATGAAACAAAATAAGAACGTATATAAAACGATTACATTATTTTATTTTTTATTTTAATTGATTTCCATACAAATATATACATAGGGTTGCTTTTAATATCATTGAGAATAAAACAATAATATTAGAAATCAATAAAACCAAGTAATTATTTATCAAAGAAAATCTAACTTGGATAGACTTAATAGAGACATCATTGAAAGATAAGATGAGAGTTAAGAATAAATGAAGATAATTTAACAATCATTGAGACTATAACGTAAATAACAAAGGAAACCGTGACGTCGGTGGTGACGTGAATATGGCATTCAAAACATGTATTAGCGCAATGAATAAGCTATGAAGTTTAAAACTTCTACTGATGAAAAGCCCAATATTAGAATGGCTGTCTGATTATCACTAGTATTACTGGACATAGTATTTAGTCACCTATCAAAATTTGTGGTAATAAAAACCAACCTGTATGCAAAAATTATTTCATTAAAAAATACTTAAACTATACACAAGGAATTACAAATCCTGAACAAGCCTGTTTGTATTTCACATCGTTTGGGGAAAGTATGGATTCAACTATGGGTAAATAGTAGGATATACTGGCCTCTTTAACTTTAGTAGGACAACCTGTCTAGGAAAAGGAAAACTCTTAATTCAGACCTGTTAAACTCCGCTTAAGAAATTGACCTTGTGTCGCATTCTGCCTGTAGCGAAGAAATTGGGTAATACGCAAGGAATTACATTTTTTTTTAACATTATGATGTTCATATGGAACAAAAAGTAGATAAAAAGACATTCATTTTGATTTTGTAACCAATGTAATTCATTGCACGAGAAAATAAAAGAAGAATTCCATTCATTTAATCTACATTTGTATTTCCTCTATTCGGACTTCTATTCATTATTTGATGCAATTTTAACTTCAAATAAGAAACATCATAAGAGAACAATAGCTCCTGTGAAAAAATGGTATACTGTTAATGAATATGTTAACTAATATGATATAAATTATTTTGTAATTCAAATGAATTTTCCCCTGAAAGAATTTATAGGTTGACCGAGATACTCCCATGGAACATGATTAATGAGGTTTATTAAATATCTTTATTCACGCGAACCGTAAGCAGCATTCGATACTTTTTAGGGCCCGTTCCGAAGTGAGGCTGGATGGAAGTAAACTACACTGTTCAGGGCTTAATGTAGTAGCCGCTACTTGTCAAAATCTGTTATATCCCCCTCTGTGCTATTGAAATTTTTAAGTGAGGTGTGTGGTCTTGCTACTATTGATTTTGTGTATATGAATTTATTCACACATTTGTATTTTCCTTTTCTTTTGAACAAAGGAAAAGAAAAATACAAATGTGTGAATACATTCATATACTTTTATTCATTTATTTTATTCATCTTTTTATAATGTCAATTTGTTGTTTATATCGGTGTTGTTTCATCTATTAATATGTATTCCTTGTAGCGTGACAGGGTTCTCATATGTCTTCCTGATGAGGTTTGGCTCTTGGCATGATCTTCATATGGCCTTTTTTTGTGTTTGGGCCTTGATCTCTTTCTTCGCTGTAGATGGGGCCGTACGTAGGTGGTGTCGGTTTCTCCTTATGGTATTGCCATTTTCCATCGTGATATTGTAGGATCTGAGCTCTTCGTTTGTGCTCGTAACTATTATCCTTTCCCATGTTGCCGACTGAGAGTTTATCACCGTTACATTCTGACCTTTGTGGAGTGTTGGCAAATCTTTTGCACCCCGGTTGTAATATTTTTCTTGTTCTTGTTGGCCCTCCAAGATTTTGTGCTTTTCATGTTGTGCGTTCCTGATCCTTACTGGGAGGTTTCCTCTGATCATTTTTGTAAAGCAGCTGTGCTGGACTTGATAGGTTGTGATTGATTGGTGTTGTCCTTAAACATAACAATGCCATGTCTACATCTGTATTGCTATCTTTAACCTTTTATATTGTATTTTTTACTGTTTGGATGTTTCTTTCTACAAATCCATTTAAAAGAGTGTATTTTGGTGAAGAGGTAATGTGGTCAAATTCCCAGTCTTTGGCAAATTGTTTGAAAGCATAGCTGTCGTACTGGGGACCATTATCACTAATGATACGTTACGGTATACTGTATTCCCCTAATATGGATTTCAAAAAACGTATAAGATCTTGCCTTGTGCATGCATTGTGCATTTTTCTGATAAATGGAAACTTGGAATGGTATTCGGCCACAAGCAGGCACGTTTCCCCTGCTACGTGGAAAAGATCTGGGCCAATTACTTTGCATGATATGGATGGAATTTTGTGTGGCATCATAGTTTCCTTCTTTTGTTCGGTTTGATATTTTTGGGATTTTTGACGATTTCTTTTTCCTCATTTATTCCTAGCTAGTACACACATGTTTTGGCTCTTAGGATACTTTTTCCAATGCCTTGATGTGATGCGTAGATCTTGTTTATGATTTCATTCCTCATGGTGTTAGAAATTAATATTCTCCCTCCTTTCAATACAAAGGAGTCTCCACAGACAGCTTATCTCTGAATGGCCAATATGGTCTGAGTGGAGCTGGGGTATATTTGGCTTTGTCCGGCCATCCAACGTATATTTTTTTCTCTGGGTGCTGTGACTACCTGGTTATTTCTCGACTCTTCCTTCAGCTCCTCAAGTTTGTTTGTGCTGAATTGCACAAACTCAATTCTTATGTTCAAGTTTACTTGGATGCAGTTGTTTTTGTTCGGTAGTCTTGACGACCCATCGGCCAAAAGTATATCTTTTTCTGTACGGTATGCAATGGTGTATCCCTGTGTTTCCATTAGCATCCGTTGCAGTCTTGGTGATGCTGGCTTATCATTTCCAACGGTTTATGGTCAGTCTCAACTGTGAATGGCTTCCCGTTCAAGTATGTATGGAATCTCTGGCACCCAAACATCACTGCCAGCATCTTGCGTTCTATGTTTGCGTATCTTTGCTCAACAGAAGTGAGTGATTTGGATGCGAATGCAACTGACCTATCATTTTGTAGTAGTGCTGCTTCTAGTCCTCTGTTCGTTGCATCAACTTGGGTGGTCTTTGGATTGGTAGGGTCAAAATACGCTTGGGTTATTTCTTTACTGATTAGGGACTTGATTCGTTGGAAGGTCTTATCATGCCTGTTCGTCCATGTATATTTCTTTCCCTTCTACAAGAGGTCGCGAAGGTTGGAAGTGTGTTCGGACAATCGAGGTATAAATGGGGCTATATTAGTCACCATTCCTAGGACGTGCTTCGTTGGCAGGATATTCTAGAGTTTTGATGTCTTCTACTTTTTGGTGATCTGGGTGCACTGCATTCTTATCGTACATTCCGTCCAAGAATTTTATGGATTTGGTCTTGTTGCATTTTGTGCTGTTAAATACAAGGCCCTTTTCCTTTGCAGCTTCCATCAGGCTAAGTAAGTTGCTATCATGCCCTGTTTTTTATATTTTCTAAATACCACAACATCATCAGAGATACCGATGGTTCCGGAGAATTTTTCGAGTATTTGGTCTATCTTTTTCTGGAACACGTCCTGGCTCATTACCACCCCGAATGGCACCTTCATAAAGCAGTACCTGCCAAATGGACTGCCGAAGCATGTTAAGGTTTGACTCTCTTCATCAAGATCGATGGACCAGTAGCCATTTTTTGCGTCGAGCTTACTGAACTAATTTGCTTTTACCATTTTATGGGTCATTTCTTCGAGTGTTGGAACTCTGGATCACATCTTTTGATTGTTTTATTTAATCTTTTAGCTCGAGGCAAATTTTCATTTGTCTGTTGGTTTTCCGGTTATATGCTAAGCAGCTGACCCAGTCTGTCAGTTTTTCGACTTTCTCTATGACCTGGTCTTTCGCCATCCTGTCTATTTCTTTTTTTAATCTTTTAGGTTGATGGGCATTTTTCGTGATGCATGTACAACTGGGGTTATTGTGAAGTCGAGAACAATGTAGTATTTACCTGCGGAGTGATCTATGCGGTCGAATTGTTTCGAGTAGTCCCGTAGTAGGTCGTTGATGGATTGTATTTGTTTGCTTTATTTCGCAATGCAAAGGGTTACCATTTTTAGGTTTCGACAGCTTGGCAATCCTAGTATTGCTGACCCGTTTGTATCTTGGGTATAGTATAAATGATTCTGCGACCATGTGTCTTGGTTATATTTGCATTGGAGTTGATGGTGCCAATTTGTGGAATGATCGCCTTATTGTACGTTGTTAAGATTTGATCGCTTCACTAATTTTGCTGGTGAATTTGGACATATTTGTTTGTATATTCGTAGTAGTAGTAGTAGTAGTAGTAGTAGTAGTAGTATCTTTCCTTCTGCTCCAATGTCTATTTTTGCCATTAGTTTTGCTGGGGTCTTTCTCTTCCTGGTACTCGGATTTTTATTTTTGTTGTGACTTCAGTACGATTATCCAAATTGTTTATAGTTTTGAATTCTAGTTCATCATAATCACTATTATCGGTGTCATTGTATACCGCATGAATATTTTTATTGTTTCTCTTCTGGTTGTATTTCGACTTATATCGTTCTCTTGGTACAGTGATGTATTTCATTTTTTTCCTTCGATTTGCAAACACTGGCCCAGTGGTTCTATTTCCCACATTTTCGGCATTATGTATCATGGGCTGGGCATTTGCCATATGATTTGTGCTTTTCTCCACATTCTGGACAGCGTCTGTTTTTTGTTTTAGTTTTTTTTTTTTTTTTTTTTTTTTAGTGGAGAGTTGTTTGCTATCTACTGTGGCATTGTGCGTTTTGGTTTCTTGTAGATTGTAACTGCTTCATATGGTTGATTGATACTTCATGATTTTTTACCATTCGCATAGCTTTCTCTAGGGTCATGTTTGTAGGCGAAGTTTGAAAATAAACTCGTCCATTGTCTCCGGTTCGTTGGTATTACAGTCAATCTTTTGGTTAACATTTCTGGTTGCCAATCAGGCTACTCTAAAATTCTGATTTCATTTCCCATATTCCTCAAATTTTTCCCATACAATATCCGGCCACTTTTTATCCTCGGCAGATAGACCCCAACTATTAAATTTTAATATTTCTCCGGTTCGGAGCAAGATTTCTTCTATTTTGTCTTATTGGTCTGTTATTTTCTTTCTTCTGAAGATCATTTCGCATTGTTGACGGTATAGGGATATGGTTTCAGGGCAGCCATTTTGTCTCTAACTTAACAGTTTATGGAGGCTTTCTCGGTTACATATTTTTGCTGATATAGAGGTGAATAAATGTGTCTTCGTAGCGTGTGTCTATGTGTCATGTGCGCGAGGTAGTAAGGAACATCGCTGCCACCATGAAATAAGTTATACTCACACAGATATTTTCTTAAATATCTTTATTCGCGTGAACCGTAAGCAACCTTCGATATTTTTTAGGGCCCGTTCTGGAGTGAGGCTGAGCGGAAGTAAACAAACCGTCTACCCCTGCTAGACTGTTCAGAGCCTAATGTAATAACCATAGTTACTAGTCAAATCTGTTACAGATATGAAGTTATCATATGAATCTTTCAACCGATGAAATTTTCAGCAACTCTTAACCGATAGTTAAGGATAATTCTTTTTTTAAATGTTCATTATCCTATATTTCTGTTTTAATGCAGAAATTAATTTTAATGTCCAAAGAAATGTCTTATCAAATAGTAGTGTGAGTCATTTACACAGGAGAGAAATACACACGCACATGCATAAAGGGAACAAGCAGGCGATATCCCGCACAGGCTGTTACAGATGCAGACTACGCTGATGACCTAGCACATCTTCCAGATACACGGGCACAGGCCGAGTCACTATTGCATAACCTGGAGAAGGCAACAAAGAACATCGACCTCTATGTGAACTCCAATATAACTGAGTTCATGTGTTTCAAAAAGAAAGGTGACATCTCCACACTCGACGGTAACCCTCTAAAGCCAGTAGAACAATTCACATACCTAGGTAGTAATATCACATCCACAGAAAGCGATGTTGATACACGAATAGGAAAGGCATGGTCGGCTATAAACAGATTATCAATCATGTGAAAATCCGATCTCACTGACAAGTTAAAGCGACAATTCTTCCATGCAGTGGTTATATCAGTGCTGCTGTATGGCTGCACCACTTGGACCCTAACGAGGCGCCTTGAGAATAAGCTAGATCGGAGCGGCACAAGAATGCTGTGTGCAGTCTTAAACAAGTCGTGGAGCACTACCCCACAAGGAAGCAGCTGTATGGCCACCTGCTCCCTATCTCACAAACCATCTGAGTGAGACGGACAAGACATGCTGGACACTGCTGGAGGAGCAAGGACGAACTCATAAGCGACGTTCTCCAGTGGAAGACAACACATGGACATGCAAATTTGGATCGCCCACCAAGGACCTACATTGACCAGCTCTGCGGGGATACTGGATGCTGCGCAGAGGACCTCTCAGTGACAATGAATGATAGAGAAGGTTGGCGAGAGATTGTCATAGATATCCTAATTACTAATTACGCGACATGATGATATGTATACGTGTGTGTATGTGTGTGTAGGTATTATAATTTGAATTATACATACAAGCAAAATTCCACCATCCATGCGGTATAAAAGTTAATTTTTGAAAGATATTGACTGAGGAGGTGGAATTTCAAAATTCAGTGTCAACAAACTAAATTTTATTCAGTTCAATTCTATAGAAAAGTAAATTCTTTAAAAATTCACTTCGATAAATAATATCTATTTAAAAAACATTGTTGGTTGGTTTTGAAGGCTATCACAATGCAAGTGTAAAGAAAAAGAAGGTAACTATGGTGTTGTTTGTTAACCTGTGATTTATTCTTAATATTTCGAGATAAAAATCCCTTCTACAGAAGATCTCCAGAACTGAAGTTGTTGCTAGTGACTGTCCATTTGATTCTGTCTCATGCCTTCCAAACTCTGTGTGTGTGGGGGGGGGGGGGTGAGCCTGTTCTGTTTTTGATTATCATTCCTGATTTGGCTTGCCTTATAAGCATATTTTTTGTTTACTAACAGGACCACCTGATTCTTTTTTTATGTGTGTGTGATTAACATTCCAGAATTTGGCCTAACCTATTTTTCTGTTGTTGTTATTGGTGGTCAGTTTGATTATTTGTGGGTGTGTGTGTGTAATTTTTATGTCTATCAAAATCACCTGTTGTCCTGTTGTGTGTGTGTGTGTGTGTGTGTGTGTGTGTGTGTGTGTGTGTGTGTGTGTGTGTGTGTTTAAAAAGGTTAGAATAAAACTAATATGTATCAAGAACTATGATTATAGATTCTGCTGATTTGGTTTGCAAGGGGTTAAGGTAAAAAGTAGGTAAATACTGTGATTTCTGTGATCTTTTTAAGCATATATCACATAGATATTTTATCCACAGCCTGGTCACACGAATTAATTATTAAAGGAATAGCAAGGGAAATCTATATTCATAAGGTCAATTATTTAGTCAAATTCATCAATATCCAGAGTAAATCCTATTTGTTAACAACTAGTGTGTATTGGCTTGTGCGTGCGTGCGTGCGTTTGTGTGTGTGTGTGTGTGTGTATGTGTGTGTGTGTGTGTGTGTGCTGGTCCATGGATGTGGGTGCGTGTTTTTACATTTGTCTTCTCGTTGTAGATTTGTTGCATTATGAATCTCCATTGTACATGCGGGTGTATGTTGCGCATGTGTGTGTGTGTGTGTGTGTGTGTGTGTGTGTGTGTGTACATATACATATACGTGTGTGCATTGGTTGTATGTTTATTGTATTATGAACACTGGGCTGAGTTCGGTTTTGCTATTGATCCCTGGACGCAATTTATCTATTAGTAATGCCTCCTTAATTCGGAGGTAATCTAGATTTCTCTCCCCGGCTTCTATTTTGACTCGTTGCTGCATTTAATTAAGTGTTTGCGGAATGTGGATGCTTATGTGTGTAAGTGTTCTTTGGCCCTAGTTGGTGTAGTGGTCTAGTGGTGCTACCTATGTAGAATTGGTTGCATTTGTTACATTGTGTGCGGTATACCATATTCACTTTTAAAAATGTTTGCACAATCAAAGAATGAATGTAATATATGTTGTTACGCCCTTAATTCCTTAATTCATTTTCTTAGAGATTTAATAAATTTCATATTTATTAAAGCAAGCATTAAAGTAATTTAATAACTTTATTTGTTTAATTTTTAAAGAACAAGACAAAATTTATATAGGTAAAAATTAAAAAGCTATTTTAATAATATAATATCGAATAAAATTAAACTTACTGATGAATATGTATTGTTTAAACAATGAACTACTACAATGAACTACTACTAACAATTAATTACTTCGCTAGAGTTAATTTAAATATATTGCACATGAAAAATAACATCAGTAATAAGAAATAACAACTGTAAACAGTTTCTACATTCAAAATAAAAGTAAAAAAAAATTTGTTTTGTTCCTAATAGGATATGCAAACTTTGAAATAAAAATTGAATGTATGTGGCTCATTTGGTAAAGCCAGTGTTTGTACCATTTGTTTATTGTTACTCGCTTTTCTTTTCCTACTCTTAAACCAAACGACTTGTTCCGCTAAATCCACCACCCCACCCCACATAATAGAAAACATACTTCCTTTTATTTTAATAAATAAAATACTCAATAATGAAAAACATTTTTCCTTTTATTTAAATTAATAAAACTCTGAATAATAATAAGAATATAGAAACATAAACAAAATGTAAGCATAAAAAATGTAAACAAAAAATAAGAGGGTAGGGAAGAAAAAAAACTCAGAACATTTTAAGTTTTTCAAAAGTTAAATATCTTAATATTTTAGTATCAAAATTTTTATATTTTAGTGTAAAAAAAATATGATTTTCTAAAATTATCTAAATTTACATAAAAGGAATATTTTGCAGGATGCGCAAAAGTAAACCAGATATACAGTTGAATACAAAAAAATCTTAAAATTTAAGGTATGGTAAAGTTATGTGACTATTTCTTGTTTGTTTAATAATTTTCTCGAAAAACTCTATACGTTAGATGACTTTAAATATATATTAAAATAAAATAAACTATATATAAATCAATAATACTGGACATGTATTTATGAAAACTTGTTTTAAAAACACTGTGGACCGTCAAATGTTGCATACTTAATTTCTGAGTATATATAATATAGTGTTGTTCTTTATTTTATATATTAATGATCTTGACTATTAATCAAATACCCATTGATAAACTTACTTAATTTCTGATTGTATTGTGACGTAAGCAGTGACGTAAACAGTGACGAAGTTTTGCTTACAGATAAATACGGAATCTCCATCTTATATATATGTAGGGGGTGCGAGTGTGTGTGTGTGTGTGTGTGTGTGTGTGTGTGTGTGTGTGTGTGTGTGTGTGTGTGTGTGTACATTTTAAATACATAATACACTAAGAGAGGTAAGCCTCTCCCCAAG
Organism: Doryteuthis pealeii; assembly: GCA_023376005.1. Taxonomy (NCBI): domain Eukaryota; kingdom Metazoa; phylum Mollusca; class Cephalopoda; order Myopsida; family Loliginidae; genus Doryteuthis; species Doryteuthis pealeii. The sequence continues at coordinate 36,359,144 of CM042154.1, read as the reverse complement.
AAAAAGAGGTATTTTGAGTATGACACTAAACTGCATCTGGAAATCTGAAGATTGTAGAGAACTCTTTCATTGCCATTACTCCTAGGTCCACTCTGAGCCGGAGTGGCAGTAGATGTTTAGAAAAAAAACTGCACAAAAATATAAATATGAACATACAATGAAGGGGATTCCCTAACCGCTTGTCATATAATTATCCGAGGCTAAATGTCTGAGTGCATTTCTTTGCTATAATGAACAAATCAAGGTTCCTTCAAAGAAAATCCATCTTCCTTCTCTTAATCTTTATCTCAAATTACTGTTATTTTTTTCGGCACTTCCAATTATTTGAGCTGTTCAAGTTAATTAAAAGCATCTCGAAAGATTATTTTCGTGTAGAATTCTTTCCTCGCTTGTCGGAAATATTAGAAGGAGAAAAAATGACAATTAGTTTCCTAGGAGAAATGTTCAACTGATCCCAAATTAAAATGAAATTATTTAAAAGAAATCAACCCAGTTTTAAATAACATGCGCAAATGATACTTTTTTTGAAAAATGGTCTCACTGTTAAATTTCAGGTATCAATTTCAGGCGCAAATTAATATTGGCAAAAATATGGTTGTAACCATTGTAATATCCTTTGGGGGTCTTAGAATATGCTAACTGTATCCCCTGTGTAGTCATAATACTTCCCCCCCCCAAAAAAAAAAAATCTAATGGTCAGATATATGTTTGCAAATTATTTTTATTAGATAGGAATACTTGATGTAATATAACCATGAGCAAGGCCTCTTAAGAAACAACACAAAAATTGTAAATGTACAATGTGCGAATTTCTCTAAGGCATAAAATAACCCAGTCAAGTTATCATGGCGTTGAAATCAATCAATCATTAATCAAACTATATATTAACATGCCTTCATTGAAATAAACACAGCGTCTATCTTTGTTTTACATAATCCAAACTGATAGTGTTAGTTACTTGAAAATAATAATCTACACGATCTTTTGTGTTTTGATATCTAAAATATGTTTCAAACGAAAAATAGCAATTTTCTGCAAATGTCAATGTTTTTCGGTCCACTGTGAATTAAGCTGGGTAACATAAGGAAAGAAATTCTAAAACAGAAGAAATCTTGTCGAACTAATGAATATATCTACGCTGTATACAAAGAATCAAAAATAATAATAGAAGTAGCAGAACCCGTGGAAATTCCACAGAACGAAAAAAAGTCAAGGGGTGCTATTTAAGCAATTTTATTGCATACTAGCAGATTTACCCCGTGTTGAACATGATAACTTTATTTACGATTTATACCTTAAACCTAGCCAGTGTGGGGATTTTCATTGGGCATGATAAATAATACGTCCTTATTCGATAAATACTCCAGCAACACAGTTTTGTTTATCTATGGATAACTAATATATATTAGGTATTGCAAAAGATGACGTAAAATCTGTATTTTACCACCCTCCGATTGAAGAAAAATTACCAAAAATCAGGGGATTATCCGATCTATTGTTACTAATTCAAAATTGACAATATTTGATAAATTGGACATAATGACACAAAATTAATTCGAATGTCAATTTTGATGACGGCATATGCTTCATTATAAAATGTTGTCTATACCGATACTTCTGGAGACATTCTAACTGTAACCATATTGATTATTATAGAGGATAAACAAATTTACTTTTATTGTCCAAGAAACTGCCAACAAAAAATATTTTATGTCATCTTAAGTTGTTTTACAAAGTTGAAATCACATTTTCATAATATTTGAATGGAAATTCTTTTTTTCTTTTGACAGGAGTTTTCAAATTAAAGAATGAGTCATTTTTGCATCGCCAATTTCAAAAATGTATTGTCCAAGAGATTACTTCAAAAGTATTTCATATTATTTTGAGTTCTGTAGTGCAAAGTTCAAAATCGAAGATTGAAACAAATGTATTTAATTTCATATTCAGTTTCATCAAAATGTTGAAATTTCATAATCCCAATATTTCAATTTAATGGAAACACTGTCATTTTAACAGAAGTCTTACAATTAAATTGTAAATCTTTTCCGTAAAGCAAATTTCAAAATTCAAGATTGCTAAATTTGTCATCTTGTTTCATGAAATTTCATAATCCCAATATCTCAATTTAATGGAAACACTGTTATTTTAACAGGGGTTTTACAATTAAATTGTACATCCTTTCTGCAAATCTAATTTCAAAATTCAAGATTGCCACAAATTAATTTTCTGCATTGCCAATTTCAATATTCAAGGATGTCACAAATTTATTCCCTGACGTCTTAAGATTCCTTAAAATGTTGAAAATTCGGAATCAAAATATTTCAATTTAATGAAAATAGTGTTATTTTAAAATAATTTTTTTAATCAAATTATATGTCCTTTCTGCACAGCAAATTACAACTATGTATATATTCCACAAAAATGCCAAAAATAGTATTTCATGTCAATCTAAGTTTCATCACAATGTTGAAATTTTACAATTACAATATTTAATGGTAAGAATACTGTTTTAACATGGCTTAAAACAATTAAATGATAATTAATTTCCCCAATTTCAATTTATCAATTCAAGTTTGTCGCCAGTATGTTACTTTACGTTTCATGAAAATGTTGAAATTTCACAATATTTCAATTTAACCGAAACACTTATTTTCCCAGAGATTTTACATTTAAATAAGTCCTTTATTTTATGTCTACCTTTTCAATTTTTAAAAGAATTATGTTTTTGCCCAATTAATTATTTAAAAAACATGCTATTAATTATTTTTTAATTTGTAAATTAGTTAAATTCTATAAATCATTAAATCAATTTTTAGATTAGATTATTTTAAAAATTCTTATTAACGTGTTTGTATGTAAACATAACATTAATAGTAGTATAAGATGTAACCATTTTTCTTAGATTATTTTAAGTTAGAATTTAAAATTGTTTAATTACGAATATCATGTTTTTGTGAGGAATTGATTTTGTTAATGCTTTCGTTCAAAATTTATCGTGAAGAATTTTTTGTGAGTAGAGAAAAATCATTTTATATGGATATATATATATATATGGATATATATATATAGAGATATATATATGGATATATATATATGGATATATACATATATATATATATATATATATATATATATATATATATATATATATATATGGATATATATATGGATATATATATATGTGTGTGTGTGTATATATATATATGTGTGTGTGTATATATATATATAAAAAACACTGATGACTACGGCCTAGTATTCACCCAACGGTGTGTTTATCAATATATATATATATATATATATATATATATATATATATATATATATATATATATATATATCGATAAGGGTTTTTTCTTTCGTTGTTTTCTGGTTTTTGGTCAATTTTGTAAAGATTTGTTGTCATCCTATCCATTCTGTTTTCAGAAAAAACAGGTTAATGTAGATAGATTTAGTAACATATGGTTTCGAGGGGTTTAATGAATATATATATATATATATATATATATTATATATATATATATGTGTGTGTGTGTGTGTGTTGTGTGTATGTGTGTGTGTGTGTGTGTGTGTGTGTAGATGTATATATGTATATGTATAATTTACTTCTTATATATGTATGTATGTATAGGTATTTTCAATTTATATATATATATATATATATATATATATATATAGGTTAGTTTAAGGAAGAGACTAACATACCGTGAGTGAAAACCATGGATGGTAAATCCGATTAAAACTGGGTGAATCCCGAATTCTATTTTGTTGGGAAAATATGGTAGATATGCTTTTAATCGTTGCGCAGATGTTGAGACATGGCTTACAGGGTGTCGACCTGGAAACTTCAAATTCAGGTTGGGGTTTCTACTTGAGCCAAATATGATGCACAAGAACCCGTAATTGATGAGGATAGTAGTGCATCACTGATGCCCACCCTGTATGCATTCAACGAATGTATCTTCATATTTGATTAATTAAATTGAATTTTTCTTAAATTAGAAAACTTTTAAGAATGATGGAATTATTTTTTTTAAATTAGATTAATTTTAAGATTTAGAAATCACCTACATGCAAGATTGAAAAAAAAACAATTTAAAAAAATATAATGAAACCGAAACGCTAGCATTTTTATTGATTGAAATAAATGTTTCCTACAACAAATACTTGAGTAAATAAATCGAATATAAAAATCTTTATTAATTAAGATACATATCAATAAAATCATTAGATTTACCTCTATTGGTGCTGATAGTGATAGTATATTTGCTACTAAATTCAAATCTATAGCTGAAACTTACTCTTTGTATAAGTATCCTATTGTTGCATTGGCAATAAATAAGATAAAATACACAATAACAATCTATATAATACGTAATACCCATTATTTGTACATAGTGTTTGATCTGAAAAAGCAATATATATTTAGAATATTCCAATTTATTGAGGAAGTGGCAGAAAGAATATCTCAATTGACTGCAATGAAGAGATGTAGAAGAATTTCTATGTTCGAGAGGGGGGGGGGAGAATATCTCACTTGGTTGCACGGGGGGGGGGAGTTATGTGGATGAGTGTAACTAGCGAACAAACGGGGTGTTCTGGGTATGACACTAAACTATATCTGACGGCAAGGATCTAGTTCTGAGGCTCTGGAGAGTGTGGAGTACTCCTCCATTGCCATTATACCCAGGTACACTCTAACTTGGAATGGTAGTACCTGTTAGGCCCCCATCTGTACGTCAAATAGATCTGTTTAAAAGTCATTCGCATTCGATAGAACCGTGGACAAAAAAAACTCTTAGGAAACAACTACACAAGAAATATGAATGCTATATTCTAACCTCTAACATAAAATAACCGTATACGGGTTGACATGCTGTTAAAATTATTTATTGAATCAATTTATATATAATTGTTGAAATTTTTCAATAATCGAATTTATTCGAACAAATAATATAGTGAAGTTGACGACAATCATGCAATTAATTTAGGTTCATTTATATTTATTCTAAATATAATTGGTTGGTTGGATTTTACGACATGTCGACCCTTGTTGGGTTATTTTATTCCGAAGACGTTTTGTTTTATTCATTCTTGATGGGTATCCAACATTTATTTCAAACTTATTTTTTTTCAAACTCATTTTTAACACATTTTTGAATTCTTTTGTTTTCTATTTAACCTATAGATTGGACCCTAACAGGTACTACCACTCCGGGTCAGGGTGGTTCTGGGAGTAATGGGGATGATGGGGTACTTTACATTCCCCAGATCTCCGAAATTGAAACGTCACAATCAGATAGAGTTTAATGTCATATCCAGGACATTATGACCCTCGGCCACCGCCTTCTAGCACATATACGATTTTAAAAAAAAGGTTTGAGGCTTGCCATAAGGTCAATAGGGTTGGGGAAATCATATAGGTACAAGGGCTTGACGGGACCAGCCGATTAATTGGTGGGGACCTCTCCGACCGCCGTTCTAACCTAAGTAAGGACCAAAGTGGAGTGTTGCATGTTATGAACTCCTCAACTACCAGAATTCTATCCTTAAGTTTAAGCATCACGGGTCACCACCCACGGCTAACAGGTGGCCACGATGTGGGGGGTTCAACTCTCTGTAGAGGAGCAGGTGGTGTATTCTACAACCCCATCCAACAGTGTGGTAAATAAAATATGTTCTGCAGCTTGTTGATTGAAATGTATTAGTGACAAATTCTTAAAAACGATCTTCGCAAATATACATTTTTCCTACCCATCACTCGACCTTATTAAATCATTTTATTTCCCTTTATTTCAATCTTTCTTTCTCACTTTTTTAATGTTTCTATCTTTCTTTCCTTCTCTTTCAATCTTTTTATCTGCTGTAACGTGTTCTGCACGGTACATGAAAGAACAACAATAACCGCGTAGTAAATCACAGGACATACTTTATTGCTCAAACCTGAGCTGTGCCAACCTGGTTTTCGGTATTTACTTGAACCTTTCACCAGGTCAGGATGCGACACAAGGTCTTTTTTAAAGTGGGAATCCACGCACACGCCGAAGCTCATGCGATGGCTAGTGAAAGAATTGTGTAGATCCCATCGACATTTCCCTTTTGAGATGCCTCAGGCACCGGACAATAAATCCAGCCCTGTCTCTGTCCCTTTAAATCGAGGGGGTAGGTGTTCGTTGGGGTGATGGCTAGTTGGCTTTCTGCCATGAATTTGGTAACTTCTACTTTATATTAATAAAGTGGACGAGTCTACCACAATATCATATTTCTTTCTTTCCCAATTTTTCAGTATTTCTTTATCTCTTTAAATATTTCTGTCTTTCCCTCTCTTTCAATATTTCTGTCTTTTTTTCTTCTCCAATTGTTCAGTCCTTTTCTTTCTGTTTCTTTTTTTTTTCTTTTTCTAAAATGCTAATAACTAGAAACTGTTTATGCGACGGCTTATAAGGTTCTTAATACACTCATTGCTATATCACGCCAACTACAAAATTCTTAAAGAGGTGCGAGTTGAGAATATAAATCATTCTAAACTTTGCTTAAAGAGTAGTTTTCTTTTACCAACTTGACAACCGGTCAGAACTGAAGAATTTTGTTTACTATTCCTTTCAACTTACCAGCAAGGTAAGTTTAATCAAGTCTAGTAGGAAATTGCAAACATTACGTATGGGATTTTTATGCCCACCCACCCCCACCAGTTAAATACTTATGAAGAGAAACAATAACAACACAAGAATTCAAGCACAAAAATAACTAAAACAGCATTTTTCTCAGTTTAGACTTTTAAGTGTTATGTTTGTATTTACCCACACCCTCCACCACAGTTAGGATGTGACACAAGATCAATTTTTAATCAGAGTAAAGCTGGTATGAATTCACTTTTCCTTCTCCAAAACTGGTTGCCTAACCAAAGTTAAAGAACCCAGTTTACACTATTATTTACTGATAGCTGGGGAAAATAAAGAGATTTATGTCTTTACTAATGACATGATCATGAATTGAAATGCAAACATCCTCATTCAGGATTTGAACTCAAGTCACCGATTCTATTTCCTACGACGATAACCATTACGCTACATGCGCTTCCTCATTGTTATGTAGACGATCCTCTTAACTGTTATATGACATCAATTATTTTACTCGCTGTAACAATTTAATAGGATTAATAAATATGTGGAGCAAAGCTCAAATTCCTGTCGATATCTTATACGAGAAAATTTTCGATAATATACCTGATCAAAGGTTAATAAAACAGATTAATAACTTTGGAGAAATGATAAAATAGCTTAAATCATTCCTCTCAAATAGCAAATAGAAAATACAAGTGAAAATATATGAATTGCAATGGACATCTGGCATAAACTTCATAATCCACTTTTCATTTACCATAAAAAAATCCCGTTGACGGAGCTTAGAATACAATGACTGTATTCGTAGTTAAAGTTAAAGATGTAAAATGATTGCATTATTGCTTTATCAGAACTTAACAATCCGAACTGAAAGCAAAAATAAATCTCTAAAACGTCACTCTTTTAAATTCGAAGATGTTTCGCTACTTCTTCATCAATAAATATTAGAGTAATCTTTAAAATAGTATTTATAGTAATATTTAAAATAACAATTTTTGAAATAAAAAATTATCATTTGTAACTATTAGATAAGAAATATATTTTTCTATGGTTTGTGCATCTTAATGTTTAATTGAATAGCGATAAGAAATCAAGAGAAACGTATTTTATCTAAACAATTTTATTCTGATTATGAGAATGATTTTGTTTATTTAACCATTTTCTAAATTTCCGGCCAAATTCGACGTTATATCAACATATATTTTTGTGGTTTAAATTTTCATGACTTCGCTTATGGGAATATTATTTCTACTTTGTTATTATTAGCAAGAATATATGCCCTCTGGGTGTAAGTATTTAAGTTTTAATGTATTAAATATATTAAATTAGAAAGACTAACGAATTAAATAAGAACGCATATTAAAAAAAAAGATTACACTTATTTTAATTATATTTTAATTGTTTTCTATATAAAATCATTCATAGAATTTATTTTGAATAAAACAATATTAGAGATCAATAACACCAAGTAATTATTTATTAAACTTAGTTTTGTTAAAACCAGTATGCAAATTAACCACATCATATATTATGTAAACCTTTATTTCTTAGTCATATATAAGACACATTGCAGTTGTGTTGATCAACTACTGTTCAGAAACTACATAAAATTAAAGTAATACAATTCTGCATTCAATTTTGACTTATGCATTGATTTAAAATTAAAAGCCAAGCCCCATAGTGACAATGTGATATCTATAATCTTGAAATACATATTTTAAAGGACACAGGTCGCACATGAGCCGTATAATCATCATGAATCTCGACTTGAATTATCAGAGACAGCTAGATATTCGTAATAATTAATATATATATATATATATATATATATATATATATATATATATATATATATATATATATATATATATATGGGGGTATTATTTAGTGATAGAGAAACTGATACAACAGTCATCAACACGGACTGGTTTCCGACCAAGATAAGAAAATAATATTCTTGTCCGACTTCAAGATACGACTGTCCAGTCGGAAAGGAACCCTGTCATGAGATTTCCCTTTCGATGGGACTTACGGCGAGTCTATCCCCTACAAAAAGGGTGTGCCCTGGGTATAACATTAAATTCTTAGTGTTCAAGAATTTCTTTTGAAGCTAAACAAAGAAAATGTTGTTATCGAACGATTAGTCAGTTTTCATTGCTGACATTTTTACAGAAACTGACAAAATGTATTTCTATTATGAATTGTTAGAAGAGATAAAAATGATAAGCAAATTGAACAGATGAATTTTAATAAACTGGAAAACATCAATTAACAAAATGATCCGGAGTGGTAGTACATGTTAAATAAAATTTAAACAGATCTATTTGAATTATAAATATTATAATTCAAATAGATCTGTTTAAATATTATTTATATTCGATAATACCGTATGCAAAAAACTTTAATAGACACAAAAAATGTAAATATGAACGTACAATAAACGCTTAAAATAGCCCTCCAATTAAATTCATAAACAAAACTCTGATGTTCCTCATCTTAAAATACAAAGGTCATCTTTCTTGAAGAGTTGAGAACCAGGTGTCCTCCAAACATCTTGCCAATTAAACATAAAGTATTATAAAGTGTTGAAGATAATTCTGTTAACTTCTCTCCCTGTATATTCCTGAACCTCCATAATTGCTTTTAGAATTAACATTCAACATGTCTGTCAATTACTGAAATGATTCAGAAGAGTTGTTGTTCATTCTTCGTGATCATTTTGAACAACAGTGACGATATGTGTATTTCAAAGTGTTAAGTAATTTATTTGACGCCGAAGCAGAAAATGTGATGGACAAAGCAAATGTTGGTTTCTTTTTCTGGATATTATTCATTGTTTAACTGACTGCACTAAATTGGCATCGTTTTATCTTTTGACAATAACTACATTAAAGAACAACTCCAAGTGTGTTTACAGGGATGAATTCTAATCTAAACACACATTCATTCATACACACACATACACACATTCTCATATATATGTATATATATATATGTGTGTGTGTGTGTGTGTGTGGTGTGTGTGTGTGTGTACATATATATAGAGAGAGAAAGAGGGGAGATATCCACATCCGAGAATTACAATCACCCCCCCCCCCTCAAGGAGATTGCATGAAACTGGTAGTAATGTGGCAGCCAAAGAACCTCGTTTATTTTTGGTTTTATCTAGTTCTACTGGTCTGTGTTGAACGGTCTTTTGATTTGTTTAATGCATTTTTATAAAAACTTTCTTTATCTTAATACACACACATACACAAACACATACACACACAACCACCACCCCACACACACACACACATAAACACACACAGAGACACACAACACACAGACATATATATATATATGCATATATATATATATATAATATATATACCAAAAATAAGTTATTTATTACGTATATATATATATATATATATATATATATATATATATATAGTATAAATGTTTGGGTCAGATCTCATAACAACAGAAAATCGTTAAAAATAAATTGTTGATATACTAAATCGCAGAAAGATGGGTAAACACACCCACCCACCCACCCTCTCTCTCTCTCTCTCTCTCTCTCTCTCCTCTCTCTCTCTCTCTCTCTCTCTCTCTCTTCTCTCTCTCTCTCTCTCTCTCTCTCTCTCTCTCTTCTCGTCATATTTCTTTTTTGCTGATATTTATCCCGTTATATTTTTCTGAACTTCGCACTATGCGTAACCTTTTTGTAAGATGTTTTTCTTTCTTGTTGTCTTTCAGTTTATTACTCTTTTAATCCCCCCTCTCTCTCTCTCTCTCTCTCTCTCTCTCTCTTCTCTCTCCTCTCTCTCTCTCTCTCTCTCTCTCACCCGTTGTCTTGTCGACAGTTGTGTTCTTCTTTTGGAACTTAGTCTGGATTGAATCAGAAAGAACGCTGATAACAGCCATAAATATTTATCATTTTATCCCATCTGCTGTTATTTTCACGTTCAACCATTTTTTCTAGCAAGTCCTATGCGAAGTGAAAATATGCTGATACGTAGTCTACTGATTGAATTTCGGGGGGAGGGGGTTCGTTTTTTTTTTTTGTTTGTTTGTTTTTATCTCACCAAATATACACATCCGTTAGTAAGTAGTGGAGTGACTGAAACTATTATCAACTTTTGTCTGTCATCGAATTAGATTGTCACATTGATTAATTTGAACTCGTTTCATCGTGTCCATTTCCTACGACGGTAACGATTACACCACCACCACGTGTGCATCCATAGTCAACTATTGTAGCTTTACGTTAAACAGATCTATATAATCCATAGATGGAACCCTAACAAGTAATACTACTCCGGGTTTGAGTCGACCTGGGAATAATGACAATTCCCTGATCACCAGAACTCAGGTGTTACCATCAGATGTAGTTTAATGTCATAGCCAGAACTTTCTGAAGTCTTACATGAAATTGAATTCTATAAAATCTGGAATAAATGGTAATCCGAATGTACGTTTAAATACAGTGGATGGATAATCTAATGTTAATCTGATTAAATATTTGCCGTTTCTTGTAATTTTAGAAATTCTTCATTGGTTCAGACAGTCTAATTGGAAACAACTTGGTCAAATCTGTTATTCGGTTATCCGAAAGACGGCAAAATATCATCACTACCTCCCCAGTCTGTCTGTCTGTCTGTCTGTCTGGTCTCTCTCTCTCTCTCTCTCTCTCTCTCTCTCTCTCTCTCTCCTCTCTCCCTTCTCTCTTTCTCTCTCTCTCTCTCTCTCTCTCTCTCAGCCATTGACTTGATAAATTCTCTTGATGACACTCAGACCTATTGAATGTAAGTTTTGGCAGGTCAGCCAACGCTAACGAGTCCATGTGTAGAATTCCATAGAAGAACGTTGCTTATCAATTATGCTTTTCTAATAAAGATATCTCCCAAATATTTTAAACTTTTTTATAATCTGTGGCAAATTTCAAGAATGTGTTGACAGGGATGGTGGTCATGTGAAATTATATCATAAATCAAAAATAAATGAATAAAATTAGGGTTAAATACATCGAATGAAATTTAATACAATAATCAGATAAAATAAAACAACGCTCTGTTGTTAGAATACGTTGATTGCATCCCCACCTAAAAGGTAAGACTCTTCAAAAAAGAGGTTTCTGAGTATGAAACTAAACTGCATCTGATTGCGAATCTCCAGTTCTAAAGATCTGAGGAGTACCGTTTCATTGCCATTATTCCTAGTTTTACACTGTGGTAGTACTTGTCAGGATCTCGTCTATTGCTCAAATAGATCTGTTTAAGAATTATCCGTTTCGATAGGACTGTGTGCAAAAGATCTTTTAAGAAACAATTACTCACAAAATGTAAATATAAACGTACTATGAACACGTTTCCCTTCTCTTTAGGCATAAACTAAACCTAAGACGGGTTAACACGCCATTAAAACTGACTGTGTATATCAAATATCATAAAACGGAAGGCAAACGTGGCTGTAAAACTCTTTTGCAACCTCACTACTTTTCTTCCCTCTCGGGTGCCAGATTTTGCGAACACCCAAATAATTTTCTCATTTTGCCTGCTTTTATTCTGTTTAATTTCTTTTCCGATTTTTCATTTGTGTCTGGAAATCCCGACTGTCTTAGACATGTCACAGGTGTTCCTGGTCCAACCTTGATTAAAAACAACGCTATTTGTCGGCTGGGGAGGAAAACACACAAAAGAAAAAAACTTGTTTTAGCGTTTAGGACCTTTCATTATTTTATTATTTCCGTTCAGTATCTGCGACCGTTGGAACAGGAAGAAATAGATAACGGAAATCACGTGACTAGTTTCCTTGTCCTTCAAGGAACAATCTTTTCGTATCTTTGATTATTCGTTCTCCGTTCCCAGCAACCAAGAGAGAAAAAATCCGAATTACGGAATCCATGATATATATATAATATATATATATATATATAATATATATATATATATATATATATATAATACTGGGGTTCACAGAACGCTCAAATCCTATTTTTGCCTCTGGTGTATAATATAACCAGCCCCCATCACACTTACACCTGATGACCCGGTCCCGAAGTGGTAGATCAGGTCCATTGCTAGTGCAATGGAAGCGAAGTTGTACTCTGTCAACTTGTACCCTGGTATCATTTGCTTTAAATGCTATAAAGCTAAATAGGTATGGTGTTGGCTGATCATCTTATAATTTACTGAATATTTAGCTTTTATGTAAAAAATAAAATATAACAGGGTGAATCAAAGGTTTTGCAATATTTTAGTATATTCGCCAGTTCCGGTTGTTTGTCCCAGGATCATGAAGGTAACAAACTATACTGGAATACCGAGCTCGCTAATACTCTTCGGTGGTTACCCTCCGAGTCGTCCTACTCGCCGGATTTGCCTCCATGGCTCAGAGCATGGCCTCGGAATCCACGGTGTTTGGGTTTGCCTGATCGTCGAGGTTCTTTTAACCCGAGCAAAGTTTCTTTAACCATCTGTGAATAACTGTGCCATCTTCGTTTGCCAAATAAATGTTTTTTAGTTGCTTCTGTGGCGTTTGGCCCAGTTCAAACACGTTAAAGCGTCCCGAATTAGACCAAGTTGCACAATCATCTGTGCGGTTTTCAAATCACACATGGAGTGTAGCAATGTACAATGCATGAGCAAGCCAACTACCACGATACTATCAACCGCAGCGGGCACTTTCCACCACGTCTTGAACTACTTCTGTCACGTCATATACGCGCCGCAAACTGGCACGTACCAAAATCTTGTAAAACCTTTAACTCGTCCTCGTACTATCATAATTATCATCATTTGCTTTTGTTACTTTCTCGCTATTTTCTTGATATTTGCTGTTTCGGATAGTTTTTCAATCGATAGCTGTATCGATTTTCTATCCGGAACAGCATCATTCAGACGTGACATGAAATAAGCACGAAAACCTCTGTGTAAGCAATAACAGATTCACCTGTCTTAAAAAATAGAAAACGTACGGTTTGCACCGGTCCAAGTCATGATCGAATCTAGAAGAAAATGGTAAGACATTAGCTAGATGGAACTACCATTGCCACTTGCCTAGATTCATTTGAACCACACGTGACAGTTTAAAATGTGGAAGGTATTTCTACCGCATCCTTTATAATGCCTTTATGAGTTTTATTTCATTTTATATACTGATGAATCTATCTTTATGATTATTACGGCATCATTTATATTTCTATAGTTTCATTAGTATTCGTGGTAATAGCACTAAATAATGTGGTGCCAATAAATTAAACAAAAGCCGTGAATATCCAATAAGATTTAAATCGGAAATCTCATTGCTTTAATTATCGATTTTGCCAAGGCCAAATCTTGCAGATTGGGGTTTTTTTTATGGCTTTCTCTCACGAGTAGATGATTATTGATTCATTTTTATCGATTATAAATAGACAAAGAAAAAGTCTAAATGAGTCAAAAATGGACCCACGATTAAAATCCAATAGTTCTCTAGTTATCGAGATGTGTGCGATTTTGTAGTAGAACAAACATCAAATCCAATTTTTATTTGATAACCATTTTGATAAAAAAAAACGATTTAAGACCAGAGCATTATAATCATTTTTAATTTTTTTTAAATAATCATTAAAATGAGAATCCCCAAGATAAAATGACATATATCATTTTGTGTATTAAGATATTTCGATATCATCATCATCAACAACAACAACATCATCACAATTATCATCATCAGGGTGTGTGGAGAACACGGATTCTTTTGATTTTCCCTCGCCATCCATTCCTATCGGTCATCGTTTTTTGTTGGTTCTCCTGTCACCATATTCCTTCTAATTCATGTAAACTCCTTTGGCCTCTGACATTGTGGGACAACATAATAACACAGGAAATATTATTTAAAATTTGTGAAAAGGGTTGACCGAATATGCCATAGGTTGTTTTATCAGACATTAGCTAGATGCTATAAAGTATTTCATATTGTTGAAAATGTATGTATAGATAATACTCCTCCTCATCAAGGCGTACTGACTGCACGGATTACTTTGTTCTCTCTCTCTCTCTCTCTCTCTCTCTCTCTCTCTCTCTCTCTCTCTCTCTCTCTCTCTCTCTCTCTCTCTCTCTCTCTCTCCATTCGTCCCTAACGGTAATTTCTCTTGGTAAGTCCTCTAGACGACACTCAGAGGTTCTGAATGTAAGTTTTTGCTGATTGGCCAACACTGGTGTGTCCATGTGTAGGAATCCATAGAAAAAAAACAACATCTATGAGTTATTCCTTACTTCTTCAGCAGTTTCTAGTATATTTCATTCGTCTTGCTTGGATAGGGGGGGGGGTAAGTGCCTGCATAACAGCGTTTTTTAGGCCGCTGCTTCCATGATTTGGTCATGACCGCATGCAGTATCCTTTGTGTAGTTCTCATCTACCTTTTTTCCAAGCGTTTCTTTAGAGACCATGTGGTGAAACCATACAGTTGTACTGACACAGCTACAGCTTGCAAGAATTCCGTTTTATTTTATTAGAGATATAAGATTCCCATATGTTTGAGAAGCTGTCCATGGCAGTCCATTCTTTACTTATGCGTATATTGACATCGCTTTCAGTAGATGAGATATTGCCACCAAGATATTTGAACTGGTATACTAATTTCAGACGCTTGCAATTCAATAAAAAGGTGGCACCATGAACTATATTTTATCTCAGTCCATGTAGAGCCCACTGCCTTTTGTTGTCTATTTATTACCATTCAATTTGACTTTTTTTATCAAAAATTAGAAGATGCCAATTACAATATCTGATAATTAGCTGGGTTTTTTATAAGTTTTTGCTCACTATCCGACGCAGTTTTCTGTCATATTTAGGACACCTTTGTTAGGGGTGGGGGTCTTATCTTCTGCAGAGGATACGGTCAGCATATTATAAGTCCTACTGACATTGTGAATTGTTGTTTAGAGGAATTAACTATATTCTTTAATATAATCGACACTTTACTGGGGGGGGGGCTTGGGAGTCATGACATCTAGATATTGTTGCTATTGATATTGTGAATTCCTTTGAGACCTTAAATAGAAATTCCCAATCTCTTAATGCTGTCATCGACAATGACGAGCAAATATTTATATTCCCATCAACCATCGAAATTAATTAAGGCAAATGTCAAATATATTTTCTCTCGTTTTGCTAATTAAATGCAAGACTTTTCTTTACTTTTTTTCCTTTTACAAAGTACCATGTTTTCTAACACAAACGTTTGTTCTCGTAATTAAAGCTATGATTATACAAAAAATAATTAATGTAACAACATAACCAATTTTTATAATTAATTGGAAATTAAGATATCATGATCGGTACTAATCACATTTTAAGAAACTCAATCTTCAAAACAAAATTGCATAACTTGTCCACCCTGTCGGTGGGACTTAGAATACTCTAACTTTATCGCCTGTGTAGAGTTAAGACACCCACAAAAAGGGGGCATGACATTAAACTGCATCTGATGGCAAAACCAGTCCTAAAGACCTGGACATTGTCATTACTCCACTGAGCGTGGTAGTACCTGTTAGGGTCCCAACTATTGGTCAAATAGTTCTTAAAAATATATATATATATATATATATATATATATATATATATATATATATATATATATATATATATATTAGAGAAAGAGAGAAAGTGAAAGAAAAAGATTTTAATAATTACTCGTATTCGATAGGACCACGTACAAATCACAGGAAAAAACTAAGCAAAAATGTAAATATAAACACACAATGAACGTGATTCCCTAACCTCTAGGCATAAAATAAGCCTAGATGGGTTGACATGCCATTAAAATCAATCAATCAATGTCTCTTTGCTAAGACAATTAAGAGCAACTGGTGCTTAAACCAGGTTTCACCAAGAGCATATACTTTGTTATTTTCAATCCGAATTTATCATCAAAACTAGATGGATTGATTGATTGATTGAATTTAACGGCATGTCCACCTTGTCTAGGTGATTGATTGAATTTAACAGCATGGACTTTAGGCCTGTGTGTACATTGTAAGTTTACATTTACATTTGTGTGTAGTTTTTTGTTTTTTTACATACATTTATATGATATCAGGTATTCCTATCAAATATGAATCATGAAATTATTTTGTGGGGCTTTACCCCTCTTCCGGGGATACAATCAGCATATTCTAAACTCTGGTGAACTTTATGCAGGGAGACAACGAACAATATCTATTCATAAGATAAAAGCTTTGCGACAAGGCACTTCTTAAATATTAGATGCTAAATTCCCTTCAATACTGTTCTGAATATCTTAGAAAATGAAATATGTAATTTCGTAAATGTAATTTATTTATTAATATTCGAAGCCAACTCGTAGAAATAACGGATGTCGCATCATTAGATACAGGACACAACACTCAAGAGAGACAAACATTATTTGAAAGAAAATACATGTTTCGAAAAATAATCAAAGGGACAGGAGTAATATCAAATAAATGATTCTTATATTATAAGGTTGTTGTCTTCATCAATTCCAGTGGTATAAGTTCCATCAGGTCTTGTTATTTAGCAGAAATCATCTACGTTTAAATCCCAATAAAAGAGACTAGGCTGCAAGAATGGTTTATAGAAAGAAGTTGATCAACTGAATCATCATCATCAAGACGTACCGACAGCACGGATTCCTTTGACTCTCTCTCTCTCTCTCTCTCTCTCTCTCTCTCTCTCTCTCTCTCTCTCTCTCTCTCTCTCTCTCTCTCTCTCTCAGACACACACACACACACACACACTCTCTCTCTCTCTCTCTCTCTCTCTCTCTCTCTCTCTCTCTCTCTCTCTCTCTCTCTCTCTATCTCTCTCACACACACACAACACACACACACATATATATATATACGCACGTGCGCGTGCGCGCCATCCGCACCATCCGCTCCTATCGGCAAGTCTTCAAGACGGCATCAAGTATCACACAGATCTTATGAATATTAGTTTTTGTTGGTCAGCTGACACTGCTTCGTCCATGTGTACAAGTCCATAGAAGAACGTCACATATCTGTTTGTCCTTACTTTTCCAGCAATGTACAAAATATATTGCTCTCTTTTCTTTGATGGTTTGAGATATGGGAGATAAATGGCTGTACAGCTGCATTTTATGGTGCTGTCTCCGGGATTTGTTCAAAACAGAACAAAGCACCCGTGTGTAGTTCCCATCTAGTTTTTTCTTCGTTAGATTCCAAGTGATGCAACCATACAATAGAACTAGCATAGCTACAAATTGGAATATTTCCTGTTTTGTCTTTCTTGTTATACAGGTCAAATTTCCATATGGTTGATAACTTGTCAATAATAGACCATGTTTTACTTATGCGTATGTTGATATAGCTTTCAGTAGATGAGATATTGTTCCCGGTGTACATACTGGTATACTAATTTCAGGAGCTTCCTATGTGATGAAGAGATTTTACCATCTTGATTAATACACATGAACTCTTTTTATCTTTTAGCTTTTCTATCTTCTCTAGTAACAACAAAATCTTTTTTAAGTTGTCTACGAAATAATTGATCACAAACAGACAAACAAAAATATATCTTATAGATTTTTTCAAGATAGATATGTAATTTTTCAACTCTGTGGAATGTATGTATTTACTAAACCCCTCTGCACGAGCAGGATACGACACAAGGTCAATTTTTAAAGTTTAACAGGTTTTTAATTAAGAGTTTTCCTTCTCGTAGATAGGTTGCCATAACAAAATTAAAGAGCCTAGTCTACCCATAGCTGGAAGGAGAATAGTTGGGCTAATACCCTTTTGAAGGGTATTAGTGCTATGTGAAATTTAAACAGCCTCTTCCATCATTTGAACTTGGGTTGTCGTCTCCATTTTCTAAAATGATGAGCAGGGAGCACTTACTGTAGAATTTATATAGGCGCTAATACTTTCTGACGTATGTCCTGAAAGATAAGAAATCATATATTTACGAACTAGCTATTTTGTGCATTTCTGAAATAGTGAAAATCAAGCTCATTATCAGTTTTCTTGGGTGTCACTGCGCTATGCAGCAAACTCCCACGCATGTTCTTATAAAACAAAGAATAAGAAAATAGTATTTCAGAAATCCTTTAGCAATAGAGGGTACTGATTCAGTAGAGATATTTGCTAAAACACCTACTCTACAAAAGATCTCCAATGTGTCAGTGGGGCTTAGAATACGCTGATTGTATCTCCTGTAGGGGGATAGATCCCACACAAATAAACTAGTGTCCTGAAATAAACAGCATCTGATGGTGAGGCTCCACTTCTGGAACTTTGGGAAGTATGAAGTTATTGCCACTTAGACCCGAGATGGCAGTACATGTTAGGCTCCCAAGTAGATGGGACTGTGTACAAAAAAAACTCTTAAGCAACAACAACACAAAAAATTGTAATTAAGAAAATAGAAAAACAACAGAAAACAACTGAACCATTTTTATCATTGGCTCAAATTTTAATGAAACTTCATAAGTCATAACTTTCTAAAAAATAAAAATACCAAAAATAATTAAATTTCTTTGATTTGATATTCTTATTTGTAATTTAGTCCTTTGCAAATGATTTTTTGCTAAAGAAACGTTGACAACAATAAGCAAAGAAAATAATGACTTTCTATTTGTGTCTAATCCAGTTAAGTTTCATTAAAATTTGTGGCAAGAATTTTTTAAAAGTGTTCAGTTTGTTCACGCTCTGTTTTGGATTTTTTTTGTGTGTGTTTTGTTTTTTGTTTTGTTTTTTGGTGAGTCCAATACTGTAAAAATAACCCTCGACGTCTTTATAAATCATTAAAATCCATCAATCGATCAATCTACTAAAGTTCTGTTAAATGTAAACATATGACCGGTTTATATTGCTAAAAATGGAAATTACCAATAGTACATATTGCTTTTCGAATGTTTAGTAAAATCGAGTTGATAGGACATTGTAGGCAATTGTTTTGCTATTTCCATTTGGGATTTGAATCGTAGCTAATATGATTCTAATTCTGTTCAAAGGTCAAGCGACTCTTAATCATTATGCATTGACTGAAAAACAACAGACAGACGTGCATTTATCGTGTAAGCCAAAGCATTAACTCTCAGCCTAGGATTTTGTGGAACATAAGCGCATGCGTATATGGCATTTGAGAGGAAAGAGCTGAAAAATCAGTCTTTGTTGAGTATTACAGTTAACTGGATTCTTGGAATGGAATGAAATTCACGCATAATGAAATTAAAGCGAGCAAGAACATTATTGATTTCTTCTTTCTCCTCAGTTATATCCCGATTTATTTTCAACTGCTCAAACGTTCTTTCTATTCTGATGTTCACAGGAACATATACACAGTTAAAATCGGTCAAGTAAAATAATTTCAGGTAGTGAAAATGGGGATATGTAGGACTTGCCCCGAAAAAAGTTAAATGGAGATAACATTATTAACTTCCAGTGATGCGTACACACACATGGACACACGCACACACACACATACACACAAATATATATATATATATATATATATATATATATATATATATATATATAGAGAGAGAGAGAGAGAGAGAGAGAGAGAAAGAGAGAGAGAGTTGGCGGGTATGCTAGGTGATTTTTTTAGATTGACATCCTTATGCAGATACATTTTTGATATAATTTCAAACAGTCATTATATGTTCACTATCCCTCTCAACACATTATTAGAATCTTCAACAGGTGATTAAAAAGGTTGATACTTCTAATGGAGTATCTTTATTAAAAATCAGAACTGATATTACGGAGACTACCTAATGTGTTGACAATGATGGGGAATAAGAGGAGACTTTAAAATCATATCCCAAACGAACTCTCAAAGAAATGTTGACACTTTTTAAACACCCTGTATATAAAGTTGTAGTGCCTGTTTGTTTATTCAGGTTCTACATAAAATTGTGTCGCCAAAACAAACGCTTCTTCCCGCCTTAATACGTTTCTGAGTAGCTTGTTGTATAATTTAACCGGTTTTTTTTTTTCATAATGATATTACCTAATTTGTATATTTTGCTTTAAAACTCGCTTAATAAAAGCAAGAAAACAGCTTACTGGAAAGAATGAGACTGAAAATAAATAACTAGGTTTTATCATTCAATTCTGTCTTTAACAACCAGTTTTTTTATTAACAGATTCTTTTGGTTATATATTTTATAATTATTCTCAGCTGCAATATAATTTTTGCAATAGAATGGATAACGTTAGCCTTACAATCAAACCACAGCTTTAAAAAATAACTAATTCTTTCCCAAAAATAAGATGAATGTATCTACCTTTAAAAGTGAGCTACTTACTTCACAAAACTGAATTTTCAATTTTTACATTCAATTTTATTTTTGATGTATATTTATATTTATTTTATTTTTTGTTTACGTAAATGTGTTTGTGATTACTTAAACATAGTCAAATATTATTATTTAAGAGTAGTGCCGTTTGTGATCCATTATCAATACAATAAAATATTCCGAGAGATCATTATTGAAGAAATATAGGATGTTTCATAAAAATTAATATCGCTTAAATTTAGAATGACCGCTACCATTTGAGATGTAAAAACTGAGTAACTAAGCAAATGAAAGTAAACAGGCTTAATATTTAGCAAAATAAGATTTATTCATCAAAATTTGAGTGAAAAATTGACATGAATTTTCAATAACGATTTCACACGCGTTTTCAATGTTCAATACGCCGCCAATACGACACGCGTCAAGTTTATGGTTCAGCTTCTGTCAAACATAATGCAGTATTTCTTCATTGGTTGGTTGGTTGGTTGGTTGGTTGGTTTTTACGGCATGTCAACCCTTGGGTTATTTTATGCTGGAGACGTCTTTGTTTTATTCCTTCATTGTGGGATATATTGCATGTTCCGGTATTTGTATATTATTTCAGGCGATACTTTTATTTGTAATTGGGTATTCAATATGGTTGTAATGGTTTGGTAGTTATTTTCTAAAGTCAGCATATTTGCTGAGAGTTTGAATATCAAGAGTGCATGCTAGGACTTGGTATGGCAAGCCGATTGATCGGATAGAGCATTTCCGACCGTCCGTCTAGTCCAGGTAAGTGCCAAAGAGTGGCGCGTTTCAAGTCACCAACTGGTGGCCTCGTTGTGGGGACGTGCCCCTCTGCAGAAGTGCAGTCGGCGTATTCTACAGGTCAAGACGACAGGGCAGGCATGTCTTTAGTAAAAATCTCCAGCGAGACTCTGAGTTCCTCTAGGTTTGCAGTAGGAGGGGCACATAGTCCCATCCCTTCTCACAACTCGATAGAAAAATAGCAATGTCAGCTCAGATTAACGAGGCGCCCATGTGAAATTATATTGATTTTTCATGAAGACCATATTGGATGTCATTTTGGAATATGTTAATGGTTAAAATTAATAGTCAAAATTAAAATAAATTAGTAAATGATAAAAAATGAAATAAATTGAAAAAATGGAAAAATGCCAGACATTTGAATGAGATATTTAATAAACTAGAGTGAGTCAAAAGTTTTGCGGTGCTTATATCACGTGACCGAATGGCTCCAACCCGTAGTAGGTACATGTTGTAGTTATATCGTGTAGTATCGTGATAGTGGAAGAAACTAAAATGTGAAGGTGCAGTTAATCACAGTACAGTAACCAGATGGTTCAAGAAATTTTGCTCGGGCTACAAAAACCTCGATGATTTGGCAAGGTCACGTAGACCTAAAACCATGGATGCCGGGGTCGTGTTCCAAGCTATAAAGGCAAATCCGGCGAGTAGCACTTGTAGGGTATCAGACGAGCTCGACATCTCAGAGTACAGTGTGATGTTTCTTTCACGGCCTCGACAAACGCATCCTCCAAAGCTACCGAATTGTACCTCACGTTACTGAAATACAACAAAACATTTGATTCACCCTTCTGCTTCTTTTCAAATCCTTCTTGCCAATCACATCATTTTTAACTTTATATTTCACATTTTGTCTTATTAATACAAGAATCTGTCATGGTTTGCCAGAACGGTTTCATTTATTCTTACATGTGTTTATTTTCCTTGATGACTATATTTTCTCTATTGGACTATGATCGATGGTACGATTAAATTTAAATTTAATGATCCTTACTTTTTCTATTTTCTGGTTTGTGATTAAGAATTTTTTGGCATTGTAAAATTAAAGTAATTTGCATTGTTGCCTTTTCATTACCATTCCTACACATTCATATCTATTTTTGTACTTTTTACATTTTTATATATTTGTTTATTATATATTTTAAAGTATTATATTCGCAGAAAATACCTTTTTCGTTTTTTTTCCTCAGTCATATCTTTCCCCATGATTATATCCCCCAACAGAGGGGTAAATCCGCACTAAAAAGGGAGTGTCCTAAACTCCATCTAATGGTGAGGCTCCACTGAAGATTTAGGGAGTGAGGAATACTCCTTCATTGTCATTACTTCCAGATCCACTCTAACTCTGAGTGATGGTACCTGTTAGGGTACCATCTCTGTATCAAATAGATTTTTGAAATGATAATGTGCAAAAAACTCTTAAGAAACAACCAAAAGAAAAATGTAAATATAAACGTGATTCCCTAACCTGTAGGTATAAAATAGTACTAGACGGATTGACATGTTAAAATTAATCAATCATTATTGTTTGGATTCTATAAAATTTTGATTCTGAAGGATTGTTAATGACGACGAAAATCTAATTCAGAAAAAGGTTGATATTGATTTGAATCAAATATACAGATTTATAAATTTTAAGAATTTGGAAGAAAGACCATTTACTATTATTTCGGCGTCCTATCAACTAACTTTCCAAAAAGAGATTAGAAATGGTTCAACACAAGGAAAGGAAAGATATGTGTGTCCATTTTTAGATCATTGGTTCAGATGTATTCACGCATCTGTAGAATTTCCATTACGAGAGCAATGATCAATAAAGATATAGGTTAATTACTTCTAAAATGATGAATGGTTTCTTCGTCAAGATGGTTTCATAACGATCGCCTTTCAAACAATGTCTCGTCATTTACAATGTTGGTTTATATCAGATATTTTCAAAGCAAACTCAGCATTTCTATCCAGAACACTTGTTGACACTTTCTAGTAAAATAATATAGTAAGATGAAGTGATAGATTGTCTGAGAATTCCGTATGCCAGACTTAGATCATTTCAAATAAATCACTTAACAATTCTATTTCTAGCTCAATAAAGTATTGGTGCTTCTAAAAGCAATTTAAAATAAACTTTCTTAAGCTTCCGTGTGTAGATCAGTTGAGTGATGATCTATAACCTGAGACTTATTACGGGTTTTCATAAACGGCGCTATATGAAAAATGGAACATAATTATAATTACGCATAAAAAAATTCTACTTTTGAAGCGAGTTATGTTATTTTACGGACACAGATTTATTTGAAAGCTTTTTCCTTCGGTTATCACTTTTAAACGTTAATATCTGTGGATAATTCTTTTTATGATATATGACAAAGAATTTTTAATGAAGATGTGGGATTTTATTTGATTGATTGATTGATTGACTGATTTGATATAGTGAGTGGGTGAGTGAGTGATTTTAACGGCATTTCAATCCATCTAGGGTTATTTTATGCCTAGAAGTTAGGAAATGACGTTCATTGTGTGTCTATATTTACATTTTGGTATATTTGTTTCTTAAGAAGTTTTTTTTTCGCACAGTTATATGACATCAAGCATTCCAATTTAAGACATAATTTACATACAGTTGTATGGCTTCAAGTATTTCTATTTACAAGTATCGCATTCATATTTAAGTTTTCTATGTAGTTGTTTCAGATGAGTTTTTGTCTAATTAGAATAATTTTAAACATATGATTTGACCCACAGTGAACCTGCGAGTAATGGCAATGAGGGGGTGGTCCACACTATCAAGATATTCAGAACTGGAGCCTTAACATCAGATAAAGTTTAATGTCATACTCGGGACACTTCTTTTTAGGAAAGTAGCTTTCTGCAGGGGGATATATCCAGTGTATTCTAAGCCCCGTCGACATTTGAGTAAACAGATTGTCTTTGCGGATCTATTCCATCTAGAATTTTACTATTACACCTTGGTTAACTGATCACTTCAAATTCTTCTCTTTATACAAAGTTCAAGTAATTAAATTCACACCCAAAAAGGGTTGTCTTATCTTTTTATAACGACACAAGAATCGCATTTAGTATTTTTCTAATTTACCAATAAATATTGGCCCTTATTGGTCGAAGAAGAATATTATTTATCTCGGTGTTTCTTGCATTTGGTGAAATTGTGGAAATGTAATTTTCTACTAAGCATAGATTCCTTATTCCTTATTCACTGTTCACAATGCCTTTCTATTTCGTTCTTAATCTCATTATTCGTCTTCATGCTGACCTGAATCGCTTGTTAGTGATGTAGTGGCTCATGTGATGGACTCCGACATCGTAGTAAGCCAATTCAAACTCTAGTCAAGCTATTACGTTCACTTTCAGACTAATAATTTTTGTGAAAGTTATAAACCCTCTTATCACCCACCAGTTCTTTTACGAGGATAACTTTGGCATCACATAACCCATTAAGATTGATATACCATTAAATAAGAATCCAAACCAACCCAAATGGCTGGACAATTTCATTTTTTAATCGCTGTAGAGGTCTTTCGAGTGGTTGTTTTCGGCCTCTCTGATACCATCTGTTGTCTGTGATCCCAACGAAACTTCTGCTTTCGGTACTCTGCAATCACAAATTACATCGCTTCGGGTGTGCTCATGCAAGGGATATTCCGAGCATGGATCTTTCCATAGCACTGTGTCATAATTATTCACTGTCCTTCCTAGTCCACGTTTCTCTTGTATATAACATTGCAGGCAAGACATTGTTAATTCTACTTCATTGTCTCATTGTGGCGCAGCACTTGCAATGGCTGTTCGGACGTAAACACCGAAGGTCCTAAATGCTAAAAGTCGAGTTCACCCGCCCACCGGCAGAGCAGCTGTTGTTGACTACGCCTACAGAGGCCAGTAAAAAATTATGAGGGATAAGGCAAAGTCACAATGGAATTACTGGGTCCATACTTACCAGCCCCTCCTCTCTCTCTCTCTCTCTCTCTCTCTCTCTCTCTCTCTCTCTCTCTCTCTCTCTCTCTCTCTCTCATATGATAGTTCAATATTTATTCACGTATTCTTTAATTACACTGAAAGTAGTAAAGATTTCAAATAACTACTGACTGTTAATGATTATTAAAGTCTTTATCCAGATGTTTTATAGTGTTACGACTGTATTTTTGGAACCCACAAAATAAGCCGGAAAGCATTTTGATAGAAATTAGGGAATTTAGAAGTAGGTTGACAATATGTACTGTGTATGTGTGTGAAATTCCTAAATTTTGAAATTGTCTTTTTCTTTCACACACACTGACTTTCAAGTCGGTTGACCTGTTCGCGTACGCCACCCCGTATGCAACAACAAGCCACGCCCGACGGAAACGGCAAACCGCCCCGCCGAACGCAACAGCCGCTGCTACTAGCAACGGACGACCGCTATATATATATATATATATATATATATATATATATATATATATATATATATATATGCCTGTGTATTGTATGTGTATGTGCTTGCACGCGGGTGTTTGTGCGTTTATTAGCATGTATGTTTGTAATTTAGAATAAAGAGTAAATGAAATTATATCTATCAATGTGTGTATTTACGGTCATGCGAACGGTTAATTCAGATAACTGAGCCACAATCAAATGGGACGTTCTTAATATTAAGATGATCTTTCGCAGTTCCCCTAGACACGTACGGCCCGCGGTGCTTTCTGAATGTCCGCCTAAGATTTCAATTTTTATAGAAAAAAATGTTTTACCGAAGAGAAAAAAAAAAAAAATCTTTCCCAATTTCAAAGGTAGATGCTTATGCGTATAGTCTTATGTGGTGAAAATAGTTTAGGTAACTTCAACGTAAGATTACCCTGATTTTTTTTTAGTTCGGCCTAACCTGATGATGTGCCATGTCTCTCTCAAAAAGCTCTGCTCATGTCTGGACTAAACATATTTGCATATTCCTTAGAGTGAAGAATGGTCGTCAGATAAGGCGCAACGAAGGAAGATAAGTCATTGCTGACAAAGGAAGTAATTTTTGAACTGTGTTATTTTCTGCTAATCTCACAAGTAATCTTTTCTCAAGTACAATTCATCTTTCATGACCAGCCGGTCGCCAGATTATTTCTTTTGTGTTGTGCTTCCGTATCAGATGACTGATTACTCTATGAGATTGGTTCAACTGTCTTCTAAATTGTCAGCAGTACTATGCATCACAAATCATTTGGTAATGTTGATTGTCACTAATATATTTTACCCCTTCATTACCATTACTCCCAGATCCACTGCGACCCAAAGTTATCGTACCTGTTAGAGTCCCATCTATGGAACAAATAGATCAGTTTAAAAATTATTCGTATTTTTTTTTTTAATCACATGGATAAATAAAGGCATACAAGGCACATTCGACATAATAGTGGGCAGCTCCGATAGTTCTGAAGCTTGTGAGCTAGTAGAAACTTACATATTAACAACATTAGCAGACACCATAAGTAAAAACAACAAGGCTTATACAAGGACGACGGACTAATAATCCTGAGAAACTGCTACGTATAAATTCTTTGAAAAATAGGTCAGAAAAATATTCAAACAAATAGGATTTAATATATATATATATATATATATATATATATATATATATATATATATATAAAACCACCTAAACCAGACTTTCTATACAACATTTAACTTAAAACAATAAACGTACTATCCATCAAAAAAATAAAACAATACTCCACTTTACACACACACCCCCTACAACTAGCCATTCACCATAATTTGGAAAATCCCACAATCCATCAGTTACAGATTTATCTGACAACTCATTAAACGCGACTTCAATAAATCAAAAGAAGACTAAGAAAGAGCACTAAAAAATATGTCTTCGGGAAAAAAAACTTATAATCACCCCTAGAACAAAATAAATGAAATATAGATGGAAACATTATTTGGTGAAACTCACCATACAATAAATTTGTAAAAACTAACGTAGGAAAAATATTTATAAAACAAATAGACAAACATCGAACTGCATAAAATATTCCATATAAATACACTAAAATTCAATTACAACTATACTGAAAACATGCGACAAATAATAAAAAACACAATGAAAAAATATATAACACACTACACACCTGTAATTGCAAAATAAAACGTGAATGTGTCTTAAATGAAAATTGTCTACAAACAAATGCTATATATCAAGCCACCGTAGGATCAAAACAAAACACAGAAAAAATATATAGGCCTAACAGCAGGCCTCTGAAAACAGGAACTACACATACAATACATTTAGCAATAATAAAAAATCCAAACACAGCAGATTTCTAGCAAGATTTGGAACCTCAAAAAATCAAACCAAAACAACAACAAAATAAGAAAGTAAGAAAAATAGCACCAGCTTAAAACAACATCTCAAAACACTCTAACCTTCGCCGAGAAGAAAACACACATACACATGCGCAAAAAACACATAAGCATATACTTTTTGTGGTTGTATACAATTTTAAATTGACCAAAGTCTTTGTTTGTGCAGTTCGAGTACGGATACTTTCGACCATTTTCGGGTTTTTTAGGACGTATTTGCTCCTATGCTGTGAAGTGCTAGGTTGATTCTATGTTCAGTGAATTTTTAGGTGTGCAGAACCTCATGTATTAACGCGTAGACCATTCGTGGTGGTTTGAAGTATAGATATAACATGGATCACGAGACTGTGAATTCACTAAGGCGTGGGAATTGTATCTAAATCAAATACATTTTAACTTCCACCACCAAGCTAAATAAGTAAGTAGTCGATTCTTAATAAGTATCGCTTCTAATACTGAAAGTCATTTTCTGCTATTAACGCTATATAATATTTTTGTATTGTCAACTAGAATTTGTCTAATATTCATTAGTATATTCTGGTCTTCTATGTGTTTGTTGATGTGTTTCGCTCGAAAGCTTCCATTAGGCTTTTTATTTCTTCGAGGTGTTTCACTAGTATAAATATGCTGTCGATGTATCTGACATATATGATTAGTTTAGCGCACTGTTTAAAGGTGCTATTTTCTAAATGAGCCATGTAGTAATTACCAAAAAAAGGTCCAAAGGGACTCTATGACATCCTTCTATTTGTTCCTCTGACCGTGATGTTTGTAAAAGGCAATTTGTGTTATTCAGATTAAAAGAAGTTTGCATAGAATTGTGGGTCTGATTTTGGGAGGTGGAATCGAGGGATTTTTGTATACGTTGTCTAATTATTATATCAATTGTCTCTTTGATGGTCCCCATCTGAATTGAGTATTTTTCTTCTTTTAGACTTGCTGCCAATCATCCCTAATATTTACCCATGGCTAAGTGAAGGATACTTTGATTCATACATTTCCCAAGGGTATCAGCAGAAAATGAAAAACAATAAGCTTTGTCTAAGATATAACGTCGGATCACCGTTTCGATTTTCTACGACGATAATTGTGGTCGCAGTTGTAGTAATCACACGTGAGATATCACGAAAGTTTGTTAAAGAAATACTTAGGAGATTGGCAGGTTCTTTTACGTTTTAATGTAAGGAAATATCTTAAATTAGAAAGACTATCAAAATTAAATAAGAACGCATATAAAAATATTACACTTATTTTAATTATGTTTTAATTGGTTTCTATGTAGAAACAGTTATAGGATTGATTTTAATACATTGGAAATTAAAATAATAATATTAGGGATCAATAACACCAAGTAATTATTTTAAAACTAGGTTTTGTTAAAACCAGTATGCAATTTAACCACACCATTTTGTTTCATTTATTAAGCTCAGCATTTACCCCCTTCCGTTCAAATATTGTGACGCAAAACTATGTAAAACTCTTTGGTAACTTTTGCGACACTCTATACTTTTGCAACATCACTGGATGTGTAATTTCGTTGTGTTCTTAATACAGGATATCGTTTATCGATTGGTTGGCATTCATTTTTGTTTGTGAATATGTTTCAGGAAAATCAGTCCATCAAAGAATGAAAAGACTTTCTGCGTCAAGAGAAGATAGAACGCTGTTGTTTGGTCTGCTGTAGTGTAATATTTGTACAAATTCATCAGTGGAACTAACACCATATTTTGCTGGTAAATACGGTAGAATCAATTAGTTAATATTTTTTATAATTGATAAACAGGAGTGGGAATTTGGGAGAACTGGGATAATAATCACCAAAAAGGTCATGGTGTTTAATAGAACATGATTCGGCATTATTAGCTGTGATTATCTTATTAGCTTGTTTCCTAAGGAGATCACTGGTATTATAGTGTTTTGTTTGTTTGTTTTTGTTTTAGTTTTTTTTTAATTTAGCGCGATCGTCTAGGAGGGATTGTAATTTGGGATTATAATCGGACTGGTTTAAAATTACGAACGTACTAGTTTCTTCACCTTTTCTAATAACGATACCCGATTTTTTCCACGTGGCTTGTTTTAAAGTTTTATTTAGGAGGGAATTGTGTATTATTATTACTAGCAAATGTATGCACCCTCCGGGTGCAAGTATTTAAGTTTTAATATAATAAAATATCATATTAAATTAGAAAGGCTAATGAAACTGAATAAGAATGTAGATAAAAAGATTTGGAATATATGATTGAAAAATAGAACAACTTTGAAACTATTCCATCATTTTCCCTTACTCCCGTCTTTCATTGTTAAATTTTCCTAATTTAAATATTTAGTTAAAATAGGAAGTAAAGAATAATATTACAGTTATTTCTTCTTGTTAAGGGATTTCTTTTAAGATTTATCTCCGAGATTTTTGCTCATATTCATTAAGAAAAAAACAAACAATTAGAAATCAATAATACCAAGCGCATATTTAATAAAATTAAACTTTTAATATCAATATGCAAATTAGCTTTCCTGTTCACACTGTAACCCGCTATTTTGTTGCATATATAAATACAATTGCATATTATTAGAATGTAGATAAAGTCAAAAGTATTAATAAGGTATAACAATTTTATCAATAACTGAGGTTTAAATAAAAATAAATTCATGGTGAATGTGACGTCAATAACTAAGGGAATTGTGACTTGAGTAGTGATTTAGTTTCGGCTTCAGACAGACAAACACACAATCTCCATTATAATAAGATTGTACCTCATTTTTATGCCTTCAGCTTTCAACAGGTCACGGATACCAGTAAGAGCTGGTCTTTCTTTTCATTTACCAACAGTGCAATTCTTTGATACAGTATCTCAATTTCTATCTTTTTTCTTGTTAGTATAAAATTTGGTGCGTAAATGTCAGTTAGGTACAATGTTTGGGTGTTTTTTTCATTGATTGTTGAGGAATTCAGTTTATCGTGATTTTATGGTTGAGATGTTTAATTTAGGCAAACACAACATCGGTGAGTTGACACCGAACTTTCGTTCTGTTCATTTCCATATTTACTGCAGGGTCATGTAGTTAGTATGATCTATGTATGGTGTTTAGGTTTTGATTAAACATTTCGTTTTTGGCGAATGAGATATTGCAACTGTGATTGTAAGCAGTTTTAAAACTGTCCAAAGTGTCTGTGTTTTTGTGACATCTCGTTCGCCAAAAAGGAAGACTGTGTGACAAACTAAACACACAATGCTTAAAGATCCTTTTAATGAAAAAAAAAAGACAGACACATACAGACACACAGACATATACATATATATATATATATATATGCTCCCCATCCCCTTAGGGTTGAACACTCTGGGGGGATTTTTGCTGAGGGCCACCAACTCAAGCGTAAATGCAACGCTCTCCTGTATAAGGGATGGAGCACTCTATGACGGCCTTTACACACAAAGCGATGTGTGTATTAAAACAGTTAAAATCCCCTTCCCATTCTATAAGTGATGACAGCCTAATGGTTAAGATGTCGGACTGACACCCAACCGATCGGATTTCAATTCCGGCTGTAGGTAGCTTACAAATGTCTAACCACACTGAAGAGACTTGATAAGTCGGAACACGTGTCTGTGGATGACTCTCTCTCTCTCTCTCTCTCTATATATATATATATATGGGGTGAATGAAAGAGGGCTGGAAAGTTCATATGATGAGATCTTAACAGCTGTTAATGACTTTTTACAAATGCTATCCAAGTACTGCAACACTATTAGAAGAACAACAATAAACCTCATTTGATCATATTCCATGAGAGTATCTTGGTCAACCTATGAACTTTTCAACCGACTTATACACACACACACACACACGTGTTATATACTCGTGCTGTGGGTATATAAACAATAGTGTTTCTTGGCATGAGAAAGTGGACCAACATAGAGACAGATAGATAGATGTCTTCGTTTCCTTCTTCCTTTTCTATTTCGGCTATCCTGATCGTCTAAGTTCTTATTTACTCCTTTCTGTCTTCTTTGTCTTCTTCTAATTCTAAGGGCTTCTTATTAAGGGAATCTTTTAAGTCATGAATAATTAATTAACAAGACATATTACTGCTTTGATCAAAGCTTTATTTTAGCCCATTTTAATTCACCGCGCGGAGTCACAACCGAAGTAGGACACGTCTGTCCTGCCTGAGGTTTGGTTGTAAACTGATCACCTAACTAAGTCTCACATGACTTGCGAGATTCCCACCTTTGGAGGTCAAAGTTCCCAAACGGTCTGTAGTTTTCCATTTGGGCTCTTGGCATTCTCGCTACAGGGTGTTGTCAATAATCTATGCTACCACATAGATCATGCGACACACACACACACACATACACACACACACACATATATATATATATATATATATATATATATATATATATATATATATATATATATATATATATATGGAAAATAGAAATAAATCTGACGGTATGTAAATATAGAAATGTGAATATAGAAATACGAAAAAAACAAATAATCAGAGGATGTATTTTTTTATATTTCTATACTTACACCCCATACTTACATACATATATATACATATATATATATATATATATATATATATATATATATATATATATATATATAGTGTGTGTGTGTGTGTGTGTGTGTGTGTTTGCACACTAGTAGGTCGACTTTTTTTAAACATGGGCGTTGGTTATACGATATCTTTTAGCAAAAATGCGTATACTGAAGAAAAAAGAGGAATAGAAAAATTTCCACTCATGTCCAATTAACAAAATAAAACAACATGTCAACACTTCAGCATCAACATCCTCCCACTTTGCTTTTGGGAGAAGAATAGTTAACATAATTACGTTAAGACATTCCCTTCGAGTAGATTCTTATGTCTTTAGCTTTAGCATAAAGTAACTTCACGTGCCTAATAAATGTATTCATCTTCCTACAGAGAAAATAAATCTTTAACGAAATGTCTCTCACTTTTACAGCCAAAGGTATTGGATGTCATCCAAAATTATCACCACCCAGTCGATGTTAGGAAATATGTTTTACCTAGAAGTCACCAAACTGTATAAGCACTAAAATACTGGAACTGAAACATCACTCTTGTTTCCTTTTACAAATATGTATTTCATAAAGCCTTAAAATGAGACGCCCTATCGGCGGTGCTTAGAATGCACTGACTGCATCCCTATATAGGGGTACGACTCCCTACCCCAAAAATATCCTGTTCTGGTTATGACACTAAACTTCATCTGATGCTAAGGCCCCAGTACTGGAGATCTGGGAAGCATGGGGTACCCCATCATTACCATTACTCCCAGGCCCACTCTGACTTGGGGTGCTAGCGTCCCATCTATGGGTGAAATAGATATGTTTAAAAATAGTTGACAGTGTAAAAAACTAAGAAACAGAAACAAAAATGTAAATATGAATGTACAATGAATGTGATTCCTTAACCTCTAGGCCAAAATAACCTTAGACGAGTTGACATGCCGTTAAAATCAATCATTCAATGAACAAAAAATATCAGTTGCAATGACTTTAGTTTGTTCTGATGCAATTTCTGATTTTTAATTTTTTTTCTTACTTGCTCTTCAACCTTACCTCTTTATTCGTATTCAGCGACAGCAATTACTTCTGTTTGTAATTGCAGATATGATTTATTTATTGCTTAGATAAATAAAAAATATTGATATGCATACTGGTCTATGAAACAATCCCGTACTTATGAAGAAGGCTGTAATTACTACACAGAGAGCTTATAGGGCTCGAAATGAGTTACATCGGAAAAATGTTGTTCTGAATAGAATTTTCAACTGATAGCAGTATCAATTTTCTATCCTAAACAGCATTATTCCGATGTAACATGAAATGAGCGTGAAAAGCCAACCCTGTAGCAATTACAGATTCACCAGTCTTAAAATAAAACATTTCAAAAGGTGTCAGCCAACATTGATATGTCCATGTTTAGGAATCCATATGAATTCTCTAGGTGGATCTATTTCGTGCAAGGCTGGTGTTATTACCACGTTCATTAGCTTGTGCCCGAGGGGTTTCAACAACAATAAAATTAATGTTATTGTACTTCGAAATAACTATGAGATCTCGACGCGTTCTGATTGCTTTCAATTCACTAGCACTATAACACTGTGTGTAGGTGGCAATACAAGACGACGAACTGCAATTCTTCACCTAAAAGAACATGTATTTTTATGTTTCTTGGGTCCTATTGGTTTATTCTTTACAGTATTTTCCACATTTGTTTTCCGCAAAGAAGAGAGAAATTCTCAATTGAGAAAACGTTTTCTTCCTTATGAATATCATGCTTGTTCCATTCGTTCGCTGATCTGGTCGTAGAGGCGCAACTCATATTTCCTATCATGGGAAAGAATAACCTGGCAGAGCTCATCTCCGAGTCTACAGCATTGAATTCAGATTTATTTTCTCCTATGCCGGTTGCCATACAAATGTTAAAAAGTCCATAGCTGGGAGATAAACAATTAGATTCATACCTTTACCAAGAGTATTGGCGCGATACAAAATAGTAGCCGAGTCCTCTTCCAACGACGATAACCGTTTCGTCATGGGTGCCTCAAAGTTTGATTTACTTCTATACAAATATGACATATTTCTTTAAGAATCCCTTTTTTCCAGGACATAACAAGTTCTGGTGCATTGTTTTGGGTTACAAGTGGCCTAAATTATTGTTTATGCTTTTAGATTATTCCTGAGTATTTTGTCCAAGCTTTCTTTTCTCTGGGTAATTTGGTAATTCTGTTTTGAGTATATTTCTCTTCATATCTCTTCATAGTCATTAGAAGCAAGTCTTTGATGCTGATGAGTCACCGACCGAGTCCACTTACTATGACGATAATCGTTACATGGAACAGATACAATTGGAGTGTTGTAATTTACAACACAAATTTGTAGCACAAATCATAGAATATTCTAAATTGAATACCATAAAATGAAGTTATAACAGAAGTTTTTTTCTGATTTGATTATTTAAAAAGAAGTAGCTATCAACCATATATTTAAGCTTAGCATGATTTTTCACTATGCAATTTTTGTCTATTATTACTAAATATTAGCACTAATAATTGTTTATATCAATTCGATAAATAAATGTTTTACTTTCATACCGGCATCTCTCACATAAATTGATTAAGCTCAATTAGAATAATATAACATTTTAAATCATACTGATTGATTCATTCATTTTAAAGGCATGTCAATCCGTCAACGTTTCTTTTATACTTAGAAGGAAGTGCGTTCATTGTACGTTCATATGTGCATTTTTCGTGTAGCTGTTTCCAAAAAGTTCTATTGAATACGAATAATTTTAGACAGTTATATTTGACCCTAACAGGTATTATTACTCCAGGTCAGAGTGGGCCAGGCAGTAATGGATATAAAGGATTACCACATACTTCCCAGATTTTGAGAACTGGAACCTCACCATTAGATGCAGTTTAGTGCAATAACCAGGACACCCCTTTGCTTTGTTTTTAGAGGGTGTCTTACCTCTCTGCAGTGGATACAGCATATTCTAAGCCCTGTCGACAAGGCTGATTATATTTGCTTATAGATAGATAAGTGAATGTATAAAATATTATTTTAACAAAAAATGTAGATTTTAAAAAGGAATAAGTTGTGATAAGTGTCACCATATACAAGTTTTTCTTTTCATCTTTTCGATGATACAGATAAAGATTATCCACACATCTATAGAAAATAACTGTAAAAATGTTGACATAGAACTGGAAATCTAGTTAGCATAGTCAGTTATTATTTGTTTTGTAGTACAATCAATTATTAGATGATAGAGTCCTATAGTATTAGCTCTATAGGATATGAATGAAATTTTCAGAAATACCAAAAAATAGAAAATTTCTTGGAAAAAATCATGATTTTGTTGCAAATAAGGGATCTTTGGTAACAATAATCAGGAAAATAATCATATCGCATGTGTGTCTAAGTTTCATTAAAATTTGTGGCAATAATAAAATATGGTTCAGTTTTTTCACTGTCTGCTTTCTTTTTTCCAATATAAATGGTACTGTTTTTTGTACCATGGTAATTGGATTAATTCCCTAATGGATTTTCTCTTATTGTGTTATAATTATTGAATAATGTTTTAATATTTTTATTCATTTATTGCAGATGTACAGATAAGCAAAGGGGTATACTACTGAGACGCATAAGAATAGCTGCTGTCAACAATTCAACGAAGATAACAAAAGGAATTCAATTCGTCACTATTGTATCTTCTTTAACGTTTTAAGCAATTCTTTCAAGAACATGTTACCATTTTTACACATGAAAACAATATATTCGATTATAAAAGAACCATTTCGTGGGTGACGACGTTGAAGTGAAAATATGAGATAAAACGCGGTATAAAAGATGGTAGTAGTCCATATAGACAAATTGACTGTTTTGTTTCATTAGTGGTCAAAACCAAGTTTTTATTTGAAAATTGTCAATCATTCAGCGTCATGACATATATGCCTAACAAATCGATCATTCTGGAAGATCTAAAGAGCACCACACCAGGACCATGGAGTGTGTTCTTACAGAATTCCACCGATGATCTTATTGGCAATACCACGGGCAATTTTTCTAATAGCACTTCACAATATCTAAGAAGCAGGGGTTTGCTGGTTCGTATTCTACCTATCGTCCTGGTTATTTTCTATGGAATCGTTTTCATAACAGGACTTGTAGGCAATTGTCTGGTCATTTACGTTGTGACCATGTTCTCCAAAATGAAGACTGTTACTAATATGTACATTGTAAATCTCGCAGTGGCAGACGTTCTGTTTTTATTGAGCATGCCGTTTCTGATGATCACAACAATTCTAGGACACTGGACGTTTGGTTACGGCATGTGTAAACTGTACATGATTCTCGTCTCAATAAACTATTTCACTGGTATCTTCACGCTTACAGTGATGAGCGCTGATCGTTACATGGCCGTGTGCCACCCTGTCCAGTCAGTTACCCTCCGTACTCCAAAATTATCTTTCATTCTTTGTGTTATGATTTGGATTGTTTCCATACTGATCATGATGCCCACGTTTCTCTATTCAAAGACAGTGCACAGCCCCGGAAGGCGAGGCGAGACCTGTACAATATCGTGGCCGAGTAACCAACTAATACCAGGCAATAAAGCTTTTGTTTGGTACTGTTTTTTTCTGTCGTACACCATACCGATGTCTTTAATATCTTTCTTCTATCTCATGGTTATCATACGACTCAGATCTGTAGGACCAGCCAACAAATCCAAAGAGAAGAAAAAGTCCCATCGGAGAGTCACAAGAATGGTTCTCACCGTTGTCGGTGTGTATATGATGTTCTGGCTGCCCTATTGGGTTTTCCAAGTCACTCTTATTTTAAGAGAACGTCGTCGCCTTGAGCTATGGGAAGTCTTGTTGTTCAATGCCTGTACTGTATTGACATTTGCAAATAGCATGATGAATCCGTTGTTATATAATTTCTTGAGTGAAAATTTCAGGAAGAGCTTCGTAAAGGCTTTTACGTGCGTATCTCGCTTTGAAGCTAACAAGGCCCTAGTGGTGGAAAATAGTATGTACCCACGAAATAACCAACGATCCGACGTTCACTGCAGCGAACAGGATGCTGGTAAGAAGTATGAGATGTCATCACCGTCACAAATTTGTACAGAGCAAATCAAACTGAATAAGGAAACACCAAAAGAAGAAAAGGCGGCTAATGAGGAAAAAAATGTCCAAGTGACTGACGTACTTGCCTTTGAAAAAAAAACAGGTTAATGATACCTAAGGGATAAAAAAAAAATATAAAATAAGATCAAGACGGACAGGATGTTAAACAATAAAATGGAAAATATAAGAATTTAGTTTACAAAATATTCAACTAAGTTGCAAAATAAATTATATATATCTGTGTGTGTGTGTATGTGTGTGTATGCGTGCATGCGAGTGCGACGCGTGCGTGCATGTGTGAGTGGCCACGTGTGTTTGGTGTGTGTGTGTGTGTTGTCTGTAAAGGAATAAGTTTATGCAAATTTTACGAGAATTCTATACACATGTATATATATATATATATATATATATATATATATATATATATATATATTATATATTTATATACATATATATAAGTATATGTATGTATATACACATACATATACATATATGTGTGTATATATGCATATATATATATATGTATATATACATCTATATATGCATATACACGTATATATATATAAATATTTTTTGTATATATGCATATATATTTATATATATGCACACACACTTATATATATGCTTATATATATATATATATATTATTATATATATATTATATATATATATATATATATATATATATATATATATATATTATATATATAATTAAACCTTAAAATGTGCGTAAATCAATAAAATGTCAAATGTAAGAATTTAATATATGAATTCAATTTATAAAATTATATATGCATGTGTTAAAACTATAAGGGGACATATTAATTAATAGAAAGTGTATGAAGATTCTATATACATATGTGTGCGTATACATATATACATATATATATATATGCATATATAAATACGCATATATATATATATATGCATATATATATGTGTGTGTATGTACGTGTGTGTTATGTCTATAAGGGAATGAATAAATGAATAAATGAATAGATAAACATATCATTTATATATATATATATATATATATATATATATATATTATATATATATATATATATATAGTTTGCTTATACTTATAAATAAAGAGTACTCTATATCATTGATAGAGAATATTTATCTAAGTTCGAATGGTGTAGACTTAGTCAGAGTGATTATCAGTTTCTTGCATAGGCGATAATCAGAACATGGATGAGAAAACGTCAGTCAACAAATGCCGTTGACGCTATGCACACACACACACACACACACACACACACACACACACATATATATATATATATATATATATATATATATATATATATATGCATATATATGTGTGTGTATATATATGTATGCACACACACATACGCACACACAACTACACACACAAATATATATATATATATATGTGTGTGTGTGTGTGTGTGTGTGTATGTGTATCCTGTATTGATTTATAAATATAGCAAGCTATCTAAAATTGTGACAATAAAAGTCATCATATATATATATATATATATATATATATATATATATATATATATATATATATATTCAATATTGTGTTAAGGTTTATCACGATTTTACATTGCTTAATATGATAATAAGATGGAAAACCATTCAAGTTGTAAGGATATACCTAATTCACGAATATATGCAAATTAACCATTATATATAAGTTTACAAATATACAAATATATTATTTATACATATTTATATATGTGCATCATCATTTTTATACATAAGAAACTATTCTTTATGCTGTCTAAATCCATGTTATATATTAGTAAATCCCAATTCTTCATTTCCCATTAAATATTACTCATAATAAATATATGATATACATAATAACTATGATTCCATTACATCTTATGATTGTTTAAAAGCAATTAATGTCTACTGTATTTGCTCCAAGTCATTTTGATCTGCTAAAATGAGAAATACAGGGTGTTTCAGAAAAATTGATATCATTTCATAATCTAATAACTTGACTAATTCTTGTTCAAATGATCTCAAAATTTTAACAGCGTGTGTAAAAACAATTCCAACTTCTATGTCTAATCTTAATGAAATAACTCGAAATTCTATGTTTGATATTCTTTTCATATATAGAAATGCCATTTACTGGGAAAGAAAGACTATTTAAACATAAAACATGACATTTAGAGTTGTCTCTACACATGCTGTTAAAATTTGAGATCATTTGAACGAGGATTAGAAAAGTTATTAGATTAAGAGATTATATCAACTTTTCTGATACACCTGTACTTGTTTACCCTGAAACACGCCAGTGACGTTGCTATCTCAACTGAATGAAAAATAGAAGCAACCACTGCAGTGAAAAAGAAATAAAGGCACAAAAAATGATAATATTTTCATTAAGTTTCGATCTAATGAAACAATAATAACATAGAACGATTTTTAAAATATTCAATACTTAATGCGGGCTGTTTTGTGAACATCATTATAACATTAATACCATTAATATTTATTACTTACTGGTTACCACTAACCATTTAAATTTCTGGAATATTCCGTTAATCCAGACTCTATACTCCATTAAATTGGTATAGTTTCTGATCATTATAATTTTACGTACCATATATACTCGAGTAATGAACGACTTCGTGTAATGTACGGCCCATAATTTTTAGCCACAAAAAGGTGTTTTTATAATATATTGGATGTAATGAAGGACACCTAACTTTTGGCTAATGCAAGTCTACAAAAATAGTTCTTCAACATCTAATGACATAAACAAAAAACATTCAAACACTTATTTATATTTTTAAAACCACTGTAATACAATCAAAATCATCGTATCCATGACTAATTTCCTGTTAGTCTGTCCCAACGTGTTTTTGCATGGCCTGGCTAATGACTAAACAAAGGCATTTAGTTAAGATAATGAAGGTGTTACGTAATTTGGTTTACTATTCATAATATGTATATATACTATATACGCAGATGTTATAAATAATCAACAATGTTAAGTAAAAACTTTATTGTCTTAACTAATAAGCTTTCTTTAGGCATAAACTATGCTGGGACACTTTGGGTACAAGCTATGACACGATTTGAAACAAGGTAAGTTCTGATGTTTCAAAAACCTATCTAGTGTAATGAATGACCTCTTGTTTTTAGGTGAAAAATTGGTCTCTTAAAAATTCGTTCATAACACGAGTATATACGGTAAATTTTGAAAAGACTTCCTTTTTTAAACATTGAAGTTTTGAAAAATTTGTGTAACACTTTCTTGGGCGTCGCTAGAGTTTAGAACGTACATTTGCCGACATTGCTTGCGGAAGTTGCTTTCATGTTTCATTTCCGAAACAAAGTGTTTTGCTCCTATTATGATTAATATATGCTATTGGTGTTTAAATGCAAATAAAAACATGTTTTTTTTCTCTAACTCTTTATCTTTCAGATTTCATCGAATTTGTTTTCGAATTCGACTATTATGATATATATATATATATATATATATATATATATATATATAGAGAGAGAGAGAGAGAGAGAGAGAGAGAGAGGGGGGGGAGAATATATCATAATAGTCGAACTATATAAATATGTGTGTGTGTGTGTGTGTGTGGCTTTTCAGAAAAATTGATATCATTTCGTAAATCTAATAACTTGACCAATTGTCAAATTGCTATAGTATTAAAAAAAGAATTAAACATATAATTTTGAATTGTTTCTACACAAGGAAAAACGGAAAATTTTAAGTTTAATTTCTAAATGCTTTTCCTCTTCCACTAAATGATATTTTTATGCCTAAAAAGAAAACATTAAACATAGAAATGACATTCACTGAAACTGAAAAGGCGTCTAAATATTAAACCTAAAATTTTGAGTTTCTTCACATTCTGTTAAAATCTAAGATCATTTGAACGAGTTCTTAGATTAGGAAATGATATGATTTTTTTCTGAAACACCCTATTCATCTCAAATTATATAATTTTTTAAACAATATATATATATATATATATATATATATATATATATATATATATATATACAATCATTATATGTTTTGAATTTTTCATCAATATACTGTATCCCACTGGAGTGAACATCAAACCTTGCTTTTTCATTTCATTAATTTTTGCTTTGTTTTCACAATTTATTTTCATCTGAAATTGTTTTTGCCATGTATTTCGAATAAATTTGTGCTTTAAGAAATACGGGTCTGTCTTCATATAGTCTCATTATAATTAAAATATTATTTTTCTTAATCTATCATAAACTACTGATGCATCAAACACGAACTTGAAAAGAATATATGCATATATTGTACGAATGTCATTTTATGAAAGTCCTGCACACTCACTAAATATTCGCTTCATGAACAAATACATCTTTTATCATATTCAATATATTCGT
The DNA here is from genome assembly GCA_023376005.1 of Doryteuthis pealeii. Taxonomy (NCBI): domain Eukaryota; kingdom Metazoa; phylum Mollusca; class Cephalopoda; order Myopsida; family Loliginidae; genus Doryteuthis; species Doryteuthis pealeii. Next base: position 36,317,034 of record CM042154.1, on the reverse strand, counting down.
TGTAATATATATTATATAGTCATTTTATCTCTTCTCGGTCGGTGGTCACTTCTTGTTGTTCCATCTTTCGTCGTGACTCCGCGCTATTTCATGTTCTTCACTGTGATCAATGACAACAACACAACGATCTTTGTGCACATTTTTTATTTATATCATGAAGTCTTTTCCTTCACATACATTACTCGGATCAAGAACCTGGGGAATTAGACAGACCATAGATGGAAATAATCAACCCCTCGCTTCAGCAATTTTCAACTAAGTAATTAAAGTTTGAATTTAACTTCTAAACTAAAATCTCGCTTTCATCCGACTGAGATTATCCAATCATGGCCAAGCAAATACTGAAATTGTTATCTGTGTCATCACCTGTCAATTAAACTTGACAATTAAATCTGACGCTCATGGTTTCCGCTGTTTGAATATTTTAAAATATCTACACTACCTCTCAAACAATATATACAGCTAATCTATTATTTAACAGAAACAAGAACGCTTTCGATACATCCCGGTCAGATCTGTCAGTCTAAATAACTGCATTTCAGTCGATTGTCGATTAGTCATAGTGGTATATACCATACAAATTTGTTTCAAATCTGTTGTTTGTTTGTTTGTTTGTTTTTTATTTTTTGCTTTTGTTTTTGTTTAGTTTTTGTTTTTATTTTTTTTTTTTTTTTGTTTTGTTTTTTTGTTTTTTGTTTTTTAACTATCAAATTTGTTACAATTTAAAATTTGATGTACTGAAATTTAGAAATAAATTCAGTTGAATTCTACTAGAGTGAGTCAAAGGTTTAGCAAGATTTTGGTACGTGCTAGTATATCACGTGACCGGAGATATTTAAACCCTGCAGTGTTTGGTAGTATCGTGGTAGTTGGAGCGCTGACGCGTTGTGCATTGCTTTACTGCGTATGTGATTTGAACGCTTTACAGATCCACGTGCAACGTACTATAATTTGGAAACTTGTGTTTTACGAGTTCGAACTGGACCATAACGCCGGGGACGAAAGTTGAAGGCACAATACAGAAATCATATTGTATAAGACATTTCACTCGGGTTGCAAGAACCTCGTCGATCGGGTAGGCCTAAAACCATAGATTCCGAGACCGTACTCCAAGCCATTGAGACAAGCCCCGACGAGTAGCATTCGGAGAGTATCAGACTAGCTCGGAATTTTACAGTCTAGTGTAGTTCATCACCTTCACAACCTTCACAACCTTCACAACTTCGGCAAAAGCATCCGAAGCTGACGAATTGTGTATTGCCTTAACAAAATATTGTAAAACTTTTGACTCACATTATTATTATTATTATTATTATTATTATTATTATTATTTTACACTAGTTTTAACTGGTGGTCTTTCACTGGAGTCTGAGCGACAGAAATCTTCCTCGGGTTTCCATGACTCTTTTAAGTATTCTAGTTTATTTTAACAATGCTGTGGTCAATAGGCTCTTGATTCTTCATCTAATCTTCCAATTGGGAACCGTTTCAAGTACAATTATAATTTCTATCACCGTCACCTTCATTTTTCACATGTTTTTTTCTCTTGCAGTCCGAAGAATCTTTTCTTTTAAAGTATCTTTATTGCAAACTATTTTAATCATCCTCCTAGTAGTAATGACAATTAAAAAACAATTGATGATTATACTAATTTTGAAAAGGTTATCTGTTAGAATAAATTATTATAAATAATGATTAAATTGAAAGTGACATCAGCCTTCCATGACTTTTGCATGTATTGCTTTGATTGTTATTGGTGAGATAATGGAGTGGTTTCCCACTGCTTTCTCTATGGTTTAAATTATTTCTTCTGAATGTGTTAGCCATTACAATCTGCCTTGCTATTTTATCTATTACTGGGGAGATAAGAGGATTTACACCTTTCTCAAACAAACTTAACTTGAACTTCCGTTGTTTTATTCACTGAGTTCAGTCTCAGGAGGCAGGAGAAAACTGACAACGGACACCAGATGCGAGGGGTAAGCTTTTTCGTTTTTGCTTGAAACAGGACTCTTCTAGTATCTTTGGTTCATTACTCGTTCTCCGTTCAGAGCGAAAGTTTGTCTCCTCGTAAAACAGCCAACAAAAAAGAATATGAGCCCGAATGACGAAATTCGTTTATATATATATATATATATATATATATATATATATATATATAGAGAGAGAGAGAGAGAGAGAGAGAGAGAGAGAGAGAGAGGAGAGATAGATAGATAGATAGATAGATAGATAGATAGATAGATGATAGATAGATGTGTGTGTTATGGAATCAAAGCAGGAAGTCAGTGACTCTTTGTAACTGACAGTTTCTCGCCTATGCGATTTTCAGGCCAAGATTTTCAGGTCAAGTTTGGTTTGAAAATGGCATAGACCAAGCGCGGTTGACTTCATATATTAGATATACATGCTCTATCAATGATATTGAGCACTATGTACTTATAATTATAGCAAACTATATATATATATATATATATATATATATATATATATATATATATATATATATATATATGCTGCGGTTCACAGGGGAATATCTTCCGCGCACTGTGACAACTTTGTGATCTCGGTCCGCAGTGATAAATCAAGCGTATCATGTTACACCTATGCCACTGAAAGAGATGTTAAACTCCTACAACCGGGGCGTGGTAATAGTAGTAATTGTATGTATGTATGTATGTATGTATGTATGAATTGTATAAAAGTTTGTCCATAATCTTTTTTTTATGGGGAATTAATTTTATTCAACAACGCACTCGCCATTTTATTCTATTATCATATTATGCCATCTTTTAGGTAATCTCATAATTCCATCCTCCCTGAAAGTTGTATCAAATTAATTATATCAAATTAATTTAGGTGTGTAAGACTTTAAAGGTTCTTCATGGAATTGAAACGTGTCATGAATTAACCGTTACGCTAAACGCGCCTCCGCCACAGTAGTAGTAGTAGTAGTAGTAGTAGTAGTAATAGTAGTGTGGAAGAATGTCTTAACCTTAGCAAAGACCAAATAAATAAAGGAATTGTAGTATATAAATGTAACAGTTATCATCATAACCATTTTGTTTGGAACGAAATTGAAAAATTAGAAAATCCAAAATGGGCTTTAAGCCATTCAGATGACAGCAGTATTGAATTCAATTCAAATAATTAAAAGAACTTTGGATTAATGAGAAGACATAATGTTGCTTGATCTCCTGTGATAGCTACGAAGCACAACGAGGATGGAAATGTAACGACTACGGATATAACAAAATTTTTAACTATTTTATATTCTAAAATACATATAAAACACAAAACCTCTAAACAATACAATTGTTTGGGGGGTCTTGTGTTTTATTTTGTTTTTTGTTTTTTGTTTGTGGTTTTTTGTTTTGTTTTGTTTTTGTTTTGTTTTTTTTTGGGGGGGTGTCATTAGATGACATTAGGAAGATTTAGTTTTAATTAACTTAATTCAAAAACAACTGTAATGTCTGAATGTATTATTTGAAAAAACATTAAAATTGACGTCATTTTGTTCACAAGGCTTGATCAATTAGTTCGTTACCTGACAGCTACGGCGAGCAGAAATTTCATCTAAAATTTTCACTGTGTAATATTCGATCTGCGTAATTGATATTCAGCACTGAAACGCCTTGACGGTAGAGTTTATAATACGAAGATTAAATTGAAAAATAAATCATTGTTGTGTAGAATTATCAGTGGAACTAGGGAGTTATTGATGTATGTACATATTGAGGATAAAAAAAAATATCCAACATTTTTAGCCTATTATTCCTGTTCCGTTCTCACACAATGTTGACCGACCAACAAAAACTTACTTTTATCAACTCTGTGCGGACACAATGTCAGCTCACCCGATGATGATGATGATGATGATGATGATGATTCCTTTTATTCCTAGAACGGTAAAATGCGACTAAAACAAATATTTATGCAGATTATGAAGATGTTACTGTAAATGACCAGAAATAAGTGGTTCTATAATAAGAGGAATAGCAGGGTAGTGGGGAGCATTTGCGACCAGACTTATCTTGCTGGGGGTTAAAGGTGAAATTGCGCTGAATATACCATTGCTGTTTGATGGTGAAGGTGCGCTAGAATTCTACTCGCAGTTGATGGGGGGGGGCGCTTGAAAATCGCGTCTTGCCTGGTGAAAGATCATACGATAATTGAAGGGAGCGCTTGGTGAAAGGCCCCTTGATAAGTGACTTTCGTCATGAGGTTTGATTTTGGAACCAGTATCATATATTGGTGATTCGCCCTCTGGTGGCAGGGGGAGATAATTCAACTATCATTTTTCTGATAAAGTTTAATGCTGATAAGGTAGACTCCTATTGATCACGTTCAAAGCAAGAAAATACATCTGAAAAATATGAAAGAAAGAAGTGGTGGCAATTTATTCAATCACCAACAGAAATAATTCGTATTTTTCGATTCTCCTCGGCCTTTTATACAATTTCCATTGAATCTTTTTCCCTTTTTTGCAAAGTCATCATCATCATCATAATCGTCAAGGCGTGGCGATAGCATGGATTATTTTGAATCTCTCACCATCCGTTCCTATTGGCCAGCGCACATGTTATGTCCTCTAGACGGCATCCAGTGTCCGCACAAATCTGATGAATCTAAGTTTTTGCTGTTCATCCAACACTGGTGTTTCTCTGTGTAGGATTCTATAGGAGAATATCACTTATGAGTTCATGCTTACTTCTCCAACAGTCTGATGCAAGAACAATTTTCAAGCGGATTACAGCTGATTTCAATTCAAAATTTTCCTTCTGCTAGTTATCTTGCCAAAGTCAAAGAACTCAGTGTGTCCTACTATTTTACCCATAGATGAGAGAAAAAGGAGCGATAGATTCTTGCCAAAGCTAGAGAACTCAATGTGTCCTCCAATTTTACCCATAGATGAGAGAAGAAGAAGAGATAGATACTTGCCAAAGCTAAAGAACTCAATGTGTCCTCCAATTTTACCCATAGATGAGAGAAGAAGAAGAGATAGATTCTTGCCAAAGCTAAAGAACTCAATGTGTCCTCCAATTTTACCCATAGATGAGAGAAGAAGAAGAGATAGATTCTTGCCAAAGCTAAAGAACTCAATGTGTCCTACTATTTTACCCATAGATGAGAGAAGAAGAAGAAATAGATTCTTACCAAAGCTAAAGAACTCAGACTGTCCTACTATTTTACCATAGATGAGAGAAGAAGAAGAGATAGATTCTTGCCAAAGCTAAAAAAACTCAGTGTGTCCTATTTTACCCATAGATGAGAGAAGAAGAAGATTCTTACCAAAGCTAAAGAACTCAGACTGTCCTACTATTTTACCCATAGATGAGAGAAAGAAGAAGAGATAGATTCTTGCCAAAGCTAAAAAAAACTCAGTTTGTCCTACAATGTCCCATAGATGAGAGAAGAAGAAGAGATAGATTCTTGCCAAAGCTAAAAACTCAGACTGTCCTACTATTTTACCCATAGATGATAGAAGAAGAAGAGATAGATTCTTGCCAAAGCTAAAAACTCAGTGTCCTACTATTTTACCCATAGATGAGAGAAGAAGAAGAGATAGATTCTTGCCAAAGCTAAAGAACTCAGTTTGTCCTACTATGTTACCGATAGATGAGAGAAGAAGAGATAGATTCTTGCCAAAGCTAAAAAAACTCAGTGTGTCCTACTATTTTACCCATAGATGAGAGAAGAAGAAATAGATTCTTACCAAAGCTAAAGAACTCAGACTGTCCTACTATGTTACCCATAGATGAGAGAAGAAGAAGAGATAGATTCTTGCCAAAGCTAAAGAACTCAGTTTGTCCTACTATGTTATCCATAGATGAGATAAGAAGAAATAGATTCTTACCAAAGCTAAAGAACTCAATGTGTCCTACTATTTTACCCATAGATGAGAGAAGAAGAAGAGATAGATTCTTGCCAAAGCTAAAGAACTCAGACTGTCCTACCCATAGATGAGAGAAGAAGAAGAAATAGATTCTTAAACTCAATGTCCTACTATTTTACCCATAGATGAGAGAAGAAGAAGAGATAGATTCTTGCCAAAGCTAAAGAACTCAATGTGTCTACCTATTTTTACCCATAGATGAGAGAAGAAGAAGAATAGATTCTTACCAAAGCTAAGAACTCAGACTGTCCTACTATTTTACCCATAGATGAGAGAAGAAGAAGAAGATAGATTCTTGCCAAAGCTAAAGAACTCAGACTGTCCTACTATTTTACCCATAGATGAGAGAGAAGAAGAGATAGATTCTTGCCAAAGCTAAAGAACTCAATGTGTCCTACTATTTTACCCATAGATGAGAGAAGAAGAAGAAATAGATTCTTACCAAAGCTAAGAACTCAGACTGTGTCCTACTATTTTACCCATAGATGAGAAAGAAGAAGAGATAGATTCTTACTAAAGCTAAAAAACTCAGTGTGTCCTCCAACTTTACCCATAGAAGAGAGAAGAAGAAGAGATAGATTTTGCCAAAGCTAAAGACTCAATGTGTCCCTACTATTTTACCCATAGATGAGAGAAGAAGAAGAAATAGATTCTTACCAAAGCTAAAGAACTCAGACTGTCCTAACTATTTTACCCATAGATGAGAAAAGAAGAAGAGATAGATTCTTACTAAAGCTAAAAAAACTCGTGTGTCCTCCAACTTTACCCATAGAAGAGAAGAAAGAAGAGATAGATTCTTGCCAAAGCTAAAGAACTCAATGTGTCCTACTATTTTACCATAGATGAGAGAAGAAGAAGAGATAGATTCTTGCCAAAGCTAAAGAAGTCAGTGTGTTCTACTATTTTACCCATAGATGAGAGAAGAAGAGATAATTCTTACCAAAGCTAAAAAAACTCAGTGTGTCCTACTATTTTACCCATAGATGAGAGAAGAAGAGATAGATTCTTACCAAAGCTAAAGAACTCAGTGTGTCCTACTATTTTACCCATAGATGAGAGAAGAAGAAGAGATAGATTCTTACCAAAGCTAAAGAACTCAATATGTCCTACTATTTTACCCATAGATGAGAGAAGAAGAAGAGATAGATTCTTGCCAAAGCTAAAGAATTCAATGTGTCCTACTATTTTACCCATAGATGAGAGAAGAAGAAGAAATAGATTCTTACCAAAGCTAAAGAACTCAGACTGTCCTACTATTTTACCCATAGATGAGAGAAGAAGAAGAGATAGATTCTTGCCAAAGCTAATGAACTCAGTGTGTCCTACTATTTTATCCATAGATGAGAGAAGAAGAAGAGATAGATTCTTGCCAAAGCTAAAGAACTCAGTGTGTTCTACTATGTTACCCATAGATGAGAGAAGAAGTAGAGATAGATTCTTGCCAAAGCTAAAGAACTCAGTGTGTTCTACTATTTTACCCATAGATGAGAGAAGAAGAGATAAATTCTTACCAAAGCTAAAAAAACTCAGTGTGTCCTACTATTTTACCCATAGATGAGAGAAGAAGAGATAGATTCTTACCAAAGCTAAAGAACTCAGTGTGTTCTATTATTTTTCACATAGCTGAGAGAAGAAGAAGATATAGATTCTTACCAAAGCTAAAGACTCAGTGTGTCCTACTATTTTACCCATAGATGAGAGAAGAAGAAGAGATAGATTCTTACCAAAGCTAAAGAACTCAATATGTCCTACTATTTTACCCATAGATGAGAGAAGAAGAAGAGATAGATTCTTGCCAAAGCTAAAGAATTCAATGTGTCCTACTATTTTAGCCATAGATGAGAGAAGAAGAAGAAATAGATTCTTACCAAAGCTAAAGAACTCAGACTGTCCTACTATTTTACCCATAGATGAGAGAGAAGAAGAGATAGATTCTTGCCAAAGCTAATGAACTCAGTGTGTCCTACTATTTTACCATAGATGAGAGAAGAAGAAGAGATAGATTCTTGCCAAAGCTAAGAACTCGTGTGTCTACTATTACCCATAGATGAGAGAAGAAGAAGAGATAGATTCTTGCCAAAGCTAAAGAACTCATGTGTCCTACTATGTTACCCATAGATGAGAGAAGAAGAAGAAATAGATTCTTGCCAAAGCTAAAGAACTCAGTTGTCCTACTATTTACCCATAGATGAGAGAAGAAGAAGAGATAGATTCCTTGCCAAAGCTAAAGAACTCAGTGTGTCCTACTATGTTACCATAGATGAGAGAAGAAGAAGAGATAGATTCTTGCCAAAGCTAAAGAACTCAATGTGTCCTACTATTTTACCCATAGATGAGAGAAGAAGAAGAGATAGATTCTTGCCAAAGCTAAAAAACTCAGTGTGTCCTACTATTTTCCCCCATAGATAAGAGAAGAGAAGAGATAGATTCTTGCCAAAGCTAAAGAACTCAATGTGTCCTACTATTTTACCCATAGATGAGAATAGAAGAAGAGATAGATTCTTACTAAAGCTAAAAAAAACTCAGTGTGTCCTCAACTTTACCCCATAGAAGAGATAAGAAGAAGAGATAGATTCTTGCCAAAGCTAAAGAACTCAATGTGTCCTACTATTTTATCCATAGATGAGAGAAGAAGAAGAGATAGATTCTTGCAAAAAGCTAAAGAACTCAATGTGTCCTACTATTTTAAGCCATAGATGAGAATAGAAGAAGAGATAGATTCTTACTAAAGCTAAAAAACTCAGTGTGTCCTCCAACTTTACCCATAGAAGAGATAAGAAGAAGAGATAGATTCTTGCCAAAGCTAAAGAACTCAATGTGTCCTACTATTTTTATCCATAGATGAGAGAAGAAGAAGAGATAGATTCTTGCAAAGCTAAAGAACTCAGTGTGTTCTACTATTTTACCCATAGATGAGAGGAAGAGATAAATTCTTAACCAAAGCTAAAAAAACTAGTTGTCTACCTATTTTACCCATAGATGAGAGAAGAAGAAGAAATAGATTCTTACCAAAGCTAAAGAACTCAGTGTGTCCTACTATTTTACCCATAGATGAGAGAAGAAGAAGAGATAGATTCTTCCAAAGCTAAAGAACTCAGTGTGTTCTATTATTTTTCACATAGCTGAGAGAAGAAGAAGATATAGATTCTTACCAAAGCTAAAGAACTCAGTGTTCCTACTATTTTTAACCCCATAGATGAGAGAAAGAAGAAGAGATAGATTCCTTACCAAAGCTAAAGAACTCATATGTCCTACTATTTTACCCATAGATGAGAGAAGAAGAAGAGATGATTCTTGCCAAAGCTAAAGAATTCAATGTTTCCTACTATTTATCCCATAGATGAGAGAAGAAAGAAGAAATAGATTCTTACCAAAGCTAAAGAACTCAGAACTGTCCTACTATTTTACCCATAGATGAGAGAAAGAAGAGATAGATCTTGCCAAAAGCTAATGAACTCAGTTGTTCTACTATGTTACCATAGATGAGAGAAGAAGAAGAGATAGATTCTTAACCAAAAGGCTAGAAACTCAGTGTGTTCCTATTATTTTCCACATAGCTGAGAGAAGAAGAGATATAATTCTTACCAAAAGTAAAGAACTCAGTGTGTCTAGCTATTTTACCCATAGATGAGAGAAGAAGAAGAGATAGATTCTTACCAAAGCTAAAGAACTCAATATGTCCTACTATTTTACCCATAGATGAAGAGGGAAGAGAGATAGATTCTTGCCAAAGCTAAAGAATTCAATGTGTCCTACTATTTTACCCATAGATGAGAGAAGAAGAAGAAATAGATTCTTACCAAAGCTAAAGAACTCAGACTGTCCTACTATTTTACCCATAGATGAGAGAAGAAGAAGAGATAGATTCTTGCCAAAGCTAATGAACTCAGTGTGTTCTACTATGTTACCATAGATGAGAGAAGAAGAAGAGATAGATTCTTACCAAAGCTAAGAACTGAGACTGTCCTACTATTTTACCCATAGATGAGAGAAGAAGAGATATATTCTTACCAAAGCTAAAAAAACTCGGTGTCCTACACATAGATGAGAGAAGAAAAAGAAATAGATTCTAACCAAAGCTAAATAACTCAATGTGTCCTACTATTTTACCCATAGATGAGAGAAGAAGAAGAAATAGATTCTTACCAAAGACCAAAGAACTCAGACTGTCCTACTATTTACCATAGATGAGAGAAGAAGAAAAATAGATTCTTACCAAAGCTAAAGAACTCAGACTGTCCTAATATTTTACCCATGATGAGAGAAGAAGAAGTGATAGATTCTTACCAAATCTCAAGAACTCAGTGTGTCCTACTATTTTACCCATAGATGAAGAAGAAGAGATAGATTCTTACCAAAGCTAAAAAAACTCAGCGTGTCCTACTATGTACCATAGCTGAGAAGAAGAAGAGATAGATTCTTGCCAAAGCTAAAGAGTTCGTGTGTCCTACGATTTTACCCATAAGATGAGAGAAGAAGAAGAGATAGATTCTTGCCAAGCTAAAAAAAACTCAATGTGTCGTACACATAGATGAGAGAAGAAAAAGAAATAGATTCTTACCAAAGCTAAAAACTCAGTGTGTCCTACTATTTTACCATAGATGAGAGAAGAAGAAGAGATAGATTCTTACCAAAGCTAAAGAACTCAGACTGTCCTACTTTTTACCCATAGATTAGAGAAGAAGAAGAGATAGATTCTTGCCAAAGCTAATGAACTCAGTGTGTCCTACTATTTTACCCATAGATGAGAGAAGAAGAAGAGATAGATTCTTACCAAAGCTAAAGAACTCAGACTGTCCTACTATTTTACCCATAGATTAGAGAAGAAGAAGAGATAGATTTTGCCAAAGCTAAAGAACTCAATGTGTCCTACTATTTTATCCATAGATGAGAGAAGAAAAGAGATAGATTCTTGCCAAAGCTAAAGAACTCAGTGTGTTCTACTATGTTACCCATAGATGAGAGAAGAAGAAGAGATAGATTCTTGCCAAAGCTAAAGAACTCAGTGTGTCCTACTATGTTACCCATAGATGAGAGAAGAAGAAGAGATAGATTTTGCCAAAGCTAAAGAACTCAATGTGTCCTACTATTTTATCCATAGATGAGAGAAGAAGAAGACATAGATTCTTGCCAAAGCTAAAAAAATTCAGTGGTGTCCTACTATTTTACCCATAGATGAGAGAAGAAGAAGAGATAGATTCTTACCAAAGCTAAAGAACTGAGACTGTCCTACTATTTTACCCATAGATGAGAGAAGAAGAGATAAATTCTTACCAAAGCTAAAAAAAACTCAGTGTATCCTACACATAGATGAGAGAAGAAAAAGAAATAGATTCTTACCAAAGCCAAAAGAACACGACTGTCCTACATTTTACCCAATAGATGAGAGAAGAAGAAAAAATAGATTCTTTCCAAAGCCCAAAGAACACGGACTGTCCTACTATTTTACCCATAGATGAGAGAAGAAGAAGAAATAGATTCTTACCAAAGCCCAAAGAACACGGACTGTCCTACTATTTTACCCATAGATGAGAGAAGAAGAAAAAATAGATTCTTACCAAAGCTAAAGAACTCAGACTGTCCTACTATGTTACCCATAGATGAGAGAAAGAAGAGAGATAGATTTCTTGCCAAAGCTAAAGAACTCAATGTGTCCTACTATGTTACCCATAGATGAGAGAAGAAGAAGAGATAGATTCTTGCCAAAGCTAAAGAACTCAGTGTGTCCTACTATGTTACCCATAGATGAGAGAAGAAGAAGAGATAGATTCTTGCCAAAGCTAAAGAACTCAATGTGTCCTACGATTTTACCCATAGATGAGAGAAGAAGAAGAGATAGATTCTTGCCAAAGCTAAAAAACTCAGTGTGTCCTACTATTTTCCCCATAGATAAGAGAAGAAGAAGAGATAGATTCTTGCCAAAGCTAAAGAACTCAATGTGTCCTACTATTTTACCCATAGATGAGAATAGAAGAAGAGATAGATTCTTACTAAAGCTAAAAAAACTCAGTGTGTCCTCCAACTTTACCCATAGAAGAGATAAGAAGAAGAGATAGATTCTTGCCAAAGCTAAAGAACTCAATGTGTCCTACTATTTTATCCATAGATGAGAGAAGAAGAAGAGATAGATTCTTGCCAAAGCTAAAGAACTCAATGTGTCCTACTATTTTACCCATAGATGAGAATAGAAGAAGAGATAGATTCTTACTAAAGCTAAAAAAACTCAGTGTGTCCTCCAACTTTACCCATAGAAGAGATAAGAAGAAGAGATAGATTCTTGCCAAAGCTAAAGAACTCAATGTGTCCTACTATTTTATCCATAGATGAGAGAAGAAGAAGAGATAGATTCTTGCCAAAGCTAAAGAACTCAGTGTGTTCTACTATTTTACCCATAGATGAGAGAAGAAGAGATAAATTCTTACCAAAGCTAAAAAAACTCAGTGTGTCCTACTATTTTACCCATAGATGAGAGAAGAAGAAGAAATAGATTCTTACCAAAGCTAAAGAACTCAGTGTGTCCTACTATTTTACCCATAGATGAGAGAAGAAGAAGAGATAGATTCTTACCAAAGCTAAAGAACTCAGTGTGTTCTATTATTTTTCACATAGCTGAGAGAAGAAGAAGATATAGATTCTTACCAAAGCTAAAGAACTCAGTGTGTCCTACTATTTTACCCATAGATGAGAGAAGAAGAAGAGATAGATTCTTACCAAAGCTAAAGAACTCAATATGTCCTACTATTTTACCCATAGATGAGAGAAGAAGAAGAGATAGATTCTTGCCAAAGCTAAAGAATTCAATGTTTCCTACTATTTTACCCATAGATGAGAGAAGAAGAAGAAATAGATTCTTACCAAAGCTAAAGAACTCAGACTGTCCTACTATTTTACCCATAGATGAGAGAAGAAGAAGAGATAGATTCTTGCCAAAGCTAATGAACTCAGTGTGTTCTACTATGTTACCCATAGATGAGAGAAGAAGAAGAGATAGATTCTTACCAAAGCTAAAGAACTCAGTGTGTTCTATTATTTTTCACATAGCTGAGAGAAGAAGAAGATATAGATTCTTACCAAAGCTAAAGAACTCAGTGTGTCCTACTATTTTACCCATAGATGAGAGAAGAAGAAGAGATAGATTCTTACCAAAGCTAAAGAACTCAATATGTCCTACTATTTTACCCATAGATGAGAGGAGAAGAAGAGATAGATTCTTGCCAAAGCTAAAGAATTCAATGTGTCCTACTATTTTACCCATAGATGAGAGAAGAAGAAGAAATAGATTCTTACCAAAGCTAAAGAACTCAGACTGTCCTACTATTTTACCCATAGATGAGAGAAGAAGAAGAGATAGATTCTTGCCAAAGCTAATGAACTCAGTGTGTTCTACTATGTTACCCATAGATGAGAGAAGAAGAAGAGATAGATTCTTACCAAAGCTAAAGAACTGAGACTGTCCTACTATTTTACCCATAGATGAGAGAAGAAGAGATATATTCTTACCAAAGCTAAAAAAAACTCGGTGTCCTACACATAGATGAGAGAAGAAAAAGAAATAGATTCTAACCAAAGCTAAATAACTCAATGTGTCCTACTATTTTACCCATAGATGAGAGAAGAAGAAGAAATAGATTCTTACCAAAGACCAAAGAACTCAGACTGTCCTACTATTTTACCCATAGATGAGAGAAGAAGAAAAAATAGATTCTTACCAAAGCTAAAGAACTCAGACTGTCCTAATATTTTACCCATGGATGAGAGAAGAAGAAGTGATAGATTCTTACCAAATCTCAAGAACTCAGTGTGTCCTACTATTTTACCCATAGATGAAAGAAGAAGAGATAGATTCTTACCAAAGCTAAAAAAACTCAGCGTGTCCTACTATGGTACCCATAGCTGAGAGAAGAAGAGATAGATTCTTGCCAAAGCTAAAGAGTTCAGTGTGTCCTACGATTTTACCCATAGATGAGAGAAGAAGAAGAGATAGATTCTTGCCAAAGCTAAAAAAAACTCAATGTGTCGTACACATAGATGAGAGAAGAAAAAGAAATAGATTCTTACCAAAGCTAAAAACTCAGTGTGTCCTACTATTTTACCCATAGATGAGAGAAGAAGAAGAGATAGATTCTTACCAAAGCTAAAGAACTCAGACTGTCCTACTATTTTACCCATAGATTAGAGAAGAAGAAGAGATAGATTCTTGCCAAAGCTAATGAACTCAGTGTGTCCTACTATTTTACCCATAGATGAGAGAAGAAGAAGAGATAGATTCTTACCAAAGCTAAAGAACTCAGACTGTCCTACTATTTTACCCATAGATTAGAGAAGAAGAAGAGATAGATTTTTGCCAAAGCTAAAGAACTCAATGTGTCCTACTATTTTATCCATAGATGAGAGAAGAAGAAGAGATAGATTCTTGCCAAAGCTAAAGAACTCAGTGTGTTCTACTATGTTACCCATAGATGAGAGAAGAAGAAGAGATAGATTCTTGCCAAAGCTAAAGAACTCAGTGTGTCCTACTATGTTACCCATAGATGAGAGAAGAAGAAGAGATAGATTTTTGCCAAAGCTAAAGAACTCAATGTGTCCTACTATTTTATCCATAGATGAGAGAAGAAGAAGACATAGATTCTTGCCAAAGCTAAAAAAAATTCAGTGTGTCCTACTATTTTACCCATAGATGAGAGAAGAAGAAGAGATAGATTCTTACCAAAGCTAAAGAACTGAGACTGTCCTACTATTTTACCCATAGATGAGAGAAGAAGAGATAAATTCTTACCAAAGCTAAAAAAAACTCAGTGTATCCTACACATAGATGAGAGAAGAAAAAGAAATAGATTCTTACCAAAGCCAAAAGAACACGGACTGTCCTACTATTTTACCCATAGATGAGAGAAGAAGAAAAAATAGATTCTTTCCAAAGCCCAAAGAACACGGACTGTCCTACTATTTTACCCATAGATGAGAGAAGAAGAAGAAATAGATTCTTACCAAAGCCCAAAGAACACGGACTGTCCTACTATTTTACCCATAGATGAGAGAAGAAGAAAAAATAGATTCTTACCAAAGCTAAAGAACTCAGATTGTCCTACTATTTTACCCATGGATGAGAGAAGAAGAAGTGATAGATTCTTACCAAATCTCAAGAACTCAGTGTGTCCTACTATTTTACCCATAGATGAAAGAAGAAGAGATAGATTCTTACCAAAGCTAAAAAACTCAGCGTGTCCTACTATGGTACCCATAGATGAGAGAAGAAGAAGAGATCGATTCTTACCAATGCTAAAGAACTCAGTGTGTCCTACTATTTTACCCATAGCTGAGAGAAGAAGAGATAGATTCTTGCCAAAGCTAAAGAACTCAGTGTGTCCTACGATTTTACCCATAGATGAGAGAAGAAGAAGAGATAGATTCTTGCCAAAGCTAAAAAACTCAGTGTGTCCTACTATTTTCCCCATAGATTAGAGAAGAAGAAGAGATAGATTCTTGCCAAAGCTAAAGAACTCAATGTGTCCTACTATTTTATCCATAGATGAGAGAAGAAGAAGAGATAGATTCTTGCCAAAGCTAAAAAAATTCAGTGTGTCCTACTATTTTACCCATAGATGAGAGAAGAAGAAGAGATAGATTCTTACCAAAGCTAAAGAACTGAGACTGTCCTACTATTTTACCCATAGATGAGAGAAGAAGAGATAAATTCTTACCAAAGCTAAAAAAAACTCAGTGTATCCTACACATAGATGAGAGAAGAAAAGAAATAGATTCTTACCAAAGCTAAAGAACTCAATGTGTCCTACTATTTTACCCATAGATGAGAGAAGAAGAAGAAATAGATTCTTACCAAAGCCCAAAGAACACGGACTGTCCTACTATTTTACCCATAGATGAGAGAAGAAGAAAAAATAGATTCTTACCAAAGCTAAAGAACTCAGATTGTCCTACTATTTTACCCATGGATGAGAGAAGAAGAAGTGATAGATTCTTACCAAATCTCAAGAACTCAGTGTGTCCTACTATTTTACCCATAGATGAAAGAAGAAGAGATAGATTCTTACCAAAGCTAAAAAACTCAGCGTGTCCTACTATGGTACCCATAGATGAGAGAAGAAGAAGAGATCGATTCTTACCAATGCTAAAGAACTCAGTGTGTCCTACTATTTTACCCATAGCTGAGAGAAGAAGAGATAGATTCTTGCCAAAGCTAAAGAACTCAGTGTGTCCTACGATTTTACCCATAGATGAGAGAAGAAGAAGAGATAGATTCTTGCCAAAGCTAAAAAACTCAGTGTGTCCTACTATTTTCCCCATAGATAAGAGAAGAAGAAGAGATAGATTCTTGCCAAAGCTAAAGAACTCAATGTGTCCTACTATTTTACCCATAGATGAGAGAAGAAGAAGAGATAGATTCTTGCCAAAGCTAAAGAACTCAATGTGTCCTACTATTTTACCCATAGATGAGAGAAGAAGAAGAAATAGATTCTTACCAAAGCTAAAGAACTCAGACTGTCCTACTATTTTACCCATAGATGAGAGAAGAAGAAGAGATAGATTCTTGCCAAAGCTAAAGAACTCAATGTGTCCTACTATTTTACCCATAGATGAGAGAAGAAGAAGAAATAGATTCTTACCAAAGCTAAAGAACTCAGACTGTCCTACTATTTTACCCATAGATGAGAGAAGAAGAAGAGATAGATTCTTGCCAAAGCTAAAGAACTCAGAACTATTTTACCCATAGATGAGAGAAGAAGAGATAGATTCTTGCCAAAGTTAAAGAACTCAATGTGTCCTACTATTTTACCCATAGATGAGAGAAGAAGAAGAATAGATTCTTACCAAAGCTAAAGAACTCAGACTGTCCTACTATTTTACCCATAGATGAGAAAGAAGAAGAGATAGATTCTTACTAAAGCTAAAAAACTCAGTGTGTCCTCCAACTTTACCATAGAAGAGAGAAGAAGAAGAGATAGATTCTTGCCAAAGCTAAAGACCTCAATGTGTCCTACTATTTTACCCATAGATGAGAGAAGAAGAAGAAATAGATTCTTACCAAAGCTAAAGAACTCAGACTGTCCTACTATTTTACCCATAGATGAGAAAAGAAGAAGAGATAGATTCTTACTAAAGCTAAAAAAACTCAGTGTGTCCTCCAACTTTACCCATAGAAGAGATAAGAAGAAGAGATAGATTCTTGCCAAAGCTAAAGAACTCAATGTGTCCTACTATTTTACCCATAGATGAGAGAAGAAGAAATAGATTCTTACCAAAGCTAAAGAACTCAGACTGTCCTACTATTTTACCCATAGATGAGAGAAGAAGAAGAGATAGATTCTTGCTAAAGCTAAAAAAAACTCAGTGTTTCCTACTATTTTACCCATAGCTGTGAGAAGAAGAAGAGATAGATTCTTACCAAAGCTAAAGAACTCAGTGTGTCCTACTATTTTACCCATAGCTGAGAGAAGAAGAAGAAATAGATTCTTACCAAAGCTAAAAAAACTCAGTGTGTCCTACTATTTTACCCATAGATGAGAGAAGAAGAAGAGATAGATTCTTGCCAAAGCTAAAAAACTCAGTGTGTCCTACTATTTTACCCATAGATGAGAGAAGAAGAAGAGATAGATTCTTGCCAAAGCTAAAGAACTCAGACTGTCCTACTATTTTACCCATAGATGAGAGAAGAAGAAGAGATAGATTCTTGTCAAAGCTAAAGAACTCAATGTGTCCTACTATTTTACCCATAGATGAGAGAAGAAGAAGAAATAGATTCTTACCAAAGCTAAAGAACTCAGACTGTCCTACTATTTCACCCATAGATGAGAGAAGAAGAAGAGATAGATTCTTGCCAAAGCTAAAGAACTCAGACTATCCTACTATTTTACCCATAGATAGAGAAGAAGAAGAGATAGATTCTTACCAAAGCTAAAGAACTCAGACTGTCCTACTATTTTACCCATAGATGAGAGAAGAAGAAGAGATAGATTCTTACCAAATCTTAAGAACTCAGTGTGTCCTACTATTTTACCCATAGATGAAAGAAGAAGAAGAGATAGATTCTTGCCAAAGCTAAAAAAAACTCAGTGTGTCCTACTATTTTACCCATAGATGAGAGAAGAAGAAGAGATAGATTCTTACCAATGCTAAAGAACTCAGTGTGTCCTACTATTTTACCCATAGCTGAGTGAAGAAGAGATAGATTCTTGCCAAAGCTAAAGAACTCAATGTGTCCTACGATGTTACCCATAGATGAGAGAAGAAGAAGAAATAGATTCTTACCAAAGCTAAAGAACTCAGTGTGTCCTACTATTTTACCATACATGAGAGAAGAAGAGATTCTTGATTTTCTGAAACGCATTAACGCAAAGCAATACGCAAACAGCTCCATTGTTTTCGTTGTTTTTTTTTTTTTTTTTTTGGGGGGGGTTCGTTTTATTTATTTATTTTTGTTTTTTTTGCTTGAAAGTAATTTCTCGATTATCCCTAATTCTAACTTTCACTGTTGCTTTGTTTATGACCTTAGGGTGATGTAATAGATATAGTACATAAAATTCTGCGCAATAAATTTGAATTTGAGCCGAGTTCAAATGTCAATTATGGATGCTTCCTTTCACTTCTTTGGAAATAAATTAATTTATTTTGGTTAAACAGCTTATGACTAATGTGGCTGGGGACCACGTTTGGACACCAATCCCTGAGAAACCCCACACAGGAATACACGCGCGGAACCCGCTTAACCCATATCGGGTGAATGTTATCACACACGTGCGCTCACACACACACACAGACACACACACACACACACACACGCTATTGGTAAACTAGTAGTGCAGATAAACTAGTTGAGACATATTACCGAACATGCAATTTGATCTAATCATTAGTTTTTATTTCTCTGTGTTTATATTGTTTTTTCTTGCTTTTTGTATGATCTTGTATATTACCTTTGATAGTGCTTATGTTTATGTACTCTGTCTGTCTGTCTGTCTGTCTGTCTGTCTCTCTCTCTCTCTCTCTCTCTCTCTCTCTCTCTCTCTCTCTCTCTCTCTCTCTCTCTCTCTCTCTCTCTCTCTCTCTCTCTCTCTCTCAGACCATGATTCTTATGGAATGCCTTCTACAGATTTAGTTTTATGTGTGCTATATAGATGTTCTTCTCTGACCTTGTTTTGCAGACATGAACTCGGTTCCCACTGGTTTAGATAGGATACAATCTTTCATTTGTATATAAAATTGCTTGCGAATAATTCTGAAATCATAAATGTATATGGGTAGCAATAATGATTAGTTATGGAGCTTACAAATATAACTCATGGAAAAAAACATCACAATCTCAAGACGTCTGATTAGTTAAATAGTATAAACCAGATTGAAAAAAAGTCCCCGCAATGGATTGAATAAAAAAGCTCCCACTCGCGTCGGTACAGTTTTTCTTGAATTCTTGAAATCATGTGGGAATTTAACTTGACTGCCAGCTGGAAATTGAACACTTTTGGCTGGGTCCCTAGGAGAAAAAGTATGATGTTGCGAAGACACGAAACTTTCGATGCTTTTCAGGGTACAGAAAGCATAATTGCGTTTATAACGAATATATTGCATATGTTTACAAGAATATTATAAAAGATATTGTAAAATTTACTTTTTTGTAGTTTACTCATGTTCAACTTTTCAATTTTCAGGAGTAAAAAGAATGCTATATATGAAATATAATATTGGTTCTGTTGTAAAATTCTAAAGTGTAGGTTATGTGGTGACATCAATGAAACGGTTAATTACATAATAAGGGATTACAGCAAACTGGTACAAAAGGAATACAAGCTAGACATGACTAAGTGAGAAAATTTTTCCACTGGGAATTATAAAAGAGATTGACCATACTGAAAATGGTATATGCACAAACCAGAATCAGTCTTATAAGATGAGACCCAGAAAATTCTCTACGATCACCCAATCCCAGCCAGAATGTCAGATCCAGTGTTAATTAACTAGGAAAAACTATCATCTAGTAAATTTTGCTGTCTCTGCGAACCAAAGAATTAAAATAAAAGAAAGCGAAAAGATACTTGGGTCTTACAAGAGAGCTGAAAAGCTGTGAAACATGAAGGTGGCAGGGATACCAATTGTAGTTGACGTGTTTGAAACAATTCCCAATGGAATTGAAAAGACACTGAAGGAATTGGTGATCAGAGAAAGAATCGAGACACTACAGACCATAGCATTGTAAAAATAAGCTAGAATACTTAGAACACAATGGAGACCTTGAGAGTCTAAGACTCCAGTGAAAGACCGCCAGTTAAATCTAGTTTGAAAAACTTGCAAGGTGTGAAATAATAATAATAATAATAATAATAATAATAATAATAATAGCGATACGCAATTCGGCAGCTTCGGATGCTTTGGCCGAGGTCGTGAAGGTGATGAACTATACTGGACTATAAGATACCGAGCTCGTTTGATACTCTGTGAGTGTTACTCGCCGGGATTTGTCTCAATGACTTGGAGCACGGCGTCAGAATCTACGGTTTTAGGACTAACTGACCTTTCCTAATTGTCGAGGTTCTTGCATTCCGAGTAAAATATCTTGAATCATTTGCTTATTGTATTGTGATCAACTGTCTTCATCCAGTTCGAAATTTCTTGAATAAGTTGCATGTTCATCTCTGGACTTTTCAAATCACACACTAAGAGAAGCAATGCACAATGTATCAGCGCATCAACTACTACGATCCTACCCAAACACAGCGGGTACCTACCATGAGTTAAACTGCTTCGGTCATGTGGTATACGCGCTGCAAACTGGCACGTAGCAAAATATTGCAAAAATTTCCTCACATTAATAATCATAAACATGACTTTAAAATCACCTTCCTCTTTAGTTTTTCATAGTTCTTACAGGAGAGCAAGACATAAAGGTTAATTAATTCTTCCGAATATATCCTACTCCTTGACCATTTTAAGAATAACGTTGTCTGAATAGCTTAAATTCTTCATATTCTTCATGTGGTTAGATCTTTTTACGTGAGACGTTTACCAATACTTTTATGACATTTGAATGTCACGTCCAATAATACCAAAGCTCGTAATATGTTTTTAAGTAAACGTCTCGCGTTACAAGATCTAACCACGTGAACACACACCACGCTAAACAAACGCTTGATTAACCACATTTTATCATTCTCTCGTCTAAGGAGTGTGTGTATAACACACTCCTTAGACGAGAAACTTGAGTAACGGTAATATAGTATCCATAATTTTATATTTTTAGGTTTTAAACCTGTTCTGCTTTTATAGCATCGAGCACAAATGTTTGTGGAATGAGGATCCTCATTCCACAAACATTTAATCAAATGCAAAAAATAGTTTTTCCGTTAAGATAGAGACAGTAATACGAAACATTGGTAATCTCAGAATTAGAGAAAGTTTATTAATAGCCAAATTAGGTCCTAGTATAAACAATAGATTAGAGCTAAACACTGAATACATAATTAATTAAAATACACGTTCCTCACAGTATATAGTACATAGTATGTACATTTCATTATACATATATCAAATGAATATTACATAAATATATAAATAGATGAAAATGATAAAAAAATAAAATAAAATTGAAATTGAATGAATGGCTATGTCTATCACGACTTTGCGCGTGACGTTTTAAAAAAAAGAACACCACGAGACGCGTGTTTATAACATTAAAAAAAATAACGACCAAAAAAAACAAAAAACGCGTCCATTTCCGAAAATCGTCTCTGAAGATAAAGTTTTACTTTGAAATCGATAAGACAAAAAATAACATCTTTTTGTTTTTATTTTTTACTTGCATTGTAATTGCTTTCAAATTAATACATTATATATATATATATATATAATATATATATATATATATATATATATATATATTATTGATTAGTGTTAAAAAATAAAAACTAATAATAAACCAAAAATACAACTTTAAAAAATGAGACACGAAGTGTGTGTGGCCGTAAGCTATACCTTATAACCTTATATACGGTACCGTTATTTTCACATAAATATAAGCTCAACCACATGTACAATAAACATGATTGAGCTTCTAAGAGGATTTTTTTTTATTTCAGCTGTGATCATAAAGAATTAAAATGACTTACGGAATTGTTTTACAAAAGCAAGGTCGGTGCAAAGGTCTCATCTCTCCCCAATAATTAATGATACGGACCCTCCACTCAACTGCATGTCAATTTTCATACCGTAGTATTCATAGAAAATATATGAAACCAAACTTTCCATAGCTCTCGGGCAAGCTTGGATCTCAATTCGGGGCGATCGGGTGTAGTATGTGCCGTCTATGAACAAAAGAAAATAATAATAATTATTAATGAAGAAATTCAAAATGGTATTAGCTTCCACGCAATACCCAGTGGAAATGTATATTGTTTTATTTACAATCAAAAGAATGAAAGCGTGTAGAAAACATCAATAGAATAATTGTTCTAATAATTATAACCAGGTATTTTGATTTAAAAACGACATTTGAATAATCAACAAGTGAAGTGTTTAATTAGCATGAAGTAACCTCGAGTTTTTCTCAATAATTTTTTCGTCAATAGATTCTCTTTTATTTTTTTCTTCTTTTTCTTTTTGCTGATCAAAAATGATGCTATAATGTAACGTTTAAATAGTATATCTTAATTTGATTGATTGATTGGTTGCTTGGTTGGTTGGTTTTAACAGTATGTCAACCCATCTTAGTTCGGTTTGGGAACAGCGTTCAATGTACGTTCATATTTACATTTTTGTGCAGTTGATTTTTAAGAATTTTTGTTTATGCACAGGGTTTTATTGAATACAAATCATTTTTGAATACATATATTTAACCCAGAGTTGAAACCCTAAAGGGTATAACCACTTCATGTCAGTGTACCTAGGGGTAATGGAAATGAAGGGGTACTCCACACTCTCCAGAGATCCAGAACTGATGCAGTTTAATGCACCAGTTTAGTACACAAGGACACCTAATCAATTAAGTTTTATTAACAGGAAATCCGCCCTCTTGGTGAGGCTTAGAATACACTAACTATATCCCCTGTAGAGGAGTAAGAACCCCCCCACACACACACACACGAAAAGGGATCTCCTGGGCATGATACTAAACTGAATTGATAGTGAGTTCAAGTTCTAAAGATCTGGGAAGTATGGAGTACCCTTTCGTTCCCATTGCTCCCAGGTCCACTCTGACCCAAAGTGCTAGCGCCTGTTAGAGGCCCATCTATGGGTCAAATATATAACTGTAAATTATTTGTATTAAAAATAGTGACTTGAAGCTATAATTGTTTACTATGGATTATTATTATTGGTTACTTGAAACCACATAACTGTGCAAACAGATGATTATTATTGAATAGAAATAATTACTTGAAATCATAAGACTGTGTGAAAATTATTTGTATTATATAGAAATACTTTATATCATATAAATTTATCCAAAAAAACAATATTAAGAAACAACTACATAAAAAATGTAAATATACAGGAGGATTAAAAGAATGTTATGTGAGTACCTTTATGATATAATTTCAGTCTCTACACGTTCATATATATATATATATATATATATATATATATATATATATATATATATATATATATATATAGAGAATCAGAACAGATATTACGGTGAACGCCAATGAGAGATTTCAATAATGTGTTAAAAGTGATGGTAAAGTCTACTTTCCATTTTTAAGGAGTTTTTATTTATTAATCTTTGTTTTGATATGTCACCCTGACCTCCTGTTGTTTAAAATACATGCTGTTGCTTAAGTGTTCACCCATCTAAGTACTGAATAGGTTCATGACTGTTTAACTTCAGTTATCTCGCGGGAACTCTATGAAAATTACGGTAAAATCACGCGGAAAGCACCTTTCACCATGATTTGTCCATAATTTTTTATGAAACTAGCCATAAAAATATGGAACATAAGAGTATCCCTAAAACCAATCATCAAATCTTGGCAGAAGGCGGGAAAATTGCTATTAGATTCACCAACAAACTTTGGAAAGTGGAATCAAACTGAGGAAAATACTGGCAACCCAACAAAAATCTAGACCTGTAAACTAATGGACATATGTTCACATGAAAGGCAATACTCAACAATATTTCGTTTTTATTTTATTGACCAGAGATAAATAAAGATAAAAAATACGATATCTAATTTTATCTTCTTAATTATTATATACAACCAGTAGTTGGTAGTATCGTGGTAGTTAGTGTGCTGACATGCTTTCTGTGTATGGTTTGAAATCCACTCAGATAAACGTGCAACTTAGTCTAATTCGTGAATTCATTCTTTACTTTGTTGAGCGAAAGGTGAAAGCACAGTTGATCACAGTACAATAACCAGATGGTTCAAAAACCTCGACGATCACGCGAGGTAACACATAGAAAGTATCAGGCGAGCTTAAAATCTTACAGTTCAATATGACCTGTCACCTTCACAACCTTTATAATTCAGAGATGCCGAATTGTGCCTCATGTTTCCAAAATTTTGGAAGACTTTTAATTCATTGTAATATAACAAGTTAGTCAACTGCATCAACATATGCAACAGAAAGAAGTAGAAAAAGAAGATCAAAGAGATTAATTAATTGCTAAATACCGATAGGTTTAATGAAGCTTATCTTTGCAATACATTTAATTTCTGTCAATCTCTAGCAGTGTATGATGAAACACAAAGTTCATTTTTATAAGTATATCGATTATTTTGTTTTCCTTGTGTCTGTTTGGTCAAGTAAATGTTCTGCATCAAAGCAATCTTGATACGACTTTAAGTTTAATTGGGTCTAATTCAACAAATTAGTTGGCCTACACATCTTAAGCAAAAGTAACGATCAAGAAAAAAAAAATAACAAAATATCATACCAATATTTATTTTACGCTATAAATAATTGAAAATCGAATTTTAGAGAACAATTCTTTGAAAATTGTTTTACTTTTATTATACTTGAAATCGAAAATATCAGACCTCCCCACTGATGAGACATTTAGATATTTTTCAGACTCACTAACATCTTTAAGGAAACGATTTTGTCTTTCTGGAATTGTCAGTGTTGTTTAAACAAGACGTACAAGATTATTTTTAAAAACATCTATTACCGAAGATGAACTTTATAATGTGGCACAATGCATATATATATATATATATATATATATATATATATATATATATGGGAGAATATGTGCTTAAATGAAGTCGTACCTAATTTTGAAAGTTAATTAATTAATAATTAATTAAATAATTAATTAGGCGGGCATACCTATTAAATGTAAGGCTAAACAAATCGAGAAAAATCAATCTCTGTATGTACATTTCGGCCTATTAGGCCTCATCAGCAGAGCTATAGATAAGAAAGACCGCCTTGTGCGTGATTCGAAACCCGTCTGTCAAGCTGACAGGCAAGCGTCTTACCCCTACACCAACCGGACCTTCTTAGATCTTTCGTTCTTGCTTAGAAGTAGGTTCCTATTCCTCTTATAGTGACTTCTACACGACAGTATGAGAAGTAGATACACAAGCGATGTGTTTATGATATGGCTTTTTTTAGCCGACAATTTTTGGGAGAATATGTGCTTAAATGAAGTCGTACCTAATTAAGTTAATGAAAGTTAATTAATTAATAGTTGTCATGCAATTAGTAATTAATTAACTTTCAAAATTAGGCACGACTTCATTTAAGCACATATTCTCCCAAAAATTGTCGGCTAAAAATAGCCATATCATAAACACATCGCTTATGTATCTACTTCTCATATATATATATATATATATATATATATATATATATATATATATATATGGTGATTGCCACTTCTTCGCAGAATAAGGCCATTTCTACAAGTAGTTCGGATGTGAGCACGCAGAGAGCCTTCCGATCCAAATTTGTTATTATGTTTCCTGTCACACATGAACCCCTTTCTTGGCTTCTCGCATGTGACCGTACGTGACTGAGAAGCCCAACCCTCGATAGGCAGGTCCTGCCACACAGGCGACATATGTAGGAGATGTGTCGCTTACGCAGAGGCCGCTTTAGGGTGGGGTGCTCGAGCTGCCTTACCTCAAATCCTTACAGCTACCATCGGCCTGCTTTTATAAAAGAATGTGTACCCGGACCCCGCTTCTGTCAATTGGTCCTCCTCGCTGAAGATGTCTGCCCCATATCGAGAGTTCTTTGCCATGGTACCAGTTCATTGTTCAGGGTTTCGAGAGGTGTCCGAACATTTCAGGTGGCTTTTGTTAGCCTAGGTTTGTTGTAATATTTTCTTGTTTCCGCCCTGCTAATGTGAACAGCCACCAGTCGCAGGTTGCTGGCCAGCTTGATATTTGTTTAGGTTACCTTTTCTATACCTTTCCAAGATGCCTGGGAGCAGTACTACCGAAGGGGCAACTCAGTCACTCACAACCTTGCCACGTGAAGATTCACAGCTATGTACTTCCAGCCCGTCAGGCCTGCACACGCCACCGTTCCTCCATCACCGTGGGACTTGTAGAAATATCTGCACATGTTGACATGTTGTGCGCTTGTGCGACACTAACCGCATGCTCTCCTTCCCCAAATACTAGTATCAGTAACAAGCCGAGGCAAGATTACTGAAAGTATTTGGGGAGCGCAGGTGGATGGTCTGATGAGATCTACGGGTCCACCACACCGAGAAAAAAGTGAGTGGTCCCCAAAAACAAAGAAACCC
The DNA here is from genome assembly GCA_023376005.1 of Doryteuthis pealeii. Lineage (NCBI taxonomy): Eukaryota > Metazoa > Mollusca > Cephalopoda > Myopsida > Loliginidae > Doryteuthis > Doryteuthis pealeii. The sequence goes on along the minus strand of CM042154.1, from coordinate 36,290,434 downwards.
CCGGATGTGGAAATCTCGAGGTGAAAAGGTAAAATAGGATTTGAGAATGATTTTTGGCACAGGGCAGCGAGTGTTGAATTTTAAAAGTGATAGATTTTTTAGCAGGGGGTGGACAGTTAGATTTTAGGCAGGAGAGCTAACTTAAACAGGTAACGGAGAGATTGAGCAGAAGAGTCAGCCAAGGTGACTCCCTCCCCTCATTGCAGGTTCCAGGCAGGCTAGCAGAATGAGTGAAGAAGAGAATGTATGCGTTGTTATAAACTTCCCTCTGATTATTAGAATGTTGTGAACCCTACTTCGTCTTTATTGTTCTCTGCTCTCTTTGTTTATTTTGATCGTGATTGTCCCTCACCAGGGTGAAGTTGAAATATCACAACAGCGGTGGGGTCTAGCTATGTCCAACACTAACATTCCACAACCGAATTGAACGCAGTGAAGGAGTGATAAGATGACCGACACACCGACCGGCGAAGATGATAGAAAGACCAACTGGGGAACTCAGGGTAGACCCCCTGTCAAAATTATTATTCTTATTTCTTTTCTTTTTTTTCATTATTAAATATGCCTCATTTTTAACCTCGTGGCTTTTCTTCCGTATACGGTCCTATCGAATACGAATAGTTTTTAAGCGGATTAATTTGACGCATAAATGGGAGGATCCTATCAAGTACTACCCCACCGGGTTAGAGTATACCTGGGGAAAATATAGTTTCTATCTAGTTTTTCTCCAAGATTTTCGTTAAAATACAAGTGATGCAACCATACAGTAGTACTGACATCGCTACAGCTTGGAAGAATGTCCGTTTTATTTTACCGAGTGATTATATTCCATAAATATCTTTTTTCGATTCTTGCAAGTTGAGCTTGTAAATCATTCTAAAGGAGTTCGTTCATATATAACAATGTCATGAATAAAAATGGTTTGGTGTTATGCTGTGAACAGGAATCAAATGTCACTCTCGTCATAGTTCCAAAATATCACTGAAGGAACAACCCATGGCATGGGAGTTACTTTCTATGCCCACCCATGTTGAAAGAAAGTAATCATAAGATATGATCGGGACTTCATTCTACCAAAATCAAGCGGATGTTAAATCTATTCTCGTAGAAGTTCAACTGACGCTGATATTTGAAAAATCAGCTCAGCCTCAAAAACGTATTTCTGAATATATGAACACCAATGGTCTCTATCGCACAGCTGGCTATTTTACACTTTACCTAGAGGCTTTCTTTTAATCTCTTTTGTTATTAACATTCTTCGAGAAACCCTTTCCTGTGTCTGTCTTTAGATATCTGCACAACATTAGCAGTTTTTTGTAGATAACGAAGCACATAACGGGCAATAAAAATAATAGACGGTAATTGGAGGAACGATGAAATCATGAGTACTACTCAATCTTATCGAAGTTTTCTAGTAAATGTACAACAAAAAAACACTAATACTGTGAGTAAATAAATAAAGTCTATTATTTTGACAGGTAATATAAGTAATCAAAAATAAAGGATAAACGGTGGAAATATACCGTGAGTCATTAGTTTGAGTGACAAGGGGTCGTTTGAATCGGTGGCCACGATTGACCAAGAGAGTCACGCGACCAGATGACGCGGAGAAAATAGGAGTTAATTGTTACCGAGCGCCCGAATGGGACACGTGTAATTCCACCTGTTGCACGCAGGTAATGTTATCGTGAGAATAAAGAAATGTACACACAAAGATGTCTCCATGTGTTGTCTCTGATAACGACACCAAAGAGTGTCCGCAACGTAAAAAAGGAGATGGTCCAGTCAGAAAAGTTGATTCACGTCTAAGAAGATAGCAGATACCCAAATATTACATAACTATACCCCAAATCTACCTTCATAAAAATAATATCTCTCACTATCACTGGTCCTGTAAGCTGGTTTGGTCGGGTGTCACTATTCAGGTCTAGGTCTACAACTGTTTGAATTTAGAATTTTCCCTCTCCAACATCGGTCGCTATAATAACCCAGTCTTCCCTACTATTTTACCCATAGCTGAAGGGAGAATAGTTGGATCCATACCTTTCCTAATGGTATTAGAGCTATGGGAAATGTAAACAGTCTCATTCAGGATTTGAACTTGGGTATCCAGATCCGTTTCCTACGGCGATAACTACGCCTCCAAAAATAAAATGGGGATTTTTTTTAACATTTAAAAAAAATTTCTTACTATATGTAGTTCATCTGTTAATTCTGGTTTATCCATTATTGATAAGTGAAATCGCATTTTATTATACTTGGGTGAGTTAAAAGTTTTGCGATATTTGAATACGTACTTGTTTCCGGAATAAACTCAACGAACGCCTCAGCTAGCATAAAACCCGGACCTAACTCTTTCAGGTTATTATTTGTACTAATCCACGGCCCACTTCCTGCACTCGCGACACTTCAACAATCTTCTTTGGAGGAATTATTCGCACAAGAACTGGCATCAGCGTGGCAGAAAGGTGGTTTCAGATAGTGCAACACGAAGGTCTCTACTTTGAATACTAGGTTGATTTTGTTGTAACTTATGTTACTAAAATATTGCAAAACTTTCGACTCACCTTCGTATAATAAGATTTCAATAATTATAGAATCTTAATTAAATTTTCTAAAAAGTAAAATATTATATTTATTATATAATACTATCTCAATAATTATAGGATTTTACTTAAATTGTCAGTATATTTTGTGAGAAAATTCGTGTAAATATTTATTAAGTCTTCATTTTATGAATCTTCATTTCATTTGATTATATGAAATCTTTATTAAATATCATTTCGATGCTAAAATCTGTTCATCTTGATTCCAGGCTCGAATCTTCACCTATTTCAATTATTTTATTCTTTTTAGTCTTTGTTTGTTTTATTTCAATTGATTGATTGGTTTTACGGCATATCAACCCGTCAGGTGTTATTTTATGCCAAGATGTTAGGGAATTACATTAATTACACGTTCATATTTACATTATTTGTGTTGTTGTTTCTTAAGAATGTGAGGGCTTTTTCACACGGTCCTATCAAAATCGAATAATTCTTAAACAGACTTATCTGACCCATAGATGGGAGCCTGTTACCCCGGCTCATAGTGGAACTGGGAGTAATGGTAATTAAGAGGTACTCCAAACTCCCCTGATCACCAGAACTGAAGCCTCAGTATCAGATGCAGTTTAATGTTATACCCAAGACATCCCTTTTTTGAAACAGAAAGTACAGTTAGTGTATTCTAAGATACACCGAGGGGACAAACCATTTAACGAGAAACATTTTTAAGAATAATTTTCTTATTTTAAAGTTACCACACGTAGACATATATATATATATATATATATATATATATATATACTAGAAAAACAGTGACCCGTTGGGTCACCCATTGAGCCCGGGTTAGATTGTTGGAAAAATCACATGATAAAATAATTTCACTAATTTGAAGTTTTCCCAAACATTGCAAATAAGTTATTTAAACTGGAGTAAACATTTTCATCTGACCAAAGGAAAGAACAAGGGAAGTTTCACTTAGTTAATTTCTAATTACAGGTAATTAAGACTTTAATCATGGATATCTATGACAATCTCTCGCCAACCTTACCCTATCATTGATTGCTCGTAGGAGGTCCTCTGTACAGCATTCAGTGTCTGCGCAGAGTTGGTCAATGTATATCTTGGCACACCTGTCCACACTGGCGTGTCTGTGTGCTTGTTTCTATAGAAAAAATATCTCTTAAGAGTTTGTCCTAAATCCTCCAGCAGTGTCCAGCATGTCTTGTTCATCTTACACAGATGTTTTTTTTTGTGATAAGTGGCAAGTGGACATATGGCTATTTTCTCGTGGGGTGTTGCTTCCACAACTTGTTTAAAATTACATACTACATTCTTGAGCAGTTCCCATCTAGCTTATTCTCTAGGCGCTATGTTAGTGTCCAAGTGGTGCAGTCGTACAGTAGCAATAATACAACTATGGCTTGGAAGAAAACTCTTTTCACTTAAAGGGTGGGGGAGTCAATGTTTGCTCATTTGAATAAAATTCCATAATTTTTAAATAAAACTCAGTAACTACCTTTACTCAACATGAAATATTTTTAATTAAATATTTATCTAATCTATTTTTTAAAGTAAGTTTAATAATCATGTTAAATAAGACAAATTTTCCAATTTATATATATTCCTTTTTTTTACTAACGATTGTTCTCATTTATTTACATCAGACTACGGCTAGAGTTTCGCAAATAAGTTGATTTGAAATAATTCTCTGATTTAGATTATTTAAAAAAAGCAAGTTTACTAATCATGTTAGACCAGACATGTCTTCCGAATTTTTATATATTCATTTTTTTTTTTTTTTTACAAATGATTTTTCTCATTTATTTACAGCAGACTCTGGTAGAGTATTCGGCTAGAAGCCTCACAGTTCCTGATTCGATACTGGCCCTCGCCAACTCAGAATATGAGTAGCTCAAGGATCTGTATGGTAAAGTGAGGAGGTAGGTGTGGCGCTCCACCTCAGATGCAAAGAAAACAATCTCCTTGGTCTAGCGCTAGTGAAAAGAGGATAGACTCCCTCGCTGTCTTGCTGATACCGACTTCAGGAAGACGACTTTACTTTTTTTTTAAATTACTGGGAGCAAATAAAAAATGGTGACGTCAAATATTATTTTTCTTAAAAATACAAAAAATCAACAAAAAAATCAGCGTGCTTAAATTAGGAATTAATACGGATATAAGAGTTGCTGCAGAAACAACAAAAAGAAAAGGAATATGTAGTATTGAGAGTAAACTAATTTGATAAAGAAGAAATATGCCCGGATAATTTTTAAAAAGTAAATACTTATGTTCTTAAAAGTATAAGTAAATGAAATTATTAATGATACAATACTATTCGATAATTTGGAAGGATAGAATTGGATTTTTGTTTTGTATTATAAACTGTAAAAAAAAATTTTTTAAACCCAAGTTATCATGAAAAGGGCATTGCATTTCTTCCTTCAATATGGCCTAAACTGATCACGTGATGTATTTTGATCGTACCTCTTGTACAATTGCGATACCATAAAATCAAATATTTAAAAAAATTTTAACTGACCTGACATTTTTTTATTGTAATATAAAAGAATATTTAAGTCTTCAGATTTTTTTTATTTATGTTTGTTTAATGTCTTGTTTTTAGTTAAAATAAAAAAAGCATATCGAAATATTTGGGTTTTTTATTTGTTTGCTGGAAATGAACATAGTAAAATAAAATCAAAATCTGAAAAAAAAAGACTTTAGCAGATTGAAGGCATTTTATAGACAAATTATTTTTAGTGGTTTTAATGCGTTAAATTAAGCCATATTTTTATCGACAAGTAAATATAAATATTTTTGTAAATAACCCCCCCCCTAAAGTATTTTAAAGAAGGAGGGGGGTTTAAATATTTACATTTACTTATCGGAAAAAGACAGGAGTGAGTAAAATATAGCGTTAATTTTTCAGAAAAAATACTTTAAGGGCTGTTTTTTTTCAGTAGGCACCGCATCAGATGGGGGACTATATCCGTAGGTGGGATTGTTCTATCACCGCCTAGACTTCTTTAAAGTGGGAGACCGGGATGCAATTCTGCGAGTAGCACCGTATTTAACCCCACCAATATTTTACATCACCCAAAAAATTTAAGGGGATGGGGTCAAAATTGAATGATATGAAAAAAAATCAAAGTTTTGAAATAAAATAACTGATGCATTATAAAATCCATTGATTGGTAAATCAACATTAAAATTTTCATTAAAATCGGATAATTCCCAGATTTTTGTTAATTTTTATTCAATCGGGTGGGGGTGGGTAGATGTGTTTTGCAAAATAGGGATATTTTGCAGTGCCTAGTATAAAATGTATTAAAAATAAATTACATGTGTAATATTTTGCATTTTTTAACTCATCCTCATGTTACTACTTTTCGACTTAGACAAAAAAGGTGTATATCCCATAAATGCACCCTGGCCCCCTGCTCTAAAACACTAAGCTGTGCCTGCTAAAAATTCGACGTGTGAACTCCCTACTTGTTTAAAGGCGTTTTTTATGAAACGTTACTGGGATAATAAACTGATTATTTAAGCGACCTCCCACCAAATTTTCTCGACAAGTAAATATTACCACCCTCAAATTTAATCTTTTTTAGCGGTTTGAAAGCGTTTTTATCGACTAATGTCTTTTAGTGGTTTGAAGCCGATAAAAGTAACCCACCCTCAGTTTTTTTTTATCAACAACTAAATGCAAATATTTTGCCCACCCCATTTAAAATGTATTTGTATTTTATTCAAAACAACTGTCAAAAATATTTTAAGCAAATATGACCGAGTTTCGAAAATAAAAATGTATCATTAAACAAAATCAAATAGAAAATATTTACATTTACTTATCGAGGGTGGGTAAAATATCGCTTTCATATCACATTAACTACTCGGGACAAACGCCTTAAAACAGCTAGGGTGTTAAGTAGCATGGGTTGGATTTCAGCAAACACAGCATAGCGTTTTTTAGGGAAAAGAATAAACAAGGAAAAAAACATGGCTCGCACAACAGAGTTAAACACACATTTAGACTACAGTGTAGTTATGAGTTAAAAACTCTTTCGCAAAATAAATTTTAGCTCGACTAACACAGATTCCAATACACAGTAGTAACGAGCTACAAACTCTTTTACCAAAAAAAAAGTTTGCCCGAACAGGACAGATTTCGCAACCCATAAGTCACGCGTTAGAATCTGCCTCCCGCTTCCCCGACGTCGCAGCAAAAATATCCTTTATATGTCTACTGGAGAGGAGGCTGGCTTGGAAGGGCGAGTCCCCTACTGCTCCACATGGGTTACGCCACAGCCCGCTCACCCCTATCTTAAAATTACTTGTAATACAGTTAAATGTCTCTAACACAATAACTCTCCGTTTTCACTCTCACTTACTCAAATATAGAGAGGGTGAGAGTAATATGCAGAATGATAGTGAGGGACGGGTCAGTTTTTGACTTAATTGCTGATTACGACTAATTAAAACCAATTTGCAGTATGACAATCATATAAAATTATTACCGAAATTAAAACGCGTCTAACCCATACGTGGGAAAACTGCGACCAGCACTGCGTTCTGAATGGCCCGCCTAATTTCCCGAGCAAAATGTTGTTTCTCTCACTTGATTGAATGACTACTACATGCTCGTCCATGGCATTAATAGATGCATTGTAGGTAGAGCAGAAAAAGAAAAGATATTAGCCATTGCTAATCTGTGTATTTTTTAACATGATCCATTACGGCAACAATGTACGTTAATCACACTGATACGAATGATAATATATCACGACTTGAATTTCTTATAGAAAACATCTTTTTTACTTTTCCCTATTTCTAAGGCAAATTCTTACACGTATGCTCTAGTGTTGAGGTAGCTTCAATAAAATATTACCTAGGATTTTTTTAGTTGTGCGACTAGTCTGTTGGTGAGCATGTCTGATACGACACGCTTCTTGAAAATGTTTTACCCATATCTCATCTAACCACATCAGTATTTAAATAGATAACTGATTAAAAACATTAAGTACTGTAAACAGCTCATGACCTTATGCCAGACTAAGCTAATTTTAACAGATTATCATTATGACATCTGAACAGAAATGCATTGACTGTAAAAAAGCATTGAATGATGATAACTTGTTCTCTAGCGGTTCAGATCAAGTCAATGGCGCATTCATTCATCTTTTAAACGCCGGAAGCAAGAAAGGGGAAGAAAGTGGAGAGAGGGGAAAAAGAGAGATTGAAATTTCTACCTTATAACTGCCCTTGACTTACATCAGCAAAGACAGACTGAGTCGGAATCAATCCACTAATAACTAGTCAAATGCGAAAGAGTAATTCTATCCATCTCAATGTATATTTCCGCTGCAGTGAAAAATATTTAAGAAAAAGAGTTGACTTTCTCTTTAAGAAAAAGCCTTGCTATTTCTAAACGGTTCGTGATTATTTCTAGAAAGGCGCTCGATTTTTCTGTCTGTTTCTACACCGACCAAACCAACCAGTGAACCAACTAGTTGGATTTGGCCTGTCTGTTCGTATGTCCCAGTCAAACGACGCTTGAGAGGCCTGTTATATTCTACAATTCATTGATTTCCCATGAAATGCATATACTCTACTACTGACACGATATTATTGATATAGAGAAGAGAGTACATAACTAAGAGAAACGGTATCTACAAGAGACTTCTAAGTAACAAATAGGATAAAAGAAAAAGAAAAGTATGTGTGGGAAAAGAACAGCAAGAAATGAAAGAGAGAAAGTGGAATTTTAGTTGGGAAGAGACTGAGAGATAAAAAAAAAAAGTAGCTGAGAGGGTTACCGTCTACGAAAAATAGAGGGAAATTAAATGAAAAGAAAGTGAATAGAAAAGTGAATTAATATACAAATAGCAAATAAGGAGACAGGTGGGGGTGGGAGAGAAAGACATGGTAAGACGAAGAGAGAGAGACACAAAGAGAAAAAGGACAAAAGAGTAAAATAGCTTTCTGATTCAAGTATATCATGATATAATAAGTATTAGGTTCTTACTATATTTGTTTGTATCGTAGATAAGCTTTGAAGATTTTACATAACTTATTTTTTGTAAAGTAATATTATTCAATTAACATATAAATGTTCAAAGTCAACTTTAAACACAATATCTGTATCGGGTTAACGTTTTTATTTAATTGATTGATTGCTTTATCAATTTTAACGATAATTTTAAGTAAATCTGTCTACGGTTATTTTATGCTTAGAGGTTAGGGAATCGCGATTAGTGTAGGTTCATATTTACATTTTTTGTGAGGTTGTTTCTTCAGAGATTTATTTTTGCATACGAATTACGAAAAATTTGTTATCATTCAAATACAAATAATTGTTAAACAGTTTGACGCATAGATGGGAACCTAACAGATCCTAACTCCGAGTTTAGAGTGATCCAATGAAGGGGGACTCCATACTCAACAGATTTCCAGAACTGGAACCTCACCATCATATGCAGTTTAGTGTCATACTCGGGACGCTTCCTTTTTGTGCGGAGGGGCCAGGTATTATGCCTCTGCGGGGAATACAGTTAGTGTTTTCTAAGCCCCACTGAGAAGTTGGATTCGTATCTGAAATGGAAATAAACGCAAATCGCTTTTACGTGATCACGAACAGTGAATGAGTGTTTATTTCCACTCTTAACCTCCAATTCCGTTGCCTGTCTAGAAAGGCGCTCGATTTATAGAAGTCCCTAAGATATTTCGGGGGGGGGTGTTTCCTTTTGTCTGATTGTAACGATATTTGATGTGTGATCAAATTTGTCCACGTTTCCAGTTTGATATTTGTTAACAGTGATCAATATTGATAAGAATTTAGAGACTTTTGATGTCTTCTCTGTGATATGTCTGTGTGGAGTTTAAATAATCGCAAATGATTTATTAATATGTAAAATATGTAAAAATATTTTTCCGTCATTTCCAACAGTTGTATCGTTTCCAACAGTTGCATTCAGTTTGATCTGATGCAATAGTCTTAACTCTGTTGTTGACAGCCATGTCGGTGGGGTTTAGAATACACTGACTGTATCCCCGGCAGATTGGTACAACCTCCAAAAATAGTCTTAACTCAATTGTTGACAGTTCCGTCGGTGGGGATCAAAATACGCTGATTGTATCTCCAAAAGTTGGGTACAACCTCGAAAATATTCCTAACTCTATTGTTGAGATTTAATTGCGGTTACAACAAATAAATATTAGAAGAAAATCATAAATGTGATTAAAATCCTATGGATGTAATCTCCACATAAACGCGTGTCCTTTAAGTGACAAATGTTCTCTAATCCAAAGTATTTTTTATCGAAACATGGTTAATATTAATGTCTAAACTAATACAATTTATAGGGGTACGACAGAAATACATTCCATATTTTGAACTGTCACCTGTGTGATGCACATGGATTTATGGAAGTGGCAGTAGTAGCTTCATCTAACTAATGACTTACAATTCTTTTTCAGATACAATCAGTTACGTTCATGATTTGGACCGGTGCACACCATGCGTTTACAGTTGAAATATTTTTAAGACGGGTGAATCCGTAATTGATACACACAGAGCTTTTCGGGCTCATTTCATGTTACGTCGAAATGATGCTATTCCGACTAGAATTTTCAACCCATAACAGTATACGGAACGGCATAATTCCGACGTAACATGAAATGAGCGCGAAAAGCTCTCTGTGTAGTAATTACAGATTCACTAAAAAAAACATTTCAACAGCGAACGTCTAGGCCATGATCGTAACTGATCGTATCTAAAGAAAATGGTAAGATAGAGTTATCATTACCACTTGCCTAAATTCACTTGCACCCCACATGGGGCAAGTATTTCTGTCCACCCTGTATTGACAGTTATTAATATTTTTCGTAGTATTATAGAAATTTTCTAACCTTTATTTGTATGTTCATATATCTTTGTCGAAGTTTCAGACTACCAGTAACTGTAGGTATGACTATACAGTTTTCTTCAAGTCCAAATATGACTAAATCAATTATCTATTGACTCACTTTCAGCTTCACGATCAGTTGCAACAGATGATAGGTTTTCTCATATTCAGAATGTTTTACTTTTTTCTATTTTCAAAAAACAGCTTCTCGTCAGTACAGATGAATCTATATCGTTAGCACACTTCCCAGTGAACCAATGTACCTGTCCAATTGTACCTAATTTTCTGCGGTGGGTGGGGGGAGGGTTCTGAACCAATTTCATGCATTCATCAATTATATATAATCGTTGGCAGAGCTTTTTATATTGGTGACTCTTTTTATTGGATTCTTTTTTTATATCGGATTTTTATGCATAACGTTCTGATAGTCTTACTGTTCGCTGCTTTCAGTTCTTGTCAGAAATATATGACTAAAAGTGTGTAAATTGTAGTAAGAAAAATAATACAAACCGTATGACCTTATAACGCTGAAAAGTTATAGGTCGGTTTCTTTAAGTAAAAATCTTCTGCATAAAGAACACGTCGACTTCTTTAGGATGAGATCCAAATAATACATAAGTATCATATGGAGAGAGCGCACGTTTAAGTAGTTTTAGTATGGCCCAAGGTCAGAAATATAGGGCACCCACAGGGAATCGAACTTACTGCTAGCTTACCCCCACAATCAATAACAGCGCGCTGTGTGTCCAAGTTAACAAAATGAAGTACGTTTGCTACACGTGTTTTACTTAACTCTGCATAAGTTTGGTCAGTTAAATTATAATAAACAAATTCAGACTCAGATTGATTTATTTTAACGACATGTCAACACGTCTTGGGTTATTTTAAAGTTAGTGAATCGCGTTCATTCTACGCTCATGTTCAAACTTTTGTGTAACTGTTTCTCGAGAGTTTTGGTGTGTGGGGGGGGTTCACAGGGTGCTATCAAATATGAATGATTTTGAAACAGGTCTATTCGACCGTAGATGGGCGAGGCCACCGATAATCTTTCTCGTAGGCCTCGAGATGGGGCCCTAATGGGACCTTGGAGTAATGACAATGAATGGGTACTATCTACTCCTCAGATCTCCAGAATTGGAGTCTCATCATCAGATGCAATTTAGTGTCATACCCATCACACCCCTTTTTTGGGGGAAAGAGGTCTTACCTCTCTGTATCAGCAGACCATTGTTAGTGAGTTTGAGTCTCACTAAGCGCCCCATACTTCTGGTGTTGTGCCACATCTAATAGCTTAGTAAATAACCATATATTGTTAACATTTCCGACGACTTCTCAAAATTATGAACAAATTTTCCCACAAAAGAATACCAGAAAAATAAGCAATGAACGAAACTTTGATCAATCCTCTTTTCTGAAATGAATATCCACCTTAATTAGCATATATATTAACCGTTCAGGCGCGATCCCGGCCAATATACACAATTTATCCATGAATTATATTCAGTTTGCGTGACCAGTAAATTCAGATATCAAACTGAATATCTCACTTGACTTACGACCATATTTATTTCCCAAAAACGATTTTTTTAAATTTATGGTGAATATAAATTTGAGAAGAGAAGAATGAAAAACACATACTTTATCTCAGAGTGTTTGTCAATTGATCTGTGAAAGTTTAAAAGATTCGCTTGTTAAGATATTTGCAATGTAATTCTCACACATCACTTGAAAGTTTAAACCAGGACATAAATAAAATATATATAAATCTAAGCTTGTAGACTATCTAAAAGGGAACTTCATTAGAAATCAAATGCATAAAATTATAAATATTTCAGCCTTATGATTAGTAGAGCATATATCAAATACACTTCCCACATACATACACTAACATACATATATATATATATATATATATATATGTGTGTGTGTGTGTGTGTGTGTGTGTGTGTGTTAGTGTATGTATATGTATATATATATATATATATATATATATATATATATTACCCTGCCTGTGAGGTTTAGAATACTTTAACTGTACCCTGATTGTATTTATACATTTAAAGACGAGTCTTGTAAATTAATGAAGTGCTCCAAAAGCCGTTGAATGGCATTCAAAGAAATGACAACTGGCAATGAATCTATTATAGAAAATAAGTGCACTATTTATAAAATGTAAGTGACTCGACGAATTCATTTAAGGCTTGAATTATATGAATATTAACTTCCCTCAATAGATGATTTTTTATAGTAGTTGATAGAAGAGAACATATGGAAATCTGATCGTTCGAATAAAATAAAACGGGAATTCTTCCAAGCTGTAGTTGATTCACTACTACTGTATGGCTGCACCACTTTGATAACCATGCATGGAGAAAAAGTTACGCAAGGATTTCGAGTGTTGTTTGAACACATTCAGGAATCAACACCCAACAAACAACAGCTATACGGCCACTTACCTCCCATCTCACAAACCATCCAAGTGAGACAAGCAAGACATGCTGGACACTGCTAAAGAATAAACTTATCAGCGACTTTCCCTTGACTCCAGAGTCAAAGGAATCCGTGCTATCGACACGCCATGATGATGATGATAATGATGATGATGATGAATAAAGGATATGATATTGGTGGCTACCTAATTTAATAATCATGTCTTTGTTAGCAAATCATTGCACTATTTTTTTTGCATATATATATATATATATATATATATATATATATATATATATATATATATATATATATATACCACAACAAAATTATCAAGGAAGCTTACTCTACACCTTATACCAACATTTAAAAAACACTATTGTCTTACTACAACATAATGAAATATTTAGCTGATAATACAAAATACTTTATACTGACAATAATATCAAAAACTTAAAAATCCTTGAGGCTCTTTATATAAAATTTAGACAATCTATTATTAACATAATTAACTTTGAAACGAGTGACAATATTCTAAAATGTTTAAAATAGATAGAACAAGTTTTATTCTAAATTACGTTTGCCTAACTTAATAGAAATATTTTTTTAAAAGCGTCACCTTGATGACAAAAACAAAACAATAGTTTAATTAAACATTAAACAGTTTTAATAATGATAGATATACACCTTGATGATGGTTCGGATAAGAACCGAAAGTACTTGGTCCGACAATATTGGCTCATTGGGAGAAATCATTAATACCTTTTAGGATTGTAATATCAAAAGAATTATTGTGAAGGTTGAAAGAAACATTAAAAAAAACGTTAAAATAATAAGGATTCTATTTGTTTAATAAAATGTGTTTCTTTGTGATAAAACATACCAATTCTATTCTATTATAAATCTACAAAGATATTGCTATGTATAAATATTCTATTCTTTGAATTTTACTGCGTTATATATTTCATCACTGTCATCCAAAGAGTATATATATATATATATATATATATATATATATATATATATATATATATATATATATATGGAATCTGAGAATAGATTCATTTATTTCTCGTGTTGATTCTTAATTCTCTTTGATTGACGCGACCATCTTTGAATTAAATCAAATCATTTTCGTTCTTGTCCATTTTTTCCTCCATGATCCTCTTCATGAAAAGATATTAAATGACACAAATAATTGAAAATATATAGCCTGCTGACTATAGAAGAACTAAAGATTCTAATAAATATTCCATTCATCGCTGCACTCTTCCCATAATAATAAAACTAGGCTACATATTATATTAGCCTTTTTTTTTTTTTTGAGTATTCTGTCTGTGTACATGATTTGATTATGCGGAATATTACTTTTGAATTATGACGATGATAATCTACGTGAGCAGGAACGAAAATAAATCTTTTTCTTCGTTTCTAAAGAAATTCAATTGGAAAAAATACACGTTCTCCTAGTTTCAAACAGACACCAGAGAAAGCCTATGTGCATGCACGCATGCATGCACTGTAGTCTATATGCCTATGCAGGATTTATGTCTTCAGTAAACTAATTTGGAGACGTTCGTTTCAAAACGGTTATCGTCGTAGGAAGTAGGCTCGGCTACCCAAGTTCAAATCCTGGGCGAGGCTGTTTGCAATTCACATAGCACTAATACCCCTGTTATGTTTTACCATCCAAATGATATTCAATTGAGATTTCATAGCATTTACAGAAAAGGTGATTCATTGATTTGAAAATTATTTCCACGAAATTTGTTACAAAATACATTGAGAATTTAATTGAAATAGTCCTATAATTACTGAAATCTTATATAATCAATTTGTTGACCGTCTGTCATGATAACCAGTAATGTTCCCCATAGAGTGTGATCTTGGGAAAGTGATTGATTCCTCATCCTGGAGACGTGACTTATCCAGTGTAGCTGGGATCTTAGTGGTATGGACTCCACTTCCTATGGTGAAAACCGTTACGACCAAGAAATAATAGTTAAAATCTCGAACAAGGCTGTTTGCATTTCACATAGTACTAATACCCCTGAGAAATAAATATTCTCCCTCTAGCTATGCATAGATAGTAGGACATGCTGGGATCTTTAACCCTGCTATGGCAACTGAGCTAAGAGAACATCCCGCCCCCATTTCCGCCCTGGGTGGAATGATATTTTAAATAGTGACTTCGCAAGATTGGTCACGGATTGCTAGATCACAATACTAGATGTGCTAGATAATGTCCTGAGTATTTCCCTATTGCTTCAAAAGATATCATTTTTTAATATTAAATTGATCTTTTTTTCTTTTTCTTTTTTCTCTTTTTTTTCTTCTTTTGATAAACTGACATAACAATGTACACCTTATTCCCTAATGTTTGTTGGTAGGCAAGTTTTTTATTTGAATCTACTCTTTTCAAGGGCTTCATTGTAAACTTTACTGTTTTTCTTAAATGAAAAAAAAATGAAAAATATTTAAGGAAAGGAGTAAAGTTTATAATAAGGCCATTGAAAAGACAAAACAAAAGATTCAAACAAAAACTTTCCTACCAATAAACATTGGGAAATAAGAAAGGCAGAAAGAGGAAAGTAATGAGGAAACATGGGTATACATAGATACATGTGGGTAGAAATAGATATATAACCGCAAAAGTCACAACAGATAGAATATACACATGTTTTCTATGAAAAAGCAGTATGTGAAAGGGAAACAAAAACGGAAAATGTCTTATTTGATAATGATGATGAGTCAAATGGCTATAGCAGGAGCAAAAGACGATGTCTTTTCTGTTCGAAGTGGCAAGACAGGCTGAGAATGAGCTCCCTAACGGACACGTCCATTCTTCAAGAGAGACAATTACTTATTGTCTTCCTACAGTGGTATGAAAAAGGGCAGAAACAAAGCACCGTAATACATGACAAACAGGGGCACCTACACGGGTCTTCAATTCTCTCATCTTATTGAAGTTAGAAGACCAGAGTCACTTAAACTGCTTACCCCACTCCCACCGACATAACAGATCTCGGCAATGTAAGTACCGAGGGAAATGAATAATTCGCATTTATAACAGTATCACACAATTCGAGAAGAATTTATCAGATATATATTGACTACATATTTTATTTAATATCACATTTTATTTGGAATTTCCATGTATCCGAGGATGAAATGTCTGAATTATATGTCATTACCTAATAGAATATCGTTGTAATCATACTTTGAACATGAGAGACAGTATATTTTAATGTGTCTGTCATCTTTACTTATATTAATGAGAGACTGCTGCCGAAAGATATTAACATTCACTGGTATGAATAAATGAAACCAGTCACCTCAGATATTTTACTAATTGTCTGACAAGTATATTACTTGGCTGCATTATGAACTTCAGCTTGTTAGTCGGTAAGATCTTCTAAATAGCTTGAACAGTTCCTTAATTACAGAGGGTTTTTAATACTAAAATCTAGTTGAAAACCTGTTCTTCGGGCCCGATTTTAAAGTACCACTGAATTGTTGTTGTTTTTTTTTTTAAATATATAATTTAATAAAAACCGTCGAGAGGTTAATGCTTGTGGCCTCCTGGTTTCCATTGTTCGTACTAGAAATGTAAACAACCCAATTTTCTGAGAGTTTTTTTTTGGGGGGGTGCGACTAGAAAAATATGGGGAAAAGGTCATAAAAATGACTCCAACTTTTGTTTCTTGCAAGATGCCTACTTTATATTGTCAAGAAAAGAAAGAAAGAAATTAACCTAATCAGCATTATGCTTACAATGTAAATCACGCTAAAAACTAATATTTTGTAATTTTCAAAAATTATTATTCTAAATATATGTCCGGGCTCTGTAAGCAGCTACAGAAAATTTGCTGGCCAAGGCTTTAGCGATCTTTGAGGGATGAGGTGATAGATGGATAAGAAACATTTGGTAAATTATATTAGTATGTATTATTGGATAATACTTATCCATTTTAAGTAACCCCTGTTGGTTGCGTTTAGAATACACCGACTGTATTCCTTGCAGAGAGGTAAGACCCTCCTCAAGAAAAGGGATGTTCTTGCTTTGACACTAAACTGCATCTGATAGTGAAGCTGCAGTCCTGGAGATCTGAAGATTGTGAAGTACCTCGTTTCATTGCCATTACTTCCAGATCCACTCTCAACTGGGGTCAAATCTAAGGATCAAATAGATCTTTTTGAAAATTGTTCGTATTCGATTGAACTGTGTGCAAAAAATCTTGAGAAACAACTACACAAAAAGTAAACATGAACATACAATGAACATGATTCATTAACTAACCCTAGGTGGTTGATATGCTATTAAAATCAATCGAAAAAACTTGATATTACGTATTAACTCCTCTTAAAACTTACCTTATGTAACATCCTACCCGGGGAGAAGGGTTCGGTAAATACATAATTGAAAAAATGTCAGGTCCACTCGAGACTATGTTCGAAAAACGTAGCTGTTATGATTGGAGGTACATATTCTCTTTGAGACGTATTGTTTCCAACTGAAAAAGAATCCAAAGACAATAGGTGGACGCATTACAGTTTTGGTTACAATAAAAGAAGTTCTAAGCTATTTCGGGATAAACGGTAATATCTTTCCTATAATATCTTTTAAGAAAATATCGGAAAAATTTTAAGGTATTTTTCAAAAGAGCTTCAATTATTTCTCTTGTATCAGTTTTTTTCTCAATGTAATGGCACCACAAAGGGTGTCTGCCAGCGTAGACTTTACAGAGAGAGAGAGAGTTAAATAGAAAGAGAAGGACGGACGAGTTTGTATCAAATGAGAAAGAGTGGACGGGTGAGAGAGAGATAGAGAGAATGTATTCTCTGTGGGAGATTGAGGTTATGGAGAGAATTGAAATGGATTTGATCCTAGCTAGGTTGGTTTTTAAAAGATACAATTTTTTTAATTATTTTTTTCGTGCTAAATCGGTTTGAGGAAATATGTCATGAAAGTTTGATGAAAGTTTTCCAAGGCTTTGATGGGACAGAAGAATATAAAGGGACAGATAAGATGCACACTAAACCCAAACTTGGTTTGATGGTGATACCTCTAACATTCCACACACAACTCTCAAGCTTTTTCGATCCTTAGATTTATTTCAGAGTCAAAAGATTCATCTCTAGTGATGGTATACTATAGAATCAGCCACCTCTAATTTTGTACGAAGATGTTTGGATATACAGGAAGCTGGCCAGGAGATGGGGTGAACATGATCTTAGCCTATTTCGGATTTTGGTGATTCCCAAAACAGGGAAGAGATCGACTACAACTTACATATCTTTTTTGGTGTGAGCAACGATATCTGCATCGTCAACATAGAAAAGTTCTTGAACGAAGGTGCGAAAAGTTGTGATTTTGAAAAATTTGCCTGTGGTTCTGAAGCATATGTCACAGTTTGGAAAGCGTACGAGAAAGTTCCAGCAAAATGGAGAAAAGGGTAGGGATAAGAATGAAAATATAAGTTCCGAAAGTAAGCCTTCATGTCACAATGTATTTGTACAAACATGTTGACGTTTTGAAGTGGACAATCAAGTTTGCCGAGGATAGTCCATAGACCGTTCATATGGACAGTATCAAAAGCTTTGTTAAATCAACAAAGATCTGATAAAGACCTACATGATGTTCGATGTATTTCTACTGGAGTTGACATTTGTTCATTGTTGACAGTTGTTCATTGTTCCACGATCTGATCTAAAGTCATATTGACTTTACAGAATAACAGAGGGAATGTACATTTTGTTAACCAATTGAGCAAACGTTTTGCAAAAACCTTGCTAACCGCTTTCAGCTGTAATCTCTACATACGAACTTGTATAATTAACTACGGTTAAACAGCCCAGTCTGTCCTACTATTTACACATAGCTGGAGGGAGAGTAGTTTAATTCATACCTTTCCCAAGGGTATTAGCGCTTTGTGAACTGTAGCTTCGTCCAGTATTTGAACTCGGGTCGACGAGTCCATTTCCTACGACTCTAACCATTACACCACGTTTCCAATATTTAGTTTAACCACGATTACGGTGTTTCAATATAATCTAAATTTTCTGATATTTTGTGAATAGGCATCATTTCAGTTAATTTACCGATAGTTTAAATCGAAGCGAAAATATTCAATGTGGGGTATTAACAGGAAATATAACTTTATATATATATTATTAATATTTCCTATGATATACTTTAAATTTTCATGAATAATTAATGAAATTATCATAAATAAAACTCACTGGTTACATTCCTAAGCAGTGGTCGATGATTTATATTTCTATTTGATAACAGATTAAATGAGAAGAAATCATGGCCGCCGCTGGAGAGAGAAATATCTCTTCAAATGAGTCAATTATAAATTCTTGTAGTATTCTGAAGTCAAATGAAAGGCAGTGCCAGTGGATTTTTAAGTATCGGTTAATGACAAGAGAAAACACTTGTAAAATGCACTCGATTTTTTTTCAGAGGTCAACATAGGACTTTTACACACGCTCTTTTCGTTTAGACATGTGACGAACGAATCCAAATGGAATTTGCATACCACAAATATTTGCTTTTACACACACATCTTTTGTTATTTCTCCTTTCTATCTTTAATCAGTACTGTTATATATATCGCTTCTTTTTTTTTTGTCTTTTTTATGTTATTGCATTAATGACATTTTGTTATACACTCATTGACCTTATTATCCATTCTCAAATCATTTCTTTAAATGATGATCTCTGAAAATTCTTTCAATGTTAAAAAGATTTATATAAATTAAACAAAATTCAATGATGAATTAAATCAGTAAATTGATAGATTTTTATTTCTTTTGTTAGTTGTCTTTTGTTGTTTTGCTTAAGGTTTTTGGGAAAAGGTCATTTTTGTGAGTTGAAAGTAAAAATTAATTGATTGATTGATTTTAACAGCATTTCAACCTGTCTAATGTTATTTTATGCCTAGAGGTTAGAGAGTTGCGTACATTGTACGTTTATATTTACATTTATTGTGTTAGTCTAGCAGTTCTTTTAAGGCTAACAACAACAACAAATAAATGAATGAAAACTTAATTTAATTCTAAATATATATATAGAGAGAGTCAAATTTGAGAGACCTGCCAGTCTAGTGAAGAGGGAATAACGATAGCTGGCATCTTATGTCTGAATGTTTCTTCTTGGAGATGAATTCTTTCGACCTTATCGTAGAATTGGTCCTATAGTTTCTGTTGAATTTGAGCGCCAAAACTACTAGGTATGACACGTCATTGCTACATCCAATCAGAGAAAGGCTCTCCCTCTCTTGACTCCATATATAGAAGCAGACATATTTTATTGACTCAAGAAAGTTTTTGTGTTCTTAAGTGTTTTTTTTTTTTTTTGTTTTTTTTTGTGAAGAACACGGTCTTATCGAATACGAATATTTTTAAAAACAGATCTATTTGATTCATATATGGGAACCTAACAGGTACTGCCGCTTCGAGTCTAAGTGGACCTGGGAGTAATGGCACTGAAGGGTACGCTACCCTCATCAGATCCCAAATCTCCAAAACTGAAGCCTCAACATCAAATGAAGTTTAGTGTCGCACTCAGGACACCCATTTTTTGTCATACCCAGGACACCCCCCTTTGCAGAGGATACAGTCATTGCATTATAAGCCCCTGCTGAGAGAGAGAGAGAGGGGGGGGAAGTAACATTTTGTAGCGTTACTATAAGTTGCGATATCTTTTAAGCTTTTGACTTTTGAAATGTGCTAATTGTCAAATTGTCAATGATTTTCGCTCTGGTTAATACGCAAGTTTTCCCATAAATTCTGTAAATTCTTTTTTACTCTTTTATTTACCCAATCAACACTTTTGACATTTTTGGGTCCCGTTGATTTAAAATTCTTTTTTCTTTTACGCGTGGTCATGCGTAAATTCGTTCCACTGAGTTACATTTCACTCCATTTTGTTGTGAATATTATCTTTCCGTCTAAATCGTATTTATATTTTCTGATTAACAAAAGTCATCATCATCAAGGCATACCGATAGCACGGATCCCCCCCTCTCTCTCTCTCTCTCTCTCTCTCTCTCTCTCTCTCTCTCTCTCTCTCTCTCTCTCTCTCTCTGCACTACAGCATCCATCATCCGCACAGAGGTGATGAATATGTTATGGCTGGTTGGCCCACACTGGTGTATCCATTTGTAACTCCATCGGAGAACGTTGCTTATGTGTTCGTTTTTGCTTCTCCAACAGTGTCCAGCATGTCTTATTCGCCTTTCTTAGATGATAATTCCCATTTAGCTTTTTATTCAAGTGTTTCATTAGAGCCCAAGTAGTACAACCATACAGTAGTACTGAGACAGTTACAGCTTGGAAGAATTCGTAAAAGAAAAAAGAATTTTAAATCAACGGCACCAAAAAGTGTTGATTGGGTAAATAAAATTGGGTAAAAAAGAAATTGCAGAATTTTATTTTATCAGAGAAATCAAATTTCCATTTGGTCGTCAATTTGTCAATAACAGTCCACGCTTTGCCAATGCGATAGTTAAGTGTAAAGTGTGCTAGTGTAAAGTATTTAACACAATAAATGTAGATATAAACGTACAATGTATGCAATTTCAGTAGATGAGATATTGCTTCCGATTTATATGAAATGGCCTACTAATTTTATAGACGTGTCCATTTAATGATATGCCACTATCTGGATTAAAATGTATTTTTCTAAATACTACAATGCAAATAATCTAAGTATCTTAAAAAGACATTCATTAGTATTTTCATGTTTGTGTATGCATATACTTTTTTACGTGACCGGTGATAAAATAACAGGGAAAATGTCACAGAAAAAAGTCACAATATTGGCTAGGGAAAAATTGCAATTAATTTATGATGTCCAGTTTAGATAGAATTTGAATTTAATTTGAATTAGACGTAAGAAATTTATCGAGTTTTTGGTTTAAGATTCTTTTTTTTTTTTTTCCTGTGAATTTTTTTCTGTAACTTTTTTACCTGTGACATTTTTATCTGAATTCACTTTTTATTAATTTTAATGATACATTTGTTACATCAACATGTAACGTATATATCATTATCTAGACTTATAAGTTAGCTTAATCTATAATTTTACGTCGGAATATTTCCCTCTCTCTCTCTCTCTCTCTCTCTCTCTCTCTCTCTCTCTCTCTCTCTCTCTCTCTCTCTCTCTCTCTCTCTCTCTCTCTCTCTCTACCTATCAAGGTAAGTTTAAACATTAATGGTTCTGATTATTCGTTTTTTGTTGGTTTTTTTTCCAGTCAAGAGACTGTATCCGCTCTCTATAACTGAAGAGTTCCGGAATAAATCTATATGCTGCCTATATTGATGATGATCGATTTACTTGACATGGGTGAAGACTCAGCTGCTGCTGCTGCTGCTGCTCAGCAGTCTCTGACGTCTAAGTACCAATAATGATTACGTCAGTTCAAACGATAATTGACGAGTATAGTTACTTATAGCAACTTGGTAGTGTAATTATCATGGCATTTGGCATATAGCAAAGGGACACTTGTGATTTAACCTTAGAATAAATGCTGGACCTATTTAAATATTCTGTAATCTGACTGGATTCGTAAAAAAACTCAAAGCCCAAATTGAACGGTTTATTTTTATGCCAACGCCTTTAATTTCCGGTTATTTCTAACTCTAGATATATTTTATGATATTTTAATTATTCAGAAAGTTCTTATAGATTCTAATTGAGTATGAACTATATATCATTTCCAAATAATGAGATTCTGAATTTATATTTATTACTATCATGGTATTCATTCTTTGCTTTTGATCTATTGTGCAGTAGATCTGTATCAGACTCAACTAAATGATTGATTGATTGATTGATTGATTGATTTGAAAGACACGTCAACCCGTCTAGCTTTATTTATTTCATTCATTTCAGGTTAAGGAATCGCGTTCATCGTACGTTCATAATTTACATTTTTCATGTAGTTGTTTCTTTTTTCACACGGTCCTGGCAAATACGAATAATTTTAAACATATCTATTTGACCCATAAATAGGGCTCCAATAGGTACTACCACTCCATGTCAGAGTGGACTAGGGAGTAATGGTACTCACATTCCTTAGATCTGCGGAACTTGAGTCTCATCATCAGATACAGTTCAGTGTCATACCCAGGACACTCTTTTTGGAGACGTCTTGCACTTCTGTAGAGAATACAGTTAGGGCATTTAGACCCGACTATGCATTTACAAATGTCAGTTTGAAAACTGTTTTTGATTTTGTGCATTAACAAAAAATACTTCAAAGGCACCTTTCTCTCTCTCTCTCTCTCTCTCTCTCTCTATATATATATATATATATATATATATATATATATATATATATATATATATAATATTTTGAAGGCCAGTACAATGCGTATGAAAAATAAAAACAAAAAGATGTTATTTTTGTCTTATCGATTTCGAAGCATTAGCTTCATCATCAGAGTTTATTTTCAGAAATGACGTGCTTATGTTTTTATTTGTGTGGTTACAATTTCTCTTCTTATTTCCTTTTCCTCTCCTTTTTTTTTCTCCCTCTTTTTCCCCTCCTTTATGAATGAAATGGGCGAATAAATGTAATTTCTTATTTCTCTCTTTTTTTTTTAAGTTTGTGGAGAACAAATATTCCTAATATCGTCTGTCATCCGGCCAAATGTTGCAAGTGTGTTGCCAGTGTGTTGCCATGTCAAAATTCAAAATAAAAAAATAAATAAATAAATAAAAACCGTCAATAGAAAAAATTATATACTTAGCTTTTGTTTCGCTTTCTCTTTTCTTTTTTTTTCTTTCTCCCTCTTTTTCTTTTTTTTTGTGTTATTTCTTCTTCTTTTTTCCTTTGTTCTCTAATTAAAATTTTTTTTTAGTAAATAAGTAAATAAAAGATTATCTTAAATTATGTATTAGTATTGATAGAAAAAAAAATTTTTTAAGAAAATATCTTTTATGAGTACTTTTCTCTCTTTTTCTTTTAAACTTTAAATAGATTAAATATTATATTAATTATATATTAAAATATCATATAATAATTACATATTAGGATTGATGCAAAATTCAAAACAATAAAACAAAACATTTTCCTTTTAAATTTCAAATAGATTAAATATTATAAATCAAATATTTAAATTACAAAAGGCATAGTGTTTTGTTTCAATTATACATCTTATTTAACTTCTTTTTTTTTCTTTTGCTGTTATTATTTATTCTTATTTTTTCCTTAAATGCTTATTAATAGTTCTAGATTGACCGTAATCATATATATATATATAATATATATATATATATATATATATATATATATATATTCAGTAGTAATGCATAAAACATTTTTATATGGTCTAAGTTAAAAATAACTTTCGTATTCATTACACTGGTTTTTGATTGATAATTAAATTTCCGATGATGTCTAAAAAATTCTAAATGATTTAAATACTTGAAGCACACATAAAGAGAAAATATGATTTGCAGTTTTATTTCATATAAATTCCATTGTTGCTTTTACAATAAATGCAAAATATACAATAACAATATATATAATACTTTATTCACATATTTGTTAGCATTTAATTTTACTGAAACTATAAGATCAATATACAGTTGGATATTCTATTTGTGGATATTGCTGGTACCGAAGAAATATTCAGAGATCTTCTTTTTTTTTCTTTTCTGCCTTCGACAACACATTGGTGTAGGTTATGAAAACTTCTTATCTTATCGAATACAATAATTTATGTTTACTTGTGTTAAGAAAGAAATATAAAGAATTGTCATGTGTGTTGAAGCGAGAAAACTAACACGTTAGAGAACTGTTAAATTATCTATATTTCATTCGCAATGTTTCAGTATGTATATGCGATTATATGTATGTATTTTTATATCTATGGTAAAAAATTGAAATTTACTCTATGGGAAAATTTGTCTGTAAACATGTAAATATGTAGGAAAAATAAATAACACTTATAATGTGGTTCGATTAACTCACAAATCTAGATTAAGATAAAAAGGATCTTCTGGACTTATACTAAGTTAAAACGTACAAATTCTAAAAGCATAAGATCGATATATATATATATATATATATATATATATATATATATATATATATATGTGTGTGTGTGTGTGTGTGTGTGTGTGTGTGTGTGTGTGTGTGTGTGTGTGTGTGTTAGGGTAGCGTGGACATGAAGTCAACGGCGTCAGTTATTCGCAAGAAATGTACGTATAGAACCCCTGGGAAGCAGCATGGTGGGTGTAAAGCAAGGCGGATGAACCTAAAAAGCAGATCAACGGCACGCTTTACAAAGATACTGGACGGATGAAATTCATAGGTCAACAGCCAGGATCAAATAGTTCAGTCAGTAACTACTGCTACTCAAGGGTGATATCTATTGATAAGGGAACAAAATCAGATGCTGAAAGATCAACATGACCAAGGTCCATAGCAACATCTCAAACTTTCCTATCGCCCATCGAGCGGGAAAACAAGAGTTGCATTCTACTGAGGTTATAGCTCTGGCTCCAGTATTCGAAAAATCAGCTACAGAGTTCAAACACAAAACAAACTTACATGCAACATAGCGACTTTTAATCTTAAAACATTAGAAACAATAAACCAACTATCTGAACTAACAGCGTCTGCAGCCGATAAGAATATAGACATCATATGCGTACAAGAGCATATTTTACCAAAATTACCTATCACGAAACCGGCAATAGATGGACATTTGTGTCGGCATCTGCATGAAAAAACTCCGCCAGTGCCACCATAAGAGGTGTAGGAATGCTCTTTAGCCCCCATGCATTAAAATAACCAAACAGCATAGAGGAAAATATAACAGGGAGTCATGTGTACTACATTTAATGGCAACCTTTGCACAACATTCATCTCTTGTTACAGCCCTAATAATGCTAATGATGAAACGGACATCACCACATTCTACAATCAGCTATCTTTCTTAGTGCAACACACTCCTAAACAAAACATCCTGATCATCGGAGGAGACACGAATGCCTAATTAGGTAAAGACGATAATAATAAATTATCTTTGTTCAATTCTCCAAACAGAAACGCTGAACATCTAGCTGGATTTTCTCCCGAGAACGGGCTTGTGTGCTTGAACACCAAATATCAGTAAAGGACGGGTAAAATGTGGACTTATACATACCCAAATAATACATAAGCGTGGCTTGATTATATTTTATTAAACAAGAAGTGGGTGAATAGCGTTATGAACTGCGATACATACTCCTTTTTTGAAGGATATAGATACTACCGATAATATAATCGTCTCTGTAAAGATACGATTGAGTCTACGCTGAAATAAGAAGCAAACAGGGAAAATTGTACGTTATGACTAGTCCTCGCTTATCAACAATGATATATGCAATCGCTACTGTTAGAAACAAATTCAATATTCTTCAGGAAACATAAGAAAGCCATTCACCAAAATATGAGTACGAATACTTTGTCACCTAGAAGCAGCAGCCAAATGTATTCCAACCAAATAAATAGCCAAACATACAGTCCCATGGGAGACCAAAGAAATTAGAGAAAACATAGAAAAAACATCTCTACGTAAAAAGAAAAATCAAACAAACGCCAATAGACAGAATTTCAAGAGAGCCCAGTTAGGCCTAACTAAATCTTACAAGAAATCAGGAGTAGAATACATCCAAAACCAAATAGATAAAATTAGAAATTATGTGTATATAACATTACAATTTGCATGGCAAACAGTTAATGAAATTAGTGGTAGGAAAAAGCGCTTCGATATCAAAGCTAAGAGCTGGCCGCTAAGAAAAAAACTGTGGAAAAGTGGAAAGAACAGTTCAAGAATCTGTTTAGAAACTCCGCTAAAATCCCCAATAAAAATACTCAACTTGGCATCAAATAAGGACACTTTACGATAGATGAACTCGACATATTCCTAAGAGCAATCAAAAATAGAAAGGCCTCTACGAAATACCTCTCGAAGTATGGAAGTCAAGCAAATTTGACGACATGCTATTTAAATTATGCAACGTAGTGTATACACAAAATGCAAAAGAAATGGGAAAAAATTGCATCCCCCCTTTCCCCAATAAAAACGACCTCGGAATCGTTTAACCGGAATCACCAAAAACTATAGAGGTATAACTCTTACTGTCCTAGCTACTAAGGTTTATAATGCTCTTCTCAATTGCACCCGACCCGTAATAGAGAAGATTGTTAGGAAAAATCAAAACGACTTTCGCAGATTCGATCCACAACTTCTCAGATTCTATCCATCGAATCATAGATGTGGTTTGAGCAAAAAGTTTCGAGGCAACACTTGTTTGTAAATCATTTAATTCCATGCACAGAAGGAAGATGGAGCAGACTCTTCTTGCTTATGGTCTCTCCCCTCAAAATTGTGACCACTATAAGGATGCTTCACCTGATGGTCACACAGATTACTTTGACATTGTTGCCATTTGACAGAGTTCTACAAGGAGATACATTAGAACCATTTCATTTATAATTTGCCTCAACTACATATTACGAACATCATTAGATCTAAAGAAAGAAAAACGATTCACGCTAAAAAAAATTTTTTAAAAAAGACAAGGAGCAGGCGATACCCTGCTGAAACTATTACAGATGCGGACTACGCAGATGCTCTAGCACTTCTAGTAAATACATTTGCACAATCCAATCCACTACTACATAGCCTAGAGAGACATTGGTGTCCATGTAAACACAGATAAAACAGAATTCATGTGCTACAACTAAGATGGAAAAATCTCCTCACTGGACGGTAAGGACCTGAAATTAATAAACCAGTTCATATACGTTATTGATCATTTGAAAATCTAACTCTCCTGATAAGATAAACCGAAGATTCTTCCAAGCTGTAGCAGTGTCAGTGCTACTATACAGCTTCACCACTTAGACCTTAACGAAACGATTAGAGAAAACAACGATATGGGAACTGTACAAAGATGCTACGTGCTGTCTTGAACAAATCTTGGAAGCAGCACCCCACATAGCACCTCTTCGGCCACTATCATACAAACCATTCGGATTAAAGACATGCTGGATATTGCTGGAGAAGCAAGGACGAGCTCATAAGGGATGTTATCCTATGGGCATCTGCACATGGACACACCAGTGTGGGTCGGCCAGCAAAAACCTACTTTGATCAGCTCTGCATAGACACTAGATGCTGTGCTAAGGACCTTCTATGAGTGATGACCGATAGGGACAGATAGTGAGGTAGAGTTATGGAGATCGTGCTGTCTCAACGACTTGATGATGATGATGATGATGATGATGATGAAACTGGTACATGGTAATTCCATCGAAGTTAAAGACAATGTTTGATCTGAAAAAGCAACATCTATATAGAATAATATCCCAATTGATTGAGATGGAGGGTGAAAGAATAACCCCCTTGCTTGCAGAGGGAATATTTAGAAGAATATCTCATTTGGTTGAGGAGGTGGAAGAATATTCCACTTGACTGTGAGGAGGGTATGTGAATGGGCGTAACGTTGAACAAGCATACTAATTTCAGTATTGACTGCTAGAACAGAAAGATGTATACGGATATCCGTTGATACCTTTATTTGACCTTGCACTTCTTGCAAATAAATTGCTCGAGCCGAATCTCTGCTGTATAGCCCGGTGTAGGCATTTGTCTCTACGTGAACTCAGATAAAACAGAGTTTATGTCTTTTAATCGAGACGGTGTCATCTCCTCATTAAATGTCAAAACTTTGAAATTAGTAGAGCAATTCATGTACTTCGGAAGCAATATCTCATCTACTAGACAGATGGAGAAGCAAGGATAAACTCATGAGCGCCGTTATTCTATAGACTCCTACACTGACCGATCAAAAAAAACTTACATTCATGTGCGGATACTGGATTTCATCTCATCATCATCATCATGTCGCGCAATTAGCACGGATATCTATGACAATCTCTCGCCAACCCTCCCTATCATTTATTGTGCCAGAGAGGTCCTCTGAACAGCATCCAGTATCCTTGCATAGTTGGTCAATATAGGTCCTTGGTTGGCCCACACTAGCATGTCCATGTGTTGGCTTCCACAGGAGAACGTCGCTTATGAGCTCGTCCTTGCTTCTCCAGCAGTGTCCAGCATGCCTTATCCGTCTCACTCGAGTGGTTTGTGAGATGGGGGCAGGTGGCCATACAGTTGCTTCCTTGTGGGGTGCTGTTTCCACGACTTGTTCAAGACCACACGCAGCATTCTTGTGTAGGTCCCATCTAGCTTATTCTCAAGGCGCTTCGTTAGGGTCCAGGTGCTGCATATAGCAGTACTGATATAACCACAGCCTGGAAAAATTGTCGCTTTAACTTGTCAGTGAGATCGGATTTCCATATGACTGATAATTTGTTTGTGGCCGCCCATGCCTTTCCTATTCGTGTATTAACATCGTTTTCTGTGGATGAGATATCACTGCCTAGATATGTGAATTGTTCTATTGGCTTTAGAGGCTTATCGTCTGTGCCGGTGTATCTGCAAAAAGTGTGAGGTCATCAGCGTAGTCTGAATCTGTGACAGTCTGCGCGGGATATTGCTTGCTTCTTGTCTTTTTTAGCGTGAAACCTTTTTCTTTTATGGTATCTAGTGATGTTCGGAGTACATAGTCTAGGCATATTATAAATATATATGGTGCTAATGTATCTCCTTGTATGACTCCAGCGGCGATGTCAAAGAAATCTGTGTCGCCATCAGGTGAGCGTACCATTGCTTTAGTGTCTTTGTAGAGCATCATTATAGCGGCAACCGTTTCCTTGGGGAGACCGTATGCTAGTAGTATTTGTTCAATTTTCCCTCTGTGTATGGAATCAAATGCCTTGGAGAAATCTACGAATAGCAGCGTTACCTCTAGATTCTTTTCTCGAACCCCTTATATGATCCGTCGTATAGTCAGGATCTGAGAGGTTGTGGACTGATTTCTGTGGAACCCGTTTTGGTTTCCCATAAGGGTTTTCTCTATTTCTGGTCGGATGCGATTAAGAAGGGCATTATATATCTTGGCTGCAATAGCAGTAAAAGTTATGCCTCTGTAGTTTTTAGCGATTCCGTGGTCTCCCTTTTTGGAGAATGGGATGATGCAGCCTTTCGTTCATTTATCTATTCTATTTTGTCTACATACTGCATTGTATAGCCTAAGCAGTATGTCGTTGAACTTTCCCATCTTCCATACCTCGGGGGGTATTTCGTCGAGACCTGCAGCTTTTCTACCTTTTAGTTTCTTTAAGACTTCATTGGGTTCTTCTGTTGTGAAGTCGCCCTGTTTGATGTCTAGTTGTCTATCTACGATTTTTGGGGTTTTATTTTCTATGATATTAGGAGGATTCCCCAGAAGTTTCTGGAAGTGGTCTTTCCATTTCTGAAATCTATCTTTTAGGTTGGTTGCTTTTAGCTTTGATCTAGAGGTACATTTCCTACCACTAATTTCATTTACTGTTTGCCATGCTAATCGCGACTGTCTATCTTCCACTGATTGCCTGATGTTATTTATTTGTACTTGGATGTATTCTATTTGTTTGTTTGTTTTGTTGTTGTTGTTTTTTGGGGGTTTTTTTTTTTTTTTGTTTTGTTTTTTGTATGTTGTGGTTAGTTCAATCTGGGCTTTCTTAAGGTTGTGTAGATTGGTGTTGGTTGGGTTTGTTTTATTACGTTGGGCTGCTTTTTTTTATATCATTTCTCTTTTCTCTAACTGCTTCTGTCTCCCAGGGGATAGAGTGTTTGGCTCTTAGTTTGGTCGGTACGCACTCAGCTGCTGCTTCTAGGTAAGTACTGACAAAGTTTTCGTATTCCTCGTTTGGTGTAAAGCTTTCAGATGTCTCCTGGAGGATATCGAATGTATTTCTTATCATCACAGCGTAGCGATTGCATATATCGCTGTTGGTCGACCAGTCGTATTGTACAGATTTATTGGTTTGCTTTTTGTTTCTACGTAGGCTTAGTCGTAATTTTGCTGTGGCTATTCAGTGATCGGAGGATACTCCTTCGAAGGAGGAATCGCAGTTCATTGCACTATTTATCCATTTTTTGTTTATTAGGGTGTAGTCTAGTTGCGCTTTAATGTTATTTGGGTATGTCTAGGTCCATAATTTGCCCTTTCGTTTTTGGAATTTGGTGTTTAGACAAACAAGCCTGTTTTCAAGGGAGAACTCTGCTAGGAGTTCGCCGTTTCTATTTGGGGTGTTGTGTAGGCTGAATCTATTGTTTTCGTTTCTTTCTATCTGTGCATTCATGTCTCCCCCTATAATCAGTACGTTATATTTGGGGGTGTATCTGCATACGGAGGATAATTCGTTATAGAATGTTACGATGTTCGTTTCATTGCTGACATTCGTGGGGATGTAACACAAGACTACAGTCATGCAGGGATTACCATTAAACGTAGCCCTTATGATTCTCGGTTGGATTTTTTCTATGCTATTAAGCGATTTTAGGGCCCGTGGGCTGAGAATCATTCCTACACCCCTCTATGGGGGCATTGGCGGATTTTTTTCCATGCGGATGCAGACAAAAATCCAGCCATTTCCAGTTTCATGGCATTTTAGTTCTAGATCGCTATGGTCTAATCTGTGTAAAAATATATATATATGATTTCATCTAGAAGACATCAAATCCGATGGTCGATAGTGACGAATGGGGAGAGAGAGAAGGAGAATCCGTGCTGTTGGCATATTATGTTGATGATGATGATGATGCAATATTAAAAATGGCTTCTCCTTTCTTTGTTAACATCACTTTTCCACGTCTCAATTGACATTGCAGTTCGGTTTCATTCTCTGAATAATCACGAGAAACCTTGGTTAATTGTCTCAGGGTGAAATTAACACAAACATTGTTTGACTGCCTTTCACAATCTTCGAGTATTAAAGAGAGAGGAGGCAGAAACCGATCTTAAAATGACGAGGCGTTTGTTATTGCAAACTAACGCTCCATTTCTCATAGCCATTTTACTGATGTTCTCAGGACACGACCCCTCTCTCTCTCTCTCTCTCTCTCTCTCTCTCTCTCTCTCTCTCTCTCTCTCTCTCTCTCTCTCTCTCTCTCTCTCTCTCTCTCTCTCTCTCTCTCTCTCTCTCTCTCTCTCTCTCTCTCTCTCTCTCTCTCTCTGCGCGTGGGCGTGGCATAGCTGAACAGCTTTCGCGACCACTTAGAGATGATCATGATCATGATCATGATTTCAACAACTCTCATTAATTTTTGTTTTCATGCCGATGTGCAAAAAGATGTTATTACAATTAGCCTAACGGACAAGATTTGAATTTTGTCAACACGTCTTTCTTACCGCTGTGACTTTTTTGTAACTTATCTATTCGCATCCCGTGATCACTTCACTTCAGCACTCATTTACAATGTTACACGACAGAGAGGAGATACTTCAATTCAGGTTCGAACCCCGCGTAGTTAGCAGTTGCATTCGACTGGGTAATGATCTATGTGGTATATTTAGTTAAATAGCCCTCATGTTTCCTTTTATATCACTATAGAATTACAGCAGAAGAAACACCAAAAATAGATTATCCACAACCCATTAGAGAATGGTTCGAAAGCTTGCCTTTCCAGATAAGCCTGTATCACTAACCGATGTTTATGAGAAATATGTAACATTCTAAGTCAATATTATATGTCTACAATTGCATTGTTTGAAGTACTTTTTAAATTCAGATTAGTTGATTTGAATGGCATGTCAATCCATTTAGGATTATTTTATGCCTAGAGTTTAGAGAATTGCGTTCATTGTAGGTTCATTTTTACATTTTTGTGTGGTTTTTCTTTCCTTTTCTTTTTTTTTGCACACGGTCCTATTGAACACATATATTTTAAACAGATCTATTTGACCCATAGATAGGACTTTAACAGGTACTATCACTCCGGGTCAGAGTTGATCTGGGTGTAATGGCAATGAACGGGTATTCCACACTCCCAGATATCCAGAACTGGAGCCATATCATCAGATGCAGTTTAGTGTCATACCCAGAACACCTTGCAAAGGATGATGGCAGTGTATTCTAAGCTTTGTAGACAGGGCATCGTTTTAGATTGTAGTTTGCTATAATTCAAATCTTTTACCAAAATATGTGCTGATAATTCCTATTCAAATACATACTTTTGATGTCTTGATTAATATTCAGATACTAAACTATTTTGGTTACTGATGAAATATATTTTGTTTGTGTGTGTAAATAGGTAAACAAGGTTATGCCAGCCGATACGCCAACAATTTATAGCTGCAAAGGTCTTAATTTTGATATCAGAATCTCACAGGATACGCGAATATATACAGTACTTTCAAAATCAAAGCAAGATACAAAGAATCATTTAAAATATTGATTTTTCTTTACACGATTTCAGTTTTATAACATACACGCGTGACTATTTAGTTTACATGCATGTATTGTCGATGGATGTTAGGTTGTTTTGTTTTTGATGTCGAAAGTTTCTTTCTACTATTTTAGCTTTTCTTTGTTGGATGGGTCACATGAAACGTGATGTAACGATATTTTTACTTGTGCAGACAATTGAGAAGAGACAGCACGTAGGGACATATAAAAAGAACCAGACGTTATCTACGAATTGAATCACTTTATTTATTTTATACTGTAGATAGTCTACTAGACTTTAGACTAGGATTCTGTCTTGTGGATTTATTTGTTTGCCATTTCGAAATTGATTTTGTTACTTCCTGGAATTGATAGAGCTTTTTCTTATTTAGAATATGACATACAATAAACAAATTAGTTCTGCTAAAAAAATCCCAAACCGGGAATCATATGAACAGGAAGATTGAATTTTACTTTCTGCGCAGAATAACTCAAACTTATAGCTTCCTTCTTACTTTTTTATGGTATATCTCAAAAGAGCTAACCGCATTAATTTCGAGGGGAATGCTGGCTTCATTTTTTAAATCATCATTTATAAGATTTAGCAATTTTTCTTGCTTTTTAGATAAGCCTAACAACCAATTTGGGCCATAACATTTATGAAGTATTTGATCATTATATCTACTAGCACAAATATGCGTCATCCGGACGTGGGTATTTAAGTTTTAATGTAATAAAATATTAAACTGAACAAGAAAACCTAATGAAACTAAATAAAAAGACATATAAACGATTACACCTATTTTCTTACTCTTTTAAGGGTTTTTTTTGCACATGGTCCTATCGTATATGTATAATTTTAAAACACAACTATTTGTTTCATAGATTGGACTTTAGCGGTTACTATAGCTCCTGAATGGATCTGAATGTAATTTCAATGAAGGGGTACGCCATATACCCCAGATCTCAAGATCTGGGGACTCAATATCAGATTCAGTTCAGTGCCAAAACCTTGGATGGGATCATACCTCTCTGTAAATGGATACAGCCAGCGGATTCTACGTCCCGTCGACGGGCTTTCCTTTTAGATTACTGTGTGATATGGTATTGCTCATATCTTTTACCCAGATATGTGCTGCTAATTCATATTCAAGTGCATACTTTTAATGTCTTGAATAATATCAAAATACCAAACTATTTGGTTCCTATGCAAACATTTTTTATTAAATACTGTTAATAAATTTTATTTTAATTGATTTCTATATGAAATTAATAGAATTGCTTTTAATATTTTTAGTATTAAACAATATTAGAAATAAATAGCAAGTACTTATCTATTAAACACGTTTTTGTTAAAACCGGTATGCAAATTACCCACACTGTATACTATGCAAACCTTTATTGCAAGTGATATATAACACAAATTGCATTATTTTAAATTGCATTAATAACGTAGGCTATTTTGAGGCAAATCTTAATCAGCAAGACTTTATTAGAAACATTTTATTCATGTATGTGCAAATATAAAAATTGAGCAAAGCAAAAATTGATGTTAGATAAATAATAGCATTTAATATTGTCTAAAATTAGATTATTACGTTGAAATTATTTGAAACAGTGGGGGTATACTCAAAGAATAGAATCGCTTGGATAGTAGCTCTTCCCATTACTCTCGACTTACAAAATTTTCATAATTTAACAATTTAGCTAAATTAAAGAATAAAGAATAAAATCACTCTTTTTTTTTGTCAAGGGATTTCTTTTAAGATTTATCAACAGGTGTTTTGCGCATATAAAACCAAACAATATGAAAAAAATAATACAAAGCAAATATCTATTAAAATCAAATCCTGTTCACACTGTAAACCGCTATTTGATTATACATATACATACAATTGCGTGTTATTTGTATGTAGATACGGCAAACAGGATTTTCTTGAGAATTGATATTTGAATTAAAAAATAAAACCATGGACAATGTTACGTCAATAACTAAAGGAATTGCGACGTAAGTGGTTACATAGTTTTGGTAGCAGACAGGCAAACAGACACATAATCTCTCTAACGAAAGAAGATATTTATTAAGAAATATAATTTTGAGTTTTCACACTAGTAGAAGTTGATAACTTACACTGAGGTTTTGACAGTAACCCTCTTAAATACTCTAATACTCTCGCGCCATGTCGGCAGGGCTTAGAATATGCTGACTGTATCTCCTGCAGAGGAGAAAGACTCCCAAATAAGGAAATTCCTGTGTATGATACTATACTGCATATGATGGTGAGGTTACAGTTCTAAAGATCTTGCGAGTATGGAGTCCCTCTACACTTCCATTACTCTTAGGTCCACTCTAACCCAGGGAGGTAGGTAGGACTCCATCTATAAGTCAAATAAATATGTTGAAAAATTATCCGTATATGTTAGGATCGTGAATAAAATAAATCTACAAAAATGTACAATGAGTTTTCATGTAGCTCTATGCGTAAAATAACCCTAAAATCAATGAACGTTCACCGATTCTTTTATTGATTATTCTGGTTCTTCATTTTCATTTTCTTCTGAATTACGGAGACGCACAAAAATAATAATAAAAAAATATAATGCTGTAAACAAGAAAAGGCAGGGAGAAAAAGAATAGAAGAAAAGCAAAAATAATAAGTTTTAAAAATATTAAAACAACAATGACAAATGTCTGAATGTTGGCGAAAATGTCCAGTTAATTTATTGGTCTAATCTTTTAATCATTAAATAAAAATTGGACAAATCATATTTACATAAAAGTTCGTTTAAAAACGATGAAAAAATAACTATGTAGATTAGACATTTAAATTGTTAATTAACATTGGTAAAAAAAAAATGAATCCGCGCATTTTATATAGCGATACCAGTCATCCTATACGATAATCAATGAATTCACATCTTTGATTTAGAGAGAAAATGACCCCTATTTTATGTTCCGTAAGATACTTAAACAAAATCATCCGTAATAATAAATTATCTAATATCAATATTTGAATTGATTGAAAGCTTATAGACTATTGATATCAATTTTTTCAAGTATCTTGAGCATATACAACACAATTTTGCTGAATTTTAGCATTTTTAAAATAACTCGCTTAAAGGTTACAGTTAACAGCAATTCATTTTGATATAACGTCACATCCTACTTAAGGTATAACATTAAACTGCAAGCATCGAGATCTGATGAGTGTGGAGTACCCGTTCATTTCCATTACTTCAAAGTCTACACTGACCCGAACTGGTAGTACGTGTTAAGGTACCATCTACTAGTCAAATAGATCTGTTAAAAAATTATTCACATTCAAAATATTATTGGCATAAAAATTATTCATATTGCAAAAACCCAAGAAATAACTACACAAAGATATAGATATGAATGTACAATGAACACTATACTCATAAAATAACCCAAGACGGATTGACATACCGTTAAAATCAATCAATCATATAATAAATTGCAAATGAATTAATTAGTGTTCTTCTTTCATAAATATGGTCGGGTTGAGCACGAAAACAGCATACTACTGCTAATTATTATTAGATCACCTAAATGGATTGGAAATTGCTTTTTATCTAAGTTTTTAATGCTATAGTGCTAGCAAGAATCCTGCTATGATGTGCCATTTTTGCTCTACCCTTTATGATATCGATAAACGAAATAATATAAAATATCGATACAAGAAAGTTTAATAATACAAGACATGGTTTTATTCTATCTTATTTAATAAAAAAGAATGCAACAAAATGCGGAATAATACAATATTGCTCTACATTGATGTTATTATTTTGGCTTTAAGCCAGTAAAAGAAATCTGATAGGGTAATGCATCACTCATACACACTTGCTAAATTCATAGAACACATTGGTAACAATAACTGATTACTGCATAACATAAAAATGGATAAATAGTCTGTTATCGAAAACAAATGTCAAACAAATGATTCCTTAAAAAATGGTGCTACCCCAGAACAGTGGAAAACTGTTACTGTAATTCCACTGTTCAAAAAGGGCGACCGCACATCACATGTTAACTATCGTCCAGTCAGTCTTACAAGCTGCATTGCTAAGCTGATGGAGTCCTGCATCAGAGAAGGACTTTGGAAGTCCTGAAACTTTCACAGTCTTATCCGACCATCCCAGTTTTGATTTATCCCAAACTCTTGCTGTTGTGATCAACTTGTGGAGTTCCTAGAAGACATCACCCGGATCACTGATGGTGGCTCATGGGCAGACGTTGTCTACCTTGACTTTGCTAAAGCCTTCAACTCTGTGCCGCACAAAAGACTTTTGGCAAAACTCTCTGCAATGGGGGTGAAGGATAATCTTTTTAACTGGTTAAAGTCCTCCATTCTCAACCGGAGAGAGGTAGTTACAGTTCTTGGGCAACACTCCTCACCATATGAGATGTCATCTGGGGTACCACAGGGCTCAGTTCTTGGCCCCCTTTTGTTTGTTGCGTATATCAATTATATAGATGCTAACTTAAGGAATACCACAGAACTGAAGTATGTCGATGACAGCAAGCCGTACCTTGAGATAAAAAAGACAGATCCTGAACGCTGCAGATCTTTGTTGCAATCAGATCTGGACACAGTGCAACAATGGATCACTGAATGGCAACTGAAGTTGGCTGTGGATAAATGTACCGCCATTCATTTTGGGAGGAAAAACCCATCATACATATACTCCCTCTACAACACTAATATCAAGGAATCGTGTGAACGTGATCTGGGTATTACTGTCAGCAGTGATTTACATTGAACGAAACACATCTCTAAAATTGTCAAAAAGGCCGAGGGTGTCCTGGCGTCGCTCAGCAAGACCTTTGTCAGCCGCTCACCGGCTATCTATTTAAAGCTGTACAAAGCTATGGTGCGGCCACACTTGGAATTTGCATCACAAGTCTGGAACCCCTATCTCGTTCAGAACATTAACCTCCTAGAAACTGTACAGAGACGTGCAACCAAACGAATACCCTTCATCAGGCATCTGCCATATTCTGAACGTTTTGCCCTCCTGGGAATGGATTCGTTGAACCTCCGGCGTCTGGCAGCTGACCTGGTAAATGCTCATAAGGTCATTAATCATCTTAACAACAGCAACCTTAAGCACCTTTTTGATCTCCATGTTTCTAACACACGTGGGCATACCTACAAAGTCAGAAAACAGCATTGCTCATATGACTTTCGGAAACATTTTTTCACGCTCAGAATTGCCCAGGCATGGAATAAGCTGCCCGCGTCCGTTGTAGGCTGCCGAAACACTGCATCTTTCAAAGCCTCCATGCTTCCTGTAGTCCTCCAACACTATACATGATACCCCTCTCCACACACATATGCACACACGTGCGCACGTACATGTATATTATTACTGTAGACTGTTCATGTTCCTGACACTAATACATTATTCTGTGTACTAGACATGAGACTTTGATGAGTTGTGGTGCACCTGAGCACTGTACACAATAAATTTCATTATTATTAAAGTGGAATGGCATCAGTATAAAATAGGGAGAAGAAATAGAAATAATGAGAGAAAACAAAAATAAAATAAGATAAGATCGTAAATTTATTGAGAGAAAGAAAAGAACATTGAAATAAAAAAATAAAAAATTTCTATCCATTTTTAAATACTTAAATTTAAAGTGGTGTCATCAGTTAGAAAAGCTACCACATCTGGTTTGTGTGTGTGTGTGTGTGTGTGTGTGTGTGTGTGTGTGTGTGTGTGTGTGTGTGTAACAGCACGAAAACTGCTGTCTCAAAACATACGCGACCTCCACCTTCCACCAATTCTTTCATGACTAAAATCATCAGCAGGTGAAGACCGTTCAAACCTTAGCGACTCTCTACAAAAGACAACCCCCCACAAAAGACCGGAACTCTTATAAATATTCAAGTTATGAATTATATAAAAGATAACGGTCAATTATAATTTTAACAAACACGAACTAATAGTACGTACAACTAGTTTAAGGTGGAATACTAAACGAATACTAAACGAAGAGAATTTTCTCTTAGTGAAAATACTGAAGTGACCACACCAAAATACTATGTAACAAGAGCCTTTCAACATTCATCCTGTGCGGTTGATGCGACGCCTTTACGTGGTCGGCGCAAGCATTGCTGGAATCCAGGCCTCCACTACATTGGTCCGCTGCTGACGAGTCCGTTACTGCCTCCCGTACCAACCTTACCGCAGATCCTGCCTTTTGTACCGGTGTGTCGAATTCAGCTACCTACATATTGTCCTTTTTAGGATAATCTACCTTCAATTGTCCTTTTTA
Source organism: Doryteuthis pealeii (assembly GCA_023376005.1). Taxonomy (NCBI): domain Eukaryota; kingdom Metazoa; phylum Mollusca; class Cephalopoda; order Myopsida; family Loliginidae; genus Doryteuthis; species Doryteuthis pealeii. The sequence continues at coordinate 36,250,905 of CM042154.1, read as the reverse complement.
GGACAGACTCAATACTAAATTTCTTCCTCACCCGATTCCCCCGACAACTACCTCATAAACTGTCCTTATATGGACAAACAAAAATACGAAGGTCAGATCGCGCCACTTAATTTGTTCCAGTTCCGAGGCGTTCTACCCTTGTAATGACGAGGCAAACCTACCTGACTCGAAACGGTTCCGGTGCATGGCTTGCAAGGCGAAATGTAGCGAAGAAGAAAGGAATGTGGTCGGGGCGGTGTGTCGTGGAGTCCGGTCGGAGTGAGAAATGTTGAAAAGTTGGAAGGGGGGCAGAGAAGACACTTTTATTGGTATTGAAAGGCACTATGGGTAATGGCCCATGGTGCATTGCAACTCCTGTCTTCACCATAAAAGTGGCCCATATTGGGCAGAGAGGGTGTGGCGATTTTTGCGTGCTTTTGTGACACGGCGTTTTGTATGAAGAAGGAAGGAAAGAAAGAAAGAGGAAGGAAAGAAGACATAAGCTATTTCGGCGAACTATGGACAAGGTGTTTGACTACAGACTAATCCCGGAGTTTGGTGGGTCTCCCTCCGACGAACCCGTCATCGAATGGATTCAGCGTGTGGAGATGATCTGCGAACTCTGCAAAAGGACAGATATCGAGCTGATCCTACCGTTGCGCCTGCGAGGTGGAGCTCTCGCTGTTTATAGACAATTGAGCAAAGGGGAGAAGACTGATTTTCAGCGAATAAAACAGGCTCTGATAAAAGCCTACGCTCCTGACTCATTCGGTGCATATGATCGATTCGTGGCCCGGTGACTCCAGCCTGGTGAAACCGTGAACGAGTATTTGGCTGAATTACAACGGCTGGACCAACTCGTTGGGGAGCGACGAATGATTTGTGCATTCGTTTCTGGACTGCCGCAGGACCTGCGTCGATGGTTGCGCGCGTCATCGCGCATGGATGACATGACAATGGGAGAGATAGTGGATCGGGTACGGGCTATTATGGCCGACACTGAACAGCCCGAGGAGATCGTTGCTGCTACTAAACCTGCCCCTGTGCCAGCCGAGGCCCGAAGGAATGAAGTTGTGTGCTACAAGTGCTCCGGTCCCAATCATCTGTCAAGGGACTGCTTGTAAGGACGCTCGGATGCAGCCTTTGAACAACCATCTCGGCGTCTCCGTACGATCCGATGTTTTCGGTGTAAAAAGACCGGCCATATTGCTTCGGAGTGTTCGGGAAACGGCATGGGGGAGAAGTAATCAGCGTCAGCTTGCTCTCCAGAGAAAAGAAGAATGAGGCGCTGGCAACACTTGATGTTCATGTCAACGGGAGAAAATGCACGGCCCTGGTGGACACTGGGTGTACACGGACGCTGGCCAGCAGATTTGTGTGTGACGCCTGGAGGCTCGGACAAGCTAGTGTGCTGACAGCAGATGGAAAAATGTTTAAGTGCTGCGGGCGAAGCCGACTTCGGCTCACTGTGGGCAATGCTGAGTCGGTGCATCTTAATGCACTTGTTGTGAATCGGCAGCTGTTGGGGTTTGACCTCATACTGGGGAACGATGCCATCAGAGCTTTAGGTGGTATGACCATTACACCATCAGGAACTGTGAGCTTTGGTGGGTACGAAGCGAATATATGCGCTGCGATCCAAATTGATGAGCCGGATTTTCGCGTGGATTTCGACGAAAGGACGGACCAATGGATCGTTAAATGGAAATGGTCCGGAGGACGAGCTCCAGAGCTTCTGGACAATAAGATACCGGAGTACCAAGTTCCAAAACATGCCAGAGAGAGCTACGAAACCGAGCTTCACAAGTGGATTGAAAATGGCTGGTTGTTGTCCTACCCCGAAGAGAGACTTGGCCCACCTAAGGGACTGGTTCCACTAATGGCCGTAATTCAGCACAATAAGCATAAGGTGCGCCCTGTCATGGATTACAGAGAGCTAAATGAACATGTGGACGCATTTACAGCTAATGCTGACGTGTGCGCGGCCACGTTGAGGGAATGGCGCAAGAAGGGCGCGAATGTGTCATTGCTTGATCTGAAGCGAGCATATCTTCAGATCGGCATTGACGAGTCTTTGTGGCCTTATCAGACTGTGATATTTGGGGGCCACAGGTATTGCCTCACCCGGCTGGGTTTTGGCCTCAATGTGGCGCCTCTCATCATGAAGTCTGTTGTTGAAGCCGTTATGTCTCGAGATCCAACCATCAGGAGCGCCACGTCGGCATACATCGATGATATTTTCATTAATGAAGATCTAGTCTCTACAGCTCGGGTGAGGGCGCACCTGTCTGAGTACGGCCTGATTTGCAAGGATCCAGAGCGACTACAGGATGGTGCCAAAGTCCTTGGTCTGCAGGTCTGGGGGGAAAAAGGTGTTCTTCGATGGAAGCGGGGGAGTGAAGTTCCCGATGTTCCCCAGGTCATTACTCGCCGAAACACATTTTCCCTGTGTGGGAGACTTGTGGGGCATTTTCCTGTTTGTGGCTGGCTTAGAGTGGCTGCTAGATTTATCAAACGTCGGGCGAGTGCGGTATCGGCTGGTTGGGACACTGAGCTTGCTGATCCTCTACTGAAGAAGATGCTACAAGATACAGTCACCCGGGTTAAGCGGGGTGATCCGGTGAAGGGAGTGTGGTGTACCGCCGGCCTGGAGATGAATTTGTGGGTTGACGCCAGCTCACTTGCTACGGGGGTGTTATTAGACGACAATGGAGCCGTAATTGAAGATGCGTGCTGGTTGCGCCCTGACAATGACTCCCATCACATTAATTTGGCCGAACTCGATGCGGTGGTGAAGGGTGTCAACCTTGCGCTTCAATGGCAGGCAAAAGTACTTCACATCAAAACGGATTCCCTGTGTACGTACCATTGGCTCAATAACAGTTTGAGTGGAAAGTCAAAGGTACGCACCAAAGCGGCTGCGGAGATGTTGGTCAAGAGGAGGTTATACACCCTCTCACAATTGATCAAAGAGTATGAATTGACCGTAGACGTGACGCTGGTAAGGTCAGAGCATAACAGAGCCGACGAACTGACGAGAGTACCGCAACACTGGTTCAAGGCTATGAAAAAGGGGGAGGAATTGGCGCCTGATGTCTGTGCCACTGCTCTGAGTAAACATCAGATATTGAGTATTCACCGGCAGAGCGGGCACCCCGGAGTAAGACGGACAACCTATTTTGTGCGGCGAGTTGGCCCGTCAACAACAAAGGCAGACGTAAGATCTGTAGTGCGATCCTGTGTGGACTGTCAAACCATCGACCCAGCACCGGTACATTGGAGGAAGGGAAAATTAGACGTGGATACTAATTGGAGCCGGCTGGGAATGGATATTACCCACTATGGGGGTAGACACTACCTGAGCCTCATCGACTGCGGACCCTCTCGATTTGCTATTTGGCGTTCAATTCGGTGCCAGGATTCTGATTCAGTGGCTCGTCACTTGGAGGCAATCTTTTGCGAGCGGGGTCCACCAGTCGAAATACTTACCGATAATGACACTGCCTTTACCAGCAGGAGATTTCGAACCTTCTTGGGGAATGGGGAGTGCGATTGCGTCTCCGATGCGCGTACGTGCCGTCCGGAAACGGGATTGTTGAACGGTGTCATAGGACGATCAAGACAATCGCGGCCAGGAATCAGTGTACCATCCAAGAAGCTGTATACTGGTATAACGTGACACCCAAAGACGATGTTTCGTCGTCTTCAGCGCCGGCCAATCGTATACACCAGTACCATATCAGGGTCAGGGGATTGATGCCGCTCTCCCGTCCGAATTGCAACAGGAACACGGAATGTACCAGGTAGGGGACTATGTTTGGGTCAAGGTTCCGAACGGCAGGTGCACTACACAAATAGGTCGTTTGACCGGAGTCAACAGTCGGCAATCCGTAACGGTTGATGGAACTCCACGCCATGTCAGACATTTGCGCCTCTGTTCGAAACCTTGCTCTTTGGAAGATGAGAGTTCCTCTGAAGAAAGTATGAGGCTTATCCAGAATCATGTGCTGCCAGTGATTCCTCGGATGAATCCTCTGCAGACGAGAGACAAGAGATCGGCACTGGGAAGCATTGTGATCAACAAGGAAGGCAAAACAGTGTCACTCGCTCGGGATATGCACAACAGCCACCCGACGTCGAAACGCGCTCAGACGACCCGGATTTGCCAAACCAACTCACTGTTGGAGCCCGTTGCGATCGGGAGGACGATCAACCAGGCCCTGTCCCTCTCCGGAGGAGTACACGTCGAAAACGTCCTGCTCACGGTTGTACCTTTTGTGATCCTGAGATCAGGGGGGAATGTAATGACGAGGCAAACCTACCTGACTCGAAACGGTTCCGGTGCATGGCTTGCAAGGCGAAATGTAGCGAAGAAGAAAGGAATGTGGTCGGGGCGGTGTGTCGTGGAGTCCGGTCGGAGTGAGAAATGTTGAAAAGTTGGAAGGGGGGCAGAGAAGACACTTTTATTGGTATTGAAAGGCACTATGGGTAATGGCCCATGGTGCATTGCAACTCCTGTCTTCACCATAAAAGTGGCCCATATTGGGCAGAGAGGGTGTGGCGATTTTTGCGTGCTTTTGTGACACGGCGTTTTGTATGAAGAAGGAAGGAAAGAAAGAAAGAGGAAGGAAAGAAGACATAACCCTAGCGAGATCTTACTGATAACAACTTGTCCAAGTACTCCTGGGAAATCAGTACAGCCGACGACACCAACCTATCCTGCCTTTTGAGACCCGTAAATACTGACAACGTAGCCACAGAAGACATCCGAACTATCTGACCATTTAATTGCTCTAGATTTCACTGTAACCTACACACAAATAAATACCTTGTTTTTGGTGAACCTAAAACTTCGTGTTTGTCCTCATTTGCTCGGTTTGTGTCATTTCAATTCTTCTTTTTAAAATGTTCGGCTCCATCACATGTGTGTGCGCGCGCGTGTCTGTGTGTGTGTGTGCTTTGCCTTAATCATATTCTTGTCTTTATCTGCAGCTGAACAAACTGATAATATTGTCAAGGGCTCTGTATTAGGTTAGTTTCTAAAATAAACGGTCCAACGTTTAAGATTTGTGTTATGTGCGCCTGCGCGTACATGAGCATGTGCGGTAGGAAGTCGGACGGGTGTGTATGCACAAGGGAATGTAATGTTTTGATACCGAAATGGACTAACCTACTTAGCACTATACATGGAGTTTATTTTTTATCCTCCTCGTTGAAGATACTTGTTTTTTTTTTTTGTTTTGTTTTGGGGTTTTTTTTTTACACTGGCAACGAGGATGGCAACACACAATTTATACGGAAAATTAGAAGCGTTCAGACGTGAAAATGATATTACCGATGCCTTGCAACGTTTTAAGAAATACGTGAAACAATCTAGTGTTTATGACAGCAGAGATCACTAGCGAGGAAAAGAAAAAAGTTTAATACAGATATAATAGAGATATATAAATTCACGCACATTGTAAAAAGGGGGGGGGGTGTAATAGGAAATTCTTTAAAAAAATAACAAAATAAACTTATAATACGATTTTAATAAAAATGTTTGGTATATGAAGTAATAAAAGAAGAGCTTTTATTAGAAATAAATGTTTACTTTAAATTAAAAAGGCTATTTTTTCGTTAATTTTTGTTTCGCGTATTGACCCAAATATAATGAACAATAAGTTTCTTCGTAATTATTTTTGGTGTCTGAAAATGAATTTTATGCTTTTGGAAAGAGAATTCAATAACGTAAAATATATAAAACAAAAAAAAATCGATATTTTAGTAGTAGGACGTCTTACATTTTGAAACGTAAGTCTCGTAAATAAGTAAAAATATTTACCCTTTCTTGTTTTTTGTTTTTTTTCTTTTTCTTTTAATCGTTCAACTTGTCTATTTTTGTATTTTATTTTACTGATGTTTTAAAATTATAAAATGTAATATAAAGTATCCCATACACTGTCTGGCAAAGGCGTATTAATTTAATTAAAGAAGATATTGTATTAAAAATATATAGCCAAAAATAATCAGAATCAATTTTGATAGTCTTTATGAAAAAATATTGAAAATAATTTTTGAAGTAAAAATTGTTGTCTTTTTTATACGGAAGTCGTTAAACATCACAAATTTGTATCTCTAGTGTTGACAAATATGCTGCTGCTGCTGCTGATGATGATGATGATGATGATGATGATGATGATTATGATGATGATGATGTGGTAAAAATATCAAATATGACCAACCATAGAAAATAACCCTACCTTATAGTCTGGCTGGATATATATGAAAAATGAGAAACAATTTATCGAAAAATGATTTAAAACAATAAAAACGTACGTTATATGTAACAGATATCTGGGAGTGTTTAACACATAAACTTGGAAATGTTCTTTATATTAAACGTAAAAAAGAAAACAGTAAAAAAAATAATAATTTTCCATTTTTTTATTAACATTTTAGAATATTTCTTTTTTAAGTTAGAAACTTCTGATTGTCCGTTTTTGTACATCCCTTCAGATAGGAGTAGAAGACGATTTAATTACTTTATTCAAAAACATCGGCAAATTAAAACCAGCTGAAACATTCACCGATGGGATAAAAATAAACATCAAAGACCAACTGAAAGGAACAATGAACCAAGTATTTCCAGTATACTTTTCCATGGCATGCCACAGTTTAGTAATATGAAGTTTTTAGAATGATACTCTACGGTCGTAGAACAAGCATGTAGATTTCCCTTGGACGATTACACACTATGTAGCAAAATATACTATTATCATGCAAACCTCGACCCACCGTTTAGATTTCTATATAAACCGAAATGTTCGAACATCGACACTACAACCAATAATAAACTTCCATCGAGTTTAACATCCCGTGTTTGTTTACATTTCTCCACACACACACACACACACACACACATATATATATATATGTGTGTGTATGTGTGTGTTATATATATATATATATATTATATATATAGAGAGAGAGAGAGAGAGAGAGAGAGAGAGAGAGAGTTGCACACTCCGAAAGAAATGCAGTCGGTTATGGACCGCTTTACTAATGCTTGCACCTGCTTTGGTCTGACAGTTAGCATTAAGAAAACCAAAGTCAAATACACTCCCGGTACTGGTGATATTGAAGTGGAACCTGACATCTTCGTCAATGGTGAGATGTCTTAAAGTTGTTAAAGAGTTAGTCTTCATGGTAGTACTTTATATAATGACGGTTCTCTTAAAATCAAACAGAGAATAAACAAGGCATCTGGGTCCTTTGGTAACAGTCTGGTTCAATGGGGATCTAACTCTAGCAACTGAGGTATCTGTGTATCAAACATGTGCTGTCATCCTTGCACTATCCTTCTTGTAACCTGCACCTTGTATCAATCTCATATAAAGCAGATTTAAATATTCCATCAGCACTGTCTAAGACATATCTTTGGTCTGAAGTGGGGTAGCTATGCTCCAGATACGGGGGACTTGACTAAATCCAAAACAATCAGCATTGCTCTAATTGAGATTAAGAATCAGATGCATTGTGCGGGTCATTTTATTCGGCTTAATTACTCTAGACTTCCAAAACAGCTGTTTTATGGCGAGCTCTTTTTAGTCAAAAGACTCCAATACAAACCAGAAAACGGTTTCGAGATAGCGTCAAGAAGAGTTTGACGTATTTTGGTATTCCTGTTGATAATTGGGAGTCCCTGACATCCGATCGTGAACAGTGGGGATTGTGAAATACAGGGGTCCTGAACTTTTTGAAGCAGCCAGAGTACCCGGGCAAAACCAAAGAAAGTATGCAGTATGGAAGATTTTCATGCTCCTACTGTTCTAGCACGGGAAGTGGCAGTATATCGGTTATAAGCTCATATGATTGGCGAAAGAAACAAACACCAGTTAGGTGTTGTCTCGCCATGACCTGCTTGCTTCATTGGGTGTATGGAACTTAAAGAATCTAAAAGCCTGCGCCAAGCAACATAAGAAAGAATAAGAAGTCTCCAGCACTTCAATTAGCAAGCTGGAACGTCAGAATGCCCTGACATATCTGTTGATCTCCAACGAGACAGCCATCATCGACAAAGAACTCTCCAGACTAAACATCAATGTCGCCAGTCTTCGGGAGACACGCGTGGCTGAGAACGGCAAAATGTAGGAGGCGAACTACACCTTCTTTTTGGCAAGGAAAATCCTTGGATGAACCACGTCAGCATGGAATCGGCTTTGCTGTGAAGAACACTCATTGCTTGCATCGAATCCCCGTCAACTGGCAGCGAGAGAACCCTTACCTTCCGAATGGGAATGCCCTCAGAACCAATATACTCCATCAGTGCGTAAGCTCTAAACCACTCCAGCGAAGAAAGACCAGTTCTACGAGAACCTGAATACGGTGATATCCTGGATCCCGGACACCGAAAATCTGTACTTGGTAGGAGATTTTGATGCGAAAGTGGAAGCTGACTACGAGGCTTGGCCACTTTGCCTTGGTGTACATGGACGGAGCAATATGAACGAGAACGGCCAGAGACTGCTAGGGCTGTTCTATTACGATGGCCTATGCAAGACCAACACCTACTTCAAATGCGCAGACATCCATCAGGTGTCATGGAGACAGCCCCGTTCCCACTTGTGGCACCAGCTAGACCTTGTCATCACTTGCCGTGCGAATCTTACAAATATCCTCCTCATCCGCACTTACCACGCTGCAGACTGCAACTCCATGGTGGCTAGTAGGGTGTGAATGACACCCCAAAATGATACCCATGCCCTCACATCAACACATGCTGTTTAGGCAACCCAGAGAAGACACAGTACTTCCTAGGCAGTTTCAAGAAGCCCACGCAAACGTCTGATAAAACCTCCATCGACGCTAGGTGGTCTCACATCGGGGATGTCGTGTATAACTCGGCCATCACTGCCTACAGAAAAAACAGGGGAAAATGATCTACCAGTCACGGATGAACTAGACACACAAACAACCGTGGAAGAACTCAGTAAATTTATTGACCGACTTGCTAATAGGAAGAGAGCAGGGGGCGATGGCATAATATCAGATGTCTGTAAAAGCGGGAAAACAGCGCTGCTCCAACCACACTTCATGCTGTAGCTATTGGAAACAAGGACATATCCCTCGGGACATGCCGGATGTTATCATCGTTACTTAACACAAGAATAGAGACCGGAGAGACAGCAACAATTACCGAAGCATCTCTGTTCTTAGCATCGTTGGAAAAGTTTTTGCTCGTTTTTAATAGTGACCATCCGAGGAATTTTCCAGTAAGCAGCAGAATGAAGTAGGGCTGTGTCCTTGTTCCTACGCCGTTCGGAATTTTTTCTCCATACTTCTCCAGTACGCCTTCAGGGACTGCAGTGAGGGAGTCTACAAACGCACCAAGTTCAATATCGTCTGTCTTTGTGCCAAGACTAAAGTCACGAAGATGAAATGCTATTTGCCGACGACACTCTTGATGTCACACATTAAGGACGGCCTGCAACAGCTTGTTAGTTGCCTTACACATGCTTGCAAGGAGTTCGGACTTACCATAAGTCTAAGTAAGACAAAAGTCATGGCACAAAACGCCCCTGAACATCACTATTAATGGGTGCAGCCTGGAGGCCGTGGAGAACTTTAAATACCTCGGGTCCATCATCTCCAACTCAATTATTAAAGTCAACAGCAGAATCGCGAAAGCAGCAACAGTTATGTCCAAACTGGGCCAGAGAATCAGGAACAATGTCAACCTCACAAAGAAGACCAAACTGCGCGTCTACAAAGCCTGCAGTCTCAGTAAACTCCTCTACAGTAGCCCAACGTAGACAACATATTCAAGCCACGAGAGCAAACTCGACGATTTCCATCTCAAATGCTTCCGACGAATCCTGCATATCCGCTGGCAGGATAAAGTGCCCAACGTGCTGGATCGCGCCAACAGGAACAGCATGTTCGCCATTCTCTACGAGAGGCGCCTTCCCTGGCTTAGTCATATCAGGAGGATGGACAATGGCCGCATACTCAAAGACCTATTGTATGGCGAATTAATAAAAGGCTCCTGATCGGTAGATAGACCACGCCTACGTTTCAAAGACGTCTGCGGGAGAAACAAGAGTACATGCCACATTGACATCAACACATGGGAGGTCGGTGCAGAAAATTGAGCGACCTGGCGCCTCAAAGTCAAACAAGTCATGAAGAAGAGTGAGGCGGATAGGAGAGTAGCCTACACAGCAAAGAAAGCTAGAACGATGGAGAGAAAACAGTAGCCCCAGTAGGCATCACTGTATGTGTGCAGCCAGAACACCAAAGACTCTCATTCAAGCATTGGTCTGCTCAGCCACTCGCACAGATGCAGATAAAACTCTTCTTTTTTTTACACCATTGTCTTTAGTGGACGTAAGGATGCCAACAATATATATAGATATCTACTAGCAATGTTCTAAATTTGCCAGCGGAGATTATTTTTTTAATTTCTTAATTTTAAAACAATTACTAAAAATCAGGGAATTGTCCGATTTTAATGAAATTTTCACCAAATTATTAGTCAACGACTTAAGTTTATAACAATTAGCTTATCTTATTAAAAAATCGAAAAAGTATTTTTTATCAATTCAGAATGGAGGGGGGGTAACCTTTGACCATTTGAAGAAAAAAATTTCCGGTCGCTAATTTTTACATTTCTTGAAAGATCTTATCCTGAAGAATATAAAAAAAAATGAAAAAAAAAAAATAAAACAACATAAATTCAATACCGAAAAACGTGATTTGAAAATTTAAAAGTTATTTCCTTAAAACTCAAAAAAATAATTCATGTAGCAAGTTTGTTTGTTTTTTGGGGTTTTGGGTTTTTATTTGGGGGTGCGGTCGTAGTTTTAAAAACAATATTTTTCTTTGAATTGATGCAAAAAAAAATATTTTCTCTAATGTAAATGGCGTATTTTTATTAACTTAAAAATTTCAAAGTGAATTTTAAACGTCTGGAACTATTCATGACAAGTCCAGAAATTATATGGGAGATAGAATTCAATGTAATCTATCCAAAAATTTAAGTTAGAAAATGCACCATTTTACACGCGCGCGCACACACACACACACACACACACACACACACATATATATATATATATATATATATATATATATGTGTGTGTGTGTGTGTGTGTGTGTGTGTGTGTGTGTAAGTTGAAAAATGGAAATGAATCCGACAATATGTTGAAAGGAAAAATAAATAAAAGAAAGAAAATGTTGAAAGTATAAAAATGGTTTAATGAAATGCCAACACGTGTTTCGGCCTAGAGTTTATCCATGTATACATTGTATTCTATTTATTACTATTTTAAATATGAAATAAAATAATAATAATAATAATAATAATAATAATAATAATAATAATAATAATAATAATAATAATAATACAAAGTATACAAAGAAAACGGCCTTCTTCAGGGCAAGATGTTTTTATATATATTTGTATATATTTCCGTGCTCATATATCAGTTGTATAGATATTGAAATATAAGTTAATATATCCTACAAAGTATTTAACGTTCCTATAACCAGGAATTCGTGTACATGAAATAGAAAATAAAACAGAATATCAGAGACATTCATTTACTGATAAAAAGACAATAATTAAAGTGTGAATGGGAAAAAGATGAAGAGAAATATAGCGAAAGCTCTAGATTGATATTTTAAGTGTCTATATACGAAACATGCAACTAAGATATATCCTCTTTTACTCTGGAAAGAAAATATTTCTTACTCCACTACCTTTAACTGCAAAGTAATATTCATAATTTCACACCTTTGTTCATATTTCACATATATTCTTTTAATGAGAAAAGTAAAGATATTTTAATCGTTGAATCTGTGGATCGTACATTATCATCTTTGATTACCAATGCTTGTAATATTTCTATTAAATTAATGCAACTCCGATACGTAATTAGTTTCTCATATTCTGTGTTCAGTTCAATCGACAAACACTTTGATAATAGTCGTTCAACAGACGGATATAAGAAGTTGTCATAAAAACAAACAAGGTAATTGCTTGATTTGAAGCTTTATTAAAATATATATATATATATATATATATATATATATATATATATAGTATTTTGTAACTCTTTTTATATATATATATATATATATATATATATATATATATATATATATATATAAGTATGAAAAGGTGGAATGAAAACATCACACAATGCTGTTAAAGAGAAAACAATTTATAATATAATCATAGCTGATATTGATCAATATTTCGATTTTACAAAAATCATCATCAGAGCTCATTTACTCTGTGGTGATTGTGGTCGGAGATAAATGTCAAATCAGTTCAAAAACAAAAAACCTTAATTTTGCAAAAAAGAACGAAAGTTGTTACATTATTCACCAATGTGGTTTTGTGTCACATCTAAACTAAGCTTAGTGAAGAACTATTAGATATATTTGTTACGTGTTCACATGTACATTGTCATCTTGGATGATTGATTATTTTATTATGCTTCTATAGTAGTAGTAGTAGTAGTAGTAGTAGTAGTAGTAGTAGTTGTTGTTGTTGTTGTTGTTGTTGTTAACAGTCCATCGTATCCAATGATGACACCATGCAAATCTGTTTTCCCCATTTGATTCGATCTCTGATTGCGTCTTACCAACCGACTACGGTGATATTCAAATCCTCTAGGTTTCTCTTGATATTCGCTGTCGATATTGTATTTTTGGAGCTCTTTGAATATTATAGAGCTCCTTCTTTCTGGTCTATTTGAGTTGGGTCTGTCAAGCATTGTCCAGATATCCAACGACGCAAGTTTGAGATCTTTGTAAGTTTGGACCTTTTAATTCTGGGCGCTGTCTTGCAAGTATGGGTATTTATTTTCGTTAGAGTACATATTTTCCAGTGGAAAGCAGTAGTTTGTTTAAGATGCACAAGGGTTTGCCAGTTGTTTGTGAGTCTCTCTCCTCCGCTGAGAATGTGCTGAGCTAACAAGGAGGGTCCAGGACGAGATTGGCATCTCAGTGGTCGCAGTGACTGAGCGGGAATATGTCATGGTGTATACACCCGCTCTCACAGGTGGTCACACATCTGGCTTTTTCAGGGTTTGTCCACCCATATAATAATGAGCTAGAAAGCTACTCTCTCGAAGCTCAAAAATGCTTCTATAAAACATATTTCACTTGTTTATCATAGTAGCACTATTATTCTTTGTCTGATCAGTTAGTATACTTCTACAAAATAGTTTACGTGTTTGAGAGAGAGTTTGTATGTATGGCACGATGGATATTTCTCAATGAGGAAATCTACATCAGAGGATTCATGGTTGATTATATTAAAGAGTAGAATTAGTTAAGTATAATCTTATTATTCTCATAAATGCTGTTTTCGATGGAGGTGAGTTGATTTGATTAATTGATTTTAACGGCATGTCAACTCGTCTGTGATTATTTCGTACTTAGAGATTAAGGAATCAAGTAGTGTAGTTGTTTCGTTTTTTTTTTTTTGTTTTTTTTTTGGGGGGAGGGGTCACACAATCCTATTGAATAGGGATAATTTTAAAACAGATATATTTGACCCATATATGGGAACCTAGCAGGTACAACCACTCTGAGTCCGAATGGATCTTGGAATAATACCAATGAAGGGATACTCCACACTCCCCAGATCAACAAACCTGGAGCTACACCATCAGATTCAGTTTAGTGTTATACGCAGGCCCCCTTTTATTTTTATTTTTTGAAGGAGTCTGACCACTCTGCAGAGGGTGCAGTTATTGTATAATTTACTTTTCTTCAGTGCTCCATCTTCTTAGACTCTTTCCTTTTTCCCTGAGAAGAATAATCACGAAGTGTTCTTCTTCTTGTGTTTACATATTCACATTACCGGTCACGCAACCTGGAGTTACCCTTTCAAAAATTGATGGAAAATACGACCGCGCAATTTTTGCTGCTTCGGTTTAACTAAATAAAAAGTTAAAATCTAATTCTAACTTCCAAATTTGTAGTCTCGTGACTTAAACTCCATCAATGAGAATCAAGCTCTTAACTGACTCCAAAGTTTCCCCTTCTCTCTCTCTCTCTCTCTCTCTCTCTCTCTCTCTCTCTCTCTCTCTCTCTCTCTCTCTCTCTCTGAATCGGCCAATCTATTATGTAACACAGTCATTTTCTATTTTTGGTCGTAACGTTCGACAAATAAAAAATTAATGCTGCATGTCCTTCACAGAGATGTGAGATGTGGTACAGAAGATTTTATTCATTTAAACAGGGACAAAAACTAATAGATCAATAACAAAGAAAAGGCCAATAACAATTTACCTAATTTATTTCATAACCATTTGACCTACTCGTCGATTCGTAGAAACATACTGAAATCGATAAATATGGACCTGTTATTTGTCTAAAATCAATGTTTTTAGATAACTGCTTATTATAGATGTGAAAAAGATAGACAATTGGAGGAAGAAATTTGCCTAAAAGGTACTGAGAATTTATTTTTTCCTCAATTCTTCTTTCTTCCTATCTGCTGGACTTGATACGCAGACAGTATCCCCCTGCAGATGGAGTAATAAAAAGGAGTATCCTGGGTATAGCATTAAACTGCATCTGATGGTGAGGTTCCAGTTCTGGAGACCTGGGGAGTATAGAGTACCTATTCGTTAACATTACATCCAGGACCATTCAAACCCGTGGTAGTACCTGTTAGGGTCCCATCTATGGGTTAAATAGATCTGCTTCAAATTATTCGATAGGATCGCGTACAAAAGAAACTCTAAAGAAATAACTACAAAACTGGAGACTCACCATTAATTGCAGTTTAGTGCCATACTCAGGACCCCCCCTCTTTCGGAGAGGGGGGCTCAACCTTCGGCAGGGGATACAATCAGTGTATTATAGGACTCGCCGATAGAGCGATAAGAGATTGCTGAAGCTCTACTTCCTATCACAATCCTTTCCAATCAAGAGAAGATTCTACTTTAGATTTTCCTACAGATACTCATGATCCGAACACTGGCATCAGATGGATATGAATATCACCTCAAGATGCCATCAATAATGTGCTTCTCACACGCAGCTTCCACAGGATTGACTGCAATATTGACCATTTTATAGCGTGCAGAGGTATCCAACTGAAACCACATTAAGCTAAAAGGCTGTTCAAGAATCAACTCGGCTAGGGCATCCTACCCAGAGCTAAGATTGATTGATTGATTTAATGTCAATCTGTCTCAGTCTATATCATACCGAGATATGTAAATATGAAGGATCGTGTTCATATTTACATTTTTGTGCAGTTATTTTTTAAGAAGTACTTTTCATACGGTCCTAACGAATACGATTATTTTTTAAACAGATCTATATGACCCATAGAGGGTATCCTAACAGTTACTACCTCTGCGAGTCAAAGTGGATCAGAGAATAATGGTAATGGAGATCTTTAGAACTGAAACTTCACCATTAGATGCAATTTAGTGTGATAACCGAGACACCTTTTTGGGAGGAGTATCTTAGGCTTTGCAGGGTTACAGTCAACGTATTTTAAGTCCCGCTGATAGGGTGGACAGTGTTTGACGCTGACTATATTTCCTCCTTGACAATAACACTATCATGTCAGGAAGGAATTTGTTTGCAGAAGTTCATTTGTCAGCAACGGAACTTGTTTGAGTTGTTAAAAGAGGCTTGTCGGAAAATAAAAATCCACTGCAAAAACAATGCCCAGTGAACAACGAGAATATGCAGACTTGCACCAAAAGTGGTAATGTATAAGACATGTATGAAAAGATGAAGAAGGTTTTTGGGTTCACCGTTAGAAAGATTGTTCCACTGAAATCCAGGGACAGCGAATTATCGCAAAATACATTTTATAGACGGAGAAATGGACTGAGTACAAGCAAAATCTATACTTCACTGAGAACCTAGTTATTGAACCAACTCTTGCCCGTATTCCTGCATATCAGTCATAGATGATCTGACCCTAACCCCCAACGGATAAGAATATTAGCTACCCCCTAATTCATGATACAACGCCTGTCAAAGACGATATTCTTTCTGAGGTGATTCATTCCAAAAAAACAATTCTTTTTAGCATTCACACTCTTCATCATCATCAAGGCGTTCTCCAACAGAGATTCGTTTGACTCTCTCTAGCCATCTTTTGGCCATTACACTTGGTAAGTCCTCTAGATGGTATCCAGTGTCCGTATAGAGCTGATGAATGTAAGTTTTTGATGGTCAGCTTATATTGGTGTATCCATAGAAGAACATCGCTTATGTGTTCGTTCTTACGTCTCCCGCAGCATCCATCATGTCTTCCTCAACTTGCCTGGCTAGCTTGCAAGATGGGATACAAGTGGCTATACAACTGGTGTTTTGTACGGTGCTTCATGCAGCATCCTCTTGTAGTTCCCATCTAGCTTTTCTTATGCAAACATACAATAGAATTGACACGACTACTGCTTGGAAGAATTCCTATTTACTTTATATGAGATCAGATCTTCCTATGGTCAATAACCTGTCAATAGCACTCATTGCGTATGTTGACATCGTTTTCAAGTGATAAGATCCAGTTCATATACCTCAGTAGTAATATTTCATCGATTGAAAGTGATGTCACACACACATACAGATATATATATATATATATATATATATATATATATATATATATATATATATATGTGTGTGTGTGTGTGTGTGTGTGTGTGTGTGTGTGTATTACTAGTCTAAATGTAATGAGAAAAATATTAAATTAAAAAGTGTATTGCCGGTAACAATTTGATGCACTTCCTTAATAGAAAAACTTTCGTGTTTCTCTTCTGTGGCTTTATCACTGAAAAGTAAAAACAAAAACGATATTCATGTGTGCGAATGCCATTTTGTGACTAAGGTCAGACAAGCCTGATTTTATGAATAATTAAATTTTGACCGGTTCTACTCATAGAAAATATCAACTTACAAAATACTTAATTTATGAAGTAGTTTTTCTTTTTTCTTTTTTCTTTTTTTTTTTTTTCTTTTTTCTTTTTTTTTTTTTTTTTTTCTTTTTTTTCTTTTTCTTTTTTTTTCTTTTTTTGTTCTTTTTTCTTTTTTCTTTTCTTTTTTTCTTTTTTTCCATCCATAATAAATAAGCTTTCTTTAAATTAAGTTCTCAGTTAATTAAAGACATGAGTAATTGATTTTCTATCTTCATGATTCCTTACAATTATAGCTTATAGTTTCATTTCTTTCATCTTTAGCTGAATATTCAGTTTTATTACTAAATGTTCTCAACTCCTAAAATCTAATAAGATTTTGCTTACAGTTACTCCGACTTTGGAGGCGTCCTTAGAATAATGGTTATCGTCATGGGAAATGGAATCGATGACCTGAGTTCAAACCCTGGATAAAGTTGTTTACGTTTCACTTCATACTAATGCTCTTTGGAAAGGCATGGACTCATCTTTTCTTCCCCTCAGTTATGGATAAATAGTAATAAAATATATCTGATTATCTTTTCTTTTTCTAGAAACAGTGGAATTTTTTTAAAGAAATAGATTGTGGTAATTTTAAAATTCTACTAGATACCACAGTTCAGTGGAGTTTTTTTTGTTTTTGTTTTTGTTTTATAAAAAAATTCAATTCAAGAACATGCACTAAAAGTTTTGCAATTATCTTAAAATTTTATCTAAAAAATAAGATAGAAATGTTTACGTAATTCTCAAGATTACATAATCAGTATTGATAATTCATGTTTTTTAAGTAGTAAACCTAAATTTTATAGAAAATTATTTTAAATAAAACTAGAATGGAGTAAATACATTTACTGTACAATAGAAATATATTATTGACATCTCCGTTTGTTTATATTCAATAAAACAAAAACTACCTTCTTGCCAATTTTTATCAAGGGTGTTTTTCGTTGCAGGTAAACAATAAAGAATAGACTCTCCTGGATAATGGGGCATGTAATAATCTCGGTCTCTTTCTGTTCTGTGAACAGTAAAGACTTCCTCTTTTTGCGTCTGTTATTTTAACAATAGACGTTGTCTCCTCTCCCGGTGACACCATCACGAGTAAGACTTTTTCCATTTTTGTACCCTTTTCATATACTGCTTGTTCATTGAACAATGTTTGCATATTGTATCTCTTGGGACACGCTCGGGTATTCTTGCCATTACCTCTTGCAGGCATATTATGTATGTATTAAATAGAGTGCTATAAACAGATTATCGACTATATAGAAATCTGATTTATCTGATAAAATAAAACGGGAAGTCTTCCAAGCTATAGCCATATGTTAGGATTATTATATGGGAACGCTATTTGGACTTTAACGAAGCGCTTGGAGAAAAAAGCTACATGGGAACTATTCAATGATGCTGCGTACTGTTTTGAAAAAATCCGGGAGGTAGTACTCTACAAAACAGTAGATGTACAGCCACTTACCTCTAATCTCATAAACCATCCAAGTAAGACGAACAAAATATGCTGGACACTACTGGAGAAGTAAGGGTAATCTCATAAGTTAAGTACTCCTGTGGGCTCACACACATGAATACACCCGTATTGACCAACCAGCAAATACTACCATTTTTCATCTCTCTGTGGATACTGAGGACATGATAAGAGCGATAGCCTATAGGGACGGATGACAAGGGAGAGTCAAGAGAATCCGTGCTATCAACACGACGATGGTGATGAGGATGATGATGGTGATATATGTGTAAAATGAGATTATCTTGTCTTTCCTTCCGTTGTGTTCATTGTTATATCATGGATATACAAATGCTAATATTGGAGCCTGGTGAATGGCAACCCGACTAAATAGCACTAACCAACACAATATCATTATTCTGCTTGCTGTTATTTTCATTGCTCTTCAGACGTGTAAGATATCAAATTTCAATAACTGAAACAATCAATAGTTAAATATCAATTATAGAAAAAACAAGTGAAATGAATAAGACTTGATGGAATAATTAAACTAATCGTTATCACTTAGGAAAATTAATGAAGTGAAAAGTCAAAACTTCAATTTCACTTTAAAAAATTACAATAAAATCTAATGAATATTTTAAGAATGCTATCATATACACGATCCGCTTCAAAGTGCTTTCAAAAAATGAAATATACACGAAAGAATAGTGATGTAACGATGCCGACCAATGCTATAATGTTAACTAAATGCCATCCAACAATGATTAACGTGATGATAGTGGAGGGAACTGAAACAAACAAAACAACACTTTAAATATAGAATATTTAGTTGTTTATTCTCTTAACTTGAAACCCGCTTAGCGTAATGACTATCTTCGTAAGAAATGGAATCGGCAACCCGAGTTCAAATACTGAACGAGGTTGTTTATGTTTCAATTCGCACTAATCCCCCTTCATAAAGGTATCAGTCTATTACTTCTCCACCAAGCTATGAGTAGGTCCGGGTTCTTTAGCCTTGCTGAGCGACCAGTTTAGAAGAAGTAAAATTCTAAATTTAAACCACCTGTACTTCGATTAAAAAGTAATCTGGTGTCACATTCATATTCGTGGCGGAGGGATGTGGCAAATACATACTTTCAGTTCACTAAAATCGTGAAAAGAAGTTTTTAAAAGGCAGAGATTACTGGATCTTTTGCGTTCTTGGTCGGCTTTCTTTCTACCAGGTAAAACAATTCATCGCGTATGTTTGGGATTCACTTTCTAATTTTCAAGTTCGGTTTCTTGATTGCCTCTTCGAAACTTTTTTCTCTTGATTCACCTCAGAGAATTACGATCCTTCAACAAAATCTCCACCAAACGCATCCGTTGCACCGTTAATATATATATTTACCAACCCCTCTGTACGAGCAAGATGCAACACAATGTCAATTTATTAAGCGAAATCTAACAGGTTTGAATTCAGTTTTCCTTCTCCTAGACTGGTTACCTAGTCAAGGAACCCAGTCTTGCACCGTTAATTTAACTGAGGATCAACGCATGGTCACCCGTGACATCGTATCAACCTACAATATTGTATTGGTGGTACTTGGTGATGGGGGGTATTTAATTGAGTCCCCACGTACCAAGAATCAAAATTGGCATTGGTATATCCATTGAAAGACTAACACTTAATTAACTGATACATACAGAATGGGGAGCTGATCAATGAATACTACTTAAACTATACAGATCACTGAATCGTTCTCAACTTGATTATGCCAGCTTTGTATATGGATCTGCTAGGAGGTCTTACCTCAAAGAGCTCAACTCTATACACCATGAAGGCAAGTCTTAGGAGCCTTCAGAACTTCTCCAGTCAACAGCCTATATATCAACGCTTATGAAGCACCCCTACAGCTAAGATACGAAAAACTAGCCTTACAATACTACACAAAACTCAAATCCTGCCCATCCAACCTAGCTTATGACTGCACCTTCAACCAAGGATACAAGGAGTGTTTTGAAAAAAAAAGAAAAATCAATAAAACCTTTTGGTCTCCGGATGAAACCCATCCTCAAAGAATCTAAAATTCCTCTCACAAATATTCACAAAACCATTATAGAAAAAAAACCACATTGGATCATCAAAAAACCTAACGTGATCTTTGAGCTAAGTGCGCTCTCAAAACAAAAATCCATCCTAGCACTTACCAAGATAAATTCCACAATATTCTAGAACGCTACCCCAACCACCTTCACATCTTTACAGATGGCTCTAAGGACAATGACAAAACAGCATGTGCAGCTATTCTAAATTTAAAAAATTGTAAGAAAAGCTCTCCCAAATGAAAGTTCCATTTTTTCAGCTGAAACACGTGCAATAGATCTAGCACTTGATATCATCTCTGAAAATAACCATATACATAAAATATATCATCTTCTCAGACTCGCTCTCTGTCCTACTATCATTAAGAAATAATTTTTAAAAATGAAAGACCCTCTCATCATTAAGCTCCTGAATAGATTAGAATCGATGTCTAACTCTAAAGAAATTATGATATGCTGGGTCCCAAGACATATAGAAGTGAGGGGGGATGAAAGAGCTGACTCTGCAGCTAAATCGACTCCAGATTTGATCCCCGACAAGTTCAAGATTCCATATACTGACTTGAAACCTAAAATTAATGGATTCCTTTATACAAAATGGCAACAACACTGGAATAATAACAACCACAATAAAATCTTCCTAATCAAACCCACTTTGGGAGGCTGGAAACTAACTTTAAGAAAGTCTAGAAAGGAACAAGTCATTGTGTCCCGATTACGCATTGGTCATACAAGACTAACACACTCCTATATACTCAAACAAGAACAACAACCACAATATAGAACATGTCAAACACCTTTGACAGTTAAACACTTATTCCTGAAATGCAGGTTTTTTACTCACATAAGAAACCGTTATTTTAAAGCAAACAATATGAAAGATCTATTTGAAAAAGTCAACATAGAGGATATTCTCTCCTTTTTGAGGGAAACAAAATTATACCATAGAATATAGATATGAACTTAATCAATACCATACAAGATCCCTAATGATGCTAACACATTTTTAAAACCAATTACTAAAAAGTATAAATGTAAATACACGACATATATTACTTCCTAACTTAGGCATGACAGAACCCCAGACGGGTTGATATGCCGTTAAAATCAATAAACCAACCAACCAATTAGAAATGACAACCACTCGGCAGCTCTGTATCCCCAGACCCCTCCATTGCAAGGCTGCTGGGTACAAACTATTGGCTGAACTTTCTTTCACAAGAGTGAAAACAGACCGTTCGAGTGCCAATAACCGACGGGGGTACAAACAACAGGTGGAAAATATAGTTGGTGCAAGCCACTGTCCTGCTTTTTAAGGACAGCCGCCTTCGAAGCCACGCATGGACTGACGCTTCCACCTTTGCCTGTACTTCTGATCAATTCTTTTCTATCTGGAGGTTTGGCCCGAACTTCCATCCGAGGATTTTAATCGGACCATCCTTCCAGCTGAATGGATCCGATAGAGCAACACCAGCTATCCAAGCTCCCAACCGCAACCCTTCGCTCCTTTCACAATTGATCTTTGCCTCATTCACTTGCTCGTATCTTGCAATCGCCTCTCTCACCGCAACTATGTCCATGAAGCTGGACATGAACACGGTGATGTCATCGGCGTACGCCTATTGATTGGCGCATACGAGGCCAGTAACAGCGATTCGCGCAGGGCCGGACTAGCCGCCTCATCCCTAAGCCTACAGAACAGAGGCTCCAAAGTGAAGGAAGACAAGGAGCAACCCTGTCGAATCGACCGTTCAACTGAAGACCTCCGAGCGCTTCCCATTTACCTGTACCACAGCCGTCGGGGACTGATACAGGATGCTGATCCATTTGCGGTTCAAATCCGACGGTCTCCAAAACAGTCGCCAACAACCGTAAATGCCTTGGACTAATCCAAATTAATCACCGCGGCTTCTTGATCGTTTTTTGGTCGACCAAATTCAGGTTTCTTTGGATCGACCTTCTCTTCACAGCGTAATTCTGCTCAGTTCCGGTCAGATCCGCGATAGCAAGCGGTTAGCTAGGATCCGGGCTAAAATCTTTAACTATTTTAAGTAGAGTTATAGGCCTGTAATCGTTCAATTCCTCCCAAACATTCCTGCCACCATTCTTTAGTGATATGATTACCCCGTTGGTAACGCTACCAGAGACTGCTTCCTGTGTAAACCAATAGTTGAACATATAGGGACAAAAATGTGCGACATCCTCAAGTACACTTCATACGATAAACCATTTATCCCCGGCGATTTGTTGAGGCCGACCTGCTTCAATGCATGACGGATTTCGCAATCCGTCACTTTCCCCTCATAACTAGCCACTTCCACCTCCCCAGAGCGGGGGAAGTCGGTTAAATAGTTGTGGAACTCCTGCACATACATATTCGGCAACTGCGCAAAGCGTCAAATGCGCCCAAAAGGCCTCACGGATCTCGCGAGTCGACTGAAGGCTCTGCTCATCCGAGGAATTGACACATTTGATGTATCGGTTGGGGAATCTTAGTAATTCTTCCTTATGTATATCGGTGTCAAGTTTCACGGCTTCGTTTGACACTTTTTGTAGCCTATGACTCCCTGGTAGCGCCCGATAGTTTTACGCTCCAGGCCCCGTCTAGCTACTGCGAGGGAATCCCTCACATCCACTGCCTGGAAAACTATATTCTAAGGACTTCATTTTCTCTGGATTATCTAGGGCGAGAAATATTTGTTGGTGAAGTCCCTAATCCTATACTTAATTGTACCCCGCTAACTATTCCCGATAATCTCCCCGACTAAGCCCCATTTAAGT
The DNA here is from genome assembly GCA_023376005.1 of Doryteuthis pealeii. Lineage (NCBI taxonomy): Eukaryota > Metazoa > Mollusca > Cephalopoda > Myopsida > Loliginidae > Doryteuthis > Doryteuthis pealeii. Next base: position 36,227,673 of record CM042154.1, on the reverse strand, counting down.
AATAATCAAAAATCTTCATGTTGTAATTGAGAGCTTTCATAGAACTTCGAACCGAACCCGTTATTTAATCCCCAGGAATAGACTGTTCTCACCATGACCGGGTACAAGAGCTGATTCGTTGAGACGTCTTCTTCTCCAATGTTCTTTCCTATCTATTATCTTAACTTTATCCAATAATTGCAGATGGTTTCCCTTTGCATGATCAGCCATATCGGACTTTCCTCTAGTCTTACTTCCAGTGAACGGCATGTCTCACCTTTGTATACTTTCCTACAGCTGCATGGGATAAAATATACACAATTGTTGGTCATGTAGTATTCTGTTCGAGGCTTGATTCGGAGATATTTACTAAGAACCGAGTCACTCCTGAATGCTGTCCTGATTTCATATGGACTACACATCTTTTGAATTTTGTCGGCCAAAGTCCAAAGACCGGAGAGCACATCGGTCGAAACTTTGAGTATATAACAATAAAGATGAGGACAACAGTCCGAAATATCCAAATAATACAAATTATCAAGCCTCACCTAAAATAATTTCAGACAAATAGGAAATACTTTTTAAATTTCACTTGAGAATACATCTAGCAGACAGGTTTAAGGAGCCCAGTCTTCTTTACTATTTACCCATAGCTGGAGGGAGAATAGTTGGATTCATACCTTTCCCAGGGGTGTTAGTGCTATGTGAAATGCAAACAGCCTCGTTCAGAATTTGAACTCGGGCAGCCTAGTCCATTTCTTATGACAATAACCGTTACACACAAGAGCTTCCACAATGACAAACATAATAAGGTACAAATTGTTTTTAACAAGATTTGTGTAGATCAGACCTTTCAAAAACAGACCCCGCTTCACTAGTGATCCTTAAATAAATGATGTAGTGTATATCCTGATGTTGCTTACCGTGTTTACGCTAAACATACTAAAACTCCACCAATGATAAACAATTACATTGATAATACAATAATTAATGTCAAGTAAAAACTTTATGATCTTAACTAATAGCCTTTTTAGGTCTAAGATAGTCTAGGATCTGCCAATTTTGATTTCATAGACGTATTTTACAAAATAAATTTAACCCCCGATTTAAAAAAATTACCAAAAACCAGAGAATTATCCGATTTTAATGAGAATTTCTGTGTTGATTTACCAATGAATGAGTTTTATAATGCATTAGTTATTCTATTTAAAAACTTTCTGATTTTTTCAGGTCACTTAATTTTGAACCCCCTTATTTTGGGGTCGCAAAATATCGGTGGGGCTTTAAACTTTTGAAGGTAATTACAGTATGAATAAAAAGACAAAAGACCGAAGGTGTGAATAGAAGGAAAAAAATTAAAGGAGCGTAGAAAATTGTTATTACATAAATATTTGTTTTTAGAATCTAAAAATATGAAATTTAAAACTTAAAATTAAGTGTTTCATATTTTAAATGAATTTTATCTATTAATTAGGTATATAAATTGTTTTCTCAATGCGCGTATGGGTGACGCAAATGGTAATATATATATATATATATATATATATATATATATATATATATATATCAGTCCCGCTCACTTAATCAACTCTGCTGATCTCCTTAACAAGCTCAAAGACGTCAACATGCAAAACACAAATGTGAATAGCCTCGATGTGATCTCTCTATACACCAACATACCAAACAAAAAATGCCTTAACCTCCTCACCATACACCTACGGAAAATCAAATTCAAATCCACCCTATCCATCAACTCCATAACCGAAATCGCCAAACATATCACAAACCTAACATATTTCAAATTTAACAACAAATATTACCGACAAAAATCCGGACTTCCTATGGGCATCCCACTCAGCGGTGTCCTAGCCTGCCTATTCTTTAAATTCTTAGAATCAGGCCCCTTTAAATATAGAATACCCAACAACTACACATATCTTAGATACATAGATGACATACTGATCCTCCTCCCACAAGACACCAAAATAAAACACATCGCTGACAGACTAAATTCCGTAGAACCCACCATAAAATTCACCTTGAAAAAGAATTCAACAACACCTTACCTTTCCTCGACACCCTACTAATAAAATCCCAAGACAATCTCACCTACAAAGTCTACCGCAAGCCCAACAACAAAAATGACTACATACACTTCTACTCCCATCACAACAACAAGATCAAATCAGGTCTTATAATTGGTGTCTACCTAAGAGCACTACGCATATGCAGCCATCAACACTTAGAAGAAGAATACAAGCAGATAGAAAACTCCCTTACAACTTTAAATACCCCAGACATTTCATCCTCAACGCCAAGAAAAAGGCCCTCAAAATACACTCAAACACCAAACTAAAAAACACCACCACTACTAGCACACCCCCAACCCCCCCTAGACAGCTAACCCTACCCACCGATACACAAAACAAATCACTCTATGACAAACTAACCGCCCTAAGAATAAAGATCATACTGACTACTTCCCAAACAATCAAGGACCTCACCAACTCTCCCACGCACACAAATGCACCCAACACACTCGACACTCCCAAAGCCGAAATATACACCATCCCTTGCAACGCCTGCAATAAACGTTACATCAGAGAAACCCAACGCAGCCTCACCAAACGCATCTATGAGCATAAGAGATCGATAAGAACAAATGATAACTTGAACGCCCTATTCAACCACACGGCTGACAACAACCATAGATTTAATTTCAGCAATGCTTCACTTATCAAACCAATACACTGAAAAAGACTTAGACGCCTATGCGAATCAGCTATAATAGCCCATACTGAAACTATAAACCTAAGATGTTTTTAACCTGGACTTATCTGTCGTAAAAACTATCACACATGAACACAAAACTAAAATTAAAATTGAAAATGGGTAATTCAAAAAATTTGTTTTTAAATCTTCACCCATAATTTGACTTTCTCCCCTTTTTGCCTATGTTTAAAATTTGCCTCTTTACCCCTACCTTTCCCTTTTATCTAACCACCTCCCCAATCCCCTACAACTAACCAAACTTCCTCTTCTTACCCCTTTTCCCTCACACTCAGTGACCTATTCTGTCCTAACCCTCCCCTACCCAACCACTCCCCTTTTATGACTCCCTTTTGCTGCTGCTTTGATCAAATTTCTCTCCAAGAAGGACACCCACCTCCGCCCCTAACCTGTTTCTTTTAGAATATATCTCTCTACTTTCTCCCTGCTTACAATCTCTATCTCTCTCCCCTTCTGATTTCCTTCTCTTCCTCTCCATTGATTCCTGCTTGACCATTCAAAAACCTCTCATCACTAACGCTTACCCACCCACTTGACTTCCTCTCCTATCCACCTCCTCCCGCCACACTTCCCCTTCTATAAAACACTTGTATGATAACCTGATAATTCATTAAAACGACTGATGATGCTGAGCTCAACGCTCTAGCGAAATATACCCTACACACTTTTGTCTGAGTTTTGTTCTTGCGTTCCTCACATCTCCACCACATTCTGTCGGATTCATTCCAATCCTCATTCCACACACAAACACACACACACACACACACACACACACATATATATATATATATATATATATATATATATATATCAAAGGATTTCGATTTATTTCCATTGAATCAGTTTGATTGAAACGATTCAGTAATTTAAAAGAAAGAATTCGTTGATTAATAAGTCAACACTGAAAATCTTATTAAAATCAGATAATCCTCTGATTTTTTTTTTTTTTTTTTTTTGGAGGGGTTGTTGTTTGGGTTTTCTATGAATCTGGGTTAGTGACTTATCAATTATAGGCCACCGTAGACGCGGGCATATCACGTTAAACTTCTTTTCCTACAAAAGGTTTCAAACATGTTTTTCGGACATTTTTGTTTCTGCGAGTTTGAAACGAAAAAAAATTATATGACATTTTAATAAATATCAACAAGTTCGTAATTTTTATGTATATAGTGTATTTAATTTTTTGTTATTGATTTCCAAGAGGAAACTTTTTTTTTATTAAATTGTTATAAAAGCATTTGTTTTGTGTATATCATAAATCTTCACTTTGACATTTTTAGCAGAATTTAATTGTTTAAAATGCATTACAAATAGATTAGATATGTAATATTATTTCTCTTTTTTTACTGATTCTGATCATGTTACAACTTTTCAAGTAAAACAAAAAATTGACCTTGTAGTGAGCCAGAAGTTATTGCTCTGAAAGCAAAAATAAAATGACGAAAATAAACGCTTTGCGCATGTGGATTGGTGCAGAATTAGAGAGAAAAAGAGAAGTATTAAAAATGATAATTGTCAACCAATCAGAGGGGTTCGTGCCTAAAAAGAAGTTATCAAGAAGACCCCTTTGTGGAGCCAATCTAGACATTATAAATAACAGGCTTTTCGAAGAAAGATCAAACATGCCTGAACGAGTCCACGTCTCTCGTTTTAAGAAATATTCGCTACTGCTGAGGTACTACAAACTCTCTCTCTCTCTCTCTCTCTCTCTCTCTCTCTCTCTCTCTCTCTCTCTCTCTCTCTCTCTCTCTCTCTCTCTAAGTAACCTGACTGCTGATTTGATTCTGAACACAAAACTCTTTATTTCTCAGTTTGAGACAACTCAACAACTCTACTTATCTAATTACATGAACATTAAAAAAAGCATTTCTGCAGGATCAGTATTCTTGATTATTGTAAATTTTGTTTCAATACACATTTTATTTGTTAAATGTATGAGTTCTTTGTTTTTTCTGCCTTTAATATGTAAATAATCACACGTAAGTATCCTTATAGTGTGATGAGTAAATTACCTAACTACATACACGCCATAAACTAGTAACCTCCGACTCATCCGCTATAACCTTAAATAATCGATTTAATTAATTTGCATTCATTTTCAAAATGAAAATGAGCCAACATTTTGGCAGTACCTACGCTATGTGGAGACAATTTAGATCAAAGTTACCGCAAGGCTAAGCCTAAAAACGAGGTAAGACTTCTAAATAAATGTAACCAATAACTTCTATATAATTCGACTTGAAAATAGACTAATATAATTGACGCTTTCATTAAGCAAGTTTCAAACTGATTTCTTTCAAACGAAGAAGAAATTTGTATTATTTGTGTTATTCGAACTATTGTCCTCATCTTTATTGTTATCTGAACAACGCGTGTGTATGTGTGTGTGTGTGAGAGAGAGAGAGAGAGAGAGAGAGAGAGAGAGAGAGAGAGAGAGAGAGTAAGGGCATGAGTGTGCATGATGTTTAAATTTAAAATAGTTTTAACGTGTCTGTATTCAGTTATTAAGCATCTCGCTCCAAGTTTCATCTATTGTCACGTTCAAAATGTAAACAAAGCAAAAATAATATGAAAATTCCGGCAGTTTCTATTATAAAAAAAAAAGAAGCTGCGGGAATTTTCATATTTCGTTAGAAAAAAATAACGGTGTGAGTTTGCTCTGAATAAGTTTGATTGAATCGATTATTTGCGTATATATTCGTTATACCGAGTTAGAAACGTTAGTGAAAAAATAGGTCTTTGCAAGCAAAGCGGCATTTTTTTATGAAAGTGGAATAGTTATATATATATATATATATATATATATATATATATATATATATATATATATATATATATATAGGTGTGGCAAAAATACATCCCGTATTTTAAATTATCACCTGTCTGGTGAAAATGAACTTAGGCAAATGGCAATGGTAGCTCCATCTAGCTGATGTTTTAACATTTATTTCAAATACGATCAGTTATTATAATGAAACTGACCGCTGAATACTGCATTTGCCGTTAAAACGTTTTTTTTTTCTTGTTTTTTTTGGGGGGTGGGAGGGGGTTTTGTGGTGTGTGTGTGTGTGTGTGTGTGTGTGTGTGTGTTGTTTAACTGTTGACTGGTGAATCTGTAATTCCTACACAGTGAACTTTTCATGGTTATTCCATGTTATGCCGGAATTTTGCTGTTCCGGATTGTTCAACTTATAGCATTATCGATTTTTTATCCGGAACTGTATCATTCCGACGCAACATGAAATGAGTACAAAAATCTCTCTGTGTAGCAATTCACAATAAACGCATGGTATGCACAGGTCCAAGTCATGATCGTAACTGAAAAAAGAAATGGTAAAACGTTAGCTAGAAGGAGCTACCATTGCCACTTGCTTAAGTTCACTTGCACCACAAAAGTGACAGTTTAAAATGTGGGAGATATTTCTGTCAAACCTTATATATATATATATATATATATATATATATATATATATATATATAAGATCAAAAATACGTCGAGATCCTATTTAGAACCGAGTGTACGAGTTGTACTTCGATTGGAATAGTAAATCCCTATTTCAACAAACCAGATGAGTTGACATGTAAAGGTGCAATACTATGGAGAAGCAGAGTTTTCATCTCGCCTAAGTTAAGTGTTTGCAGCAGCTCCATCATATGGATTGTGTGCCTTTGCTCGAAGTTATGTGTGGTGGCCAAATTTAGACATAGATATTGAGAGGAACTGCATGGCCTGCGGGACAGCCATGTTTGATCAAAACAATCCCAGAAAAGCTTCCATTCATTGCTGGGAATATCTGAGTTAGCCTTAGCAGAAAATCCATATAGATTATGCTGGTCCATTTTTGGAATACATGTTTTTGATTGTTGTGGATGCGCTACTCAACATGGACGGAGGGATGTATAATGAAAACATCTACTGCTCCAGCCACAATCGAAAAGATGAGACGAATCTTTGCAACACATGGGACGCCTGGGTTATTATCCATGTTTTACTAGCCAAAACTTTAAAATGTTCATAAAAGTCCACGGAATTCGACACATTTTCACGGCTCCCTATCACCTATCCTCAAATGGGCAGGTGGAACGCAATGTGCGCACATTCAAGGAAGCACTGGAAAATATGGAGAATGATAGGAAGACGACACTCGAAACCAAGGTAAAGATATTCTTTTTACTTTTAGAATAACTCTCCACTTAGCCACTAGGGTTCCTTCAGCTGAATTGATGTCCAATCGGCGATTTAGAACTGCCTTTCATTTAATGCAAATCAACTTTTGAAACTTCCATGCTGGTATGCAGAGGAAGGGATATCTGATGTTCAGGCGGACAACACTATAAATAATTTGAGAATTCTTGTTGTTCCTGAAATTCCTGAAGAAACCATGGAAGAGGATTGCACATATATGGATGATACCGCAGCGGCTCCTGTGGAGACGGAAAGGTCCACAACACCTCCAATTCGTACATCGGATCTCGTACGTAAACCACCAATCAAGTTGAACAATTATATATGTAGTTCAAAGTAAGATTGGAGAGATGTTATATATTGAAGCGAGGTGTAGAAGTGGTTTTAAGATAGTATGATGAGGGGAGGAATGTGTTCTGGTATTGCCCAGAAACTTTTCAAATTTCTCTTTCCTCGGACACTTACGCATTTGCCTTTTTATCACTGCTGTGTCTTACCTCTTTTGTTGGTGTCCAGCATTTTGGGTTCTTTCTGTAACAGAAGTCCCACAAGTTGGATCTTCCTCTTTCTCTTTCCTACTGTCATCCACACCTTCTTCGACTCTGCCTCAGCAATTGGAAATGGAGATGTCTTAGATTGTTCATTTTCCACCGACAGACTCGAGTACATTTGTCCCGACAATAGGCGAGGCTGCGTGAGCCTCCTGCCCATGCAAGATGGAGAGAAATTCTACATGGGGACGGGCACTTTTTCAGGGGCTTTCTTTCCCAGGCAATGTTGACCACGTTTTCTCACATTGTCAACAAACCGGTTTTCTACCAAACACTATAACCGGCAGCTTACGCTCATTGAAGTCCAACCAGTCAGGAATAGAGTATAACGTCTTTATATCTATCATCAGGGCAAACATTCCATCATGAGAGATGCCGACTATCACTCCTAACAGGGGCATATATTTATTTATTAAGATTAGCTTAGATGTGGCCCAATGAGAATCAAATTCATTAACAATGGTCTACAAATCTAGCTTGCTAACCATTACGCCACGTGAGGTACCCTCTCCTAACTGGGGCATATAGGCGGCGAGATTCTCATCATTGAGGTAGCTGGGAACTTCATAAACTGCTATTATGATTCTTCATCACCCTAAGTACTCGGCCTGTAGCTTTCGTCCATCTAAGTCCAACAAGTTAGAAATGGAGGTAAAGGCACGTGAATTGATCATGCTATCAAATCTCAACTTCCCTCGTATTCTGTCATGAGCAGAGCCGATTATTTCGTCAAACTGAAGAAAGCAGGCTGCAATGTTGTCTCAATCAAGTAGCAAGTAATCTATTATGTTGCTAGCACGTTCCTATGCTGACTCATATATTCGCTTCTGTAAAAAGTGTCTTTTGTTTCCAGTATTTTATGTGAAAGTCAATGCGTCTTCTTCACTCGTCCGAGAAACGGTTAGATTTCTTAGGTATCTGATACAACAGCTCCCACTAAACGGTGGCTAACCCGATTTGTCTGTATTTTATCAGTAATAAACGTATTTGATGAAATTTAATGGTATCCAATCTTTCCCAAAGTAAAATCAAGATTTCGATCGACGTCATGCCAATCGTATATTTAAATACGTATGATAATAATGTAAGGGAAATAACCTTTATAAAAAGTAATGTCCCTTAATAACTGCCTAGCACATTTATTTAAGAAAAATATAAAGAAATGTTATTCTTAATTTTTTAAAGTTACTTTGATAGGAAAATAAATACCAATTTTACTTGAATGATTAATAAGTTAGGGACAAATTATATAAGTTGTATTCACACACCTTAAGTTATGTAATTTTTTGCTAATTCCATCTTCAGTAAGAGTTATTCATAATGGATAAATGAAGTGGTGAAATGTGAAAATATAACAGAGGGGGGGGTAAAAAAGCATACACGTGTGATAACGAACAGAATTTATTGAGAACTGACAATTTACAGTTAAAATTGGTGCTATTACAAACTGGGCGAAACTTAAATATCGCCTAACTCTTATTTAGTCATAGCGTAAGGAAATGTAATACACCGTAACACTTCCCTATAATATGAAGTTTTCTTATTATTATTATTATTATTATTATCATTATCGTTGTTGTTATTGTTGTTGTAGTAGTAGTAGTAGTAGTAGTAGTAGTATCAGCAGCAGCAGCAGCGGTCAAAGGTGGGCAACTTTTGCTGGATTTATTTCATGACCTTTTATCATTTCAAATTCCTTCAATTTTATTTTGCTTACTGGTTTTGTAAACATATCTGCAATACTGTCTTTTGAAGGGATTTTATGTAAATATACATTATTATTTTAAATATCTGATCTTATGTAGTGATCTTTTACATCAATATGTTTAGATGTTTGGTGGTGAATGGGATTTTTTGGCTAATTTGATAGTACTTTGATTATCTGCAGAGATATTTATTTCAACTTGATAAAGTTGAAATAAATATCTTGATAAAACTGTTTTAGAAAATTCACTTTTTAAACTACATAAAATCATATACTCAGCTTCACATGTTGTTAAGCAATGGTAGTTTCTTTTCTGGATTTCCATGAAATTAATGAACCAAATTTATTTAATTGATAACAATATTTAGAAATATTGCTTATCTTCCGAGTTTGCCCAATCAGAATCATAATATCCAATCAAGTTTAAATTACTTTTGAATTTCTTAAAATTCAAGCCATAATCAAGAGTTCCTTTAATGAATTTTAAAACAAAGATTTATATTGCAGTCAATATTTGCATTATGGTGTACAATTAAGTCATTTTGTACTGCTATCTGCATTAACATTATAATAGATGTGATTTTAGCTGTGGGAGAAAATGTTCCTTGGTTGTCTACATTTTCTATCTGTAAAAATCCCTTGTTCTTCATTATTCAGTCCAAATGTTACTGCATATACCCATCTGCCTCCAATAACTTTCTTATCTTTAGGTACAAGTTCATAAGTATCGTTTTCTTCAAGAGCATTTATTTCATCACTCATGGCTTTTTCCCATTTTAATTTCTCGGTAGTTTCTTCAGAAGTTTTGGGGAATATCTCTTATTCTATAACAATAATCAATAGAACAGTTTGTTGTGTCCAAGGTGTCAGGATCAAGTATCATTTAAGTATTTGGGTTTATTGATTTTTTGTTTAGAAAATTTTCCCTTGGTTTCATTTCCATCAGGTGTCTCAGATTTTTTTTATTTTCATGTTCTTCAGCATTTTCATTTTCTGGTCGCATTTGTTTTATAGTCAAAAGAATTGTTTACATCTTCTATATCAGAGTGTTGGGATTCGTAAAAAAAAGTACACATCTTATTCTTTCAATTTCTTTTCTGTCGAAAAAGTAAATAAGATAGACTGAACTTCCAACATCAAATAAAAATTCCTTGTTCACTCCTTGGATCTAATTTTGTTTTATTTTGGATATAAGTGAAGCATGTAGTACCAAATGTATGCATGTTGCTTATGTCAGGTTTGCGAGATGTAAACATTTTATAGGAAGTTTTTCTCTTAAAACAATTCTTATATAAACTGATGCTCTGATTGCATAATTCCACATTAATTTTTTTGTAACTTGGATTCTACCAATAAACATCTCACCATTTCAAAAAGTGATCTCCATAACCTCTTTGCTGTACCATTCTGATGCTAAAAATTATTGTCTTATTTTATTCTTTATAATAATATTTTAAAATTTAGAGCAAGTGAATTATGTTCCATTATCAGTTCTTAGTCTTTTAACTAAGCCATAGGGTACCACATCAGCTGAGAATTTTTTGTTACATCTGCTGCTTGAGATTTTTTTAAAGAAAATAAACTACTATCAAGTATCAACAAAGTTATTGCATATTTTGATTTATTTATTGAAGTTTGTTTAATCAAACCTTCTGAATCAAATCAAATCAAATCAAATCCTTTATTTGCTTTCCTGCCTTTTTATTCATATACAGACACATTTTCCTTGAATACATGTATTACAACTAAATTTATTTTTGTTGGTTATCTTCATGCCTTCTACAGGTCATTCTATCATTTAGAGCATTTTCTTTATTACAATACCCTAAAATGCTATGCCATTCTTTCAAAGTATGTGTTCATTCGGTTTTTATGTTGTTTACTGACCAGCATAAATTGTTTTCATCATAGCAGTGTTTGACAGTGTAGGATAAAAAGAGTTGAAGTTGCTTTTCTGTGGTGGATATCAGCTGCAACGAGCCAAGTCAAAACGTGTTAATATTGGGTAGAAAGGGCAAAACCTCTCTAGGTAATAGCAGTAGTTCTTGCCATGCTGGATTTTTTTTCCTCATGCACTGAAATAAATTCTGTTTTATTGTTTCAGGTTAAAAAGTTATGCTCAGGAAAGTTTCAAACTGAAGAATATATATTAGAAGTAAAATTATCAGTTAACATTTCTAATCACCAAGAAGGAATAACCAAAAAATACTGAAAATGAACACTTGGAACATTTAGATACAAAGCACCTAGAGAAAGCAAAGAATAATATAAACTATTCCATGATTTAAACTCAATCTACACTCAGAAAAATATTTAAAAAACAATGAAACCAAATTGAGAACGGGATAATTATGTATGTTCAACTGATGGTGCATCTTTGATGATTAGTCGTCATCATTGGATTTTCTTCCCCATTTGAAAAAAAAAGCAGTTTCATCCATTTTTATGATACATCATCAACATTTGGCTCAGTGGTAGATTAGGAGGGTCAGTTAAAAACGTTCTAAACAGAAAGAAAAGAAGAAGAAGAAGAAGAAGAAGAAGAAGAAGAGGAAGAGACAGAACTGAACATTTTTATTGTGGCAACTCATTACCACTTCTTAGAAAACTTTAAAAAAAAAAAATTTTTAATTAATTCAGATTTCTGTCTTAATTTCTTTACATGAAACTTACTATGGAGAAGAAAAAAAGGTTAAGAACCACTGCTCTAAACACGAAAATGATGCAGTTGGTGGAAAAAGAAGGCAAATCCCTCATCAGACCTACCAGCAGACAGGCAGCATTGACATGTACAACCTGAGCCCACCGTAGCAAAAAACAAGCACACATCAGCAAACTAGTTAAGCAAGCCAGAGTCTCATTTGTTATCAGAATCAATCAGATGGAATGCTCCACCACACCACTGTACTAAGAGAGAGCTATTGATTTGTCAATTGATCTTCCACAGACTTCACTTCTGGTGATGCTCTTCTGTTAATTCATTTAAGTTACAACCTTGGTACTATATTCCAACCGGAACTGAACTCTTGTTTCCCCACAGTCTACCCATCAGGTCATGGAAGTGAACACCAGTCGGCATTGTTTACGGTCGGAAATATGACAGTATCCGATCATCTTCAAACCTGACTTTCACACTTGACCAAAATAAATGTTCTTGTCACATGACATTTCACCAACTAGTATCTTTGAAGTGACGGTACACAACTTTTTAAGTAGCTTGGAAAATAGTACAAAAAGGGAAACTTTGTAAGCTGTTTTTCACATTCTTAAACAAATTAAAAATTTTATAAAATCTCTAACACTTTACAAATAGGGAAAAATAATGGAATAAGTTATTTTCAAGATGGAAATATGGTTTCAAGTAACTCAGTTCTAATAATGGTCCTCAGTAAACAATTATAGCTTCAAGTATTTATTTGTAATGCAAATAATTTACAGTTATATAACACCAAGTGAAATAAAAGAAACTGAATTTGATATATTGAAAAAACAAATGATGTTTACAAATGCATGGGATCATCAGGAGAGAATGTGCCCCGAAACGGTTGCACATTCTCTCCTGATGATCCCATGTATTTGTAAACATCATTTGTTTTTTCAACATAACACCAAGTATATCTATCAAATAAAAATATATTTTTTTAACAGATTGATTTGATCTATAGATGTGACCCTAACAGGTACTACCACTCAGTGGACCTGGAATTATGGCAATGAAAGAGGACACCACACTTCCCAAGTGTCCAGAACTGGAGCCTCACCATCAAATGCAGTTTAGTCATGCCCAGGACATCAAGCCTTGCTGACAAGGGTGGGGGTCATCCTATTATAGCTAGTGGAGCAGAGACAGATTTATGCTTTTCTCAATACAAAGTTAAAAAAATGAATCCCAAATTGCCCCTCTACCAATTTTTGCACTCTGAGTAACAATGAAGCCAAATACACTTGCACAATTAAAGCAAAAGTCAGTTGAAAAATTGCTAAAAAAGACAACTCTCATGTGGTTTTAAAAAGACTATGGCTACAATTGGAATATTGCTCAAAGGAGACAACTTTTTCAGCAATTGAAATTTTATTTACTGCTTGTTTATAGAACATGTGCATATTTACTAGTACTATTTCTTGACTTATTTATTTAGTAGGGCTAATCAAATGTTTTGTAATATTTTGGTATGTGCTAATTTGTGTCACATATATCATGTGATTGAAGTAGTTCAAGCCCTGGTTGGTAGTATTGTGGTAGCTGGTGTGCTGACACACTATGCATTGCTTCACTGTGTCCATTGTGGTTTGTCACCTTCATGACCTTGGTAAAAGCTTCATCCTGAGCTGCTGAGTTGTGCCTCATGTTACCAAAATATTGCAAAATTTTGGACTCACCCTAGTATTTATGATTTTTCACTTAGAGAATGAGAGAATTGTTCAGTTTGCTGCAGAGAGCTTTCATTTATCAATAATTAAGATATATGAACAATGTTAAAACCAAATAACAGTTTGCTTGTTTTTTTAAGTATTAAAAACAAAACAAAAAAAAAAAAAACATTCAGAAATTATGAGAATTTATTTGTACAAAATAAAAATTGAGAGAATGATCAAAAAGATGTTTTCAATGTTGGTATTTTTGAAATGAACTAAATGAAGAGAGATGAGGAATTGGGTGAATGCTTATGTCATTTAATGCAGTTTGATAGGAGTAAAACAATTAGAAAAAAAAGAAGATCAAGATTAAGTCAAATATTACTACAATTAAATTTCTATTTTTCAGTTTTTCATGGCCAAACAAAAGTTGTTGTCGGGGTGGCCTAAAGTCGGTATCAGCCAGACAGTGAGGAAGTCTATCCTCTTTACACTAGCACTAGACCAAGGAGATTGTTTTTAGCATCTAAAGTGGAGCGATACATCTACCATCAGCTCCTCAATTTACCACACAGATTCTTGTGCTACTCATACACTGAGTTGGCATGGGCCAGTATCGAACCAGGAACCTTGTGGTTCCCAGGCGGATGCTCTACCGACTGAACTAAACCAGGCCTAATTTCAGATAGTATATATATTCTTTTAAATTACAATCTAATTTACTCTGGAACAATTCCACCAACTAATATATATATATATATATATATTATATATAGATAGATAGATAGATAGATAGAGAGAGAGAGAGAAGTTTGAGGAATCTGCTTATATCTCAAGTTACCAGTTTCTTGTATGTTGATAGACATTTTAAACTCAAAAATAAAGAACCAATTTGTCTCTTTCTTTATGGAAGATATTTTGCACCTTAAATTCCCTGAACATTTGGATACATAAGAAAAAGTATATATCACTATTATGAGGATCCTAGACAGAGAGTGAATGAATGACACTTTGATCCTAAGACACTGATACAGACACTACACTGATTGTAGACAGAGAACCAGTGAATGAATGACACTTTGATCCTAAGCAAAGTACAGACACTACACTGATTGTAGACAGAGAACCAGTGAATGAATGACACTTTGATCCTAAGCAAAGTACAGACACTACACTGATTGTAGACAGAGAACCAGTGAATGACACTGATCCTAAATATAGCACACAGATACATTCTGATCCTAGGCAGAAGTACCAGTCCATCCAGAAATAACCCTGTCATTTTTTACAGGTAGTACACTCGTATAATAACAAAATTCCTTTAACATTTTCCTTGATAATACTTTCTTTTAAATAAAGCCTAACTTAAAGGTTCCTTTCACTCGCACCATTCAAAATCTTTCATTCTGTCTTTTACTACAAATAAGACCTAAAAGAATTTAAGTTTTTTTCATGCTTTACACTGTACTTAAATCTGTTACAAGTGTTGAAAGTAAATAATAATTTGAGGACAAGCTTGCTTCATCCTAACTCCAAAAACTGGCATCATATGACATCATGCAAAAGAAAGAGTCTTAAAATTTGGAGAGACACTTGAGTAATGTATCTCTCAGTTTCACTCGAATAGCTTCATTCCCTTCACAAATGATGTGAGTAGAGTCAGGCTCAACTTGGATTAATATGTCTTCACTTGGCTGAAATGAAAAAAAGACAAAAAATAGGAAATTTCACCAACATTTTAGTCTTAGCATTTTAACATGAAAATAATAAAATTGACAGAAATATATTAAAACTTAATACACACACACACACGTGTGTGTGTGTGTGTGTGTGTGTGTGTGTGTAATGCTAGCCAAAGCTTAAAGAAATTTGTGTTTCCTCTGTGTCACCTGACATTTTACATATTTATTGAAACCATTCCACCAAGAAATAAAGAAGCAAATTTTCTATTAATTTTTCTTTGACAATGTCATTTTGTAACTTAAGTTCTCCAAGGTACTTTTGAGTAGTACCTTATGTATATATATATATATATACATACTATGTTTAAATAATAATTTTATATAGAGATGTTTAACATTTATACATCCCTACATACATTTCTTTTGTCTTTCTTTTCAAATTTGCACAGAGGTAATTTTGAAACAGTTACAGTACATGTATTTTACATTTAAATGTTATTAAAATATAATAAATAAATAATTGTTACTAAAAATTGTAAAGATAAATGGACTTTTGAAAACTATACGTACGTATTTATCTAGATATTTCTTTATTCATTTATTAACCTTTTAATTTTAATAGTTACTTTAATGAGGGTTCCCACTCATTTTAGGAAATCATTTTCCAGGACATTTCCAGGATATTTTTAAAATTTTCCAGGACAGCACTTGTTCATGGCAATTCCATAATTTAATCGATATTAATCTAAAATCGACACATTTACAGTTTTATTGTTACTTTTTTATGTTGCAGGGTTAATGAATTATCTTGGATTTATTATAGATGATGTATACAATTAACTACACAGGATGTCCACAAAGCACTTTAAAGTTATAAATTATTTTAAGCACATGGACTTTATGGAATCCTGTACAATAAAATTGTCTGGCCTCCTGGTTTTGCTTAGCCATGATCAACATTACTGGGTTATTTTTTCATTAGCAAATCAATTTTACACCCTTATCCAATATTTGAAATGTGTTTTTTTTCTTTTTTATTGAATTAGTACAAATTTCAATAAACTCAAATTTCAGATATTTACCGTGCTGTGTTTCTCGCTTTTTTATCAGCAAATATATGTAGATACTTTACAATGACCCCACTTCATTTTATATCTGTATTATATTTTATATACTATTGTACATAAATAGCCATGTTCAATTTTTTGGGTGTAAGGGAGATAAACGCGTATCCCAAGAGGCGATAACTCATTATTTGTCCCTGCCGCTGAGTCCACACCTATGGTGGACAGACATTGCAATTTTTTTACTATCTCGTATGTTTTCACATCCAGGTATTTCGAAGTAAAAGATAAATATTGGATTTTCTTTCCAGTATCTTTAAAAATATATTTTCTTGGAAGTGTAGCCAAAAAAGACTTTTCTCTGTTGTGATTGACATTTATTTAGACTGGGAGAGAATTTGGCCCATTTTGTCATCCATAATTGAAATTGACGATTTTTTTTAAATTTTTAAATCTCAGAAAATATGCAGCATATCATTGCATATTTTTTAACTTAGATTTTTTCAAAGATAAAATTCAGAGCTATCTTTTGTTAAATTTTCAAGTTAGTCACGGATATTGACAGACATGTAAAATTAACCTTGAAATTTTTAAGGTAGTAAAAAAACTCAATTTAACTTAGAATAAAAAAAAAAACTTTTGCAACAATTTAAAAGATTAATTTTTTTTTTTTCAAACTACAAAAAAAAAAAAAAGAAAAACATGCTACATTATTTATTTTTTGAGTTTTAAGAAAATAACTTAAATTTTAAAATCACTCTTTTAGGGTATTGAATTTATATTTTTTATTTTCTTATTTTTCTATATATACTTCAGGATATGATCTTTCAAGAAACGTAAAAATTAGGGGCCGGGAATTTTTTTTCTTCAAATGGTCAATCCACCCCCCACCCCCCAATTTCTGAATTGATAAAAAATATTTTTTCAAGATTCTTTAATAAAATAAGCTAATCGTTATAAAATTAAGTCATTGGAGAATAATTTGGTGAAAATTTCATTAAAATTGGACAATTCCCTGATTTTTGGTAATTGTTTTAAAATTAGGAAATATTTTTTTAATTTATTATCTCCCTTGGCAAATCTTGAATATCCCCTATATATTAAAGTTATATTTTCAAGTTGAAATAATAGATATAGGCTACAGGCCCAAAAGTCAATATGGCTCTAGATTTTTGATTCAGTGACCTCCGTTTGGGGTGGAAGAAAAAATGCTGCCAAATGAATGCCTATTGACTCCTGAATATCATACTTTTTTTCCCAAGCATAAATGTTGCACATATTTAAGATTTCGATAGGTACCACCAATTTTCCCTGTGAAATTTACCTCCCCCCCCCCCTGTATTTAACACAATAAAAACTTGCATACAGGTTAATATTATCTTGAAATTTTTTGTCCACCTGAAAGAAGAAGCATTAAACAAACTCCTACTGATTTTTAATTTTTTTTTCTGCTTACGAAAATAATGAAAATTATAAACGAAAAACAATGTTTATATTTTTGCACCGTTAAATCAATTGAAATTTAACGTAGCCAAAAACAAGTTATAACTATAGTTTTTTTTTGTTTTTTTTTAATTCTATGAAAAATAAATTAATGGTCCGATTTTCACAAAAATTTCCATAATTACTTACCTTTAGAATAAAAGGTGTCTGAAATAGTCTTTTTCTAAAAATATATTAGGGGAAATAGTTTTTTACGAGGTCTACTCCCCCCTATTTTATTTTATGAAAAAATGAACCAGCAAAAAACAATTTTTACTTTTTTTTCTATAAATAATCTGAATAGTTATATCAAAATTTTTATAAGTCTCAATACCAAAGCTTTTTAGTAAAAGAACCATGAATACAAACTTCTGCTAAAAAATATATCAATAAAGAAACTGACCATGTTGGTAAATAAACGGACTGTTTTATTTATTTTTCACGATAATGATGAGTAATTTTTCCCCAACCGGATAATTTGATCTTTGAATTAAGTTTTTCTTTGTAACAACTCTTTAGGTTCGTTTTTTCTTTTTTGCGAGATTGAAAAAAAAAAGTTCAAATATATTTACGTTTCTTCCTTCAATATGGCGTAAACTGATCATGATCTATTTTGGAGGTACCTAACAATCATTCAAATAAAACATGAGGACTTGCCCTAGTAGCACCCAAACCACTAAACATACAAACATGTAGTTTAGCACATTTTACCCAAAATTAAATTCTGCATAATTTAGTATATATACATTGGACTTTATATCCATAGTCTGCTTCAAAGTTGAGAATATTTGTTAAAGAAAAAAAAAAAAAAAGGTTTTTTGTGACATTTTTGGTTAAACTTGCAGATTGTCATCAAAATTAAAACGGAAAATTTACGCCCCTGAATTAACAGTCTTCTTTATTTATTTTAATATTTACTGACTAGCAAGAGATATCTGTTCAAAAAATTTGGTAAATATTAAACAAGAAAAACGAAAGGAATAACTATCTCTAAATCATGAATTTAAATTTTAAATAAGAAATAAGAAAATATATAGTTTTCTAAAATAAACAAAAAGAAATAAAACTGGTACATTTTTACAACAATATTGAACTTAAAAAAATAAGCATTTGCTTTATTCATTAAATAATAAATAGCAAATAAATAAGCATTTTTTAACAAGTAAAAATGTATTAAAAGTAAAACCTGCAGACTAAAAACAAAGGTTAAACTTGCAAATAGTCAGGGTTTTTTTTCATTTTGTTTCTTATTAAAAATTTAAGTCCATGATATAGAGATAGTTATTAATTTTGTTTTTCTTGTTTAATGTTTACCAAATTTTTCGAACAGATAACTCTTGCCAGTTAGTTACACAATCTAAATTGACCAAAAAAAACGTTTTAAATTTATTAAAAATTAATTAAATGTGTAATATTATTTTGCATTTATATTGATGGTCATAATGACCACTTTTATATTGATGGTCATAATGACTACTTATTGATTTAGACAAAAGTTTGACATTAAATAATCGATTTTAATCAATTTTAATTTGTTTTTTTTTTAAATAATAGCAGACATTAGCAGCTACTGTAGAAATTTTTTGCAATTTTTGCTCGGGGACCTTGTAAAAATTTCCATTTTAAGACATATTCTAGAAACGCATCAATGTATTCTCTGAAAAAGATTTAACTTGGCACTTTTAAGACAGAAACAGGCAAATAAAACACTTATTACTTTTTATTTACATTTTACATTCCTTTTTGCTGGAGGCAGCTATGTTGATTTACAACTCATGCTACGGTGATCGTGATTGGTTAATTTATCAGCAGTCAATGAAAGAAGTATTCTGATTGGCTACTTCGTTGTACGAAGCGAGCTAAAATTTTAGCATCTAATTTGTGGATTAAAATACAGATTATTAATTAATATTAGAAGATATCACCGTGGAAAAGTTACAGAATGTTTCTCATGATTTTATATGTATTATCGCAAAAAATAATGCCCACCGCTTTTGTAGGTCATTAAAAGTCATCTTTTTTGCATTATAGGAAAGAACATGAAAAACAAGATATCTTATAGAAGCAACTCGTATGTTGGGCTATAGTGACCTATTGAGTAGACCAAATAAAGAGATGAATACAATAGGGGAACCAATCATTAAAGTAGATTATTTTTTTAAATAAAACATTTTACTCGAACTTTCTTATGAATAATGGTATTTGTAACGATAAAATTAAAATTATGTCAATTTAATTGTGGAGATGTTTTTATGTCGAATTTCTGTGAAAATTATTTGGCTGACTTAAAGACAAAATATTCCTTTTAAAAAATTCTAAGCTTTGCTAAAATATTTTTTTTTTTTTTAAATTAAATCATTTTATTCAATTAAACACTGCTGAACATGATTATCAAGAAAATGTTCAGAATTTTACGAAATTTATATTTTAAATCTTTAAAGTAGTCTGACTGACTGTACATGTTCAGTGTCATATAAAAATAAATCAAAATATCGCTACATGATTAAAGCGAGACTTCATTGTATGAAATCAACAAGTACCCACACAGTCAGAAGCATTTTTACTGTTTAATGAATATTCATGAATAATTTGGGAAATCTAGCGTAAATTCGGCGAGCGTTAAAAATAAAAATTTATAAAAAATACTGTCCTTGTTATTTTACTAGTTATATTTGTTTACTGTAACAATAACATTAATTTTTATTTCAGATAAATATATATATATACATTTTTCCAGGATTTTTGACAAAAAACACCACTTTTTCCATGTTTTCCAGTACTAGAAAATTTACATTTTATTTTCCAGGTTTTCCAGGACGCATGGGAACCCTGTTAATTCATTCGTAGAAGTGGTGTTTTAAATTCAAGATTTATTTGGCAAAGGAAACGAGTGCCAGATGGTGGGAGAGATTATCACACCTCACTTGACAGCTACCAGTCTCCACTGCTTGCTCCACTGGGTGTATGGAGCTTAGAGAATCATCTTGAAAGGTGGGCCAAAAAGTCTACACCAAGCAACACAAGAACAAGAAGTCTCCAGCACTTTGATCTACAAGAACGTCAGGACCATGTGTCTTGGCATATCTGTTGATCTACAAGTTGGTGATGCCTGCAAAACAGCTATCATCAACAAAGAACTCTCCAGACTAAACATTGATGTCACCTCTCTTCAGGAGACACATCTCAACAAGAACGGCAAAATAAAGGAGGCAAACTACACTTTCTTTTAGTAAGGCAAATCCTTTGATGAACCATGTCAGCTTTGCTATGAAAAACACTCTCATTTCTTGCATTGAACCCATCCGAATGGGAACGCCCTAGGGATGTATCATCAGGGTATACACCCCAACCCTCTACACTACTCCAGGGGAGAAAGACCAGTTCTAGGAGAACCTGGATACGGTGATATCTGGGATCTTGAACACCAACGATCTATACCTGCTTGAGGACTTCAATGTAGCAATCCCAGCACTTTCGTTGATTTTGGTGAACATTGAAAAATTCAACTCACAATTTATTGCATATTTCTGGTCCAATCTTAAAAATATTTATATGGTTGGAAAAAAAAAATCTTTCTAAATATGTAATTTCTATGTATTCATTGAATTATTTTTTACAGTGAGTTAAAATGGTATTTTGCTTCAAACAGCCAAAAATGCGTAATATGAATTTTACATGTTACTTTTTTTTGTAAAATCAAAGTGGCTAACCTTTATCAATATTCTTGAAATCATACACTCAATTAGAAAGAGAGAGAGAAGGGGTGGGGGGTTAGATAGTATAGAAACAGAGTCAACAGCACATGGTGACTGTCAGTTTCTTGCCTATTTGATCATCAGACCAATAGTCTGGATAAACAAGGAATTGAACATTGGATTACATTAATAGCATTCAGAATATTTTGTCTTGATATTGTTTTATAGAATTTTAGGATTCCATACAAATTAAACCTTTCATATTCAAGTTTTATGTACAGAAAAAGTAAAGACAAATGTTAGTAAGTCCTTGCCATTAGAAAGTTTTTTGAAAGTAAAAAGGTTTTTTTTTTACATCTAATATAAACACTTACCAAATGTATAATGGATCCCTCCCCAGCTTCTTCCACTTTTACTTCAGTAATTCCTTCCTAGAGAGAAAAAAAAAAGAACCATTCATTTTTTTTAATTCACTTCCTGAAAGAAAAAAAAACAATCACACTGGAGGGAGACATCCTCAGTCTTTTTTTTTTTGGCCTCTGCTCTTAAAAGAGTATAGAAATTGTCTTGTGCTCCTGCTCTGGCCATTTAATTCTACATCATTATCAAATAAGACATTTTCTGTCCTTGTGTCTCCTTTCATATACTCTTTATTCATAGAACATATGCATATTTTATCTGTTGTTTGTGTATTCTTTTCAAAACTAAAAATGCGAAAACAGGTTAAAACAGTGAAATTTCCTCAAATTTGACTTATAATATCTACAATGTTTCTGGGATTATATTTATAAATTAGTATGTAAATAAAATTTAATCATTATAATGATATGATTAGTGTATATTACTGGCTTCTTTGAAGAATGTCATTATTTTAGTGTTTTTTTCCCTTTATTCAAATGAGGAACAAAGAAGAACAATCTATTTTTATAAGATGGAACATCTTATAAAAATAGAAATTCCATTAAATCTTCCAACACACATTTCTAATTTTAGAAAGAAAACAAATATTTTTTCATGTCTTTTTTTTTTTTCTTCCTTGTCAGTAAAGTTTTGAAGTTTCAGGCTTGTGTATCTTTAATGGATATCTTTTTTATGGCAAAGTCTACTTTTGACCCATTCTTTTGCCCAACTGACAAATTAGGCCTCTAAATGTTGAAAATAGAAGGATTTAAAATTAGGGTTTTATTAAAAAGATAAAGAAATTGGCATAATCTTGAAATTGTCATGAATCATAATAGGAAGTTTTAATGAGTTAGCTGCTGAAATAAATCTTGGATGAACAAAGTTGCACTTCTGTATCATTTCCACACAGTTTTGTGATGGAATGTGATTTTCATATGTACTTAAGTCTGGCCTGAGCTAGGATTTATTAATTCCTTTTATATTATCTTTCTTTTACTTTACATTTGTAAAGATGCTTCACTCATTTAAAGCCTGTATCTTTAGTTATACACTGTTAAAGTTGGCTACTGGTTCAGTACCCCACAAAATAAAATTTCTGATGAACTTTGAATGGTCATAACTTGGATGTTAATTGAGCTACCAAGATAAATTTGATAATTTTTACGTTTTGCAACAATCTATATACCTACATAATTTTTGGTATATTGAAAAGAAAAATTCAGTTTGGGATACCTACTATTGTATGTTTCTGTATATGTAAATGATCTTGTCTTTCCTTCTGTTTATTCAGTATTGGCGAGTGGGGACTCAACTAAATATTTTCCTTCAATCAACATAATAGGATAATCAATATCATTGGTTCTTTTTTTTTTTTTTTTTGTTACATTTCACATAGCAAGATGAGGAAATGCCAAAAATTCATATTATCTAATTTAAATGCTTTAGAACAAAATATTTAGAAAAGATTCACAAATTTAATTTCTCAAAACTTCACTAAAAATTAGAATTTTAAAAACTGTAACAACATGGCTGAAATATAGTTATAAAAAATGGAACAAAATGGCAGTTTTAATTCCAAGATTTGTTTGGACTAATTATCTCATATTTTTGGTGTTACAACAAAGTTTCAGTAAATTCATTCTACAGCCATCCTCATAGTTACAACCCACATGAAAATAAGCCCATTTTTTGATAAAACAAAAATATAGTCCATGTCTTTTATCTTTCTCTAAAGATATGTATTGTATATCTGAGGAAGGCTGTAGAATACATATTCCTCTTCAAGGAAAATACAAGGTATGGTGCCTTCAGCATTTTTTTATTCAAATGCTTCTATGGCCTCTCCTTGTATATGAAATTGCTATAAGTGCAGTAGAGTCAATGGAGTCTAAAATAAATGAATATACCCAAAAATGTTTGGGTTTACCTACAGGCTTGTCTGATGTTGCATTGTACTGCAGACAAGCAAAATTGAAGTTACCACTCAAATCAGTTACGGAGGAAATTAAGTCCGGGAAAATAAGACTGCAGTTGATGCTTGACGACTCCAAGGATAAAACAATAAAATCCTTCAAGACTACATTAAAAACAGGAAGTAAGTGGAGCGTCAGAGACACTATAGCAAGTGCTAAGGACAACCTAGCTTTCAAGGAAGTCATTGGACTCACCCAAACAGGGAGACAAGGTTTAGGGATGTGTGAAAAACAGTGGTGGTCACTGTCTACTATCAAAGATCGTCGAGACATAGTAATTCAGGAAGTAAGGAACGTTGAGTACAACAAAAGGCTAATAAAAGGAGTTCAGCAGTCCCAACAATGTCAATGGACAAGCTGGGAGGAGGCATTGCAAAAGTCCATTACTTGGAATGACATCTGGCAGATGGCTCCTATCAAGTTAAGCTTCTTAATACATTCTACGTACGACCTGCTTCCGTCAAAGAGCAACCTTGTCAAGTGGAAAAAAGAAAGCGATCCAACCTGTCCCCTTTGCAATGATAAACCACAGACACTGGAACATGTCCTCAGTTCCTGCAAAACAGCTCTTGCTAATGGAAGATACACTTGGAGGCACAACAGTGTATTGGACGAGCTGGTAAAATCTATCCAGAACTTAATGAGGGCTGAGACATCCAATTTGACCCAGAAATTTGTTACAGGGGGTGGAAATGCATATGCCAGCTTTAGACAACCGACTTTTCATCAAGCTATACCCGGATAAAACCTTCTTAATTCTGGTGGTGATTGGGAGGTATCTGCGGACCTCCCAGACTGGCGCAATGGTTACCTGAAAATAATAACTAAGAAGGGATTGCGACCAGACATTGTTCTATTTTCAAGGGCGAACTCTAAGATCATCATGGTAGAATTATCAATATCATACGAGAGCCGATTAGAACAAAGCCATGTGTATAAAATCAGCAAGTACGAAGATCTTAGAACAGAGCTGGAAAAAGAAGGGTATAGCGTTTTTGTTAGAGCTGTGGACATTGGAGCAAGAGGATTCGTTGCAAGCTCCCTGTATCAATTTCTGGGCCAAGTAGGAATCAAAGGGCGCAA
The DNA here is from genome assembly GCA_023376005.1 of Doryteuthis pealeii. Classification (NCBI taxonomy): domain Eukaryota; kingdom Metazoa; phylum Mollusca; class Cephalopoda; order Myopsida; family Loliginidae; genus Doryteuthis; species Doryteuthis pealeii. Next base: position 36,202,725 of record CM042154.1, on the reverse strand, counting down.
AAGAACCAAATACATAAAACGCCTTACAGAAATAACGGAAAACAGCTCGATGTGGTTATGGAAAGAAAAGAAATGTCCCATGGAACAATTTGCATTAAAACGTCATGTCATCAACTGCTCGCGAAAGCGTAACGCGATTCATGCAACATTTCCATAGCACACGCTGTTTAAAAACATCTTTTCGTCGTTATTCAATCATATATATTTGATTATACGATACATTTGATATATTCCGAAGGACCTCACATCAGTGAGGGGGACCGGTGTGCAGTTAAAACCGTTGAGAGGAAGGCCCCGAAACGGTTCATATTCTCTCCTGATGATCCCAAAATCAATTACATAAAATATAAAAAATAAACAAGGAAAAAGAATCCTGGAATTGAACTTCTCGTCGGTTTTTCAACTAGAATGAGGAGCATTCTACAGGCCGATCGCTTTACTTTTCAAATAACTTTCTTCTTCATAAGCCAAAATCTTGTGGTAAGAACAAAAACAACAAAAGGAATAGAATCAATAATATGACCAAGTGTTGAAATGACTTTTCTCAAAACAAGAGAATGTGAAATCAGAGTTCAATTATTGCTAAAATGGCCAAACAAAATAACTGTAGTGATACAAATGGTGTTAGTTACTAGACCAGAGCTAAGTAGAATAAACTTGATTGACTCAGTCAAATAGAACCTTGATTGATGAGTCTTGGGTGATTCTGACAAAACAAAGAAATTAAATTCATATAAAAGAGACACACATTTTTGTCAGAAGAGCAAAGCCAAGATAGAGGCCTGAAGCGTCTGGACTAGATTCAGGGTTCCTTCTTTAGACAATTTTCTATGTCTTCTCTACTCCAAATCTGTTAATTCAAAGCATCACTATTGATGAAAATAAAATTGTATTTGTTATTTGTAATCTAAGGCCTTCTTTTTTTCATCAGCCATTTCATCTGTGTCCAGCCACAAGTGATGATCTAAGAAGCTGCATCTGCAAGACAACCAGATGCTGGTCTAAGCTACAATACTATATAACAAATCTTTCAAACAATCAAAAATGAAATCAGCAAACAGAAATTTTTTTTACCTCAGCTAAGGCATCAACAAATCTACGAATTTGTAGTGTGCCCCAAATGTAAGAGCGAATTGCACCTTCAGCCTTCAGTTTATGTTTCAATGGTAAGTCATCAGGAATCGGCTGAATAACAAACAAAAAGAAAAGTTTTTTTACAAAATTATTTTTTAATTATAAGAAAGATACAGTTATTTTTAGATGAAGCTGTCAACTATTATAATCATCATTATTATTATCATTAATTTTGGCTAGTATTTTCTTAGTCTGTTAACAAGTGTGCCAACAATACAATCAGCAAAGAAGTCTCTATCCTAAATCTATATTCACAAATCCAAAGGGAAAGAAGGAAGTGAAAAGTCCAACATCAAAAGTCCAAGAGACAAATAAATAATAAGTTAAAAAGTCCAACACAGAGCACTTCACATTTGCTCATGCATCATACACTACCGGCTATTAAAAAAGAAAAGGCTTTTATAGAGGAAACAGACATTTGTTATTGGTTGTGATAGTTTGGGTGGGGGATACAAAAATTAGCATACTTCAATCTATACTCAACTCTAGTGGATGGTAAGAAGTATCAAAATTTTATTTTCAAAGCCTTTCAAGATGGTTTTCACCTCTTTTGCCAGATTTTCTTACATCTTTTAATTTATAGAATAGAATTACAACCATCTCAGCTCATATAATAGCAAAAAAATAGTACAGATTTTGAAAAATGCTTCATCTAAAAATAAATGAAAGATACTGACTGGTGTAAAAAAAACATAAAAAATATGACATGAAGAAAAACAAACATTAGAATAAAAGAGTATATACCTACTTTTCAGCTGGGCTCTTAATTCAAACTTACTTGTCTGCATGTCATAGGCTAGGGGTCTGAAACAAGCAGCCCATAGACTAGGCTCTGAATACAAATTCTTTTGTCAGCATGTCAAAGACCAGGGGTCACAATAATGCGGCCCAATAGATTAGGCTCTGAATTCAAACTCACTTATCAGCATGTCATAAACCAGGGGTTTGAAACACGCAGCCAGCAAGCTGGGCTCTGAATTCAAACTCCCTTATCAAAGCATCGCTATTGATGAAAATAAAATTGTATCTAAGGCCTTTTTTTTCATCAGCCATTTCATCTGATTCTTCACTGCATGTAGACTGGCTTTTGATTCAACCCCACTTGTCAGCATGTCATAGACTAGGGGTCTGAAACACACAACCCACAGACTCTGAATATAAACTCCCTTTTCAAAAGTTCATAGACTGGGTGTCCCCAACACGCTGCTAGCAAACTGGGCTGTGAATTTAAACTCCCTTTTCAGTATGTCATAAACCATATGTCACAAACACGCAGTTCTCAGACTGAGCTCTGAATTTAAACTACCTTGTCAGCATTTCATAGACTAGGTATCACAAACATGCACCTCCCTAAGTACTTTTGTATGAAATGTGGCAGAACAATTTTCCTAAAACTTGATAATTTTGTCCTTTGACCCCAACTATGTTTTTTCCCAGAGAAGAGTAGAATCTACTTTAATATTTCACTCACTTTCATTTCCTGCTGAAAAGTAGAAATAATCCTATTTTATATACATTTGAAAAATTATTCTTAATAAGATCATTAGTGAAATGAACATCAGCTTGTTTCAAAAACCTATTGGGGTGGAGAGGTGATTGAGATTATAAATTCACTCAACAGAAGATGAGGAATTTTTTTGTGCTATAACATAAGAAATAGATTTGTCAACTTATATTGGTATGGGGAAGTTATACCTGAGATGACAGACAATACACACAAATTAAAAAATCATAGAAAACTGTTATGTCTTTACAAATAAAATACGTAGCACTAAATGTTGTTGGAAATTAACAAGGTATTATTTAACACAGGGTAGCAAATGCTTCTACCCTAAAAGTGACTTAATAGCTCAGATGCATCCAGCCAGCACGAACCCCAATCCAAAAGTGTCATCGCAGAAACCCCACTTCCGTGTTCACACAATGCAACTTTCAAGGGAAGGAACTGTCCCCTACTCAAGGCGAGTAACTCTAGAATTTCGTTATGTCTGGGACCTAACAAAAATGTTTGAGAGCAGATTGTTAAATAAACAGACATATCTGCTATTTCTTTAGATTTGATAAAACTTTGAATTTTACTGTGTTCTCTTTTTTTATATCATTTATAGTACAATCTATTGAAATTTACACATGAAATGCAATAAAATGAAAGAAAAAAACAGAATTCATCAAAAGTGAAATGAAAAAAAAGAAAATTTATCAAAAGTAATGAAATTTAGGAAAATTTCAAACGGAAAATTTGTCCTCTCCATTTTCTACTATTTTACATATCCTACTTAATATCATATGCATATTCATTTTGATGGGGGAAAAAAGCAACCTATCAGCTTTAATACTGATTAAAATTATAATTGCATATGGTGTAATGGTTAGCCAATTAAATTAAGAGACCCTTGTTAGTGAGTTCTATTCTCACTGACATCGAGCCACAGTTAAGTTTAGCAAATAACTATAACTGGTGGAAAACACCTGCCTCCCTCCCATCTCTCTTCTGGTCCACTGTGCCTCTACTCCAAAACGTAATGGCCCTTTACAATCCTTGAGTTTGAGACACCAATCACAGACCAACATGGCTGGGTAATACTTAATAAAACTTATGTGTTGGGAAAAATAAAGTCATACAATGGACTGAGAAAAGGGAATTTTCCATCAACAATCCAAAGAAGAGTGCTACTATGAGAGACATATAAGAATTTTCCTTTTTCACAGTGGTTATTATGATTTAGTAAACACCACTCATATTAGCACTGAAGTTCTGTAAACATTTCTGTTACTCGATCAACAAAGTTGAATATAAAAAAAGATCAAATACTATCAGACTCACCTCAAGAACAAATTTGTTGTCTTTGCCTGTTACACAACCAGTTACCATAGTGATGAGTGAACCTGGTTTTACTTCTACAGGCTCTAAAGATGCTGCCAACTATTAGAGAGAAAGAAAAGACATATCAGTCTGATAATATTGTTACAATAATGCAGAGTTGCTGAGGGGATTTTTGTTGTCAAGTGGATAAAACTAGGGTGAGTCAAAAGTTTTGCAATATTTTGTTAATATGAGGCACAATTCAATAGCTCCAAATGAAGTTTTTGTCAAAATCATGAAGGTGACAAACCACACTGGACTGTGAGATGCTGAGCTTAAGTGCTACTCACCAGATTAGGAATCTATGGTTTTAGACTTACCTGAACTTGCTTGATTGTTGAGATTCTTGCAACCCAAGTAAAATTTCTTGAACATGTACTGTGATCAACTGTGCCTTCATTTGCACCGCAAATGTCTTTGCCTGCTTCTGTGGCATCATGGCCCAGTCTTAACTTGTAAAACATAAGTTCCTGAATTAGACATTGTTGCATTCATCTATGCTGCTTTCAAATCCCACATGGAGTGAAGTAAAGCACAATGTGTCAGCACACCAACTACCATGATACTACCAACCACAGCAGTTACCTACCACAGCTTCAGCTGTTTCAGTCATGTTATATACACACCACAAACTACCGCACATCAAAATATTGCAAAACTTTTGACTCTCCCTAGTATCATTTGCAGTGAAATGTATAAATAAAAAAAAGGAAAAAAGTAACAGGTAAAGAGCAATGTGTAAACAGTATTAGAGTAAAAGATAAAAGATACCAGATAAAAGTAAACAATCATGGGAAAGGGTTATAATAGGTAATATGTATGATGCAATATGTAATAATGTAATAGTAATATCAGTATTATAGTATTTGGCATAAGACAATATACAAGATGTAAGGTGTAAGATGAATTACAAGGCCTAGTACAATGCTACACTATTTGTGGTCAATTTGCTAGTTAGTAACCTAGATAAATGAATATTCAGATAAAGATAGGAATGTCACAAAGTATTTTGTTTCAAAAAAAAATGTTATCAAGTGAAAATATAGTTATGTTTTGAAAAGTAAGATAACGTTTCTGCTACAATACAATCAGGCTTTCTTCAAGTGTCTTTGGTTATTATTTACAGATTTCATACTATTGTCATTATCTTGGTTGTTAATATATTTTTTATAAGAGTTTAAAGAAAGGTGTTGTCCTACCAGAATTTTAACCCTACCTACATAGAATAAATGAATAATTTTTATTTGAATTAATACGCAAAATTACCCGCCTAGAAATAAGGACATATGTTTAATTTTTAGTTTCTAAACAATAAAATTGTTATGTTTTTAAGGGTAAAAATGTAAATAAATTAAACAAAATTTTTTATCACATTGACTCAACAAGCAATTAAGAACTGAATATAAATTTTTGTCATATGTACAAAAAAAAACGTTTTTAAAAAAAGTAAAATTTCAAAACATTCAGGAGTTTAGGGTTACATTTTTTTAAATAATATTTTAAATGAAAAAAAAAAAAAAAAAAAAACATACCTAAAATAAACAAACATTATAGTAAGTAAATTCTTGGTGAATTTCTTAAAATTTGATAAAGAATTTGCTAAATTATTTTCCTTGTATCCTCCAGGCTTCCACTTTACTAGAGTTGGATCTATGGACTGACATGTCTCACATCATTCCACCACTACCATGACAGCAGCCTTGGATACTGCAGGATCAACTCACCTCATGAAATACAGGGTACATTTTACACCAAGATGTCCACTTGATATTCATTATTCAAGTAAAATCTGGCTCATCAACAACTGCGGCACACAATGGCTGTGTGGGCTCTAACTCCTTTCGAATTGTGTCAAGCCATGGCTGCAACATCCTGGCGAGATGATCAGCTCGGTTTGTGCAGGACTTGACTAAGGCCATGGTGATAGGCTGTATTGTTTGGTAAACCCCTCAAGGGTGCTGAGCCAACATCTTATTAGCATCTCCGTGGTCACTTTGGTGCGTACCTTCGGCCTCCCTGTTAGTGTGTCAGAGATCCATCGGTACACACATGTTGGAGTGCCAGATAGCTGCCTTTCAGCACTGCATCCAGCTTGGCAAGATTTATATATTTGATAGTCCGAAATTGGAAAAATGCTTTTGCACTTGTCTCGTCGAGACTAGTTTTTCATTGACATAGATGTCATCAATGTATGCCGATACAGCATGTTTGATAAACTCATCCTGAGTCAATACGATATTGACTATCAATCGTATTATAAGAGGTGCTATATTCAACTCGAAACCTAGCCGCGTAATGCAGTATCTTCGCCCCCCCACCCCTCAAAAGCACCGTCTGGAATGGCTACAATGACTTGTGGACATGCACTTGTAAGCAGGCTTTATGTAAATCCAGAAATTATACATTATCTCCGCATTTCTGTTATTCTCTTAGTTTGTGCAAACAGAACTATTGAACTCCCAGTACTCCATAACAGGGCGAACCTTTTGTTTGTTCCTTTGGACTACTGCCATCAACAGGATTAGACCCTTAGACAGTCCAAGTTTTTCCTCAGGATATGGCATCAGGCAGCCCAAGTTCTTCCTCAGGATATGGCATCAGCCAGCCAATCCAACCAGACCTGCAGCTTAAGCACCTACTCCCGTCGCACAAAGTTGGACACTGGATATTCTGGCAGACTATTCCGCAATACTGTCGGGCTTAGTCTCCTGCCCATTTCCATGTTGTGGTCCAAACTTTCACCGTATAGTAAAATTTGGCACTGAAGTGGTTTACTGTGACCAAACTCTACCATGCCAGATGGAGAGAGGTGTACCCCACCCATCTCTTTTATGGTGTTCATTCCGATCAAAAGATCATATTCCAGCGTCCTCTCATGAGTTACTAAGACCTCAACCTCAACAGGATGACCCACATTAAGACTGATACGAACAACCCCGAATCCACAGGCAGTAGTGTCAACATTGATTTAAAAGCTGGAAAAATTTTTTTTTTTTTTCAGTTGACAATTTGACTATTAAAAACAGATTCCAAAAATTTGGTATTCAGGGCCTAGTTTCATGGTTCTAAATATATGTATCTTAGGTTGATTGCAATAAATTATTGCCTAATATTCCTTTATTAAGTCTCAATATTAAATAATTAGAAGTGAATGATCTGTATGTTTAAATTTACCTTTGGATGAATTTCAATGTGTTCAAATTGGCGTTTGACAGGCAAAGATAGGATCTTCCCTCTTTTGTAGGTTCTAATACAAGTCAGGTTTAGATCCTACAAAAAAAAAAAAATGAATAAATAAATAAATATATATATATATATATATATATATATACACACACACACACACACAAAATACATCAAGAAAGTCAAAAAAGAGCAAATAATTACCTTAAACGAACGGTGCCTACCGCACACCCACTTTTAAAATAACCAGGTTAAAATGATCATAATGATATTAAAAAATGATAAATATATTTATTCATATATGTGCTGAGTATACAATATATGTACCATGCATCACTGCCTGGTCCCATATTGCACAATACAACTGAATACATTTATGGTCACTACCTTTTTCTGATGAGAAAGGGAGGATAGATGATAGGCTCACAATTAAAAAGAAAAGAAAATTTTTTTTATTACTATTTGTCAGAATTTTTTAGATAAGGCTTGATAATTTGTATTTGGATTTTTCTGACTGTTGTCCTCAACTTTATTGTTATATACACTGTGTATATAGATGAAGACAACAGTCTGAAAAATCAAAATAATATAAATTTTTTTGAATGGTTTTCCATCTACCAGCACTGCCTTTGCAATCTACTAGTCGATGGCAATCAATGTATTGGGAACACCTGCCTTAAAGGAATTTAACATTATAGTGCACAATTGTGTATATAAAACTAACCCTAAAATTTAAATTTTTTTCTCAGTGTGAAAGGCACCCATAAATCTGACAATCACTAATCTATTAAGACATGTTTTCTAAACATACCAATTCCATTGTTAAAATATTATTCAAATGAAACAGTAAAATCATGATATTATTAAACAAAGATTCTTTTGGGCCATTATCCTCATGTATGTATTTACTCAACTCCTTTGCCATGGGCAGGATGTGACACAAGGTCAATTTTCAAGCAGAGTAAGGCTTCAGAGTTCTCCTTCTTCTAGACTAGTTGCCTAACTGAATCTAAAGAACCCAACCTTCCCTACTATTTACTCACAGTACGGATGGATTTATGCCTTTTCAAAGTGAAATGCAAATAGCTTTGTCCAGGATTTGAACTCAGTTTATAGTGTTCATTTCCTCCAACAATAACTATGCTATGAGTGCTTGTTTATTACAAACAATCAATGAACGATTGCCAAGTAGGTGATGAGCCATATTTTTGTTCATATTTGGTTAACTGATTTTAATGTTATGTCAACCCATCTACAATTATTTTATGCTTAGAGATTAGGGAATTGTATTTGTTTTACATTCATATTTATATTTTTTGTCTAATTGTTTTTGATGTTTTATGGAGGGAGGTTTGCTTACAGTCCTATCAAATACAAATGATTTTTAAAAAGATCTATTTGACCCATAAATGGGATACTAACAGGTACTATCACTACAGGTCAGAGTGGTCCTGAAAGTTATTGCAATGAAAAGGTACTTCATAAACCCCAGATCTCCAGAACTGGAGCCTCACCATCAGATACAGTTTAATGTCATACCCAGGACATTTTTTTTTGGAGGGGTGTCTTATTCATCAGCAGAGGATACAATATTCTAAGACCCACTGATAAGGCAAGTTCATGTTTGGCTTAAACACTAATGAAGATTGTTACATTACACACACCTTGAATTTCTTCCTGAACAGAAGACCTCATTCTCTAGAAATAAACTCTATAAATATCTCACTATAAGTTTGGATTAAAATGATGTCATTTCCTTAAAATATTGTAATTGTTTATGTATAAGATGCACCCCTAACTTTGGAATATGAAATTATGGAAAAAAAAATTGTCTTGTGTATGATAAGAACTGAATTTATAGAATTTATAGCAGCTAAATTTAGCATTTTTTCAACTTTTTATCGGTTCATACTGATTAAAAATACATACTTATCTAGTTTACATTAAGTAAACACAAAATTTACACAATATTCAGTGCAAGCACACAGACATGTTCACAAAAAAAATACCACAAGCTTGTGGAGAAAATATACTCACATTAGTAGAAACAAAATTATAAACACACATTTAAGTTAATTATATAGTTCTCATGTTTGGGAGAAAAAAAAATCTGGAAAAATATTACAAATAATTTGAGTACTTAAAAAGATCCTTTAAATTTGTTAAATATCATATTAGGTTTTAAGATTTGTTTTTCAGTATAGAGAGAAATTGAGAAATACACACATCAATGGTCAAATCAGCTCTGTGGGGGGCCATAAGTGGAGGATTTGAATAGTCTTCAGCAATAACTAAATGACGAGGCCTTAAATCCTTGATTAATTTGTTTGCCTGGCTGAAACTGAGACTGGTGTCAATAGGGCAGTAGCAAATCTGAAAATAAAAGAAAAAGTACAGATAAGAGAAACTTTGATTTTTGTAAAATATTTTTGTTATAACTTAAAAATAACCTCTCCTCAAATAAGATTTGTTGCAAAAAAAAAACAAAAAACAATGAATAATATCAATAATACTTAAACATTAAAATAACAAAAGTTTAATTTATTTCCAGACTCTAATTTATATTGATAAATAAAGTATGAGTTGGCATTATCAATCTTTTAATATCAATGATGACAATCAACCATATTATATGAAATGGTAAACAGTAAATACTTTATCAACTTATTGGATGATTGATTTTAATGACATGTCAACTAGATAAGGGTCATTTTATGCCTAGATGTTAGAGAATCATGTTCATTGTACATTCATATTTACATTTTTTGTGTATTTGTTTCTTAAGGATTTATTGTTTTTTGCACATGTGTCCTATCAAACACAGATAATTTTTAAACAGACCTATTTGACCCATAGATGTGACCCTAACAACTACTATCACTCTGGGTTAGAGTGGGCCTGAGAGTAATGACACTGAAGAGGTACTCCACAATAGGGTAGTTCAATTTTGAATCTGTAAGCTATCCAATTAGGTGAAAGTTAAATGGCAAAGTCATGTGCTTGCAATTGCCTGGATGACTGCTATTGCTATAAATGCTTGTAGAGCTAATCACAATGATGATTATTTCTCTGTTTTACATAGGGCGAGGAATAAACACCTCAATGTCATTAGAGGCAGTCTACATTTAAATTTGACCGCCCCTCCCTGTGTAAGCAGAGACCAAAACAATCATTGTATTTACTGGAAGTTCCTGATTCTGGTGTGACTTAAGATTTTTTTTTTGTTTTTTTTCTTCTTCTCTTTAGTCACGCCAACATATTTCAGATCACCCCCATTTTACTTAATCATAATTTACAATTTGACTTTTAATCGTTCACCAGTTGTAATACTTGACAAAGCATAGGACAAAAGGGCCCTCGTTTATCATCGTAATAAAAATTCTCTGCTCTATCAATTTCCCTTTTCATTTTTTTTTCACTCTCTGTCTTTTCTCCCATATCATCTCCTGGTATCAATTAATAGATAATTACATAGGACTCCATTAATTACAATTTTATATATATATATATAGCTTTCTCTTTTCCTTTCATCTAACTTCTTCCCCAACCCTCTACACTAACCAAACTTCCTCTTCTGACCCCTTTCCTTCACACTTAGTGACCAACTCTGCCATAACCCACTCCTACCTAACCACTCCCCTTTTATTACTCCCTTTTGCTGCTTCTTTGGATCAAATTTCTCACCAAGAAGGCTAATCCACTTCCGCTCCTAATATAATATATTTTTCCACTTTTACTCTGCTTACCATCTCCAATTCTCTTCTCTTTTGATTTCCTTCTCTTCCTTTCCAATGATTCCCGATTGACCAATCAAAACCTTTCCTCACAAACACTTACCCACCCACTTGACCTCTTCTTCTATCCACCCCCTCCCGTTCCACTTCCCCTTCTATAAAACACTTGTACGATACCTTGATAATTCAATAAAGCGACTAATGATGCCGAGCTCAATGCTCTAGTGAAATATATCCTACATACGTTTGTCTGAGTTTTGTTCTTCTTCTAATCAGTGTGAGGGGGTCACAGTCAAGTCTGACTCAAGGTTCCAATCGACAGTCTAAACACTCCCAACTGTATCACACTCCAATATCCAAAATTATTTCTTTGTCCCGCTCGTCTTGACAACAAAATACTACAGCAGTCGTTCTCCCTGGTCTGTGAGAATAAGTCCTTTAAATACACCTCAATTTCACCACATCCGGGCTCCTCACTCATAATTGTCCATGCAGCATGTGCAACACTCAGCAGCACGGCGCGACCACCTACCTCCGGGCCACTATGCTATTTCTTATTTCACTGATTGTCCACAGCTCTCATATTCTGAAGGAAGCGGGTTCGACTCTAGGTCAGTCCTACACACCAGGCAAAGCCTAGCCCGCTTCCTTTGAGAATACAGCAAGTCTTCACGCCTGCCACTCTCTCTGTCACATCGTATTGCACGAGGTAGGTCTCCTCTCTCACTACACTTGTGTTCCTCATATCTCTACCACATTCTGTCGGATTCATTCCAATCATCTTTCCTCATATATATATATATATATATATATATATATATATATATATGTTACAACCAGGGACCAGGAATATTTTTCAAATGGGGAATTCTGCAATAAGAATCCCTAATATTCCCTTTGCTAAACACATACAAATAAAAGAAGTAAAAGCCCAGATTCATATTACATCTTTCATCAGAAGAACAATTGTTGCAAGAAACAATAACAATATGAACAATATGTTGCAAGAAACAACATAAAGAGTTTTAGTACATTCCCAGTTGATTTTTTTGAGGTTATTGTTATGTTATCACGTTAGTTACATAGAGCTTTGTAAATGGAGTTCTGAATTGTTTGAATTATGCAAATATCCCCAGTGGTTCAAAAGTTATGAGAATTTAAAGCCCTGAAATTCAGTAATTTCTTCACCCTTTCTTTATTTTTGAAGCAATTTTGATAAAACTTTGCATTCTTATGTAAAATTCTATGTTCTTTCTGATTCTGTACTTAACTTATGTATCTCCATGCTAGTCCCCATTATTTGGGGAATAAAAAGTAGGAATATAAAGATTTTTGTGTTTTTTTAAGTTTACCACAAGATTATTCAACATTTTCATTTTTATACTGCATGTATACACATATATAATATTAATTTAAATATATAACATCACTTTGAACTTAAAAATATATTTCTAAACTGAATTACATAAAAGAAATAGATTACCTATTTACATATGTTTTTACAAAGAAACACAGTCCGTGTGTGCTGTGTTTTATTTACATTTCTTGTAATTTTAAGTTGTTTTTTTTTTTCCAAAATTGAAACTGACGTAAAAAATAATTCAATTGTCAAAGACACATAAAAGTTAGATATTTAGAAAGATTATGTTATTTTATTTCCAACCATATAAATATTTTAAAAATTGGACAAGAAATAAGCAATGAATTATTATTCAAACTTTATGGTCTGGATAAATGATGCCTAGCCGAGTTTACATTACGGAACGGAGGACAACTGAATTTGAGTTTTTTTCTTCAAAATTCAAAGTTTCAAAGCAAATCCCTGACGGTATACAATCATTTTTATTTCACATTATATATGTAAATAATTCTAAGGCTGTCTCCTATAAGGGATATAGTGCTTTTTTGGGGGTTATCTTATATTTTTGGAAGAAATTGCTTTTAACTTTGGTCTATTGTAGTTTCATTCCCAAAGGTCGGAAAAGAAAAAAAACAAATTTCTGCTTGTAGTTAAAACTGTCCCCTATTTAATTGTAAAATTTCAAGAATATTAATAAAGATTAACCACTTTGATTTTACAAAAAAAATAACACAGAAAATTCGACTGCGGAACAAAATTTCTATCACTCATTTTTGGCATTTAACACAAGATACCATTTAACTCGCTGTAAAAGATAGTTCAGTGGATAAAAAACACATAAAAATTACATATTCAGAAAGATTATTTCATTTTCTTTCCAACCATATAAATATTTTTTAAATTGGGTCCGAAATAAGCAAGTAATTACCTTTTTAAGCTCATAAGGTCAAAATTACGAGAGATTATTTACATTTGAAAATCGAGTAAATATGACGGTTTTCTTTTCAAAATTAAAACTTTGAGCAAAATCCCTGACGGTATACAATCGTTTTTATTTCACAAATTATATATGGAAATAATTCTGAGTCTGTCTTCTATTACTGGTATAGTGCTTTTTTTTTTTTGCTTCTCTTATATTTTTTAAGGAAATCACGTTCAAATTCGCTCTATTGTATTTTCGATTCCACGGAAACAATAAAAAAAGGCCTTGTTTATACTTCCTGGTGTCTTCAAATTGAGTGTAAAATTTCAAGAATATTGATAAAGATTAGCCACTTTGCAAAACAAATTAGCATGTAAAAATTAGTCTTGAAAAAAAAAGTTATATTTTATGTTTTTTCGAAGCAAAATATAATTTTAACTTGCTGTAAAAAATTATTCAATTGATAAAAACACGTAAAAATTATATATTTAGAAAGATTATTTTATTTTCTTCCCAACCATATAAATATTTTTAAGATTGGTTCAGAAATACTCAAGAAATTGCAAATTGCTAACCCCTCCACACCCAACAGTTTTTATAGGGTGGATTATATTGACTAGTTGCCAGATATCATACACCTAGGAGAACGCCTGATTGGGTGTGATGACAACTAGAGATGTGTAGTTCACATACAACCTGTTCAAAATATTCAAGTCATTTAAATGAATGAACTTCATCTGGCTCTTGCTAAAAAGAACCAGATCTTCTAAACATTGTTAACAATGTATATAATCATATTTTCACAAAAAACATCTAAAAACAATTATATTTTAAACAAATTATTTTATAAAACACTGAATCCTAAACTATCCCTTTTTATAATATGAGATGGCTTTACAAGAAAGATTATTAAATAATAAGAATAAAAATATAGATTTAAAAAAGAAAGAAAAATATTGAAAAATTAGAATAAAATGCCTGAAATTTTTATTCTTATTCATGGTAACAGACTTTTAATAAATAAAATCAAAATTAAATTATTATTCACAAAAATTCCCACTCTGACTGAAGAGATCTGGATCTTCACTTGTTAAGTCAGTTTCAGTATTGATAGATATTTGTTTGTATAGCTGTTATTATATGATTCAATATTCCATTTATAGTAACTTTTCTGTATTTTGTAAAAATTCAAATCTTGAAACCAAAAATATTTAAAACATCAACCCATTATGGCATCCAGAAAGAAAAAATGTCAGCAATATTCAATTAATTTATTTGGTGGGATCTATAATTAAATCTAGATATACAAGGTTTAAGAAGGTTTAGAAGAAAATTAACTTTTTATTAGGGGTGTACTTATTTATCAACAATACTGCAGCATTCAGTCAAAGATATGATAATTAGACATAACTATGGGGAAGTGCTACCATCTTAATCATTGACAACTAGGATTTGCCAACAAAACATTTTTAAAAATCTATATAACACTGTGTCAATATCTCGAAATTTAGCTATTTTGTTGTATTCATATTTGTTGGGTGAAGTTGACAAGATTCTGGGGGTAATGTAGTGGTTAAGGAGCAAATTAAAAATATCATAAAATAACTTACCCTCAAAGATAATGGCTGGTAAGGAGCTAATGCTTCCAAGTAGGGAAAATCAGGCTCTACAGGTTTTAAAAGAAAAATCAATTAAAATGATATTTTAATATTTATGCACATTTAATGATATATATATATATATATATATATATATATATATATATATATATCACTATCAGCATTACCTTCACTTGTACAGTTGAACTCCTATGACATGAAAAGATGTAGTATAGTCAGCAGTGGCTGCTTTGTCGGTGAGGGCCAATTATTGGTAATGCATTAGGTGTCAGAATTTATTTTATTGATTGAAATAATTTGCTCGAAATTTAATTTTATTAAAGCAAAATATAAATAAGAATTAGCTAAAATAGAATAATTAAAATAAATAAATTTTACAGACGCTATATTTAGGGTTTGTTCTGAATGGATTGAAAGTTCTGATTGGTTCAAAGTGAAAATGTGAGTGCGACTAAAAAACTCAAAAAGACAGACAACTCTTGATAAAAATTTAGAAGTTATCTTACAAGAACCAGATTATACTTTATCTGCTGATCAAACAGGAATTTTAAAAAATCAATATTATTCATTTTCTGAAAAGATGCACCAAAATTGAAGAGAAAATGGAAGAATATTTTTCAGGAAATATTTTGAAAAAGAAAAGAAGAAAGAATTAAAGTTTGCCTTTCAGAAAAATAGGAGAGAATTTTCTGAAAGAAGAAAAGTTTTACAAATTAATGAATTAATTGAAGAATTAACAGAGTAATTTTATTGAACAAATTACAAATGAGAGTAATTTTTATTCATAAATGAAACATTGCATAAAATATATTGTGCCATATGAAAAGTTTCATTTTAAGATGTTTTGTTATATGCAATAAATTTCAAAGAAAACAGATGATCCTTTTTTACTTTTTGCATGTGAGCAGACAACAATGGTTAGTGTTTCCCTTTGAATTCAATTGATGTTTTGGTTCAAGAAAAACATTAATAAGAAATATTTTAATGATTTTCTTTGCATAGGGAAGTATATGCATGCTCTTTGAGTTTTTTATTTATTTTTTGATAAATTATTCTTGTTATTGTAAAGTGTATTTTGTATATTCAATGAGGTGTTGCATTCATCTTTTTGTTTTTTTTTTGTTCTTTTGTTTGTTTGTTTTTGTTTTTTTGGGGGGGGGGTATATTGAAAAGAGTTGCATGACGAATTGTTCCAATACTGTTACCCTGTGAAAAAGGAATACAGAAATACTGATAGCAAATGTCCGTTTGCAATAAATCATTTCATAGGACCTTTCGTTGTTTTATTCTCTCACTGTTCAATCTCTGAGGAAGCTGTTGTGGAAGCAGGAAGAAATGGACACATGTCCAGTAACCATTCTTGTTCTTCAATGGACAGTCTATTCTTTACTTCCGTTCAAAGCAAACATCTGTTACCTCACACACCAAAAGAGAAAAAAAGAGACCAAATCATGAAATCTTGGGGTTTGTAGGAACCACCACCCCCACTTCAGCTCGGCGATACTTTAAATGGTGACCTTGAAGATTGAAAAAAAAACTAGTAACTTTTCAAATTGCAGTATCTTTCAGACAGTCAGTCTGACTTTGCATCGATGCATCATGATTTGTTTAAGGTTGTTAATCCTCTAGTTTCAAACTCAGTGTGTTATCCTTCTCCTAGACTGGTTGCTTGCAAAGGTTCAAGAACACAGTCTGCTTTAGATTATAGCTGGCTTATGAAAGTGGTTTTACTGTACTATGGAGTTTGAGCATTTTATAGAGGATGAAGCTTTCACTGCCTTCAACGAAACTTATTGATTGATTGATTTTAATGACAAGTTAAGCCATCTAGGGTTATTTTATGCCTAGACATTAGGGAATGGCATTCATTGTATATTCATATTTACATTTTTGTGTAAATGTTTCTTAGTTATTTTTTTTGTTTGTTTTTTTGCAGTCTAATACAAATAATTGTTAAACAGATCTATTCGACACATAGATGCGACCCTAACAGATACTACCATTCTAGATCAGAGTGGACATGGAAATAATGACAATGACACTCCCTATATCTCTAGAACTGGAGCCTCACCATCAGACACAGTTTACACAGGACACCTCTTTTATTTGGGAGCAGGTTTTATCCTTCTGCAGTGGACACAGCAAAATTTCACTGAAGTACAAAAGAATAAAAATAAGAATGTATAATTCAATCACCAACCTGTGAACATTATGGCATTTGCAGAACTCTTTCCCCAAAGTTGTAGAAAGTGAACAACATCTCCCATTCGTAATGAGGGGTGCCCAGCAAACACGATGCATGGAGTTTTAAAGCCGTTGCTAAGCCCACCTGTAAAGAGTTAAAACAAAAGACGTTTCACACAAAATCAGTTTGAACTTCAAGTTCCTATTCTTCCATGGCCTTGTCCTCACCACCATTCCACCTAATACTCTCACCCTCTATATATATATATATATATATATATATATATATATATATATATTGTTACGTACATGCACCAGTAGGGAACGACCTGTGCGCTAGCACAACAATAATAATAAAAAACTGCAAGAGATCCCAAGTGTAAAAAAATAACACGAAGGGATGGGGAATTTTATTCTTCAGCTTCGATAGGTGGACGAGAGATCAATATGGAACACAGCATCAGACAGCATAGAAACAAGCAGGATCCCGTTAAGAGAATCTAATATTTATTTACATCAAATACAGGCAGTAGAAAAGCATTTTACAAACAAACAATAATAAAAGAAAATATATATATATATACATGTAGTAATGAGATATGAAAAGGGTGTATATATTGTCATATTATCAAACATGGGTGGGCGAGCAATTGAACATTTAACATACAGACAATCCTAAAAGATAGAATATAAAACAAGAGAGATTTAACTCACTGTAATACCATCGATAATAAAAGAATGTCCTTTTGTTATTCTTTCCTTTTTATATATATATATATATATATATATCTTTCCTATTTTCTTATATGCATCAAATATGTGTTAAAGTTCTTTAGATCATTCAAACAATTTGAACAATCTGCATAATCCAATAAAGGAATGTCTTTTTCTTTCTTTCTATTCAGAGTTCTTAGTTTCTTTCTTTCTTTCTTTCTTTCTTTCGCCGCTTCGTTTAGAGCGACGTTTCTCAATTACGGAACAAGGCTACACACGTCTCGTCTCTCCGAGGGATTTTCAGTTTCTGGTTTGGGGCTTGGTCTTTTGCCATGAAAGTTCTAAAAGTCGTGTGCACTTTAAATCCGATTGTCGGTCAAGACAATGCGATACCGAGCAAAAAGGTTACTTATTTCCTCTCATCCTTTCCGGAATGGAAAGGGGATGTTTGAAAATCATTGTCTGATAGGAGAATAGTATTATTTCACCAATACAATATTTTTTTCTTTGTTCACCAACACATTATATAGAAATTTATCATAAATGTAGATATATATACTAGTTGACATACTAGAGGCATGTCACTATATATATATATGAAGTGGTCAAACAATGTGTTTGAAATGGCGATAGCCGACAATTTATGGGCAATTCCATGTCAAATCATCAAGAAAAAAGTAAAATTGTCACCCACCCTCTTCAATTTTTCGGAAATTTTGTACAGGTGTGGACTGTGCACAAGTTGAACATTGCTCAAAATTTGAGCTTCCAATTCCAAAGATTGGCAGGGTTATGTCAATTTTTAGCTCTCCAAATCATCAATAACTTAAAATTCGTTGACTGGAAGACTTTTTTGATAGCATTTATGGATTTATTGGGCAAAAATGCTTTTAGAAACTAATTTTTAAGAGTAAGGAAGCTCTAGAACTCATTTTAGAAACAAAAATAGATTACAAAAAGTCGCCATTTTTCACACCCCCCCCCCTCAAATTTGGAGAGCTAAAAATCGACATAACTCCAATTCTTGAAATTGGAAGCTCAAATTTTGGTGATCGTCTAACTTGAACATAGTCCACACCTGTACAAAATTTCAAAAAAATTGAAGGGGGTGGGTGAGATGGCCTGGATGATTTGGCATGGAATTACCCATATATATATATATATATATATACTTTGGTGTGGTACCAAGTTTCTTGGTACAAGGTGATTCTAGGTGGGTCCTAATTCTCTACCCGTAGTTTGTTGTAGAGTTCAGGTTCCGTGTGAGAGCTCAATGTTTAATTATTGTAAACAGAGCAAAGTTATTTGGGAATAAAAAGGCCTTAAATACCATGGGTATCGTGATTATGGACCATTTCCACTCGAGAGCATGCTCAAGAGCTTCTTCAGATCACTGATATATTTTATTTAGACAGGCACATGGCCAAACTCTTTTTATATTCATACATTTCCCCCCTCATTTAGGGGTGGTCATATTGCATTCTTTCTATTCAAGTGTCTTTTTTTTGGTGGAAATTTTTTTTTTTTTTTTTTTTTTTTTCCTTTGGTTGGTTGTGTTTTATTTCCTTTGTCTGCTATTCTCTTTGGTAAATTCCTAATTTTATTTTGACTGACCAACAGGATTTTAATTTATGGTCGAGATGTCGTTTCGCTCTAATTGGGTCAAGTGGAAAGCAGGGAAGGTATGTCTTTTTCCTCAGCAGGTGGGGGTATCTGAGTTTATTTTATTAAGTTTATTAGCCTTTCATCTTTCTAGTGTGTATCATTTCTTAAAGCAGGTTTTTTTGTATTTTGCTATTTATATTCTTACTCATATTTTATATTTTATGTTCATATATGAACCTCTTTCATTCTGTTATTTCGATTTTCCTCTTTACATCTATTTATTTATTTTAATTTATTTTAATTTATTGTTTAATTTTCTCCTTTAGTACTATCCTTATCTACGATGCTTTTATAAAGGGTCTATTTTGGTTTATTTATTTATTCTTGTATTTCTTTATTTATTTAGAGGGGCTTTATTTAAGTAAAGTTATAGTTATAGATTTTTTATTTTATTTATTAATTTATTTATTTTTTATTTTTATTTTTATTCATTTATTTTTATTTATTTATTTTATTCCTTAGGTCGAGAAGGGTTCTAGCATCTTTGTCTTATTAATCCTATATTTTAAAATATTTTAATTTGTTATAGTGTTTGTATTTTTTTTTTTTTTTTTTTTTTTTTTTTCTCTTTAGGGGCTTCATTTATGTAACAGTATATTTATAAAATTCACTTACTTTTTGTCTTTTCTTTTTTTCTCTTTTTCTCTTTTCCTATCGGGAAAAGTCCTAGCGGTACTTCCAAGTGTATTTTTGTCTTATTCATCTCATATTTTAAATTTTAAATTTTAAATTTGTTTTTGTGTCTGCATTTCGTTATTATTTCTTCTCGTTGGTTTAGAAGTTTGTCTCTATCTTTAAATTTTATGATTTGTATTTTTTCCTCCAGACATAGGTTGCACCTTCCATTCCAACTTCTCGGTGTTGCTGATTTTTTAATAAGTTTCCACGTAATTTGTGGGTTTAGTCCCTTTTCCTTTAGTCTCCAGAATGTTTTTGATAATGCAGTCTGGTTCCTTTGGGACTCTTGAGTGAATGAGTGCCTATGGTTGTATAGTCTTTGCTTCCAGTTTCCCGCGGATATTCCGATATATATTTTTTTGTCTGTTTCGTTTTCCTTTGGGAAAATGGTCGCTTGGTAGACCACATTCTCGGAATTACATTCCCCTCCAACTGGGCAGTTGTTTTTGGCCCTGCAGTTGCATTTTTTGTTGTTGTTTGTTTCTTTGCATTTCTGGTGTTTTTCTAGTGTGTTTATGTTGTGGTTGTTCATAATTTTTGCGATGTTGTTAGTGCAGGAATAGCTAATTTTTAGTGTTTTTTATTGAATATCTTACTTAGGGGATTGTTCTGGTTGAAGTGCTTGTCTATCATTTTTAGGAAGTATTTTCCTATGTTTATATTCGTTAGCTTGCAGAATGGAGGGTTGAACCATATGATCTTCCTCCTTCTACATTTGTTGCTTAACTTTTTTCCTTCGTTGTCTCCTACTTTCATGTCCATATTTTCGTAGTCGTTTTTCCCTCTTTTTTTTGTGGGGTCCTTAGTGTGGTTCCTTTCTATCTTGCCTATTTTCTTATGTTGTTCATTGTTTTTAGTGTTTGCCTGGTATGAGAGCTTATGTTTGAATCCACTTTTTTCTAGAGCTTCATTGTATGTCTTGCTGTTTTCTATGAATATTTTTTCATTACTGGAGAGCTTCCTAATTCTTTCGTTTATTGCATTTGGTATTTGTTTGATGATCGAGTTGGGGTGATTTGATTTGACGTTTATATAAGTCGGTGTCTGGTTATCCTTATAGAATGGTTTGAATGTGTTATCCTTGAGGTTGAATGTTATGTCGAGGAAATTAACTATCTTAATGTTGGATGATATTTCGATTTTGAATCCTAGGAATTTTAAGTGATTTTTGAATCCTAGGAATTTTAAGTGATTTCTGTGTATACACAGAAATCACCGAAGAACAAACAGAGATAATTATGGCATGTAGAAAAACCATACTGAAGAATAACAACTCCACCTGGATAAAAAGTGGAATAGAAAACTTCGATGTCCCAATGGGAGCCTATGATTCTGCACAAATAGCAGATCTAGTGGGACTATTCATCCTAGACACGATTGGCAGAATTATAGATAGTAAAGAAGTAGGCCTATACAGGGACGACGGAATCCTATATATCCCGGAAAGCAACGGCCCCAAGGTATCAAAAATAGAAAAGAAATTAACAAGAGCCTTAAAATTCCTAGGATTCAAAATCGAAATATCATCCAACATTAAGATAGTTAATTTCCTCGACATAACATTCAACCTCAAGGATAACACATTCAAACCATTCTATAAGGATAACCAGACACGACTTATATAAACGTCAAATCAAATCACCCCAACTCGATCATCAAACAAATACCAAATGCAATAAACGAAAGAATTAGGAAGCTCTCCAGTAATGAAAAAATATTCATAGAAAACAGCAAGACATACAATGAAGCTCTAGAAAAAAGTGGATTCAAACATAAGCTCTCATACCAGGCAAACACTAAAAACAATGAACAACATAAGAAAATAGGCAAGATAGAAAGGAACCACACTAAGGACCCCACAAAAAAAAGAGGGAAAAACGACTACGAAAATATGGACATGAAAGTAGGAGACAACGAAGGAAAAAAGTTAAGCAACAAATGTAGAAGGAGGAAGATCATATGGTTCAACCCTCCATTCTGCAAGCTAACGAATATAAACATAGGAAAATACTTCCTAAAAATGATAGACAAGCACTTCAACCAGAACAATCCCCTAAGTAAGATATTCAATAAAAAAACACTAAAAATTAGCTATTCCTGCACTAACAACATCGCAAAAATTATGAACAACCACAACATAAACACACTAGAAAAACACCAGAAATGCAAAGAAACAAACAACAACAAAAAATGCAACTGCAGGGCCAAAAACAACTGCCCAGTTGGAGGGGAATGTAATTCCGAGAATGTGGTCTACCAAGCGACCATTTTCCCAAAGGAAAACGAAACAGACAAAAAAATATATATCGGAATATCCGCGGGAAACTGGAAGCAAAGACTATACAACCATAGGCACTCATTCACTCAAGAGTCCCAAAGGAACCAGACTGCATTATCAAAAACATTCTGGAGACTAAAGGAAAAGGGACTAAACCCACAAATTACGTGGAAACTTATTAAAAAATCAGCAACACCGAGAAGTTGGAATGGAAGGTGCAACCTATGTCTGGAGGAAAAAATACAAATCATAAAATTTAAAGATAGAGACAAACTTCTAAACCAACGAGAAGAAATAATAACGAAATGCAGACACAAAAACAAATTTAAAATTTAAAATTTAAAATATGAGATGAATAAGACAAAAATACACTTGGAAGTACCGCTAGGACTTTTCCCGATAGGAAAAAGAGAAAAAGAGAAAAAAAAGAAAGACAAAAAGTAAGTGAATTTTATAAATATACTGTTACATAAATGAAGCCCCTAAAGAGAAAAAAAAAAAAAAAAAAAAAAAATATAACAAATTAAAATATTTTAAAATATAGGATTAATAAGACAAAGATGCTAGAACCCTTCTCGACCTAAATAAATAAAAAAAATAAATAAAAATAAATAAAAAATAAATAAATAAAAATAAAAAAATATAACTATAACTTTACTTAAATAAAGCCCCTCTAAATAAATAAAGAAATACAAGAATAAATAAATAAACCAAAATAGACCCTTTATAAAAGCATCGTAGATAAGGATAGTACTAAAGGAGAAAATTAAACAATAAATTAAAATAAATTAAAATAAATAAATAGATGTAAAGAGGAAAATCGAAATAACAGAATGAAAGAGGTTCATATATGAACATAAAATATAAAATATGAGTAAGAATATAAATAGCAAAATACAAAAAAAACCTGCTTTAAGAAATGATACACACTAGAAAGATGAAAGGCTAATAAACTTAATAAAATAAACTCAGATACCCCCACCTGCTGAGGAAAAAAGACATACCTTCCCTGCTTTCCACTTGACCCAATTAGAGCGAAACGACATCTCGACCATAAATTAAAATCCTGTTGGTCAGTCAAAATAAAATTAGGAATTTACCAAAGAGAATAGCAGACAAAGGAAATAAAACACAACCAACCAAAGGAAAAAAAAAAAAAAAAAAAAAAAAAAAAAAAATTTCCACCAATAAAAAAGACACTTGAATAGAAAGAATGCAATATGACCACCCCTAAATGAGGGGGGAAATGTATGAATATAAAAAGAGTTTGGCCATGTGCCTGTCTAAATAAAATATATCAGTGATCTGAAGAAGCTCTTGAGCATGCTCTCGAGTGGAAATGGTCCATAATCACGATACCCATGGTATTTAAGGCCTTTTTATTCCCAAATATATATATATATATATATATATATTAAACATGTTTGGTTAAACTCAACGGACAATTCCACGAAAGGTTTTACCACAAGTGCTTTCTGCACGACTCCGTGCCATCATCAGGTGGGGAACTCATGAGATGTTTCCATTGTTTCTTTTTAAACAAACAGTAGCAGTAGGAATTAGTGGTGGGAGGGGCTCACAAGTTTCTTTTAAGCAAACAGTAGCAGTAGGAATTAGTAGGAGGAGGGGCTCACAAGTTTGTAAGAATGTATCAGGAATGGTGGGTGGTAAATTATAGGCATTTGAGAACATGTTGACTGGTTTCAAAGTTTATCTTGTTTAAGGTGGGTTAAGCACAGATTCCCTTGACTTTCTCACCATCTATCCATCTATATCACTCATCAGCTCTTGGCAAGTCCTATAGACAGCAGCCAGTGTTAACACTGGTGAGTCCATAGGTGACCATCACTTATGAGTTTTTATTTTATTCCTCCAGCAGTGCCCAGCATATCTTACTTGTCTTACTTGGATGGTTTGTGAGATAGGGGATAAGTGGCCATACAGCTGCTGTTTTCAGGATTTGTTCAGAACAGCACGCAGTATCAATGTGTAGCTCCTATCTAGCTTTTTCTCCAAGCTTGTTAAAGTGAAAATGATGCAAAATAGACCAGTTCATATGACTTGGTTGTTATATCTCATCTATTAAAAGTGGTAACGTATGCATAGGTAAAAGCATGGACTGACACTAACAGGTTAATTAACCATATGGAAATATGATCTCTCTGATAAAACAGGAATTCTTATAAACTGTGTCTGTGTCTGTACAGTTGCACATCTTGAACAGGTTTATATGACTGAATAATTATTCCTATCTAATACAAATAATTCATATATATCGTTTTCTAAGTATTTCTATCTAATACTAATAATTTGCAAGCAATCAAATCTAGTTCACAATCATTTTAAAAAGGTGAATACTCCACACTTGGTTACAACTACAGGCGGCTACCCAGTATTGCCGAGTCTCGTAGATCCATTATTACTGAATCCCGATTCGGATCCTCGCTGGATGCCCCATATAAATCTCCATGTAAAAAAGACCTTGCGTTAATCCGGCCTGGTGGTAGTGAATATGTATATATGTAGTTTCCTCCAGACATATACACATACATACACACCAACTGCCCTTTATACTAGAAGCAGCTACCCAGCATTGCTTGGGTAGAGGGGGAATAAAAAACATTAGTCTCGTAGATCCATCGATTGTTTTGGTCTTCCATAATTGATTTGTTTATGTTTTAATCATGAACGCCACCAATGACTTTCCCTTCTCTTGATATTCAAATTCTAATTTTTAAATAACTTTGGGAATATAAATAAAATCTTCATTATTTTTTCACAAAAAGCAAGTTCTGGTGATAGTGAATGTATATATATATTTATTTTGTCATTAATTGTTTTATTTTCGTAGTTTCTTCCAGACATACACCCATACACACAACTGCCTTTTATATATGTATAGATAGATGTCAATGTTTTAACAGCCAATGTATTTCAAAATCATTTTAAACGCCATTTCTAACAGATCTATTTGATTCATAGATGGGACCCTAACAGGCACTATCACTCATGGTCAGAGTGAATATGGGAATAATGGCAATGATGGGTTGACTTTACATTTACCAGAGGTCCAGAATTGGAGCCTCATCACCAGATGCAGTTTAGTGTTGTACTCAGAGCAATGATTAAAAAAACTAGTTTGGTAAACCATTAGCTAGAGAAGTGAGTTTGGTATTCAGGAGTGCTCCATGCATGTGCCAGACTAAACTAAACCCAGTAAATATCCATACATAAATATACAGTCCTGGTCATCATTATTGGTAAATAGAAAATAACCAATTTTTTATAAAAAATGTTTTATCATTTGCTGTTCTTTATCAACCATGAGTTGTCAATAGATTTGTTTTTTTTTGTTTTTTGTTTTTTTTGGGGGGGTTGTTCCGTTTTTTTGTTTTTTGTTTTTTTTTCCCCAGGAGATATTCTACATTATAAACTGAAATTTGATGGGTACCAATAATTGTGACCAGGACGGTAATAACAATATTGATAAAAAGAAAAAGCAGATTTTTAAAACAAGCCCTACTCACTGTGTATATTGCTGTAATTCTGCAGTCTGCCTGAACTTAACAACTGAAATTATAATCAAGATAAATATTTAGTGTCAATGAAAGACGATTCTTTTATCTTGTATGCTTATATATATAGGTGTTTGTGTATTTGCTTTTAGAATAAGTTACATACTTATGACATTTCAAATCTGGATTTTACTTTAATTCAAACATTGTGTAGCAATAGAAAAAGAAAACAAGTAACATCTAAATCTGTTTAAAATTATGAGTCTTTATAAAAGAAAAATATGCAAATAAAAACACAAAAATACAAGTGAGCAGACAATGCTTTAGGTAAACATCTTGGTTGGATATTAATATTAATTAGGTTAATAAAAAACATGAGTGTTGTATTAATTGAAATTTCAGACATTCAACTAATTAGTCAGGAATCAAAGTTGCTGTATTGATTAATTGATTGAGTTTAATGTCATGTCAACCCATTGAGGTTAGAGAATCACTTTCATTGTAATCCAGATTCATATTTACATTTTTTGTGTTGGAGTTTTTGGGGTTTTTTTGCACACAGTGCAATCAAATACACATGTTTTAAACAGATCTATATGACTATTACACTTTTCTTCTTTTTTTTTTGTCTACAATCATTTTTTTCCTATGTAATTGTAGTTTGAATGAAAAGAAAAAGATATCACAGCAAACCAGAAATATGAAACATTGTGGAAATGGAGAAAAAAGGATAAAAACCAAAAATAGATGTTAAGACATTTATTTTGGCAAAATTGATGTAGTTTCATGCCAGTCAGAGAGTTAAAAAAAGGGACATTTAAAAAGGTTATAATGTGGACAAAGAAGGAGATTTAAGAATAAGCAGGGATGAATGAGATCCTAGGAGAAGCAGAGGCATTTCAAACAATGAAATCTCACCTACTTTACATTGATAACCCCCTCCTCTCTTTTTGTTTTATTTAGTATTCAAACCACACTAATGCCAATAATTTGCAAGCAATTATATGGCTTCAAGTAACTAATAATGATCCTTAGCTTATAGCTTCAAGTAACTTCAAGTAAATAATTTGCATAGAGCTAAATGGTTTAGGGGCCGGGTTAGCTCAGTCAGTAGAGCGTTCGGCTAGAAACCACAAGGTTCCTAGTTCGATACCGGTCCTCGCCAACTCAGCGGATGAGTAGCACAGGGATCTGTGCGGTAAAGTAAGGAGCTGATGGTAGGTGTGGCACTCCATCTCACACACCAAAATAATCTCCTTGGTCTAGCACTATTGAAAAGGGGATAAACTCCCTCGTTGACTGGCTGATACCAACTTTAGGCCGCCCCAATGACTTTACTTACTTTACTTAAATGGTTTCCAGTATGTCTATTTAATAATAATAATTTGTTTGCACAATAATTTTTAAACAGATCTATTTGATCCATAAATGTGACCCTAACAGGTATTACCACTCCATGTCAGAGTAGACTTGGGAGTAATGACAATGAAGAAGTACTCCACACTTCCCATATCTTAAGAAATGGATCTTTACCATTAGATGCAGTTTAGTGTCATATGTAGGACACCCCCCTTTTTTGGAGGAGTGGGGTCTAACTCTCCACATGAATATCGTAATAGGGCAGGCATCAAAGTTGAGACATTGATTTTTTTTTAAATGCACAAAAAAGTAAAGCTTTGGTAGGCATTTTTTTTTAAACTTGCAATATTTTAATTTGCAATATTTCTACTATGATCAGAACAATAAAATTTGAAAACTTTCTTGTCTCGGGGAAGGTTTTTAAAAAAAGAGGGAGCTGGGTAGAAAACTAATTAAAATTAAGTAGATAAATTACCTCAGCATGTGGAAATGGTGGTTCTGGCAAGTAGACTTTGTTTTGTTTAACAGTTGATAACCTGAAATATAAGAAAATTAGATCTAATAATCATTATATTAATGTTACTTTTATCACAGTTCTCTAGATCATTTGACCCATCAACTACAGTGAATTAATGGAAGATATATAGATCAGATATTTAATAGCCAAAAAATGTAATTAAAATTAAGTTGTTCTATTTTTTATTAGTCTCAATTCAAAAGATCTAAATATATCTATAATGTGATTGTGACATGTCAATCAGTTTAGGGTTATTTTTTGCCCAGGTTAGGGAATCACATTCATTGTACATTTATATCTATATTTTTTGTGCAGTTGTTAGAAAAGAAACACTTTACAAAGTGTTTCTTTTCTTTTTATACAGTCCTATCAAATATGAATAATTTTTAAATAAATTTATATGACCCATAGATGGGACCCAAACAGGTACTATTACTCCAGGCCAGAGTGGACCTGGGAGTAGCATTCCCAGTAGATTTTTTTTATTTGAGGTTATTGTTATTTAATCATGTTAATTATATAGAGCTTTGTAAATGGAGTTCAGAACTGTTTGAATTATGCAAATATCCCCAGTGGTTCAAAAGTTATGAGAATTTAAAACCCCAAAATTGGGGGTACAAAAGTGGACATGATTTTGTTAAAAAAATATGTCAAATCACGGACCAATTCAAAACAAGAAATTTAGTAATTTCTTCACCATTTCTTTATTTTTGGAACAATTTTGATAAAACTTTACATTCTTATGTAAAATTGTATGTTCTTTCTGATTCTGCACTTAAATTTTATGTATCTTCTTGCTAGAACCCATTATTTCGGGAATAAGAAGTAGGGATATCAAGATTGTTGGGTTTTTTTTTAAGTTTACCACAAGATTATTCAACATTTTCATTTTAATACGGCATATATACACATATATAGTATTAATTTATATAAATAACATCACTTTGGACTTAAAAATACCTTTTTAAATACCTGCTATGTTGCATTACATACAAGAAATAGAATAACTTTTAATATAATT
Source organism: Doryteuthis pealeii (assembly GCA_023376005.1). Taxonomy (NCBI): domain Eukaryota; kingdom Metazoa; phylum Mollusca; class Cephalopoda; order Myopsida; family Loliginidae; genus Doryteuthis; species Doryteuthis pealeii. The sequence continues at coordinate 36,173,979 of CM042154.1, read as the reverse complement.
TTATTTAACAAAGTGCGTGTGCAATAGGGTAGGTCGATTTTGATACCAACACTAGGAGGTTCAAATGGAGAAAATTGCTAATTAACATAAAGAATAATTCTACCAAATATTTTTTGATAAAACTTTACCAATGTTTCAGCAAACGCATTTAAATACAAACAAAATCGAATGTTTTGAATTTCGGTCAGTGTTAACCAAAAAATAAGTAAGTCAGATTAAACCCTAGTTTTGAAGTAAAAGCATGTAAAAAAAGGCTTAATAAAAGATTTTATTTCATTCAAAATCATGCAATTCTTGGTAGATTAAATAAAAAAGAAAACTCTGCAAAAATATTTAAGAAAGTATAAATAGTAACTAAATTCAACCTCATTTTAAGCGGTTATTTTTCAGTCTTCACCGGAAACTACCATATCAACATTTTTTGTTGTTTACATATGAATTTCATTTGAGCTGATTTAAAACACAAAAATAATTAAATTTTTCCCCTTCTTTGTTTGAACAAACTTGATTATTAGAAAAAAGAAATAAGTAGCTTTATATTCTCTGTAATAGATATTTTTTTATTTTTAAAGACATTATTTTTCATCTGCAAGTTTTTTTTTTGCGTGCTACCAAGCGATTTGCCTTTATTTATATAGTAAGTAAATACATATTTTATCTTTTCCTATCATTTTCCATTTCTTTAAATTTAACCCTTGAATTTATAATTCAATTTGTTCAATTTCTTGTAACAAAAAATACATTTTTTATAACAATAAATAACATTTTTTTTCAGATAGTTTTCTTAAAAAATGGTTGGAAAACGAACTAGTAGTGCTTCTTCTACAAAATTTGGAGGTCCACCTTATCCATTAAATAAGACAGAGCCGCCTACTTTTAGACAAGTAATCCAATATAGTTATTTTCTGAAGAAAATACTCGTTCAAATTTAACGAACTTCGATATTTCAAAATTAATGGCAAAAAATATAATTGATATGCGGTTAATCCCAATTTGCCTCTGTTAAGCGAAATGTATATTATAATTAAACTGAAAAGGAAATGTTTTGCAAAAGCGCATAAGATAAATAGAAAATCTGTTTCTTTAGCGCAATGGAAATTATGCTAAAAACAAAACTGAATACATTGTTTGACATCTCTTCTTGTTCCTGTCAATTGCCAATTTTAAGTTGTGAAGACAAAAATGTGAAATGCAAAAAAGAAAATTGTCAGACTAGGCACATAATCTATATTTGTCCTCTCAAAGATAAGGTAAAGTTATTTTTCTATTTTTCTTTTCTTTCTTTTTTAATGAATTCAAATATCATCCCAATATCATAAGCATTTTAATTCAATTGAATTTCTATAATGATATTTTATGTAAATAAATTAGAAAAGTAACTTGTACCATTTTCTTTCTATGTGATATAATATTTTGAAATTTTGAGATTTCAGTTGGTTAGATGTATTTATCCAACATAAGTTACATCTAATATTTCAGGTACAAATGGAAAAGAGAGAGTATCTAAAAGACCAGAGGCCCAAATAGAACCCAAGGGTAGTTTCCAACTTGGATCTGTGGATAAAGCTGCCATTCAGAAACCTAAAAGTAGTGTAGTAGAAGGAAAAGGACAAAAACAAATTGATTCCTCTCCTATTGCCTCTACATCTTATGATCAGGATGTTATTCTTTCCCATTCATTAAATAGTGAAGAAATAGATGAAGATTATAAGCCTGGCAGATATCCCACGAGTGTTTACAGCCTTTTAAAAATTCCTCGTTATGCTACTGAGTTGATCAGGGGTGATGTTTCATTGAACTTAGGAGCAAGTCTTGCAAATGCCTTTCTTTTAGATTTACAGGCTCTGGGCCTTATCAACCCGAGTGTTGATATCAAAAACATAATTTTAGATAAATCTAAAATAGACCGTGCAAAAGAAAGAACAAAAATAAATACCCATCAAAAACACATTGATAAAACAGAAAAAAATTATTTGTATTGATGTTGATGGAAGACAGGATAAACATACTCTCTTATACAAAGAGATTGTGGAGGTAGATGGAAAGAAACAATTTAAGAAAACGAAGGGAACAGAACACCATTTGACATTTACAAAGGAGATGGGCTGTAGTAAAAGTGGAAAGTACCTCACACATAGAGTTATCCCAACTATTGGAGCAACTGGTTCTGTTCTAGCAGAGGAGGTTTTTAGTGTTTTGACGGAGTATGACAGTGTTGATACCCTAAAAGCTGTTTCACTGGACAACACCCATACAAATACTGGCTGTGAAGCTGGGCTAGTTTCAGTTCTAGAGAAACAACTAAAAAGGAAATTGCACATCATTGGTTGCTCTCTACATCAAAATGAGCTTCCATTCAGAGCGGTTTTTAAGCACATTGATGGCAGCACAAGAAGTCCAACATCATTTATTGGTCAAATTGGGAGATTGTGTACAAATGACTATCATAATTTACCTCAGATCAAATTTGAACCGATAGTTAATCCTCTAGAGTGCCAATATTCTAGAATTAAACAGGCAGATGATCTGAGTAGTGATCAGATACTTCTTCTAGAATATGCAGTAGGGATTTCACGAGGGAAATTCAACCCTAGATATGCTGCATGGAAATTTGGAACTTTAAATCAGGCAAGATGGTTAACGTTAGCTACCAGACTAATGTGTTTGCGGACTCGTGGAATTTACCCTGAAAACTCATCAAAACTACACAGCCTAATCCAGTTTATTGTTGAAGTTTATGCAGTTAGCTGGTTTGAAATTAAAAGAGATAATAAATTTCATAACCATCAACTGTATATTTTCAATATGCTACAAAAAATCAAAGAGCTACCACCTGAAATTCAGGAGATTACATTAAAAAATAATCAGCATAATGCTTTTGGCCTCCTACCAGAAAATTTGTTGTATTTAATGTTTAAATCAGATGAACTGGAAGTGAGGGACGAAGCTATAAAAATAATTTTAGCCATTCGGTAAGTAATTTAGATAAGATTGATTAAAATGATTTCATCGATTAATATATTCAATTTAAAGTAATATCCTAATTTCATGATGAAAATTAAAAATTAAGACAAGGTTGAACTTTCACTTCAATTCAATATATTCATTTTTCATTTTTGTTCAGGAGAGGGAAGCCAACCAAAAAAAATACCAAAAATAAATTTTGATGCTACACATTGGTCACAGTTGATTGACCTGTCTCAAAATGGAATTTATGAGCCTGGATTCACAGAAGAATTTTTAGATAATGAACCGGAGTCATGGGATGAAATTAGAGTTGCCTTCCCACTCACAAAGTGTTGAAAGGGCAGTAAAATTAACAACTTCAGCTTCCCAATCGGTTTATGGAATTGAAGCAAGGCATATGCATATCATTACAAAAGTTTTATGCCATGAAATGAGGCCTTCCTTTACTTCAAAGGGTGCTTATGTAGAGCAGTTTAATATGATGGTATGATAAAAGTAACTATTATCCCAGCACATTCATGTATCTTTATCATGTCTTTTATAATTTTATGCATTACGATGATTATATAAAATAGAAATTTAAAAGACTCACAATTAGTAACCAGTAGATATTTAGAGTGTTCAAATTACAATGGTAGCTTATATTAAAAATCATCATCCCTTTATTTGTTTCTAGCAGAGTTCATACTTATTTGCTTTTGTTCCATGGATTACAGAAAAAAATTATGCTACAACAATATATTGCAATGTTATTAATGACATATCTCAATTAATGAGGTAAAATGCTGCTTATTTGAGATATTAGGGTAGGGTGGGGGTTATAATTTCACTTTAAATGTTACTTTCGATATATTTTGTTCATTTTATTTGAATAAGATGAATTGACAAATTTTTCTGGATTGAAATTATAAGATTCTAAAGCACTTTCTTATGTAAATGTATCAAAAACAAGGATTTCAGAGGGGCTTCATATTAGACGATTTTTAAAACTAAATGCTCAAAAATTGGTGCAAGCTAGAAATCTACTTTTCCGTGTCAGTACTTATTATACCAATACCCAACTTTCTCTATTTGTTACATTTTGTCATTCCAAAAAAAGTTGAAAATCGACCTACCCTGACAGTATACAATCGTTTTTATTTCACACATTATATATGAAAATAATTTTGAGGCTGTCTCCTATTAGGGATATAGTGCTTTTTTTTTTGCCTATCTTATATTTTTGAAGAAATTGCTTTCAACTCTGGTCTATTGTGGTTTCACCCCTAAAGGTTGGAAAAGAAAAAAACAAGTTTTTGTTTGTAGTTAAAAATGTCCCCTATTTAAGTGTAAAATTTCAAGAATATTAATAAAGATTAACCACTTTGATTTTACAAAAAAAAATAACAGAAAATATGACGCAGAAAAAAATTTGTATAACACGTTTTCGGCCCTTTTAAGACAAAATACTGTTTTAACTCAATGTAAAAAATAATTCAATGGATAAAAACACATACAAATTACATATTTAGGAAGATTATTTCATTTTCTTTCCAACCATATAAATATTTTAAAAATTGGATCTGAAATACGCTAGTAATTACTTTTTTAAGCCGATAAAGCCAGAATTACAAGAGATTGTTTACATTTGAAAATCAAGTAAATTTGACTGGGTTTTTTTTTAAATTAAAACTTTGAGTAAAATCCCTGACGGTATACAATCGTTTTTATTTCACACATTATATATGAAAATAATTCTGAGTCTGTCTTTTATTACTGGTATAGTGCTTTTTTTTTTGCTTCTCTTATATTTTTTAAGGAAATTGCATTCAAATTCACTCTATTGTATTTTTGCTTCCATGGGGCCTAGAAACAAAAAAACGTCCTCTTTGTACTTCCAGGTGTCTTCAAATTGAGTGTAATATTTCAAGAATATTGATAAATATTAGCCACTATGATTTTGAAAAACAGATTAGCATGTAAAATTTAGTCTAAAAAAAAAAATTTTTTTAAATCATATTTTATGTTTTTGGCTTTTCAAAGAAAAATATCATTTTAACTCACTGTAAAAAATAATTCAATGGATAAAAACACATAAAATTACATATTCAGAAAGATTATTTTCTTTTCTTTCCAACCATATAAATATTTTAAAGATTGGATCAGAAATACCTGAGAAATTGTGATTTGAACCAATTAAGGTGAAAAATTGTCTATGTCCAACGATTTTACGAAATGGGCTAGCAATTCTATTGAAAGTAATTGCAATGAAACGGTACTCCACACACTCCTGAGCTCAAGAACTAGAGCCTCACCTTCAAATGCAATTTAGCATCATACCCAGGACACTCCTTTTTGTAGGGTCTTACCTGTCTTCAAAGGACACAGTCAGTGTATTTTAAGTCCAATAGGGTTGCATATTAATGTTGCTTTTATCAAAAATCTCTAGATCCTTTCATCTGGCCCATCAACTTCAGTGAATGAATGGAAGATTGCATATATTTAATAGCTAAAACTTCTCACCATAAAAAATATAAATAATTAAAAACAAGAAGCTCAATCAAAAATAATTTATTACTGGATCTGTAACTACAAGGCTCTTGTAGCATAATGGTTATCATCATAGTAAGTGGACACAGTTACTAGAGTTCAAATCCCGAACAAGGCTGTTTGCATTGCACATAGCACTAATGATAAAGTCATATTTTAGAAGCCAAAAAATACCATATATCATACTTCATTAAAAACATTTAGTGAGTGTAGCCACTAATGAACTGTAAACAAGCATAGATTTTAATATGCAGTCAACTCTTGTGTTGTCGTCTTTAATAAGACTATGTAAGAAAATTTGTACTTTTTCTTTTTTCTGGACAGAAATTTTTATTTTTCAATTACTTATGCCTAAAGTAAGCAAAATTTGAAGAGGAAAAATAGGTCTTTTCATTAAAAAGACCTATTTTTCTATTCAAATTTTGCTTTTTGAGCTAGGTAATTGTAGCAAAAGAAATGACATACCTCAGAGCTCAAAGCCTAAGCAAATGTGTCTTGAGTGCAAAATGAGTGAAGGGCTCAAAAGAAAAGAAAATATGGCAACCTTAACTTAATTTAAGAAAATGCAATCTCAGAGCCAGGAGAATTGATGAGAATGTATTTGCCCAAATGCAAATTTTCCAAGATCTAGCTGTGCATAAAAACACCAAACGCAGCAGGAGAGACGTTTTGATGTGGTACTGATGTTAAAGACTGCTGTGTTATTCTTGCAAGTGATAGACTATGCTGTCAGACTTTTGAAATTGTAAAAGCGATTACATTGATCAGTAATTCATTTTTTTAAACATGGTAGAAGACATAAAAGTGATTTATAATACAGTTGAAAATCTCAAAATTCTACTCACTTCTAAAACATTCTTGTCCAACTTTAGTATAAATAGATGCAACTTTTAATTGATATGTTGTTTTATTCTGACCTTATACAAATGAAAATGTACAAATTTGCCTATTTAGAAAATGGATTAATTTCTAAATTTCATTATCCAGAGCAAAAAAGCAAAGTTTAAAGGGGAAAATGGTCATTTTCTGTACTTATAAGCAATTAAAAAATATCCATTAACAAAATTTGGGTTACATAGTGTAATCTTTATTGATCTTGTATCCAGGTTGAAATTTTTCATTATTATTATGAGCAAGACTTCCCCATATTGCATACAACTTTAAAAATGGTTACTGATCTTTATAAGCTGGTTAGTATGATTTAAGCTAAAGATCCATCCAGATCAAAACAAAAATATAAATCTCTTAAAATTTGCACTCACATAAAAATATTTCTGTATAAAACTCCTAAGACAAGACTTCTAAAGAAAAAGTTAGAGATTAGTTGTCTTACTAAAATATTATTGCCTTTTTCATTAGATATTGTTCATTATGTTTATTGGTAGCTCATCAAGCTCAAGATGTAAAACAATTATATGCCATTCATTATTACTGCTGATGAAAAATCCAGACCTGCAAATAAAAACGGCTTCAGTTTATGAATGTAGAATTTTGACATTTTTTTCAACACTTTATAAAGATAATTGAAATTTTAAAAATGTCATTTTCTAATTTTTTTCTTGGTTTTGCTAGAAAGATAATAGTACAGATCATAAAATACCATTGGGAAAGGTATGAATCCAGCTATTCTCCCTCCAGCTATGGGTAAATAGCAGGGTAGGTTGAGCTCTTGAACTTTAGTATAGTAACCAGCCTAGGAAAAGGAAAACTCTGAATTCAAACTAGTTGTAGACCTTGGGAGGTATGAGCTCCATCAGGCTATTCCTGACCAAGACATCCTACATGAGTAGCACCCCCACAACCAAACCAGGTTACGGAGCCAGTGATAATAAACTAATGAAAATGAATTTGACTTTTTTCTTGTTTGCTCTCATTTTATTTCTATTACTATTTTGGAAGGAGGAGGAGGAGGGGGAGGGGGGAGGAGGAGGAGGAGTCTTAGACACCTGAATATTTTCTAGGGAGAAGTGTAAGAATACCAAACGTTACATATCTATAGCGAGCAGATACTAAGAAATAAATTCATAACATGTATTTGCTGTTAATGACTTTTTTAACAATGGGATCCAAGCACTGCAACACCAAAGGAAGAAGTGTGTGGACCACAAAGGGGACTATGTTGAAAAATAAACTTCATTTGGTTACATTCTATAAACTTTTCAGCCAATCCTTATGTTTATACAAAAATATATGAACAACACAAAAAAGTAAGAATCAATTGAAATACTCACCATTCAGAAAAGATGTTAGCATAAGCCAAGGCACTGTCAGAAACTGGAGACAGGAAGTACATTGGAACGTGGGGTAATAAGCAATTATCCAGGTGAATAGACATACATTCAAAAAGATCATAGGTAATTCCTGATGGATAACATGGTACAAGTACATTGCCGCCATTTCTAATTGTTGAAGCTGTTAAAAAATTAATAAGATGTTGGAAAAAGATCTTTTTTTAAAAACAACAAAAATTGGCTAATAGTCCAGGTTAAAAGCACAATAAGGGTAACCCAAAGCTTAACTTTTTTTAGACTTTATTTTTCCAATGCAGTTGTCATGGAACAAGAAAAGTTTTGGCCTGTTTACCAAAACTTTTCTTGTTCCCAAGTGACAACTGTATTCGAAAAATAAGGTCTAAAATATATTTGACTTTTAACCTAGACTATAAAGGAAAAGCTTCAACATTCAGTAGACTCATCTTACCTTTACTTTAAAATTTGTCTAAATTTACATTTAATGATTTAAGATTATTTTTTAAAAGTTATATAGAAAATTTCTGTGTATCTGTATCTACTCAAACCCACCACTAAAAGCAGAATGCAACATAAGGTCAATTTTTAAGCAGAGTACAGCTGGTTTGAATTCAGAGTTTTCCTTCACCTAAACTTGTTGCCCAAGTATTTACCCATAGCTGGAGGAAGATGATATGGATTCATGCCTTTTCCACGGGCATTGTTGCAAAATTTAAATGCCAACTCGGGTTGCCAAGTCCATTTCCTTAGTAACAATTATGTCATATGCCTCCTGAATTCAGAGTTTTTCCTTCTCCTAGACTGGTTGCCATACCAAAAGTAAAGAGCTCAGTCTGCCCTAGTATTTAACCATGGCTGGGAGAGATATGGATTCACGCCTATCCCAAAAGAACTAGTGCTAAGTGAAACCCAACAGAATTTGAACTCGGGTTGCCAAATCCTTTTCTAAAGACAACAATTAAACCACATATGCCCCCTCTGTCTCTGTATGTAATAATAATGTAACTTTTTTGTATGTTTCTTTGTGTTAAATAATTGATGGGTTGACTATCAATTATGTACTGTAGTGTAGTTAAAAATAAAATAACAGTTTTATAGAAGAGAGTTAGTTGATTGACAAGATTTTAACCCTTTTTTAACCTCAGCTATGATTGGAAAGAGCCAAAATGAGAAAGTTAGTTTAGAAAATCAGTTTTCTGATTGACAGAAAACTGGCTGGGTGACAAGACAAAACAGATTGCAAGATGGCATCTTGTCAAAAGGGCCATTTCTCACACGCGTTTGTCTGACTTGGGTTTATAAAATAAATAAAGGCGTCTAAAAGAAGATAGTCTTGTGTAATGTTAATACAAAACAACCAACGGACCAAGACAAGATGAAAAACCAAGGAAAAGAACAACCCAGCTACGCAGATAACGGCTATCCAGATCCATAGAAGATATGATAAAACAAAATAACTGTATGTCTAATTTAAAAAGGCAGTATGTAATATCTGTGTGTGTGTGTGTAATTTCTGTTTTGCTAAAGCAAAAATATAAAATTAACAAGTGAAACCTGGTCTGATTTGAACCTCTGACCTGAAGCTAAAGTGAGGCAAGTGACATAACCAGTATACCACCAATCTACTGATTGAACAGCATGATAAAATTAACTCAGAAATACTGAATTAGGCAGGATACACATATAATACACTGATCTTAGGCAAAAGAGCTTATCCATATATAATCCCTTCATTTTTCATGGTTTGGTTTGGCTTATTTGTTTAATGGCATATCAGTGTCTTCTGGGTTATTTAATGCCAAAATGTGATTCATTTGTAAATGATTAATTGTAATAACTATATTCTTTATGTTCCATTACAATTTTTTTTATTTATCTATAATCATGTATTACTATTTAACAATATTTTGCAAGCAATTATATAGTTTCTTGTAAGTAATAATAATCTTTAGTAAACAATCATTTCAAGTAACTTAATGCAAATAATTTGCATACAGTTAAATGGTTTCAAGTATTCCTATCTAACATTAATCATTCTGTTTAATAAAAATAATCATTTGTTTGCATATTGTTATGGTTTTATGTATTCCCACTGAATACTAATATTTTTCAAACAGATCTATTTTACTCATAGATGGGACCCTAACAGGTACTACCACTCCTAGTCAGAGTCAACCTGGGAGTAATGGCAAGAAAGGAGTACTCCACACTCTGGTGAGAGCTCCAGAACTGGAGCCTCACCATCCTATATATAAGGTATATTTTGATAGCAGTCATCCTCATAAATATGTTTCTATTTAGCAGTTTTTCATTGATTTTTTTCTTTTCATCTTACAATATCTTTTAAGTTTTTATATAAAATTGTCCAAATTTTTCTCCCTGAGCTCTTTGCACCATCATTGATAGTTTTCAAGGGTTTTTAGAGCCATTTACCATTTGCATACACCAAAGAAAGATGAGAAGACATGCTGGACATTGTTGGAGAAGTAAGAACTTATAAGCAAGTTCTCTTATGGACTGTTACAAAGTATGGACACAGGGTGCCGTCTAGAAGACTTACTAAGTAGGATGGTCAATAGGGATATATATATATATATATATATATATATATATATATATCTTATTATAATGGAGATTGTGTGTTCTTCTGTCTGTAACCGAAACTATATTACTACTCAAGTCACAATTCCCTTAATTATTTACGTCAAATTCTCCATGATTTCATTCTTTTAAACCTTCAGTTATTAATAAAATTGTTTTACATTATTAATACTGTTGGCCATATCTACGTACTAATAACATGCAATTGTATTTATATATACAACAAAATAGCGGTTTACAGTTTGAACGAGAAGGCTAATTTGCATATTGATATTTAAAATTTTATTTTAATAAATATGTGCTTGGTATTATTGATTTCTATTTGTTTGGTTTTATCTTACGAAATATAAACAAAAATCTTGTGGATAAATCTTAAAAGAAATTTATTTACGAGAAGAAATAATTGTAATATTATCCTTTACTTCCTATTTTAACTAAATAGTTAAATTAGGAAAATTTACCAATGAAAGAGGGGAGTAATGGAAAATGATGGAATAGTTAGTTTCAAAGTTGTTCTATTTTTCGATAATACACCCTCTGTTGCAGATCTTTTTATCTGCATTCTTAGTCAGTTTCATTAGCCTTTCTAATTTAATATGATATTTTATTATATCAAAACTTAAATACTTGCACCCGGAGGTAGTATTGATAATATAGTTTGCTATATCTATAAGTAAAGAGTGCTCAATATCAGTGATAGAGCATATATCTCTAAACTAAACCAATCTTCCCATGAGCACCACACAACAGCATATAAGGAAAAATACAAACACACATAATCCACTTGGTTTGAAAATTGCACAGGCAAGAAACTGACAGTTACCAAGCGCCATTTACTTTATCTTCACTACCCTAACACACAGACACACACACACATATATATATGTACATACATACATACATATTATATATACATACGTACATATACACCGCATATATAATATATATACAATACATATACACACGCATAAATATATATATATATATATATATATTAATATATATATACATACATATACACACGCATACATACTATATATTATACATACATAGTACACACGCATACATCATATAAATATATATACTATACATACAACTTATACCAACACGGCACCTTTACCTTACTATATATATATAATATACAACATATATACACACGCATAGCGATATTAACTATATATATACCATAATACACGTGACATATATCTAATAATATAATATATATATTATACATACATATATACACACCACGTACCATATATAAGATATATATACAATACCCTTAGCCACCACCACATACATACATATATATTACCTCCTATACATCATATATACACACGCCATACATATATATTTATATACACTACATATATACACACGCCACATACATATACTCATACCCATACAATATTACACACGCATACCAAATACCTTAATATATCATAACACTTATATATACACACGCATACAATTATATATATATATATACATTATATCATACACACGCATACATATATATTATAATAACATATATATACACACGCATACATACAGTATATATATATATACATATATATACACACACATAATATATATATATACATAATATATACACACACTACATAGTATTATACATATATATACACACACATACACTATATATATATACATATATATACACACACACCATACAGTAATATACAGTATATATACAACACTATTACACATATATATATATACACTATATATACCCACACATACATATAGTATATATACATACAATTATACACATCACAACATATATATATATATACATACTATACACACACACATACATACTATTTATATATACTACATACATATACCAACACACACATACACTATACATATATTAATATATACATACATATACAACACACAACCTACATATATATACTATAGTATACAACATATACACACACACCAATACATATATATTATATACATATATATACACACACATACATAATATATATATATACATACTATATACCACACCACATACATATATTATTATAGTTAATATACATAATCATTTAACAACAAATACAATATATATTATATATACACTATATATACACACAACATACAATATATATATAACATATCATATACACACACACGTACATATATATATATACATATATATACACACACATACATACTATAATATATACATACATATATATACTATACAACATATAAATATACACACACATACATCTATATATATATCATACATATATATACACACACATACATATATATAATGATAACATATATACTACACACACATACATATATATATAATATACAATATATATACACACACATACAACTATATACTATACTAACATATATATACACACACATACACATAGTATATATATATACCATATTATACACACACATACCACTATATATATATCTATATATACAGTCACACATACAATATATATATAATATACATATATATACACAACACATACATATATATATATCATACATATATATACACACACATACATTACTAATATTATATATACATATATATACACACACATACATTATACTAATACAGATATACTATATATACACACACATACATATATATATATAATACATATACGTATACACACACATAACGATATATATATATCATTATATAACACACAGATACAATATATATAATATACACTTATATTACACACACATACATATATATAGTACTATACACTATATATACACCACACATACACTATATATACCCATATATACATATATATACACACACAATACTATATATATAACACTATACTATACACACACACATAACATATAATATAATATACATATAAGTATACACACACACTACATTAAATATATAGCTTGTACATATATATACACCACACACATACATAATATATATATACTATAAATTATTATCTATACATCACACACATACATATATATATCAAATATGCTATACATATATTACACACACACATACTACCATATACTATACATATACCATATATATACCACACACACATATCACTAATATATATAACTATACAATTATATATTACCATCACACATACAATATATATATATACATATATATACACACCACACCTACAATATATATATATACTTATATACACACCACACCTAACATAATATATATTATACAATATATACCAACACACATACATATATAATATACATACACTATACACACACATACATATATATATACATACATATACACACACCCATACATATTATTATTACAACATATACACACACATACATACTATATATCGATATACATACATACACATACACACCACAATAGATTATATATATTATTATATATACATACATACACATACACAATTATGTATAAATATATATAAGTACTACACATACATTACACAACATATATATATATTATATATATACTGATTACTACTACATACATACATATATTATACTAATATATAATCATACTACATACATACATATACTATAACTATCTATTATATATATATATACATACATACACCATACACACATTACTATTATTATATATATATATACACATACATACACCACATATATACTATATATATATATTATATACTATACATACTACACAACAACATACAACACATATATATATAATATTATACTATATATACTACATATACATACACACCAACTATATATTAATATTATAAATACATATACATACACAACTATATATATATATATTATACATACATATACATACACAATATAATATACTATATACTACATTACCTATACATACACATATATATATATATATATACAACATATACTACACTATATACAATATATATATTACAATACACTATACATACAAATAATATATATTATATCATACATACATCTATAACATACACAGTTATATATATATATACATACATATACATACACATATATATATATATACTATATACATACATATACTACACATATATAATATATACTATGTTATACATACATATACAATTTACACACTCATAATTACCTAATATTATATATACATACACATACATACACATAATATATTATAGTATATATACATACATATACATCACACATCCTAATATTATATATATTATATTATACATACATTTATACACATACACATATACGTAACTACAATTACTATATATCATTAACCATACAACATAACATACACATATTATATATATATATATTATACATACATATACATACACTATAAAATATATATATATATACATACACTAAATACATACACCATTATATATATATATATATATACATACATATAATACACATCCATATATTATAAATATATACATCATTATACATACACATATTATATTATTAATATACATACAATACATACACATTATATATACTATATATATACAACATATACATACACAAATATATATATACTACATACATATACATTACACATATATGATATATATACTACATATACATACACATATATATAATTATATATTATACATACAATACAATACACATATATATATAGTATTATATATACACTACATATACATACACCCATCTATCATATACCTATATATACATACATATACATACATTATACCATATAATCTAATACATACATATACATACATTATATATATATATATACATTACATATACCATACACATATAGTATATACTTATTAATAGTCATTACATACATATACATAACACAATAACTATACTATATATACTAATACACTATACATACACATATATAATATACTATATACCTAACATACACTTACATACACAATATATTATATATATATAATATACATACACTTATACATTACACATATATATATTATATATACATATACATACACATATATATAATATATATACATCTATACATACAACATATACTACCTATATACTTATACATATACATACACATTATACACAATATATATATACATACATATACATACAACACAAGTATACCATACAATAACCTATTACATACAGCTATACATACACACATATCACATATATAATCTACATTACATTACATTTACACACATATACATATATATATTATACATACAGTATACATACACCACATATATCAGCTAATTATATATATACCCATACAGTATACATACACCACAATTATAACAATATTATATATATAGATACATATACATACACACAATATACAATATATATTATAGACAATATAATACACACACTGATACATATACTATATATAGATACATATACATTACACACAAATATAACATATTATACTATAATACACTATACATAACACATATACATATATACTATATATAATCACACATAACATACATCCACACAACCATAACATATATATTATATACGAATACACCTATACATACACACACAATATACATATATGCATATATAGATTACATTTATTATCATACACACACACTCATAACATATATTATACTATTAGATACATATACAACATCACCACACATACTACTATATATACTCTATAGATACAAAATATATACCACACCACATATACACATATATATATATAGACTAACATATATATACAACATTATACATATATATATATAGATACATATATATACACACAACATACATTATATATATCATAGATACATATATATACACACATACTACAATATTATCATATTATAGAAATACATTCAATATACACAACATATACATTATACTATATATAGACTACATATTAACACTATACATCATACTACACTATATATATATATATAGATACATATACGATACGACATATCATATATAAATATATTATACATACACACACATATATTTATATATACATTATAACATACATATACATCACACCATATTATATATAGCTATACATACACTTACATACACATACATATATATATATACACACACTATACATTACACACATATTATATACCTACATATACATTTTCACACACACATATACAACACACACACCACATATTATATATATACATACAATATACATACCACACACATATAACATCACACACCACACATATAAATACTATACGTATACATAACATCCACATACCAACACATAATATATCATATATATATAACATACCAATACCTAACAACAACACACAATACTATATATATACATACATATACATACACACACATTATATACCCTATACAATAAGACATATACATACACACAACATATATATATATACATACATATACATAGTTATCACACCCCATAAACAATATTATAATATATATACATACAGTACTATATACACAACACACAATTATATATATATACCAATACATTATATATACACACACACCGCTATATATTATATAACATCTACATATACATACACACACACACTATATATATATTACATACATATACATACACACACACATATATATATATATACATACTATATACATACATATATATATACATACATACATATACATACACACATATATATATATATACATAACATATACATTACATCACATTATATATATATTATAATATACAATACATACTATATTACACACAATATACTATATATATATATACACATACATATACATACACACATAATATATATATATACATACAATATACATACACACATAATATATTATATACACTACATAATACATACCCTCACACATAATATATATAATATACATACATATACATACCACATAATATATTATATATACTACATATGCATACAACACATACTATATATAATATTTATAATCATACATACATATACATACACCACATATATTATATACATATATACAATACATACATAACACACACATATATATATTATATACATATACATACACACAACATTCAATATTAAATATACCATACATATCCATACCACACACATATATATATATATACATTACATACTACATACACACACATATATAGTATTATATACATAATATACATACACACACATATATATACTATATATACTACTTACATACACACACATATATATATATAGATATATACATACACAACACATATATATAATATCATAATTATACATATACACACACACATAAGCTATTATATATATATATTACATACTAACTACACTACACAGCACATATATAAATATATACTATTATATATATTACATATACATACACACACATATATAACTAATATATATATCATAACTATCTATATAGCATATAATACACCACACCATCATATATAATACCTACCATATATATATACATATATATACATATACATTACACACACACTATTATATATATACATATATATATATATATACATAACATACACACACATATATAAATAATAATATTACTATATATTACATCATAACATTACACACACATATATATCTATATATATATAACTATATATACATCATAGTATATACATATACATACACACACATCATATATATATATATTTACTATTACATTACACACACACTATATATATATATCATATACACTTACTACACACACATATATACTATTATAATATATACATATACATACACACACATATATATATCTATATACACATAGCACTATACATACACACACATATATATACATACATATACAACACACTTATATATATATACAACATACACCTTACATACCACACATATATATATATATCAATATTACATACACACACGTATATATATATATATACACCATAATCGGCATGTATACATACACACATATATATATATACAACATATACATACACACATATATTATTATACATACACTCTATACATACACACATACTATTATATATATACTATACATACACCACACATAATATATATATATACATACATATACATACACACACATATATATAATATAGCATACATATACATACTACACACGATACTACTATATTATAACATACATATACATATCACAACATCACACAACTAATATACTTATAAATACATATACATACACATCACAAATATATATATACCTTCATACATACACATATACATACACAACACATATATTAGTATATCTATACATCATATACACACACATATATATATATATATATAATACAATTACAACACACACATTATATATATATATACATACATATTTACATACACACACAGCATATTATATATGATACATACATATACATACACAACACAAAACTAATAATTACATACCATATACGATACACACACACATATATTATGTATATATACATACATATACATCACACACAATATACCCTATAAATACCTATATATACATACATATAACATACAACACCAAAATTATATATATATAATCTATTACATACAATACAACACACACAAACTATAATATTAATAATAATCATACATATACACACACACCAAATATTATTATATATATACATACATATACATTACACACACATATGCTATATATATATATTACATACAACTATACATTACACCAGCACAAATATATATATACTATATACATACATATACAACACAACACATATATTACTATATATATAATATACAATTATACATACACTATACATAAATATATA